>JASSKH010000032.1:2635774-3235774 GCA_031763025.1 Macrocystis pyrifera
ACTGGTAGTAGCCAACGTGAAAACCTCAAACGGTGAGAATACATTGAAGGATAACGTGCAAACCCTCCTGCGGGAAGGCTCCTTGTTCGAGTATATAGAGTAGCTTGTTGCGTACATATTCGCCAATGGTGTATGCTGCTGATACGAGAGGTTTCTACTATGTGGGAATTTGCACCGGTTGTCTGAGAGCCAAGGTGAGCCATAGGTTACCTGTTCGGGGGGACCTTGGCCCGCGTCGGACGATGTGAGACCGTCTGAGCTTTCGGCGAACGGTCGCTTGGGGAAGTATTGCTCTGTCCACTGCTCTCCTCTTTCTCCCTTATCCGCGTTGTGGTTCGAATCAAAATGGTGATCGAAAAGGCGATCGTTATCCAAGCGCGGCAGGTGTTGTTTTTTTTCAAATTACGTGAACCTTGTTATAGTAGTCAGGAAACGTGCACCCCCGGAGCTAAGACTACTCGTAAACATGGGCTTATGGTGCGGCAACAATGCATGGGAGTCGAAGACGGCCATCCTGGTAACAGGGCAGTGATTTCGGGCTGCATAGGTTACGCCTTGTTTCAACACAGCTTCGATACCGCAGATCAGGGCCTGCCAGCAATTTCTCGAGCCCTAGGGTAAAAGGTGTGTTTCCAACAAGGTCGCTCCGACGCAACTGCATTATCAGGCCGGCAACCTCGCCGTTTCTACGGTTGAATCGAAAAACTGTGCACTAATCAGGATACATATATGGGCGCACTATGCCGGCCTTCGGCGACAGAGGGTAGTTTTGTCGCATTCATATTTAACGCTTCATTCCCACCACAACCAGCCTTGAAAATGAAGCGCGACACCAAATAGGCACACACTGACCCCGCAAATAGCCAACACGTATGTAACGAGCACATATTCGGCCATGATACAGTAGTCGGTGGATATAAAGAGGAAGAAGGCAAACACGTTGATTCAACCAGGCGACAAGAAAGGCCGGCAAGATATTCAACGGATTTGAGGATGAGTTTTCATGTCGTGTATTCCTTTTAAAGGTCACACCGGGCTCAAGGGTTGAGCATCCGCGCGCAAGGTGGGTGCCTCGGTACCGTGGCTTGATCGGGCGGGATTCTGCAGAATCGAACTGCTTGCGGTGTGTACCAGTCCCGTAGGTGGAGTGGATAAATTGTGACGGACTCCACTTGCTTCTTACTCTGATCTGCACATCACACTTGTCCTCAGGTAGCTTAGCGTAACGCAGACGACATCCCATGGAAGCTACACCAACCGGTCATGAGTAGACAGCGATTGTATCAACACAGCTTGCACAGAGTGGGGTCAGAGCACCTGTTGAACCAAACGAGCAAACGTTATCAATTCAAGACCGGGGGGTACGGCAACATTGTCTTCATGACCAAAAGCTAACACTGTTTGTACTCAAGGAATGGCACAGCACCAGGGTATACCGAACATCGCTCGGATAAGGCTGATAGTGCGCGTTCGGAGAAGTAAAACATACGTCTACCGGATGTCCCTGGAGGACACGTTGCACATCACGAGTTTTACCGACCGCTATGAGAGAACACACATTCAAACGCCTACTGGTTCATCGCTGCCAATATCGCTTCTGTGGACTTCGACGTCGTTTTAGCTATACCCGGACATATTCACAACACAACCGAGGCGGCTAGATAATTATGAGAAACCCTCCAAGAACAGTAACTTAGTCGATCGGACTCACCTGGGTGTAGGACGCCAGGGAAAACACCGCTGCAGTCGGTGAAAGATTCGTCGGTGCAGTTAGAGTACCCGTCGTGGTACCTGCGATAGGTCATCGAAAACCCAAAAGCGGAGGTAAGAAGTTGCTGCAGCATAACTCAGTTCAGATCAACAAAAACCTCGGTATGAGGGCTGGCTGAAGGAAGTGAACTTAAAATAGCGTGTAAACTCGGGGGTAGACAACGAGCTCCCATGCAGAGAAGCAGAGAGTGCTTAGCAGCAGTCATGGGAGGCAACTAGTGAGCCCTTTAAATGCTTGATTACAGGAGGAAACCGATAGGGGCTGCACAGCACGTGCGTAGTGTCATGGTGCGATGGCATCTGGACTAAGTGTTCGGTCTATGTCAAGTCCCTGTCACCGCGTGCGGTGTTCAGGCATGTCACTATCAGCCCATGACCTTCGACCGCCACCACACAAACCATCGAACATACTACGTTATCCGACGTCCATCCGGACGCAGGCATGTGCGGTTTGTAGTTTCGCGACCCGGGGAGGACATCGAGGAAGGCTCGTTGTCGCTTCTGGGCGAGAGAGGCGTGCTACGGTGAAGGCATCATCTACCGTTTCCGAACTTCCAACCGTGAATTGCTTTATACCTCGTCTAACGGCCGATGGTTAAAAAGCCTTTCGGTCTAAGTTCTAAGTCCTGTTCGTATGCCCGTGGTCTCTATACCCAACGAACACTACCGTAGTGCATTGTACACGTTCGATCCAAATACACTGGGGAGTTCTTCAACTGGGGGGCACCGCCAACGAATAATGTTTGGCGCCGACTAAGGGACAACTCCTCCAGAAGCACGAACCGAGTATGGTCATATCACGAATTCGAGGCGCAAACGACAACAACACATACATATATATATATAAATTTCGAATGCGTCCGCGACCGAGGAAGAGACATGAGACACATTAAAGGTTCGTTTACGTCCAAAGGCAAAACTGACTATTCTGCAAACACCACGTGCGCGGTGAGGTATAAACGCACGCATTAGTGCGTGCGTAAATACATCTATCGAGGAAGGGTTGCGCTGGCGACGACGCCCACCATCGGTTGGCCCGTTGTTCGTCCGCCGGGGTGGGGGGCGGAGATATGAAGCAAGTCGCAAGTAGAACAGGAAAATATGTAGAAGCGCGAGAGAATGAGGGTGCTGTCGAGATGACCGCGAACAAAGGTTTCGGATAGCACACGTTTCACCTGCTGTGGTAGATATGCTGCGTTGTCTTCATTCTTCCGGAGACGTAGCCTAGCTTTGCCCACCATGAATCTTCGTAGAAGGGATCTATAAAAGCAAGGGGATATGGCGAGACATCCCGGTCATCTCGAAGACCCCCAGGTCTCGTATGCAAATATTTTTCGTGGTTGATACATTGATCGTTGAAGCTTCATCTCTTTGTGAGTACAAACAGGGAGGGGAGGCTAACTTGCCGGTGTCAACTGCCGACGGCAAGAGCGCTCTGTGATTCGTCAAAACGGCGACGAAAGCGTCGTATGAGACAGACACAAAGGAGCCGTAGCAGAATGCCGACGCCATCTTAATTTTTCAAACGTCGTTGAGGTGTACACTCAACCACGTTAAAGTCAGGCCCTACACAATCCCTCTCCTAACTCCTCTGGGGGACGTTAGAGGTGGAAGATACCAAACTGGAGCCGATGCTCCGCCAAAATAGACTCTAGAGTACTCACAAGCCTTGACGAGGGTCAGCGGATTTATCGCAAGAAACACTTCGTAGAGGTCGGCGCGGCCGTACTTCTTGATGGCGCCGTCGCCCAACACTTCCAGGACGAACTGCCATAGTGGTAGCAGCAGAGACGAGAACGTACATGGTACGTACGGGGGTACGAGCGAGTAACTAAATGCACGAAAAAACGATGTCGCACATTTCTACGGAGTACAAGCGGGGCGCTTCAAGACCTGCCAGCATGGTAGTTGAAGGATATGAACGGCTCACGGGTAACGCGGGAAAGGATACCTGGAGTTGCCAACACGCGGCACAGCTCGAGCCAACGCACATATATCACCTAAGGCCTCAACGAACGTGTTGGCACAATATCCCTCACGTTATTGTCGTGACAGAAGTCAGTGTTCCGCGGTCAACCTCCTTCGTCGTCCCCATGTCCAACATCGTCAGTGCTGCTACTGAACAAGGACTAAGGGAGCGCAAGGACTAACCTTGGTAGGGATGTTGAGGACGGCGTGCTCAGTGTTGATCTTGAATGTTTTCGCCACTCTCCAGGTTCTTGACTGCAACCACTGCGTGCTTCCCGTTTCTCGGGCTTGGGCGCGTGCCGTCCACCTGGTGCTTGAAGTACAGGTTTACTCCCTGTACAGGTGCCGTCGAAGAAGAGAGAAAATGCAGGGGGGGTGGCATAGGGAGGGGGGGTGAGGTACTGCAGTAGCGGACAGCGTGTGCAGTTTGTTTACCTCAGTAGAGAGCAAACTGGGGAAGGACGAAAGAAGGCATGGCACGTAGAGGGAGAGGGGAGGAAGAAACTAAAAATGGCACAGCAGATTGCCCTGGACAGTATTCAACGCGATCAAATTTCCTTTGGAACACGATCAGCTATCATGCCACCAGTAAGAGCGATGGGTCGCCATTCCCTGCTAATTACCTACACCAAAGACTAGACAAGCGAGGAAACCTATACACGATATACAACAGCGCTTGGCTGCTGGCTTGCACGGCAGAGACGGCACTGGCGCCCGCTCACCATGGCCTCAAGCCTTTCCAGCATGCGTACGGCGACTATGTCAAACCCCATTTGCTTCCCGTCCGAGTCCACAGGCACCTATGACAACGGGTTGAGGCGGAATAAACTGGTGGTGTGAACAGCGACCCTGTACAGGGTAGGCACGAACCGCGCTAGTAGGGCTGTAGAGGTTGCCGAGGTGTGAACGTACCGCGTAGGGTTGATGGCCGAAACGCACTCTCGTCTCTCAATACTCGACGGTGTGCGAGCTTTCTGCCGAGGGGCATTGCTGAAATGTCCCGATCGTTGCTCTCATGCAGTGCGAATTTTCTACGGCAGGCCCAGAGAGCGCGATAATGTTCTGGCCATATGGTACACGGACGTAGAACGATGTGCACGGTCGTCCACGTAGTCCCCGCTGCCGTGCAGGCGAGAGGCCCTGACGCCGGGGGACCGTTATTCCTGGTCGAACATCGGTCCAACATGTTTGGTCGAGTGTCACGAACAGGCAAGCGGCACCTCGCAGGTGTGTTAATGATATGTTCGACCGGTACCAAGCCGTTTGACTTCCTGGTGTATAGATACCTACCTGGAACGCATAGACGAAAATAGCATTTGAACATAGCACACGCCCACTATCGACATAATAATAAGCAACTCGCCCACCAGCCACCCACGGGTCTAAATGAGTAGAATGGGAAAACACGGGTTGGCGGCGACACTACCAGCGCTCCTGCCGCCATCTTGGGCAGATTCTATAGTATGTGAATCACGTAGTTGAACCATGAACCCCGCGACCGTAGGACACGGCCAACCGCTCAAACGTGTATTGTGTTTCTAACACACTCGCGTTCGAGGTGAGGGGATACTAACAGGACGCGTTGCGTAAGCAGTTAGGCACGATTCTTACCGAGAATGTTCCCCCAAGACCTAGGGCAAGACCTGGCAAAAACGTCAGCGGGCGGCGGAAGGAGCGGCGGACGGACACTGAGGCACGCAGCCATGAGTTCAGTTGTGACCAACTAACTGTATGTAGAGCTTAGGAAACCTACGCAAATGATTCCGTTCGAAGACGCAAATGAATACCGGACGCACCCTTGAACGTATTACAAAGGGCCCCGTCATGGCACGTTATTGCGGGTTGGCGTGTTATTTTTATCTACAGTAGGGTATTTGTTCCGTGGGAGCGAAGGTACAAGATGTTTGTCCACCGACAAGGCGATACACTGCAGGAGTCCACACACCCGAAGTCGTCGCGTGGAAAGGGAGGAAGTCACAAACCAATACGCTTGGTTCGCCTGTTCAATTTCACGATTCGCGACGTGACTGCCTTTCGTGAACTGAGGACGGTTGAGGGAAAAAAAGGGTTCAGTGGCGTGGCTCCACCCGTGACATAACCAGCCCAAGCAGAACGTTCAGAGACACCGTATTACGCGCGTCTTGGTCGACACATTGTGGTTAACGCAGCTACTTTCTGTATGGGTCTACCGCGATTCCAGTCTCCACGGCGATGAGTAATTCATCTGCTCTGAAAATACCTTCCAGACATTAAGTAGTTGCGCTGTTGCCATACCCTCGAGTTTTAGTGTCTGCTATTCAGTACCCGTCCGTCAAGTGTACACCACGCTCGAACCAGACGCGCGAAGTTTACTTGTTTACGCTCTTTTCCAATACCTCAAATTTAAGCTATTTTTTACAAAAGTTGTAATTTTACCGCCCGCAAAGTAGTTGGTGTATTCCACGATCGTGTCGTGGAGGTTGACGCGCGTCACTACGTGCTCTGCCGTGCTGCAGTCACTATCCAAATAGAAGTCGTAGTCCTCCTTGGTCATGTGTACGCCGTCGCTGTAGTGAACAGAGAAAGGGCAGGGATAGGTAGAGTTGTTGAAGATCATCCTTCGAACTAATAAATGCGACGGAACGAACCCTGTCCAGACATGATAAAAAAGCGAAACACGCACGCTCGACATTAGGCAAGTTCAATTGCAAAGCCGTTGAGAAGTATCATGTACACGGTTGCCCTATACTCTACGATGGACCAGACAACAAGGGCTTCTGGATCGTTGTAACATGAATCCACCTGCCCGAAACGCCTACCCAAATCGCCGTTGAGTCAATGTTGGATGTGCTGAGACGCTTCGCTGGGTTTGATGCCATGTTTCGATGTTGAAACTCACTCACTCTACGCTTGTTGAGGCTGCGCAGAGACGCTTTCAATGCCAACCACATGTCGGTGATATAATTAGTTTAAATATTCCGTTTCGTTCTCATTGATATGCAGGCTAGTTTTCCTCAACCGGAACAATATCACCACCGCCGGGCTTGCACTAGATCACGGTGGCAGCCGCGAAACGGAAACGAAACCAATCTGACTTAGACTTTGTCTCCTACTTCTGGTCCGAACGAAAACACATACCAGCTCCCATGCCACTTGTCTGTATGCACGCCGTACCTATGCCAACGCCACGGACCACTGCGAATAGTTTCATACATCCAACCCTCGGCAGGAATCTAGCCGTGACGTTTGCCACGATATCTTGCCGCACTGCGATTTTGTGGCTTATTGTTGTCGTTATTGTGCATCATGTTTCGTTCATATTGAACCCATTGGTATTGACAGAGGCACATGCTACCATTGAGAGCCACGTGTATGTCCATTAGAACCCAACTCGCACCACGAAACACACCTGTTGTAGCCACTGGTGGCTAACATCTCGAGAGTGAGCATGGTGGATGGGGTCCCGTCGATCTCGTACTCGCGGGACGCCGCCACGATTGCGTCACGGGCGGCCCACCTGACGTTCGAGTCCTGTGCCAACAGACGCGACGAAAGCACGAACGCGATCGGGTTTCGACCAAACGTTTCGACAGAAACAGGGCGAGTATTCTTGATGCCTCGGCTATTGTCATTTGGAGGCCAAACTAATGACTGACCACATACTTCCCCTGTCCGCTCCTCCCAATGTACGTTCCGGAAAACGTGTCGACCGTTCATCGAGCAGAGACACAAGCACGGTACCAGGAACAATATATGCCGCTTGAGCTCGTTGCTTACGTGTGTCTCGATGATTTAACGGCATCAGTAGCTTGTAAAGCACCGGCGCATGGGTTCTGGTCAGCACTATCCGTCCATGCAGAAACAACGTACTAATACTGTATGTACCCGCTATTGGCTACCTTGTGTGTTAGTAATGGTTGACAACACTGCTGACAGCAGTAGCTTCTGATGTGGTACTATGGTTTGTCCCGCATACTCGACAAGCAGTGCCTTCCATACGCGTCTGAATTCACAGACAACATAAAGTCGCTAATCACGAACTATTAACCGTCCCAACTGAGGTGCCGGTTACCGTGATTACGCCGTAGGTAATCATTAGCAAGTGGACAACGCATCGCGACTTGCAGCGCTCCCTGCTTGAGAGTATCATTTACCCGACAAGGTTCCGTCAATGCCCGCTGGCATTTTGGCGAGAAAACAGTGCTCGACGAACCCAGCTCACACCTAAGGGCAATAACCCATACCGAAGTACCTGGCAAAAGAAGCATCGGGAACCAGGGGCAAGATCCCGGCAATGCAAACACATATTTGATACGTGAGGCAGGAGAGCGCAACATGGTGCGCCTGATAGGCTGAACCGCACCTCACTCAGGGCCAGGGCTTCGAAGTTGTCTGCCCAGAAAGGAGGGGCGTAGGCACCGAAAAGCCAGTCGTAGGGACTCAGGTAAGTGGAGTTGACGTTCCACGAGTTGTCAGGCCCGAAGTTGTAGGGCAAGCCGTTGGTGGAGTCCTTTTGCGAATCATGTTACAAAAGAAAACGGGCCGGTTGCCACCATCAGCAAGTAGGTTGAACAATACTGCTTATCACGACGCGCCCATGCCAGTTTGGCCCTTGTGATACAGCAGAGCAAATGCCGTTGTACATAATCGTCGGACCTATATGTACCTAGTATACTAACGAAGAATACCACTGCTGGCGAGAGTGTACCAGGAAATCTACCACCACCTGGAGTCTAGCGCATGATGTTGAGAGCACTGCACTCGCCAATACCGACGCACTGCTTCCTTCGTTGCGGTGCCAATGTGCGCATTGACTTACCAGTGTGTCCTCGAACGGGATGTACTTGTCTCGGAGGTACTTATGGATTGCATGGGCCGGGTCACACTGTCGACAGAAAAAGAGGGGTTAGAGAGAGGGGACAAATGGCAGAGAGCATTATCGGTAACAACGTCGAACGAAATACACAATCTAACACTTTGCCAGTCAAAACGAGTGCAAAGTGCTGCAGGACGAGCACACATCGTGTATTGGTCTTGTCACGCAAAGACGCTGGACTGGCCCATGGTCGACAGTTCGCGAAACACAATGCACATTTAGCTAACACCGCAAACGGACTTTGGAGGCAGCACCTCGTCACCAAGAACTATAGGAGCTAGCCGGTGGACGGGATGGCGGTAAGAACTGCCTAAAAACAATCGGATTGTCTACACGCCGAGACACCCACCATTTTATCCCAGTCAGAGAGCGGATAGCCAATCGCGGGCAATGGTCGACCTTTCGGCTGAGATTATCCCAAAAACAATTGTTATCACCGCGCAATAGTAACACGAAGAAGGCGCGCTCACGGATTGAAGGCCTACCAACGTGCCAACCCGCGCCTGATAAGGAGAACTGAACAATATCCTGTATCTTCGGGGATTTGTTTTCACCCGTTACTGTAGAGGCCACCTGCGTATCGTTAAAGGTTTTCCACCGCGAATCCTTCGTGAGGCCGTTTGCGTCACAACATATACTATCGGTGTTCAGCGGCAGTGGACGTGCATTCGACCGACCCGTTTGCTGGAAATAATGGGCCCCATGCATAAGGTCGGCTGCCCGTTCACTCGTTCCGTAGTATTACCAAATATTTATATCCGGGAGGAGGGTGTTGTATATATGCCTCTAAATATTCAGAGCTGGTCATGGCCGGCATATCGGGGCGCGGGGAAAGCATTACGTATAGCAAGCTGGCAACCATCGAATAATACATGCAGCCGCTTGAAAATTTCGCCGGAAGGGGGATGAAGAAAGGACGAGCAACAGCTGGAGACCATTCCCACGGCACGGGACGTGCCTTAGTGTCTGAGCTACTATCATTTAGGAGCAAAACAATACGAGATTCTTAGTCCTACAACAAATGTTACAGGAGAGGTATCATACTACCCGACGTTGATCTTTGCTCACTCGGGAAGTTCGACTGGTCAGGAGATATTGCCTCAGAAGGCAAAAGGTGCACTATCGTGGAGTGAGCCCAGAGGCGAAAGCGTGGTGCCTGTCGTTCGACGTCTCGCTATCATTTGTTTCTTGTTCACCGTTATCTCCCAACCAACGTCAACGTGTGAAACAATCTACCTCAGATATGCAGTCGCCCGTACGGAAAGCGATGTCGTGGTAGCAGCCCATATCCACGCCTAGTTCCGTCCAGGCGGCGATGACAAAAGGGTGCATGACAGGCCACGCGCGGTACGCCGCCACATCCAGGGCATTCGCGCCAATGGCAGAGAGTTCCCCCGGCATCTCGTCACCCCTAACCGACCGCATTCTGCCGCCTGCATGTATTCCGTGTACAATGCCGAGGAACACAACAAGCACACCGTGCCACACGAGAAGCGGAAGGGAGTACAGCGACGATAGACGTGCAGTAGTTTGTCTTTCTGTCGAGTTCTTGTTGAGGCCACATGCGATGCCGCAAGATGGGCGATGCGTTACGGTCACGGGCGCGGGTGTTGACGATTGTTTCGACCGGTGAAAAAATCCTTCTCGTGTTTGTCTAGTTTAGGAGAACGTTCTGTAGAACAAAGTGTTCAGGCGATGCCGACCTTTCGTTTGTCAACATATTTCGACTCGTGTTTGGGAAAAGCTACTATTAACAGCGGCAATATACTGCAAATAGCGTTGTATATTGCGAACATTTTCGGAGTATCCCGTCCTCACCGGTGCAGTTGGAAAAATATGGTATCATAAGAACACAGAGCAGTCGGTGGATTCATTATATAGCGGATCTAACCAGAAGCGACTTGCTGTGCGCTCCTATAATTCGTCTGACTGATGGGCGTTCTAAGCTGAAGAACTGCACAACAACGCTTGGTTTCAAAATACGTTCATTGTGAATCTACTGTATAGTACGCCATGGGATTTCTAGTGACGTTCAGCGTACACCTTTGTGCTAAAGCTGTCAATGGGTGTACATTCGGTATATAGGTGCGCTTCAGCCAGGACGAAACCATCGTAAGGGATTTGGCCCAACTCAGGGATGCTGGAGTGGTCGGAACGGAGGAGCAGGAGCCGTTGGCGTGCGTGCGAAGACTGGTATGGAGCATGTTGTGTATGGGGCATGTTGTGCACCGATGACGCAGAAGTCGGCTGAAAAGCTCGCGAAATGATGACGGTTATCGTGACTGTCTTCGAAGCAGCAGGCCTCACGGTGTCGGAACAGAAGACAGAGGCATTGCTTCGACAACACCAGACCAGACAGCCCTCACACCACCACACGTCATCGAAGCAGCAGGCCAGAGGTACACCCCTCGCTCGAAATCGACCGACGGAACAATCTCATGCGAGCATGCCTCAAACGGTTCGACCCGGAGCTGTATGATACGACGACCGCTCCCCTCAGCCTGAAAGTCCGAACGCTGAAGGCCGAGGTGATTGAGACCCTGCTGTACGGGTGTGTGTCGTGGACCGTCAGAACGGAACACTTCGCCAAGCTTCGAACGACTCACCACCAAGTCCTGTTGCATGTCATTGGTTTCCAGCGCCGACGTCGTACTGACCATACCACGCTTTCGTACCCGAAGACCCTCAAGATGACACGTTGCGAGAGCATCGCACAGACCTTTCGTAAACGGCGGCTCTTCTTTTTGGGGCCGTGGCACGGCAAAGTAAGAATTGATCACGCAGTCGGATAATGTTCGGGACGATCGCTGATGGGGAGAATCCGAGACCTGGCGGACAGTTTAAGACTTGACATACATGCATAATCAACGACCTTAGGGAGTTCCGAGCCATCGAAAGGTCAACGGAACTTGCCCCCTTGGTGTTTGGAGTTGAGACCGCACTGCGGTCCATTGCAGGGAAAAAACCGAGGAAATGGTACCGGGGGATTCTCGAAGCAGCTGAACGGTTCATGGTGAGGTGGAACGAAGATGCGGCTGGTCTTCATTGGCAGTGCCGCGTATCCGCCGAGGGGATGGGGGGAGGGGGGGGCAACAGGAGGAGTGGCAGAAAACCCGACCAAGGGAACGCGGGGAGGGGGAGAAACAGGAGGAGTACAAAGGAAACTGCAGTGGACAAAAGCAGGAAACAGATGGCAGACAGTGTAGCAAGGCACCAGGTTAGGAAGTAGAACATGCCTATACTACTCGTGCCGCCAGCTGGTTCGTACGTGGTCTTACTTTGTCTTTTGTTCTTCTTTGATTTTCATTTCATTTATTTCTCTTCCTTTCTTCTCTTGACAAGTCTAATGATGTAATTAAAGGAGTCGTGTGGCGTGGTCGTATTGTCTGAAGCCGAGGGGCGGGGCATAGTTGACGAACGAAAGACGGAGATGGCAGACAGGAGGGTGCTTTGTGCTCCGATTTCCCTGCTATTTTCCCTTGGTTCTTGGTCTTACTCTATTTACGATGAGTCGTGGTGTATTTTTCTTTTTCGTTTTTTCCAGCTTGTTAGTTTCAAGTGTCTGTCACATCCCCTGCGGGGGGGGCACAACAGTTTGTTTTCTCCTAATATAGTAATTATTGGTTATTATTACTATTATTATGATTATTATTATGATTATTATTATTATTATTATTATTATATTATTATTATTATTATTATTATTATTATTATTATTATTATTATTATTATTATTATTATTATTATTATTATTATTTATTTTTTGTTTCTTCTTCTTTTTCTCCTTCGATTTGTCTTCTTTGTTTTTATTATCTTTCGTTTCTCTATCTCATCGAATGCGTATGACGTGCCTGTCGTATCCGGTATAATGACATGGCATTGAATTATCCACTGCTGTGCATGCTGCATACGTGGCAACATAGTATCTCTGTGGCGTAGGTTTGTGGCCACGGACCTTGTATCTTTCTAGGATTAAAGAATCGGCACGGACACTGGTTGTGCTGGATGTTGACGGGTAGAAATAACAGTTTAGTGTGAAGAACACACACACATAGGCCTCCGCAAACGCTGAGCATAAGCATATTCACATATAGTTGCTAACTTGCACATTCCTATCGTAGCATGTGTCGTTTGGCCATGTAGGCAACAGTGCGTTTTTCTACACGACGCGTGCGATCCCCGCCACAAACTAATTTTGAACTGGGGAGAAACTGCCGGCGGAACCGCGTGAGTGACTTGCGTCCTACCGCACGATCGACCGTCGCCATGTTGGTTGTTGTCCACCGAATACAAGGCCTTTGACGAGAGACTAAATGAAATCTCCCGAGGCATGTCGATCCTCGCATGGCTACCGCCAACCATGCCCTGAGGTACCTAAACGATCACCCCCCGATCCCCAGAACGATTAAAAGACGCGGGACTATCAACTGCATGGATTCGCGGACGCCTCTTTCAGTTGAAACCCTGACACGCGCAAGTCGATTTCTAACTCGATCGTTTTCCTGAGCGGAAGATCTATTAGCTTCATTTCCAAGACCAGTCAGCGGTCGAGTCCGAGAAAAATTCGGTCAACGATGGATCTGAGAAGGCACCGTACGCGTCTATTTTTTCTCAAGGAACTGACATTCAAGAACCTCAACTCCGGGCCTCCCAACACTGACAGCACGGGAGCTCTATCGGTTGTAGGCAACTCCGCCTAAACGTCAGCAGCCAGGCACGTAGGACTCTCCCTTTTTTTTCATTCGGGCACTGGTCAACGACGAGAAGATCACCCTTCACCATGTTCCCAGAGAAAAGATGCTCACGCACTGTGCAACGAAGACTCTCGCAAAGACCCAGTTCAACAGCTTTGGTAAGCAAATGAAATATTTTGCTGAATATGGGGGTTTTATGGTCTTCTTGATGAATGTTTTGGGTCAACAAATATAAGTGGAATGGATGGATGCAGCTTTCCCGAGGGGTCACGCAAGGACAACAGCACAGCAACAGCAAGGCGCTTCACGAGCAACAACAGAGACATAGAGCTCTAGCACGACATCGACATGAATACCAGTTTGGAACGTGGATCGAGCGCATAAAAATATGACAGAAGTCGCTCCCTCTCCTGCTCTGAACTGTCTAATGAATCCTTCACGGTGACTTACTTCGCCATGTCATCGTAACACGCTCCCGGGCAGTAAGGAATGGAGGCGGGCTAAGAATCTCGTGGCGTGATGCCATCGGGTATGTGGCTGATGAGAGTGGTCCACCGAATCGCCTGGTCGGATCCATGTTCGCAAACGCAATCTTTGTAGCAATCAATGGTCTTGCTGACCGCCGTGTATTTCGCTTGTTCAGCGAGTTTCTTTACTGAATAATAATCCATCTCCACATCGCAAGCATATTAATAACATTAACAATAATGTTGTTGTACCTACCATTAATACTACAGCAATCGCCTCTGCTGGCCTCGGCACTACTACTACTACTACTACTACTACTACTGCTACTACTACTACTATCAATACTACTACCTCTACTGCTGCTACTGCAATTTACACTATCACCTTTATTGTTTTTCTATTTATATATTTAATGCCACTGCAGTAGGTACAAGGTTCCCCTCCGGGACTGCCTAGGGGAGTGCCGCAGGAACGATTTTGAAAACCATACGTACAGCATGCATGTCATATTCTATCAAACGTATACTTCGTCTAAACATTTTACCATGTCACGCAAGATCCATATTTTGCTATTTTTGGTGGCGTACAATACACCAGACGCACATGCACAGCATAGCAAAAGAGAGAGAGGTGGTGATGACGGATCACGGATCGCAGCCTTTGATAAAGTACCCGGCCACAGCAGCAAAACATGAACGCGTGAGGTGTTTCTGGCTGCTTCTTGCGCTGGCAGGCGAGGTTGTAACGATCTTTGTGTTATCTGAATGGTGTTTGTGTCTACTCACGGTAGATGTTCGGTGTGTGCGCGCGGCAAGAAACGCGTATCATCGGAAATAAATGGACTGTTGACGTATTGAGTCCAACCGGAACGGTGCTTACATTTCCCTCCAGAGTTAGCGTGGGCCTGTCACACACAGAAGCAGCAGCAAATATAGGTGCATGGATGGAGAATAGACCGCAGGTTCCGTTCAACAAGGTTAGCCACAGCAGTACAGCGTGGAGAAGTGTGTCACACACGCAACGTGTTGCCTGTTGGTGTTCATGGGCGGCAACGTTGTAACGCTGAGCTCTCTGTCTTTGTTTGTTGTCTACCTGATACATTCCTGGGATGTGTGATCGTCAATAGACGAGAAGCTGACGACTTGTTGCCCGTACGTACGTACAAAACAATAGCCTCTCGTGCTGAAACCAGGGAAAACGTCTCATTCACCACCTCCAGGAAACAAACCTTTGAGCTCCCGCCACGCGCCCCAGTACTCCCGGATCGCGCCCGGACCTGGACCAATGTGTCCGGCCGGGCTTTCCGTGTCGACAAAACAGCGTTTGTATAAAAAGCGTCCGTACGACGTGATGTGTTCGAAACAGCACGAAACCGTTCACGAACATACCTATACTTACCAGTATTGACACAACAAGACAGGATAGCAGCAGAAACTCTTCCGGGAAAAAGCCAGCGTCCACTGGCATTCGTACTGCTAGCACTACTACTGTTGATTACTACGCTGCTGGTGACTGACTAATAGCTTAAGCCAAACATGTCTTCGCTCCAGCACAATAGCGTCATTATAATAAAATCCAGGGCCCTTCGGCATGGAAAATTATTTGCCAGTCAGTTGGTAGAAGTGGGTAGTTAAATACCTTCAAACTTCAAGCCATCAGCGACAGTGGCTTGGTAGCTGACCGCATGCGTTATCCCGCCGTATTGTGACATCCCGCGTATTGCAGTTGACTGAGGGACTGGCGGAAATGCCGAGCACGCGACGGCCAGGACTCCACGCGACGTGAGACGCAGTGTTCCGCTAAATGTCTCTCGCACTATTTTTACAGATGCCGCGAGGCGGGACCAAAGACCTCTGGATCTCGAGAGTCACGAGATCAGGACGAGCGTAATCGAAGTGTGTTGTCTTGTTCCAATCTGAACGGAATATAAGAACCATTAGAAAGTAGATGTAGAGACCAAATGGCCGCTGCATTGTCATCCGTAGTCTCCTGCTGTCCTTCGGGTTGGGGCGATGCTAAGTACACAACGGCCAGGACGCGGCGCGACACGAGACGCAGTGTCCCGCTGGTTGTGCCACCTGGCCTCCCTACCCGTGGGACAAGGCCGGGCTGACGCGCTCTGGATCGCGCCACAAACCTACGGGGAGAATATCAGTATTTATTGGTAATTCTAAGTAGATACCAGGTATTTGGGTAATTTCTTTTTTTCGTTCTGCGTCGCCGGTCGTGTTTGGCACGAAGACTAGGCCACATTGATTAGGAAGCGTTACATCCGATATTTGTTTTATGGATGGCGTCCAAGGGAACGGAGAACGGGGGAGCAACGGCCATAGCGAAACCGCGGTTGACAAAAAGCAGGAAGAAGGAGGCACACGCGATAGCAATGGCAAGCCTAATAAATATAGCTAAATGTACCAGACCGACCAGCAGGTAGAACGTGTCTGTGCTGCCCGTACCACAAACTGCTGCGGCTGCCGGGCGTGTGTTTTCGTTGTGCTTCGGTTGACCTGTCCCTTGCTTTCGTGTTTACTGTGCAGGAGTCCCTGTTTTAGCACTACATCATACCTGGTATAGTGTTTACGCCCCAACAAGTATACGAGGTATTTGTTAGTTGCTTTTTCCGATGTCTTCGCAATGGCCGCGACGGTGAAATATTGTGGTACCTTCGAACGCTACAACCACACGTGGGGCTGGAATTCGAATACCACGTGGGTCGAATTAGTGGCTTTATTGCGATAATACTTGAAACACAGAATCAACTGTTGAGAACGTCTACTACTGGTAGCGTGGGTAGGCGCAATTCGTTGCGAAATGGCGAACGAAAGGATGGGCGAAGTATTGACGTCATTAATTCCAAAAAAGGACAAGAACAAAAGTGGGGAAGAGGAAGAAGAGCCTGCTCAAAGTCCCCGGATCTGAGTTATGATTATTTATAGAAAGAAGAGAGAGAATAAGGAATCGAAAACTACAAGGGGTTTTCCCAGTGAGGCACGAGCCTTGCGCTCAGTCTCCTCGTGCACGAACGGAATCAAGATGCCCGTCATTTATCTCTACGCAAAAAACTGATATAAGTGCCAACACGCACATGCAAAACAGGCAAACCTGTCGAGGGATACAAAGTGTCCCGATATTAATCTTAAAAAGTAGCGAATGGCATAACAATGGCTTTCGTAGACGATTTATTCCGCCCCCTTAAGGCCGGCGCCTTCCTTTCTTTCTCTATATTTCCGTACGTTATCGGCTTGGTTACCTTGCCATCCAGAGGTGCGGCAACGGGTATTGGATCTCCGCATCTTCGACTCATGTTCTCGCTCGTAGAATCCGGCTTTCAACGATTTTCCCGTAATTGTGCATCTACGGCTCATCAGAGTGGGTTAGTGTCATATGGTACATCTTTGAAAGATGTTGAACGCCCGTTAATTGCCTGGATTCAGGTTTTCGGACCGTATTTGTAGTACGTGGGAGGCGTATCTTAGATGGAAAGCCAGGAGTTTCCTAGCGAGGCACAAACCTCTCTCTCAGTCTCCACGTGCACGAAAGAAATAAAGCTGTTCTTCTTCTATCTCTAAGCAAACAACGAAAGTGAGTAGTACGAAGGAGAACTTGCATAAAAGGCAAACCTGTCTGGGGTAGAAAGCGTCCCGACCTCGATCTGGATATTCCCCGGAGTGATGATTCAATTTTTAGGCCAGGCAGAGGCGGGCGATTTGGCAGATTTGCAACAGCTCGGAGAGACATACGCCCGATGTTGGGTTGGTGATGTGGCGTCGTTTACTTTCCGTCGGTTCGACGTGCCTCGCTTGTGCCTGAACTGATTGTTTTGGACCCTCGTTCTGGGCTGTTCACTATTTTAGGTTGCCATTGAAAAAATAGCATTTATCCAAATATATTCTCTGGGAAAACACGATTATTAATAGTTTATAAATAGAGACGCCATCAGGGTTATAGAAAACCGGTGATACAGCAAATGTTGCTCAGGTGCACCATTTTCTGGAGGAATCGGCGCAGCGTACCCCAAAAAAAATAGATAACGGGCTTGTCGCCCAGCCCTTTTCGTTCCCCGCTCTTCTTCCGGCCACCGGCGCCCAAAACACTGTGTCGGGTGTGAATATCCGAAAGCGAATAGATAAATGACTCTTTTTGTCGCAAGCGAAAACATCTTTGTTGCCTTTTGTTCTTGGGGTCATTCTTAACGGAGAGATTTTTTCCACAATTTCCATTGTTTTTTCGGGCAATATATTAATCTTCGGCGGATTTTCCTGATTTTTTTTCTAAATATGTGAAATTTAACAAACACGATTTTGTTGCTTATGGAGAATTGCACGACTAGTGAGATAACTCCTCCGTATTTTGATGCGTATCTATCATTATTTATAAACCTTGGGAATTCTGGAAAAAAAAAACTCCGACAAGAATGCGGCTTACTATCGACAATTTAATGCTGTTTTTTTGTGGCCTTCCCGTCTTTTTGAAACGTAGTTGAAACCCACAACGTGTTCATCTGTCCGAAAATAACACAAGGCCCCGCAAGCTCGCAAAAATGGAGGAAGTTACGGTGGTTTCCATCATTCGAATGAGAACCTACTGTAAGAAGAAAAAAAAGCGCTTGCAGTGCAGCAGCATTCTCCTGTGCGCGTGTTTCTTCGCTATTTATTTGCATGATTTCTTTAATCCAGTCTGACTCACGCCTGCTATAGGTTCATACTGACTCTTATGGGAGACGGATACCAGAAAACGAAATAGGATTTCCTTCATCGTGGTGAAACCCCAGGGTAGTGCCGAGCCATTTCCGATCACTGCCCATGTATGCTTCCAACACGCAGCACATGTCGCCGCCGCCGATACCTCGCCTCACAGAAATTCGAGATGACGTCGAACCTTCGAGGTGATATGCTCCACTGCTCTGAGAGTTGTCGTTGCCAAGATTGAGCGCGGTTGATGTTGTGGGGCTTGAGATATCGTTCGAGAAATTGGAGCCTGAGGCATTCCTGGACGATTTGTTCTCAGACAGAATTGGCACAAAAACGGATCAGGTTCACACGTATCGAGCGAGAACCCCGGCCACACAGCATCAACGACCTTCAAACTTGGTCGCGAGCACTCCTTGAGCAGTGAACCATACAGCCTCGAAGGTTTGACGTCATCTCGTGCCCTGTGAGGCGAGGAATCATCGGGGGTGGCAGGTTTGTGTATGTTGAAAGCGCAGGTTTTTCGTGCTGCGACATACCAAATAAAGTCTACCATCGTATGTGTGGGTTTCAACACCATTGCGGGGAAACTCGGCAAAAATATCTCGTTTCCGTTTCACAGTCAGCCTGTGAGAAGAGCGAATCAAAAGCACATTTTGAGTAAACATTTTCGCACATATGTCCAGAGCTATCACCTTGCCCATGACTCGTGGGACTCAAATTAGAACCCTGGACCCAACACTCTGTTGACAAGTACAATTGTTGCATGTATGTGTTGTTTAAAGTGTGTTTTGTATTTTCTGCAGCATTTCTTGGGAGGCACGACACTTCAGGGCTCCTTGTTGTTACCTTGTTTCGTTTGTCTTTGATTCTTGTGTCCCTGCTGTCTTGTTCAAGACGTCCCAAGCTTTTACGGTAGCATGTATGTCGTGTCTGCCGTACACAGTTTGATGACATAACATTGACTCGTCTGGTCTGCATACAACTGCATTTTCAAGGTACCTGGTAGATATCTGTGGCTTTTCTTTATCAGAGCTTGTATCTCTTTATTAGGATGAACAATTGGCACGGACGCTGGGGCGTGCTGAATGTGGACTCGTAGAATAACTGGTTTCAACTGGAAAAACACCTACACAGCGGGAAGGTAGAATTTGATAAAGAGCGACGGCTACATCGTATACATAAATGATTAATGATCAATGATGGATAGCGGTACAAATGTGAAAGTGGGTGGGTTGGCGGGATAATATCCAGAATATTTTTCTTGAATGGGTGAACGGGCTGATCGGACGGAACGAGATCTGAGGAGGAAACTATTTGGGATGCATACTTTACCTATTAATAACAATGTGTAAGTCGAGTTCACACATACACGTGCTCTATCAAAACGTTCGATGGAGTTGCAGCCACATAGGCTCGTCGTTGTGGAGCGCGTCGAGATGGTTGCGCAGACGACCGTACGATGTGCGCACTCCTTTTCGTCAATTTGTCTGTCTGGCGTGTAATACTTATTACTCAATCAACAGAGTCGCGTGTAGATTCGTGTCCTACGAATCACTTCAGCCGTGTGCAGGTTCGATAACCCGAGGTTGGCTGGTCCTCGTCCCGCGAGCGTCCGGGGTCACCGGATAAGACATATTTTTAGCATTTTTGTTCGTATGTATGTACGAAGCGAAGCACATTCTTCAGTACACACAAATATTTACATAGGATTACCTGTTGCCTGGTAGTATCAAGAAGTGTTCACTGTAGATATCGTGTACCGGACATCGTAGATATAAAAATTGTCGTTGTTGTGGTAGAGGCGTCCGCTAATACACGCTTTATAAGTTATTGCGTTTGCCTTTGTATTAGCAATATGACCCTCCAAAGTCATGAAACATGCGTAAACAATTCCAGGTACGAAGTGCACGTTTGGGCGTGGGGCTGGCCTATTCGCTTTAAGTTGTCGTTCAATGTCATGGTGCTCTGTACCGACTGCATGCTGCTGCTGCTGTATTGACACCTGGTAATGTGTATATCGACTTGACACATACATACACGTGCTGTCAAGACGCTCGATGGATTTGACACGCCCCACCCGCCGCCGATGCGAAAGTTGAACTGGCAGTATAAAGTAAGAGACATGCCAAAGAAGAGGTTGCCAGCCAATGTTGTTAAAGCTGTATGCGAGAAAGTAACAAAAGGGCGAGCTGGAATAAGGTGGAATTGCGTAGTTGAGAAAGTATGGAAGGATATACTGGGAAACCAAGATATCCGCCGGGAAGTTTGGGAGAAACAAGGCAGAAGAAGTGGGAGGAAGGATAGAAAGAAGGGAAAGGCCAGCGCTAAGAACCAAGGCGGAATCGGAACAACACGTACTAATAGAGATATACGGGAGATTGAGGGAAGGGATAGGAATGAAAACGTATCTGCATGGCTCAACGGACTTCGCGAAAACGCGCAAACTGCGCTTTCGTGTAGGGGACCTGGACCTGCCAGAAAGAAGAAAGAGGTATATTAGTAGCCGGGAGGAGGGGAAAGTAGATGCACAGATGTGCCCGTATGGCAAAGCAATAGATTAGAACTCACATAGTAGGAGAATGTGAATATATACAAGGAGAATCGGGATGTGTTAGAAGAGGAGATGAGGGAAATAGACAAAGGTGACACGGGGGAGTTTGATACACTGAATAGCAGCGAGAAAACGATCGCTATACTAAGAGATAGATGGTCGCCACAGGCGGCCAGACAGGAAGGGGATAAGATTACCAAAACGTTTCTACGTAATATATGGAAACAGCGTAAAATGAGTGCCCATTTGTTGATGTCTCCATTAGGAGTAGGAAGGGTGCTCCATCTCGAAAGGGATACGTGGCCAATGGCGAAATGATTAAGGCAAACAACGAATGAGTACGCCCCCCAACCTCCGCCTATACGCTTGTCGTTGTAGAGCGCAACGCCGCATGGTAGTATCACGGGGGACCATAGTAAATAGGACCAGAAATTGTTGGTAAAAATAGGTGAATGTATAGATTTTTATTTCTACCATAGGTCCTTTTTACTATCCTCTCCCGTTATAATAGTGTCACGTGTGGACACCATTTGTCCGACGAGGTGCGCGAAGGTCTCCATTCGAGTCACCCATACATAGCAATGCATCTATGTGATAACGTGTTGTATAGTCTAGCTTGCTCGTATGATACAGAAAGTAGGCATATGTCAGTGGGAGAAGTGTGCATATACTTGCTCGTTTCAGCGCTGGACTTGCTCACTTCCAGAATGCGATCGTGCCCAACGACTCTTGGTTCCACGCCACGTACGGGCGGCAAGCTCATCATCATCTGCATCATCTGTAGTACTGGTAAAACGTAGTCACAGCAGTGACAACAAACAGCTGTGTGTAGAGTACAAGTGCGTCATGTAACCATTATAGCATAATCCTATTCTTCCAACTGGAACCGAATACTGAATACAGCAGTATTAACCACGACTCGAATCAAAGATTTTCCCTTCCCGACGGAAAGGCTACTCCTGATAAGTTATATGTCAATGAGGTCGCTGTTGTGGAACGCAACGCCGCCGGTAGTGTGAAGGCTGGCGGACCCTACCCTGCGGTCAGGCAACGCGAAAGAAGGCCTACATTTGGGTGGCCAAAAGCACGGCCTAGTATCACTTCAATCGCCATCTGGATTGCCTTCACACGCCTGCGGGAAGCGCCGTCGTGCTGTATAGGCAAAAACAATACACTTTGTTGTACAGTAATTTGTTTTTATTCGACTTCTCTTCCTTGCTCTTCCCCTGAACGACACAGGTGGCCACCGGAGTAGCTTGCGAGCGTACTTTGGTGGACCCGAAGTACAAACACTTTGCGTCCCAAATCTCGAGGTCGATCCTTTCCCAACATAAAACGTACACAACGCTCCCGGATGGTCGAATGTATGCGTCACAATGCCCTCACTGAGGTTAAACGTGCCAGGTCAAAGTGCCCTGTTCTTTGTTGCGGCTGCAGTATTTGACAGCACAGCAGTTAAACCAAAATCGAAGTGGAACCGAGATACAAGCCACTAAATGACAAACGACAACAACGAAGCCAAATCATGAAATCCGAAAAAAAAACGAAACACGAAAAAATAACAAAATTTGAAGAATTCGGGAAAATGATAACATGGTATGTATGTACAAGGCGCTTCGCCTCGCGGGCGGCCTGCGCCGCCCGCTACGCTCGCTCAGGAAGGAAAAGTACATCAAATTATGCGAAGCGGACGGAGGTCCATGATTGAACATCGTTTTTTTCATGATTGTTGCAGTTGCCAACTGGCGACTTGATAATGCCAAGAGTCCCGCCGCCATGCTTCATTCATTCAGGAGAAAACAGCTCGGACGCCACATACGCGTCGCGTCGTGGGCGGTTTTCCGCTACGCTCGCTCACATACATGTCGCACGCACGTACATACCCCAGATAGGGTACTTATTTTCTTCTTTCGATATGCTGTGTCTGTACTCGTACTCGTATGTACGAGATATAAAGCACAGCACGGCATAGCAGCGCATCGAAAACAATGAAAATGAAACCGAACAATTCTTAAAGGAAAGAAATCCCCGTCCCCTCTCGTGTAATAATTTACTGCCCGATTCATGGGAACACCTTACACCGGTCAAAAAGAAGAAAGAAAGAAAGAAAAATCAACAGCAGGGCTTCTCTCTCAGCCTCGTACGCCGCCCGCCCCTCTGCGACCATCTCGCCACATATTCGGTCTGGGTAAAGATTTTCTCCCTCTCTTCCACAGTGAGCCCCGTCGCCCGCCTCGCGTGAAACCCGGTGCTCACCGTGGCCGTCATTCGCCAGCTCGACAATGTTGGTGCTCAAATTGGGTACCTACCCCTGTTGTTTTCAGCCTGGTCGCAAAAATAAGCACCCCTTTAATATTTTCTTACTATCCCGAACTACCCTTAAATACTCGTACGTACTCTATCAAAAAGCACGAACGGAGGCCAGACATAGCCCAGTCATGCTTCTCTCGTGTCTCGAGGCACACGCGACACCCAGCCACGAAAACGGCGACCGCGCTCCTTGCACCGCCCCCTCTACCTGCCAGCACCCGCTGACACCCGCGACGGTGCCGGGTTCGCCCGCGGAACCGTGCTCTACAGTACACGCACGCACACGAAACGAAAGAAGAAAAAAGGAAAGAAGGACTGAAAGTACGACGAGAAATGGCGAAAACAAAGACCCGCTGGAAGGGTCCGGCAAGTATTAAAAGGAGGCGATTTCCAAGTGGAAGCTCTGAGTGGCCAGGGATGTACCAACCGAGCACGCTCAGAGATCGAGATTTAAGTAAGTTGTTGTATACGAATATAATAATTATTATGAAATTATAGAAGAAAACATGCTGCAATGCATAACTGATATATGAGCCCACAACAACACCAAGTTAGTCATGACTTGTTTTGCGGTCAACAATGAAATCTGATTTTTTTTCCTGCATATATATACCTTTTCTGGTCTCACTCGCTGTTTTGCAACGCACAAAAAAACGACACCAAATTATTCAACCGCATACATACATGCTCTTTAAAAAAAAAAACGCAAGACGCATGCATATTAAAATTAGGCAAAACATATGAAACTTCGGTATATTCCACGTTCGGGGAAAAATAATCGTGTCGCACTCTTTTCATATTTTCATCCTGAATTCCGCGTCTATTCTGCAATCTACGAGTTTTTGCCCCCCCCAAAAAACTACAATTGTTTTACTTAAAAATGGGATCGACACAAACAATCTCACCCCTTATTCCAGGTACGATGTAAATAAACATCATTGCAGATAGATACATACCTGGCAGACCGCAAGTTGCTATTCAATTGCACCCGTAATGGGCACTGTCAACTTCATGCCCCTCTTCCCCATCCCTCTTTCTCAAACATGCCAACGATTCAGTACCCCTCGACAAGTCCCAGATTTCCTTCGTTTTATATTCCATGTTATATTTCATCAATATATATATCATAATATGTAACACATAGAAACGGTATACGATTCATCGCAAAGTGTGCCGTACCTGTTGGAGAAAAAAACTCAAACAATCGTGTAAGTAGGTACATCCACAAACCCAACGACGTCACAAGCTACGGAAACTTCACGACAGGACGTTTCACAATCGAGGTGCATTTTGTACGTTACACGTTATGCTCGATCAAGCGTTGCGGTATACATTTTTTTCCTGCCACCGCAACGTGCTATTAATAGTGTTGTGGTTTCGCCACAATGTCCCCTAACTTACACCAAAGTGGCCATCTACCTCTAAAATTTCTTTTTCGTGGGTGGATGTCCGGTGTTAGAAGGCATATTCGATTGGGCAGGAGATTGTTCAACCTTTTACCAGTACCCCAACGGACAATTAATAAACTACAAGTGGCGTCCATCTGCAGGACACGAGCCGTTGGTCGTGAGTTGAAATCTCACTTCCATCATGAAAACGATTTTGATAGAAAAGTGGGTTTCTTCATGTCACGAATCTGATAAAACTCTCGTCCTGGGTCCCCGGAAAGTTTGAACAACTACGCACTTCTAGTAGGTACGTAAGGCCCCGGCCATACTCTCGGCGTAGCCCACCGTTGCGAAAATTGAAGACTGGTCACTGGTGAGCCTGTGCAGGTCCAAGTGGAGCCCGTGGATCCTACACCCTAAAGACAACTAAACAACGCAGATTTCGGGGGCCACACGCTCAATGTTCAGGCGCATTTATTTGATGGTGATTTCTCATCGCCCAAAACACCTCTCGTGCCGTGTGTTGGCACCTGGTTTCAGCACGTAAGTGAACTGCTTTGGCTCAAGGGGAACATGCATGCGTACCTGATTTGTTTGAATTTTTTTTCGGAATGAACGTGGAATATTAATACGTGCTTGCCGCATCCAGGACGATGGCACGGCGTTGCACTGTCTACTCTGCTTACTGCACAACAATGTTGTATATCTGCTTATGGCCAAACACAACTTGTTTCTCCCTTGAGGGTTGAATTATCGGCAAGGACACTGGTTGTGCGAGATGTCGACTGGTAAAGAGGACACACACAACACACACACTCCTTCAATTCTGCAGCTCTTCACATTTTGTCTTCCTCAAATACGAAATATATGTATATGCTGCAAGAGGTCGTATATAAATAGGCTACCTGGTACGTATGTGGTAGCACGCGCGACTGACTGAGGTAAGTTTATGACACACACACGAATTGCAAAGATGAGCTCTATGGCCTCTGCCAGATGATATCAGCAAGAGGGCTTCCAGCGAGGGACTCCACCAGTCTCGCTGGCCTCGCACTCAGTAAGTCTTGTTCTTAGAGCTTGTATTATCACGGAGTGATCCTCATCGGACCACGAGCCAGGTGGCTAGGGGACATCACACAGGATCCCCGGCCACTGCTCCACTCACACATGCGATTACACTGAAACCTCCACGGCTTGGTATCTTTTGGCTACAGCACCCCCAAAGCGAGTTCACTCGACACGAACGAGCTTGACAAAACCAAAAAACCAAGACGAAATCGCATGCGGCAAATCACAAATCAATGCTGAACTCTGAAGCAATTTTAATCTTGAGCGCACGGGTCATCCGTAATTTGCGCAATTCCTTCACGACGAATTCAGGCGCAGCAGAATAAATCGACCGCAAAGACTCCCACGTGCGCTCCTCTGCTTCGAAACCATCCCAATCGACCAAGACAATCACCTCGTTGGCATCATCTTCGGCCACATGCACCAAAGCATTCATGCGGCATTCACCCTGCGCAAAGGAATGTTGGAAAACATCCTTCAGATCAGCGGTGACGTTCAACGTCGCATCCGCATAAAATCGTAAACGAGCCACGTGAGCTTGATGCACCTTCCCAGAAACGATGTTCTGAACTGAGTACACATGATCATGATCAGCTGCTACCACACGCCACGGACCAGTCCATGTGGACAACAATTTCGGTGTGACACCCTGCCGACGAACACGAGCATACAACACGAAATCACCAACCGCAAATTTTGGCAACACCACCTGGCCCTGAGCCTGTTTACGTTTGTTGTCGCGAGACACGGCAACAGCTGCGCGAATATCGGCGCAAAATCTCTCCTGCTCTGCAACGACTTCACGGACGTTCGCACGCAACAAGTCAGCATTCATCACGTCAACATTCCACCTGCCATCAGACTCAGAAACGAGCGCCGAGAAATCGGTACGCGGAGCACGCCCAAACATCACGCTGTACGGAGTGCTTCGGTAACGTTCACGAAACGAAGTGTTCAAGGCCCACTGAGCGGCCGGCAAAACATCAACCCACTCCGAAACCTGACGACGCTGTTCTGACAGAATGGAACGCAGAGCACGTACCACCTCTTTTACCATGCGTTCACACGTACCGTTCGACCACGGCGTGTAAGCGACAGCAAAACGATGTTCGATGTGCAACGCGTCGCTCAACAAAGCAAGCACCCTGTTCTTGAAATGCGTGGCGGTATCACTCACCCACACACGCGGCACCCCCAAAGTCTTACACCAGGCTAGCAAATGCTTCGCTGTGACCTCGGCTGTACAAGCCTCGGCCGGTTCCAACGCCACGTAGTTGGACAAATCATCCATGATGACCAAAACATATCGGAAACCATCCTCATCAGGCAGGCCATCGCTACCTTCGGGCCCGCTGTGGCCAACATACAAAAAATCAAAGTGCACCACTTCTCCCGGAGCGGTACCATGCACCGTGTCTCCGTAGGGACGAGGAATGAGTGCACCTGCACGCGTGTCTACACAGTGCAAACACTGGCGAACGAATTCGCGAACCTGAGAATCCATGTGAGGCCAAACACAATATTCCTTCAGGCGAAACAAAGTCGGCGCCACACCACGGTGACCAGCCGAGCGCATGTGCGCGCACACCATCAAACGAGTTTGAAGAGCAAGATCATCCGGCGGAATCCACAAGACGTCACGCACCCCAACACGCACACGAAACAAACCATCATCGGCCAAGGTAGCTTGACCGAAGGTTGTCGAAAATTCATGAACACCAACGCCGATACGAGCGACAGACCTTTGTTGCGAGGCACGAATCACATCCAATGCGGGAAGCGAATCGTCAGCATTACATGGGCTGTGCACGGCAACCGAACGAACAGGCACCGTAGGAACTTTGACCCAACGAGACAACAGATCCCCCCAACAGTTTCGATCGCCAGGGATGTGTTCGATTGCATAGCGGTATTGTCCTAAAACACCCTTCCAATTCTCTAGGCGTTGTGCCATGGTCTTTGTGACCGTCGTGACACACTTCTCCGGATTGAAAATGTACTGCAAGTTTCGATGATCAGTAAAGATATGAACACCACCCCAAAGCAGGTATTCGAGCCTCCGGAACGTATTAACGATCGCAAAACCTTCTTTGTCGACAGTCGCCCAGCGCAACTGCGAACCTGTGAACGAACCACTCAGAAATCCGAGAGGCTCGTGAGACATGCTTTCCAACGCCAATCCACTGCGAAATTCGTGTTCAGGCACTTGGGTGAGAAAACTACCCCAATGGAAATCAGAAGCGTCAGGAAACATCAAAACAACGCACCCGGGACGAGGATGATGAAGCGGCACTGCTTGCGCCACCAAACCCCGTGCGGCATTCCACGCCCGCACCCGATCCTCCGTCCACGCGGTATCCTTGATGACACGATTGCGCGCCACTCGCTTAGTCCGACGTGTAGCCCCAACAAGGAGCTCCTCCAAAAAATCACGTAACGGTGCTACCGTTTCCGCTAAACGTGGTAACGATGTACGCAACCAGTTGACAGCCTGCAAGAATTGCATTAGTTCTCCAGCGTTTTCGGGACGACGCATTTCACTTAAACCTTGCACTCGAGCGGGGTCATGGGACACGACACCATTGGAATACACCTTACCACACCAGACCAGTTCACGAGAGAAGAAGGTACACTTGTGGGCGGCGACAAACAGTCCAACATTCTCCAGGCGTTCTAGAATGTCATCAAGCAGCTGCAGAAGAGCTTCTTCGGTGTCTGCGAAAAAGAAAACGTCATCGACCCAAACTTTGCAATCCAAACCACGCAACACTTCAGTCATGACACCTTGGAAATAAGAAGTCGCATTCAAAACACCTTGGGGAACACGGGTAGGCGTGAACAAACCGTCGCTTGTCGCCATGGTGAAGACGTCTTGCGCCTCCGGAGCCAAAGGCATCTGCCAGTACCCTTGAAGTAGGTCCAGCTTGCCGAAGAAACGCGCCCCCAGCAGATCTCCCATGTCTTCATGGTTGGGCATGACGCCCGGGGACTTCTCCACCTGTGCGTTCACCGCCGAGTAGTCGCTCACCAAACGGAAAGAGTCCTTCTTGGGCACCGCCATCGCCGGACTCGCCCACACCGCCTGGATGTTGTGGTAGACAAAGCCAAAAAAACACCAAAGCAGCAATGCACTTCGAGAGCCAGTCCCTTTTCGTCGGTTCGTACCGACGTGGCGTTGCCTTGACAGGCTTCGCCTGTTGCTTCAGCTGCACTCGCATCGGCTCCACTTGCGCTGGCGGATCACCACACAGCGCACGGCGAAAAGCACCCACGCGACGAGCCAAAATTTCGCGCAAACGGGTTGCTCCGCCGACGCTTAATCCACTCTGCTCTGCCTGCTGCACGCTGTCCTCCAACGCCCGTTCTCGGGCCGTCCGCTCCGCCTCCGGATCCATGAACATGTCTGGCCCCCGGTCGACCAAATGTTCCACCGCCTTGTCCTCCGGAGCATCCACCGTAGCCTCGGTCTGAAAAGCACGCACGGAAACCGTCACTCTGCGCGCCGCAAGGTAACTCGGAGTCTCCACACCGGTCGATACCGGCACTGCGCGAGGGCGAAGCTTCTCCAGAGCTTCACGGTAGACGTCGATGCCAAGAGCTTTCATGGTAGCCATGCCAAACAGAACGACGTTATCTGTACCAGGCATGACCGCGAAAGTGATGGGCTCCAATTTCACCGCTCCCCACGGCGTCCGTACACTCATGGCAATCGGCACCGTTTTGTGCGTGACCATCACTGAAACACCCGTAGCGGTTTTCGCCTGCTGCGGGCCATTTTCGAACGGAATTTGCAGATCGGCGCCGCCGAAATGCGAAGACAGCTGCTGAAGTAAGCCGACACCGATGGACGTGAGCGCCGACCCCGAATCAAGGATCACACGCGCCACCAGCGAACCAACCGACCCTGGCAAAGAGAGATCAGCGCGTAAACACTCAGCGCTGCGATCGACAGGCACTTCACCTGCCGTTGAACTCTGGTCGGTACCAAGAGTCACCTGACGCCATGGCTGCCCTCCTACAGCCGGCGCCGAAGAAATAGAATCGGCGGTCCACCCCGACCAAGACGTCGAATATACAGACGGTTCCGGCGCTACCGCCCCTGCAGCAGCACCAGACACTGACTCCGCCCGCTCGGTGGATGGCGAAGTTCTCGCTCCAGCAGCACCCACCGATGTTCCAGCTCCTCCAACGTATACAGCTCGGCCGGCAACAGACGAACCAGATCCCGACCCAGCGGCTCCTGCCGCTGGCGCACCAGAAGTTGAAGAAGCAACAGCAGAAGTTCCACCGCCCGCTGTCAATTGATTGCCACCACGGCCACCGCGCCCGCGTCCATGGTTGAATCTGCCCCGGCCGCCATTGCGGCCCCCGCGATACCCTGACGACCCGCGCCCACCACTGCTGGGAGCTGTGCCGCCACCGCGAGCTTTTGGGCAATCAGAAACATAATGGTTGGGATCACCACACTCGAAACAGACGCGAACAAACGACTTTTTCGCGGACTGCTGCTGTTTCGGTTTCTGCTGCTGTTGGCGTCGCGGTTCAGCTGCCCCTGCAGCATCTTTCCGACCATACGCCTCGATGAATTTCCACTGTTCTGCAGCAGAAAAAATTTGGTCCATGACCAATGCCGGGTCCTTCTTCCACCCTGCAGCGTACGTTAGCTGACCTTTTACGTACTTTTTGAACTCGGACGGCCATAAGCCATCCACCAACGCCATGCTCACAAATTCCGCCGGTCCGGGCAACCACGAACGGTCCTGCGCGCGGTACATGGCATGCACCGCGTGATTCTCCGCAAAATACTTTTCCATAGCGGAGTTTACCATCATCGCGCGGTCTTTGACGGATGTTTCACCGCCCTGCTTTTCATCGCGCCTCATTGAGAGAACGCGACGCAAGTCCGCTGCCGCCCGCGAGGTGTCAAATCTGTTGCTGGTGGTTGTGTAACCAGCGTGCTGCCTAACAGCGTCCAACAACTCCGAGGCGGTCATCGTAGTCTGATGCTTGTAAAATCCCTCAAAACACCGATGAATGTAATTGGGGATAAGCTGGCCCATGCTCACTTTGGAGTGCTGAACCACCCCCTGAGCGTTGGCGAGCTGCAGCCGTTCCTCATAATCGAGGTACGCTGCGTAAAAAACACGAGAGGCCTGCTCGGTCCACACCTCTCCGTATTTCGGTGGAGTCAGAGACTCCCCTACCACCAGCGGCGTGCTTGCCGTGTGCGCCATAATCCACAGCAGTCCACCTGGACTCTACTGTAATAACGGAGAAACTGCCGCCTGACCTGTGCGTCCTCCAGCTCCCGGAGCGTCCTCCCCTGCTGTGCGCTTCAAGCCGTTTCGATCCGTCCAACGGGCCAACTGCCTTCCCAGCTGTGACCCAATACTCCGCAGCCGAAAACTCCTCCAACAGAAGTTCCGCGAATATCTAGATATTATGGCCTCTGCCAGATGATATCAGCAAGAGGGCTTCCAGCGAGGGACTCCACCAGTCTCGCTGGCCTCGCACTCAGTAAGTCTTGTTCTTAGAGCTTGTATTATCACGGAGTGATCCTCATCGGACCACGAGCCAGGTGGCTAGGGGACATCACACAGGATCCCCGGCCACTGCTCCACTCACACATGCGATTACACTGAAACCTCCACGGCTTGGTATCTTTTGGCTACAGCTCGACGAAATATTCGACTTTGTGATTTCACAGCTAAGCCGTCGTTTCGCAAGTTTCATATACGTATACATAAAAAGTACCGGTAACGTATTCGACATGCGAAATTCAGTATCCCCCGTTAAGACGGACAAAAAGAGCCGAAAGGGGAATGTATGAGCTTAGCTATTGATACTATTAATAATATTGATACTGCTGCAACCTGTGCTTCGTTTTTGGACTCTGAAAATTCCTGCAAAGCCTGCTCACCGATGTATATGGAATGTCGTGGCCGAAAAATCAGGATTATATTAGGTTTTTGAGAGAAACAGCTGCAGCGTGCGTGCGGTGCGTGACCGATCAAAGAGTGTTCTCTTTTGGCTCTGGTCCCAGCTACCATGACGGTCCAGGTGCTATCGGACATATGTCAGTTCTGTCTTGTATCTATAACACCTTTGATATTTTAACATTTATGTATGTGATAGTACATGCATATATCGTGCGAATGTTGGCGCCGACGGACTTGATCCAGAACTCCTCACCACTTACCAACGCGATTTGTCTGCTCGAAAATGCATGTCTTGGACGCATCGACCAAACCAGCTTCAATGAGACGCCAGGCAGAGTACAGGCCTCCCGGTCCCGCACCAGCTACTACGAGGTCATTGCAGGAGAAGGTGCTGTCTTGGGCGTTTGTCCGGGTCGACGTGAACACCAGGACAAACTGCGCACATAGATACGCACCGGTAGCACACCGCATAAAGAGAGAGTTGAGAGGCATGAATGAATCAATAACCGGGAAAGCAGCCGGCAAGCTTTAGTTGCTGTGTTGATGGGAGGGGGCACGACAAACGCAGAACTACGAAATGTTCCCCAGCAGCATCGCTATTTGGTTTGTCTCCTACTTCCAGGATTTGGAATGGCGCACTTCCTTTTTTCTGTCTGCCGTTACGTGCGATCAATAGGTCCTGGAGTTTGACTTAAAGTTGGTGGCACGGTTTGGAGCAGCACATACAGCTTGAAATGTGGCGCTGGAGGGGCAGAAGACGCGTTGAATGCATTGATCATGCCGGAGTCACGTCGGTGGTCTAGAAGTTCACTTCGCCTGAAGCAGCGTCTGCGGGCCGGGAAGCTGTTTTTTTCTTTGAAAAACAAACACAATCAATCACGAAGAAGAGGTTCATGCGCATTTTTCCCCTCGCGAAAAGCGCAAGGGCATACGCGAGCAAACACTTCGAAACAAACCGACGAGCAGTGGGAATGCCGAACCTTTCGCGAGGTTTGGAATGCAGGCAACCACCCGGGGGGCACAGGGAAGACACGTTTGACCACACGGCTCGCTCAAAAGGATTGAGAATATGGGTGATGACTACTCGTAGAGCAAACAGACAACACACGTACACTCATAAAAGGCGGAAATGGAGCAGATCAGCAGGGCGACAAGTCAAGTTTGAAGCCGCGGAGGGGCGATGGCACCCGAGAGAACAGGCAGGTGGGCGGGGGACGGGGGCGGGTGTTCTGCCAAAGCTACGTCTGCAGCCTCTCTCTGGCCATCATCAACGCGATGCGTGCCTCTACCTGTACGATAGGGGCGTCGATGCCTGCTCGCTGCTCTCAGCAGTACCTGCCTAAAATGTACGTACTGCAGGTATAGTTTTGTTGATTACACAGCGCTGTATATACTTCTGATACAACCAAAAAAACAACCAGGGGGGCAGGGCGGAAAGAGAGAAGCCAAGACACTGCCGCCGTCACCATGATCAAGGCCATACCGCTGACACAACAATCAAATCCATCAAATCTCAAAATATCGCCCCAAAAACAATACGCATACGGTGCTAAAACGAAATAATCCAGAAACAACAAGATAGATGAAATCAAATATATGTTGATTCCCCTGTATATAGCGCCCCTGCCGGCTATGTATAGACCCACTCAGTCAGCGCCGACATCGAGTAGTCCAGCACATAGATGGTGCTGAGCTTTTAATCCCAGTCGACTTCGTATTTTGATCTTTTTGAGCCTTCGCGCTGTATATGTAGTCGAAACGAATGATCATGATGTCTCTACTGTACTATAATACTGATATTATTAATTGTAGACCTCAGTAGTAGAGTTTGACGACGAGAGATCACTGCTGCTGTACTTGAAGTAAAAAATATCAACCGTGTGTCACCCGGGTGTGAACTTCGTCGAAATCGTACTTAATTTGTTTCTTTCGATCGGGCGCGCTTCGGAAAAGATGACAGGGTACCTATGATCAATGATACGTGCCGCTGTGTGCCCTCCGACACCAGAATAGCGTTTGGGGTGGAGATGGCCTCGGAGATCACTGTTACTTTAGAGGAAGTCGACAAGATTCCGTGAACTCTAAAGCATATTTTTTTCCATGAATAGATAGGTGTGACGTTGGTATGGAGTACCCGTTAGAGGTAGGATGCCAACACGTGCCAATCGGCACTGTCTGTGGCCTGTACCAGTGGCCTGTCGCCGTGCGCTGACGGGTCTAGCTATGCCGTGTGACTGTTCCCTCGTTTGCGTGTATATTTTGAGCAGAACAGGAAAAGGAGAGATTCATTTGTTATCGTACCACGTGGGTCCGAGCCCTGCTCGATGATGCCCGTGAGCCGTGAGCATTTTACGACTAATAACTATAGCCACTAGTCGGCAAGTTCGACTAGTTGACATTAGTCGACGAGGTTGCCAATTAAAGCCTCATTTCTGCCGAGTGGGGGCCGGTTGAGGCGCTGCCGGAGGCACCGTCGGAGGCTGCCGGAGGGATCGTCGGAGGCGGCTCCGGAGGTGAGAATTACTATAATACGCTTTTCGGCTTCAATTTACATAGTCACGTATGTTTCCACACAAAAAAAGCAACCGGCTTCATTCAGTGTACCCGATGTGACGCCTTCCTACCATCATGGGCAAGAAAAGTCGACACCTCAGACTACTACTCCGACTAATAACTAATCGGTGACTTAAATCATCACCACTCACAACGCTATCAATCCTAAAAAGATACCAGGTACCTGTTATGTGTCCACAAAACTACGCCACAGAGATGCCACAGCGCTATCTATGCAGTAAGCAGACAGGCAATGCCACGCCATACCGTGATGGTACTGGACAAGACAAACCAATACACGAGTTGTCGCGTTTTTCGGTCCCGTTCGCGAATGGATCCAGCATGATGTTCTCCGTACCGAGCCTACATGTTTTTTTTTTTTTTTTTTTTTTTCATCATCACTTTTTACTTGCCAGCCCACTCGTAGTAGGTTTTACCCTCGACGATCTTCTGGACAAGCCGTGGTCACAGGTGTCGTCCCTTCTCCCCCCCGGTACGTGCCTTTAGTTTTTATCGCGCATAGGGTTCAGCATTCCCACTGCTCGTCGACTTTCATCGAATGCACAGCTAACTCACGCTCTCGCGCTTTCCGCTAATTAATCAATTTTATGCAAGAAAAAGTCCCTACGAGCATGCACTGAGACTCGAACTCACGAAATTGATCTTGATAGGCTCGCGGACCACCTACCAAGCCACCGGGGACGCCGGGTGGGATTGATTGGTCCTTTTTTGGAAATGGAGCGTTTAACCCTTTCAGTACTGGTGTCCCGTTGTGCACTGCTGTGTGTGGGCTAGGTATTTAGTAATCAATTTGTAAACAGTACAAGGCGCTTCGCTCCGCGGGCGGCCTACGCCGCTCGCTACGCTCGCTCAGGAAGGAAACATCAAATTATGCGAAGCGGACAGACGTCCATGATTGATTTTTGTTTTATGGCCCCTGTAGTTAGCTGCAAACTGGCGACTTTTGACAATGCCAAGAGTACCGCCGTCATGCTTCATTCAGGAGAAAACAGCTCGGACACCACACATGCTTCGCGTTCCGGGCGGTTTTCCGCTACGCTCGCTCACACGTCGTACATACGTACATACCCCAGGTAGGGTACTTATTTTCTTCTTTCGATACGCTCTGTGTCTGTGTACTCGTCGTATGTACGAAAGATAAAGCACAGAACGGCACAGCAACGCAGCTAAAACAATAAAAAATGAAACCGAAAATTTCTAAAAGAATCAAAATCCCCGTCCCCTTTCGTGTAATAATTTACTACCTGAGTGGAACACCTTACACCAGTTGTAGGGAAATGTAGACTAAAAATGTTACGTAACAAACGCTACATGAATTTAAGGCTTATAAACTCGATTTCCACCACATTCTCCCTCACTAAACCTGACTTATCTCTCCTTGCGAGTAAGTCAGGAACCCCGATGAGACTCTGAATATCCAAGTTTTACCTCCGACATTTCGGTACCGGACTCAGTATGCAATGATCGCATTGCTCTCATCGTTCCTTCTCAGGTGTTTTTTAAGTGAGTGAGTTTTACAGGTTCTTGAACATGAGATATTCCCCTTTTTTTTCCTTTTTTCTCTGGGAACGAAGGCGAGAATCGAACCACGGACCTCGCTCTTCATAATCTCACGCCCTGTCTGCGACGCCATTGTAGGGAAATTTAGACTAAAAATGTTACGTAACAAACGCTACATGAATTTAAGGCTTATAAAAACTCGATTTCCACCACACAGTCAAAAAAAGAAAAAAATGAAAAAAAGAAAAAATCTTACAGCAGAGCTTCTCTCTCAGCCTCGTACTCCGCCCGCCGCTCTCGCGACCATCTCGCCACCGATTCAGTCCGGGTAAAGCTTCCCTCCCTCTCTTCCACAGTGAGCCCCGTCGCCCGCCTCGCGTGAAGGCCGGTGCTCACCGTGGACCTCGACGCAAGCTCGACAATGTTGGTGCTCACTCGGGGTACCTCCCTCTTGTGACTCTCAGCCCGGTCGCGAAAATAAGCACCGCTTGAGTATTATCTTACAATCCCGAACGACCCTTAAATACTCGTACGTACTCTATCCTAAATCACAATTGGAGGCTAGACAGAGCCTATTGATGCATCCCTCGTGTCTCGAGGCACACGCGACGCCTAGGCACGAAAGCGGCGACCGCGCTCCTTGCAACTCCCCTTCGACTCGCCAGCATCCGCTGACACCCGCGACGGTGCCGGGTTCGCCCGCGCAACCGTGCTCGGAGTACACGCACGCACACGAAACGAAAGAAGAAAGAAGGAAAGAAGGACTGAAAGTACGACGAGAAATGGAGAAAACAGAGACTCGCTGGAACGGTCCGGCAAGTAATAAACGGAGGCGATTCCCAAGTGGGAGCTCTGCGAGGCCAGGGATGTACCAACCGAGCACGCTCAGAGATCGAGATCTAAGTAAGTATATCTATATATATGTTCACAAAACGAGACTGCAGCCGTAAAAATGTTAAATCTTCTAGGCAAAGTAAAAAATTGGAATTGGTTGAGATTTAAAACCCGTACCGACCGAAATTTAGATAGAATGGCCACTGCATGAATTATTATATCAGAAACAGAGCATGGCGCAAAATGGACGTCCCTATTGCCGTGGGTAGTGTCTTTCGATTTACTACTTGCTCAGTCTGCCGCCAGGCTGCTGTCGCCGGCAGTGACTATCGTTTGACCTACGTCCTCATGCATTGTCGTCGGTAGTAGCTATGGATGGATCACATCCCCAATCCAATGTCGCCGGTAGTGGCTAGGGACTGGGTGTTCCACAATCAGTTATTGTGGCAGGCGATGTCTACGGATGGATCACATCCCCAAAATCTATTGTCACCGACAGGGTCATGCATAGCATAGTGGATACTCCCCATAATCCACCATGTATGGCAGACAATGTTCGTCGATCGTTGCCGTCCCTCGATCGATTGTGGCCGACAATGTCCATCAGTGGGCACGGCTATAACCACCTATACTGTTGTTGTAGTCGGCAATGCTTATCGATCGACACACTGATAACCTACTCTGTCTGTTGCGCACAGCAAAGTATCGACAGCAATATTGTGTGACAACAGCAATATATTATGTTGCGACGACATCAGTAAAGATAACGAATGCGTATGGTTTATCTTCCCACCACACTCGACACACAACGGGTGTGTGGCATAGTATATCGTGACCACGTTGTTGATGTTTTCACATTATTAACTCATCGCCACAATACAATGCAATCTACGGTCGGTCGCAGGACAGCCTCGAATAAATCTGTAGTGGGAAAAGGCCTCGGAAAAATATAAACATGCAAATCAAAGCGGGATGGGAATGCTAGCACATAGCCAGAATGAGTCAGTGTTCAGTTGCATTGCTCTTGTATATCGTAGATCTCGTATGTGTCTGTTCGAATGTAACGTACGTATGTGTATGCGGAGGAATTTCTTCCGTAGAATACCATGCTTGCTACCCGAGTAGAGCACTCTCTCCTGTGGATCGTAGCTATCCTGGTCAGCTCTGGGAAGCAGCCATCGTCTGAGCTCCTGCATACTCTGCAGTTTATATCTGTGTGTTTAGGCTAACTAAGCGCCAGTGTTACAGTATCTTAATATCTTCACACAGTGGAAAGGCTCTCGTCTTCCAGGCTACCCTCTCGGACGTGTCATCACCTCGACTAACGTCGACGACACAGCCTCTCAGCCACCGTGCCAGGGTATATCACAATATGCATGATACATACAGTACATGTGTATACGATATTGTTGGCCCTGTGCTCTCAGTGCTCCTCAGCGTTTCTCGGACGTATGTTTCTGCGTTGTTTTTGTTAGCGCGAGATGATGAGGTGCACTTCACAGGTCTCTGACCCCCACTGTGTCGGGGGCGGCCACGGGCGTGCTCGCGCCGTGCCCTGGCTGTCGGCTGTCCGGGTGTGAACACGTCAGCTGTGAGTTGTTCCAGTCGAGTGGTCGAGACTTGAATTATCACAGTCTCGTCGCCAAAGAATTTGGTTGTCGACCTACCTTTGCCCCGTGAGGCCTACTCTTGGCTGCTGCTATTATACCACCGCTACTCTGTTGCTGCACTGCTGCTACTGCAAGGGGAAGCTGCTCCGTTTTTCGGTTGTTGCTGCTGCTGCTGCTCACCAGGCCCCCTCACGGAGTCGGTCGGCCTGAGATATATAATTTTGCCTTTCCTCCTCGCGCGCCGTCGGGCTCCCCTGCCCCAACTGTTGTCCTAGGGGCAGCCTCAGGTGTGCATGATGTGCTACCCCTGCTGCCGCTGTTGATCCGCTGCACTGGTGCTACTGGTATGTGTGTCCTGCTGCTGCTCTGTTCTGCTGCTAGTTAGTGCTGCTGTTGACCCCCGTGCAAGCAAGGTTATTGTGCAAGTCAATCCCTCTTGGTGATGTGTCTCCGCATCTTGAAGCTGAAAGATAGATCCATCTGCTTCGGAAGCAGTACGAGTACCGTTTCGCAATTTGTATAGCGTTCCAGAGGAGGTCTCGTGCCAGCGTAATTTTCGTATCGTAAGTACCTGTACGCAATGCTGCTGCTTGCTGCTGCTGAACTTGCCGCACCAACGTGATCGCTGGCGCTTCGTACTGCCGATTTACTCGATCGACTGCTGCCCAACTAATTGTTTTGTATCTACCCTGTACAAGACGTATACAGTACGGACGCCGAGTGTCTCGTACGTAGTTCTTTGTAGTGCTGCTTGCTCTTGTATTCGAACGCGTCAGTAGTTATAAGGCCGGATGGCGAATGGCAATATTTGTTTTTGTCGTGTTTGCAGCGTTTTTTTTTTCTCGTCACTCAAAACTGATTTATTTAACCAACTCCTTGGCAGCACTGCTGTCGCACTATCGTAATAAACTCGAGTTGCACAACGGTATGCGCAGATTTTCGAATATTCAAGTTTGGAAGCTACGCGAGGGGTGCAGAATAGTGACAAGAACCAGCAAACAAGCATACTTACTCCACTACTAGGAGACACCAGGGAAGTGAAAAATACATTATTATACAAAAAAACGAAAAGGAAGACGACGGAGCAAAGCCGAAAGAAAAGCAGATAGAAATATGCAAAAGGAAGACACAGGCAGAGACACAAACAGGGCAAACGGAAAAAGGAAAAAGCAAACCAAAAAAAGAAATAGAAACAAAAGGGACAAAAAAGGAAAGTGCAACACAGAACAAGAGAAGGAACAAAGCGGACAGGAAAAGGGAAAGAAAGGGGACGGGGGGGACGATAATACCAAAGGCAGGCACTGGTGCATACAGACAAGCAAGGTTGCCCGAATGGCACCATGCTATTACAGGGGTCCATAGTTAACGGGACCAAATTTTGTTAGTAAAAATAGGCAAATATATAGGTTTTTATGTACACCATATGTCCTGTTAACTATGGACCCCGGTAATAGTTCTTTGGGTCCCGAAGAAGGGAGCGCATCACGGCGATGATGGCCATGCCCAGGCGTCAGTCTGTTGGGCAGACCGCCTCCCGCCCCCGCCCCCTATTCTCCACTCCACCCCTCCCCCTTCCCTCCCTTCCCCCACCCCTCCTTCGCCCCCTCGCTCTTATTTGCCATTCTGCGCACGTTCATTGACGTCAACAGTTGCAGTCGCATTTATTTGCAGCCATCATCCTGTGCCTTTCTGCCGATGCCTCCTTCTCATCCTTATGCCAGTTCTGCCTGAAGACCTGCGCCCCTTCCTCCACCCGTCGGAACCATCTGCCGGCTTTCTGTGCTGCCTCGCGTCACCCTTCGAGCTTGATCCCAAACTCTTTGAGGTCCTCCTCAAGGTACCTCATCCAGTCCCGCTCCTTTTCTCCATAATATTCCTTACCCCCGACCATCTCCCCACACATCACCCTCTTGGGCAGAGGCTCCTCTCCCGTGCGTTTCAAATGGTCCGCAAACAATAACCTACGCCTGCATATCGTCGTCTCAACGATCTCGGAGGATGTCGTGAGAAGCGCGCTGATAAAAGATAGGATGTGGTCTTCGCTCTTTCGGTTTCCCTGGGCGATCGATGTTGCTTTTATCAATAGCTAGGCCACCCATTCAAACAAGAGGCATGGTCGTTTCGATATATATTTAGTACGATCTAAGGAGTTTATGTAAACGTGGTTTGCGATGACAGTGGACAACAGACAATAGCCACTGCAGGAATAATAAGGATATAATGTGGTGCAATGGGCGCGTGTGTTGTTGCCGTCGGCAATATCTATCTATATTATTGTTACCGTCCCCAATCTGTTGTGATTGATAATGGCCATCGTCGGACAGTCTTCTCAATCAATTGCGGATGGCAGTGGTCAGCGATCGACACGCTGCACAACCTATTGTCGTTGCAATATATTATATCACGGCCAATATCTATCGATAACTTTTCCCGTCTTCTACGTAGTGTCGCTGGCAATAATCCATAGATTTCCCTCTCGCTCATTGACGCTGTCAATATCTATCGTTGTATTTTCCCCTCGACTGTTGCCGCCGGTAATATATATATATACGTGCATCGATCGATAAATTTTCCCGTCGTCTACAGTACGCGACAGGTGATAAGAAACTGGTATTAATAGTCGAGAAGCTCGGACTGATATTTTCGGAATTTCAAGAAATTACAGGTAAGAAATTGTGCTGAACTCGAGGAAGAAAATAAGAAATCTGCCAAAATGCGTTCCGGGCCAGACAATCAAGAAACTGTCAGAATATACTCCAGCCCAGACGAATAAGAAACTGTCCAAACACGCCCAAGCCCGTATCAGGCTCCCATCTAAGCTGTCTCCCCTCCAAAACCGACTTCAAACTCACGTTAAAAAAAATAACGAAACGCCCAAGGGCGATCCCTCACCTCTCTGAAAGCATGCAAATACGAAACATGCTACACCAGTTTTCCCCGATCAAGGGTGTAGGGTCGAGTTTCCATGTTATCATCACCTGAAAAACCCGGGATTTTTGTATTTTTTGGTCGTGGAGGCATCTCGCGGCAAAGTTGTTGTCTGCGAGAGGGAGTAAAAATAAATGCGGTCTCCTGACATCTTTGTCGTACTGCACTGCCTGTCCCCCAAAGAAGAAAAAGAGGATTCACCGTACGTAGCGTATATAGATGTGTGCACGAATACGTACGTAACACGTACAAGTGCACGTACGTTTGTATACATGAACCAAGGCGTACCCGGTACGTAGGCACGAGTACAGAGGTTTACGTATAAAAACACTAAGAAAGCACTTCAGTTGTGAGTTCAACCGATCGGCAGATCGGTTGACACACAAGTTTGCAAGCTGCGTGAACAAGTTCCGCGTGTTTTCCGTTATTTCCCTCGCGATTGACTACTATCCAGTGACTCCCCTGGTTGCCACCAGGAGGCTATATATACACAAGAATTGTGCAACCGAGGGATCGCATACGCATGCGCAGAGAACTAAAAGTGTACGTATATGGGCTCCTCTCTGATTGATTCAAAATTGGCCGAAATCAGTTGAAAGCTAGACAGAGTAGACACAATCAATACCCTGGCCATTTTGATCCAAAATCAGATACAGCAGTGTCAGTCTGGTCAATGGCAAGGCTCCTGGCGTGTGATTTGTATTTGTTTCCAGATATCACCGATTTTGGCCAAAACGTGGCCAGGTATACCTCATTTTGTCTGAAACCCACTCCTTCAACCTCAGAAAAGTGGAGGATTGAACTTAGGAAATCTGAGTTTTGAAGAGAGGCATTGAATCGTTGGCATGGTTGAACAGAGGGGATGGGCGAGAGTTTCGTAGAGTTGATGACGGGTGCAGTTGTTGATTGAACTACTGTAGGAAGACAGAGGCTGCACAGAAGTGAGGAAGACCATCCACCGTACGTATTATTAATGATCATCTATCTACTCGTGGGGGTGTACGAGCAGGGGTTTGATATATCCTTTCTTCGTAAGGAGGCGAGTTGAAAGAAGACCACAAATCAACTCCTTCACCCTCAGAAAATCACGAATCAACTTTTCAAATCTCAGACAGTCACGAATTAACACATCGAACCTCAGAAAATCATAAATCAACACCTCCATTCCTAAACTACAAAAAAAAGAAACTGAGATACTCCTCCAATCTCAGAGCACAATCCAAATCGTCTTTTGCCAGAGACAATAATAAGTAGACGGCAGGGAAGAATCCACCGATAGATATTGCCAGCGACAATACATAAGAATATTATATAAGGGATACATACTGCCAGCGACCCTAGGCGAGAGTACAGTCTGTCGATATATATATATTGTCAGCAAGAATTTAGCAGTACGCGACAGGTGTTAAGAAACTCCTATTTTATCTCAGTCTCGATCCTTTTTTTGGCTCAGGACCTCAACAGAATCTCTGGAACCAAGTTTCTTATTGCCCGAAGTGGTGCAAAACGCGAGTTTCATAACAATCAGTTTCTTGTTTTGCACAGGCGCGCAAGGCGGCATTTTCTTTCGTGGGCGGTTGGCAAGACTCGCCTCGACCACATGGAATCCATAGTCAGCTCACAATTGACAGGGCATTTCGTGGTTCCAGCAGTATCTATTTCCGTATGCTGTGGATGACTGCTGGCGACAAAGTTCGTGATGTTCGCCTTCAACGACTCTCTCCACCCTGTACAGTCTTGAAGCCAGGACAGCCACTCAACCGACAGGATCTACATTACGCACGTTGTTCCTTCCCCTGCTGCTGACTGCCGGTCTTTCTACCCCCGCTTCTGTAACTCCGAGCTGCCTGTTCTGCCTGCCCCCTCCGACTGTACCCCCGTCTGTTCTTCGTCACTTGGCTCCATCAAAACCTAAGCACCCATTACAGTGTTGGTTTCCGTGCTGAATGCATCTAACGAAGGCTTTAAATTACGCACGTTTGGGGTTTCCGCGAGTTGCACACGGTAGTCGTACACATGTTTCGTCCGCTCCTGACTCTGTCGAGTGATCTGGCCACCAAACCTCCACGCCGTCGACTCTGGCGAGCGTGTGAGTGTTGGCCCCACAACCTGCACGTCGTCGTCGTGTTATTTTTTGTCTAAACCACCAGTGCCCCTCAGCGTCAATGGCATGCGAAGCCCATCCAAACCAAGGGCACCAACAGGGCCGCCATCCTTGATTACATGTCCCGTGAGGAATAGGAAGTGTCGATGAAGAATCTCGCCTTCAGACTGTAACTCGGCGAGGGCTGTCAGGTCCGGCAAAAACGTCATGGGATATATGCATTGCCCTGGATCCTCACCACCGTGAATCGACCACCACGATGGTGTACAATTCTCTATACAAGCCACAGGAATACTGATGTGCAACCGGTTTGCCTTGCTTGCCTCCTGATTTCTATTGGAGAACGATGTACATCAGATTATGATGAAGTGTACTCTGTCGTTTTCTCCGGCCTATACCCTAAAGAAAACAAAAATATATCAGATTTTGGAGGCCACACGCTACGCCCAGGCACAGTTTTTTTTATTAATAATGGTTTGTTGTGTATGCTTCGAATTGTCATGTTATTTTTATTCTCTGCGACGTCGGGGGGGGAATCCACTGGCGTGGTACGAGAGCCGCGACACCGGTCGCTGACTCTCGTTGCCTGTCGTACTGCCAATACCCGGGAGTTCCCCTCCCCGAGCCGACTGGCCGGGGCTCTAACACACGCAGTCTCGGACGACCGAGACCCCCAATGGTAGTGAACCATTGACATACCCCACTCTCTTAGTGAAAGGCCCGAATCGCAACCAGATAATCGCAAACTATAATAACACTATCGTACGGTGTGGCCATCACCATTTGGCCGCTCCGTTCCACCCACCTTCGAAAGAAGAAAGGGGCGGGTGGGCGTGAGAATCCACAACAGTAGGCCTAGCTTCTAGGCCTATCAATCGGCAGCGAGCAGTGCCGTGCTCTGCTCGTGCACCTATCACGAGAAGCTAGGAGGGGGCACGGGGCGAGTATGGTTGTTCACTCTTCTCTCTGCCTCTGAACAAGTAAATCCACTTAGTTTCCGTCGGTAGAGCCCATGACTGTAAATAATTAAACCCGTCGGTTGTGAACAAAGCTCGCATCTCACGTGAACTTAGAGATACTACGATTTGTTGTATTTCCTTCGAAATGTCATGTTATTATTATTCTCTGCGACGTCGGGGGGGGGATCCAATGGCGTGGTACGAGAGCCGCGACACCGGCCGCTGACTCTCGTTGCCTATAGTGCTGCCAGTACCCGGGAGTTCCCCCCCTCCAGCCGACTGGCAGGGGCTCTAACGAACGCAGCCTCGGACGACCGAGACCGCCAATGGTAGTAAATCATTGACATACCCCAATATCGAGGTCGCGTCGATACTACGGTAGTAGGCCCCAAACAGTTCCCTGGCCTGGCTGTCTCTGCCCTATCTTCCCCTCTCTGCTAGTTTACGAGATACGATACCCGCGTCCTCTAGGTTTTTGCGGATGTGCGTCTATGAAACTTTGATAGCTTCCATCTACCTTCCCTCAGATCGCCCTCTACGGCACTCCCCCCTGGCCGCCAGCGTATTGGTTGCGCAATACGCAACGAGTGGAGGCCGACTTCGCTGGCATCGTCTCCTGCTTCCGCTACCACTACGCGAAGTTCTCCGAGGGCCTGCGTGTACCTCCCAACTTTGACCTCTTTTACCGTACCGATTCGACGACAGGGGGGCGCTTTCTGGCCGCGTCGGATACCCCGCCAACAACTCCGCCATGGGAACGACGGCACCGCCGCCTGCTCCTACCCCGGACGCGCCCCGAAGGCTTCGTCGCGTGTGCGCACGATACCCGGTTTTTGCTGAGCCTGGACCCTTTGTGGCCGCGAAACAAGACCTTGATGCTGGTGGCCTGATATCACTGCAACGAGGTCAACCGCCACTCCCCCGCGAACAACGCTACGTCACCCCTCGTCAAGCAATGCACGGGGTGTACAACTCCGGTCGAATAAGCGAATATTTAGTAATACTTCGCCATGAAAATAATTAATAAATGGCCCAATGCCCTCGACAGCCAAAAACCTCCACCACCCGAGCCCCACGACACGGACAGGCCCCGTCCTCGCAACAACGTGTCCCACGAAATAGGGCGACAGATTCTTTGTATGAGGTACCGGCGGCAATGTGCGACCGTGCCCCCCTTGCAATGCACGTTTAACAAGCGGCGACGACATGGGTAACTCCACTTGCAAGTTTAATCGGTGGAACACGGCTGATAGTTTAGTGGCAGCAGTACCGGCTTGGTTGCCCTCCAACGCACACCATGCTATTTTAAATACGGACTTAAGCAACGCTTGAATCTTATCCGTAGAAGAGGTTGGCGTGTCGTCATACGCAGCCACCCTCATTAAACCCCGTAAAATAAAACATTCGAGACCGGAAACCTGACGTGTAAGCTCGGTGAGATGACGGCGTAACCGACTGGTGGATGAGCTGGCTACCAGCGGTACTGAGCATAGCGCGACACCAGCTGGCCCCCAGACCTGGGCTCCCGGCGGACGCCGACCCCGGACGTACAAGCTGTGCAACTCCCGCTGCTGTTTCCATGCGCCCTACGATCGGCCTCGCCCCCGTCCCCCTATTCGTCAGCCTTGGCAGCCGCCGACCGAGTGAAGGCCCCCCTCCACTCGACGCCCCGCTGCCGCTGCCACTGCCGCTGCCACCACCGCCGCTGTTGCTCCCGTTACTGGCACCGCCACCCTCAGCCCCCGTCTGCCCTTGCTCTTGGCCCTCTTGGCCAGCGTTCCCCGCGTACAGCGCCGCTGGCTGCGACGCCGCTATCGGCCGACACCCCCCCGCCGGTAGCCGCCTTGCGCCTATTGCCGCTGCTCGTCTTGCGAGTAGGACCGACGTGGGAGAACACGCAGGTGTCACCGAAGTGGCACCTACCGGTCTTCCCCCCCTGCCGGCATTCACCACCCCCGGCCCCAGCCGCCGGGGTGGATAAAACGCCAGGATACTGGACTTGACAAGCCGCCGAGGGCGACGCAGCCGGAAAGTCGGGGCCAGTGCGGCCCCGGAATGGCAGGAAAGGGACTCCTCCGGTGGGGGGTGGGCCCAAGCGTGGCCGCAGCAGTCGGGGACACCGCGCAGGTCGAGCGTGAAGGTCGCCAGGTCTTTGGTGACCAGAGCCGCCAGCCTGGCCTAGTTTGCCGGGGGATCGGCGACCACAGAGTGCTCCATAACGTGGTCTTTGAGGATCGTATCCCCCGCGCTGAAGACTCGTCCGAGCGCCTCCAAGCGAGCGCGCGCCACATGGAGGTCCGCGCCATTTTAGTGGGAGCCCGCGGGAAGTGATCGTAACGATCACGTACCTCAAAATGCTCAGGTGTCGTGTCATTGGACAGTTGATGCCTGCCCCCCGCGCGGTGTGAAGGCCATAAAGTCTAGGTCGTCCGACGCTCCAACATGCCATGGACGCCGGCCGAAATAATGACCGTGGCTCCCACGTACCCCAGCACGGCCGCCCTCTGAATTAACGCCAGGCGGCCACCGCAGATGATCTGCCATAGCCGAGACGTGGGGCTGGCCCACGATGCCATTGCGCGGGTGGTCATGTTCTGGTTGACCTGTCGGCCCAAGGCGTAAGCGGGTTGCTCGCGCTGCCGTCCCCGTAAAACGTCCGAGCCGATCTCAAGCCCACCCGACCCGTCGCGGGCCGCGTGTCAGAGTGCAATCTATGGCGCGCTGGTGGCTCCTGCCCCGCCCGGGACGTAGCCGAGCCGGCGGCGTGCCCGCCCGCCTGTCCGGAGAAGGCGCCGGCACCACCGGCGCCGCCCAGCCGAGACCCCCCCCCCCCCCCCTGACCCACTGCGAGCCCGCCTGCCTGGCCGAGTTGGGCGCGGGCGGTTTCGGTACCGGCCAAAGTGCCACCGTAGCCGACTCCTTCCGCTGGGCCCACGGTGGCCCCGGTACCGCCCCAAAAACACTACCGTAGCCCGCCCTCCACGGACCAAGGCAACTGGACCTGCCTGTCCGAGAGGGGCGCCGCCCGGAGTACCGCTGTGACAGAACGCCCGCACCGAACCTACGGCGAGCCTGCCCTGCTCGGGGTTGCGGAGCCCACGCAGACCCGCGCGGGCGCCCGTGGCCCTTATCGACGGGTTGGCCAGAAATGTTGAGAGTCGACGGGAGGACCTCAGCGACGGGGTTCCCGAATGCGGGGGTTCGAGCAAGGCGGTGCTGGGGGAGTGGTCCAACAGGGAGACCCCGGCAGCAGAGCTGCCGGGATGCGTTCCAAACCTGCGGGCGCCGCCCCCCCCCCCGAGGGCGGGACGGCGGGAGGCTTCCATAATGTCGTTCATCGATCTCTGGAGCGCCGCCTGGAGTTGGGCGGCTTCGTTCGCCATCCTCTGCTTGAAGGTTGCAAAGTCGGCCAGCGACGCGAAAGCCTCCTCGTCTCCTCGTCGCCGTCGCTACCCGTCATTGTCCCAATTCCCCCTGCCTCCGTCGTTCTCGCCGGGCCTCTGCGAAATTTGGTCTCGTCGTGACAGCGCGGACGCGAAAAAGCCACAGTGACGGCAACAACGGACGACGCGGACGCGGAACAGAACACAACGACGGCAACAACGGCCACGACGACACAGCGCGGAAGGGGAACGGGGCAGCGCGACGGGAATGATATTAGATAGAGACGACGGTGAGCACTATCGATGCACCGGCCTGGACAAGGGTGGGGCTTGGTTGTCCCCGTGCCGGTGTGCGCCGGCACACCATTAGTACGCGCCGGCGTTGTTTATAGCGGCGGTTGTAGACATGCACCGACATCTTCCTATCAGCAGCATCCGCTATCTGGTGCTCCGCACCGCGTATCTCGTGCTCCGGCCGAGAGCTTTCCTTGTGGTGACACGCGCCTGTATCTTTGGTACGAATGTATCGCTAGTGGGACGGGGGCCAGCATGCATTCCAGTCAATCTCGACTGTAAGCCGGTGCGCCGGTCACGAGGCGTAGACCGGCACTTACTCCGCCACCATCGACCGCCTGGAAGTGCACCGGCACGTCATCGTTGTTGTGTGTCGCGACGCCTATGTTAAGTATCGTTAGTGAGGGGGGGCAGGGCCAAGGGTCGACGCATCGGTGCAAGCCCCAAGCCGTGCACCGGCACATAGTCCCTCACCACCGACCGCCTTCTAGTGCGCAGGTGCAATGGTGTTGTTACATACATCGTTAGTTGTGTACCGCGACGTCTAGGATGTGTATCGCTAGTGAGGGACGGGCCAAGGGCCGACGCGTTGGCGCCGACCACGAGGACAGCGCCGGCACATAGTCCCTCCCCATCGATCGCCTAACAGTGCACCGGGACGGCGTCGTTGGAACACATAGCAGTAATAGTGTCTCGAAACGTGTATGGTATGTATCGTTAATGAGAGACGGACCGCAGGCCAACGCGTTGGCGCCGGCCACGAGACCTGCACCGGCATATCTTCCCTCACCATCGACCGCCTTTTAGTGCACCGGCACAGCGTTGTTGGGGCGTACAGCAGTACGTTGTGTCTCACGACGTGTATGATATGTATCACTAAGTATTTATCGCGACGTGTATGATATGTATCGTTAGTGAGATACGGGCCCCAGGCCGACGCGTTGGCGCCGGCCTCATGCCGTGCACCGGCACATAGCCCCTCATCATCGACCGCCTTCTAGTGCGCCGGCATAGCGGTGTTGTTACATACATCGTTCGTTGTGGGCCGCGACTTTTTATTCTATGTATCGGCAGTGAGGGACGGGCCAAGGGCCGACGCGTTGGCGCCGGCTGCGAGGCCTGCGTTGGCATATAGTCCCTCACTGTCGACCGCCTTTTGGTGCAGCGGCGTAGCGTTGTTCGAAAGCAAAGCAGTACATTATCTCTCGCAACGTGTATGATATGTATCGTTAGTGAGATACGGGCCCCAGGCCGACGCGTTGGCGCCGGCCGCGAGACGTGCACCCGCATATCTTCCTTCACCATCGACCGCCTTGTAGTGCGCCGGCACAGCGTTGTTGGTACGTAGATCAGTAAATTGTGTCTCACAATGTGCATGATATATATCGCTATATATTCATCGCGACGTGTATGATATGTATCGTTGAGGGGCCGGGCCAAGGGTCGACGCATCGGCGCCGGCTCCAAGCCGTGCACCGGCAGATAGTCCCTCACCGTCAACCGTTTCCTAGTGCGCCGGCACAGCGGTATTGTTACCTATATCGTTCATTGTGTACCGCGACGTGTATTATATGCATCGTTAGTGAGGGACGGGCCAAGGGCCGACGCGATGGCGCCGGCCACGAGGACAGCGCCAGCACATAGTCCCTCACCATCGATCGCCTTATCGTGCACCGGCACGACGTCTTTGAAACTCACAGCAGTACATTGTGTCTTTCGTTAGTGAGGGGAGGGCCAAGCGTCGATGTGTCGGCGCCGGCCCCAAGCCGTTCACCGGCACATACAGTAGTCACTCACCATCGAACGCCTTATAGTGCGCCGGCGCAACGGCTATATCGTTCGTTGTGTATCGCGATATTAGTTATATGTATCGGCAGTTAGGGACGGGCCAAGGGCCGACGCGTTGGCGCCGGCCGCGAAGCCTGCGCCGGCATATAGCCCCTCGCCATCGGCCGCCTTTTGAGTGCATCGGCACAGCGTCGTTGGAATACACAGCAATACATTGTGTCTCGCAACGTGTATGATATGTACCGTTAAGGAGGAACGGCCACAGGCCAACGCGTTGGCGCCGGCCACGAGACCTGCACCGGCATATCTTCCCTCACCATCGACCGCCTTTTAGTGCCCCGGCACAGGGCTGTTGGTACGTACAGCAGTACATTGTGTCTCACGACATGTATGATATATATCGCTACAGTCGTCGCGACACGTAACGCAAGTATCGTTAGTGAGGGGCAGGGCCGAGGGTCGCCCCCAAGCCGTACACCGGCACATGCAGTAATCCCTCACCATCGACCGTCTTCTAGTGCGCCGGCACAGCGGTGTTCTTACATTCATCGTTCGTTGTGTACCGCGACGTTTATTATATGTATCGGTCGTGAGGGGACGGGCCAAGGGCCGACGCGTTGGCGCTGGCCACGAGGGCTACGCCGGCGACATAGTTCCTCGTCATCGACCGTCTTTTAGTGCTCCGGCACAGCGGCTTGGGAACATTCAGCAATACTTCGCGTCCCGCAACGTGTATGGTATGTATCGTTAGCTAGAGGCGGGGCGCAGGCCGACGCGTTGGCGCCGGCCACGAGACCTGCACCGGCATACATTCTCTCACCATCGGCAGCCGTTTAGTGCACCAGCACAGCGTTGTTGGTACGTACAGCAGTACCAGGTACGTTGTGTCTCACGACGTGTATGATATAGTTCGCTACCAGGTATATAATTATCGCGACGCGTATGATAGGTATCGTTAGTGAGGGGCAGGGCCGAGGGTCGACGCATCGGCGCCAGCCCCGAGCCGTGCACGGCACCTAGTTTCTCACCACTGACCGCCTTCTGGTGCGCCGGCACAGCGGTGTGTTACATACATCGTTCGTTGTGTGCCGCGACGTTTATTATTGTATCGTTAGTGAGGGACGGGCCTAGGGCCGATGCGTTGGCGGCGGTCGCGAGGCCTGCGCCGGCATATCGTCCTTCACCATCGACCGCCTTTTTGTGCACCGACACAGCGTCGTAGGAACATACAGCAATACATTGTGTCTCGCGACGTGTATGATAAGTATTGTTAGTGACGGACGGGCCGCAGGACGACGCGTTGGCCCCGGCCACGAGACCTGCACCGGCAAATCTTCCCTCACCATCGACCGCTTTTTAGTGCACCCTCCCAGCGGTGTTGGTATATACAGTCGTACATTGTGCCTCACGACGTGTATGATATATATCGCTATTCGTAGTGAGGAACGGGCCGAGGGCCGAGGCATTGGCGCTGGCCACGTATGATCTGTATATTTAGTGACGGACAAGGCGAAGGGCCGACGGCACTGGTAAATTAGCGTTGTTCATATATATCAGCAAAATAACAACGTCAGCTGTGAGATCGGGGATACCTGGTATACGTCAAGTACATGCCGGTACGTGCGAGTATGTATCCCCATTCCTGGGTGCGGCATGTCTGCGAGGAGAAAAAGAAACCTGGTACGTGCCCGTACAGCACATATGCCCTCCGTCCAGGTGTCATCAGAATTCCCTATTAAGCCAAATACTCTGCTGTGTGCGGTTATCTATCTCCATTCCTGGGCACGGATGTATCATGAAACCTGGTACAGACTTCGTGCTCTTTGCCCCGTTGCAGCGGTGGTATGTCTCGATCAAAAATCTCTACTGATGTACGAGTCTGTCTATGCTGTTGCGAATATCATCAGTTGCTCCTGTTAACGGCCGATTCGCGAATTCGCGAGTTTAGAACGGACACCCAAAGTTTATACGGGTGTCTACCCGTATTACCCTTCATGCGTGCAAGCAACTCTTATCAAACCACCGGAGCGAACCGGCCAAGAAAAAAAAAAACTCGTGGGAAAAATCATGGCTGGCGGCCCCAAGCGATCGAGGTAACGATGCTTGCTGGCGCATGAGGCACGCTTGTGAGTAATTGTGCATCAGATTCGACGGCCCTACGCCCAATTAATTATTTCGGTCGAGTTCAAGGTCTAAGAACCCCAAACATTCTGGGACCCTCGCTTCTTTCGCACGCCTCTCGCACACGTATCGGGAAAGCGTGCGTTGCCCCTTCTCATCCCCCTTCCCATGATGCTGGAGCTCGCCAACCGCTGCTGTTGCTGCTGCCTGCTGCTGACGTGAAGAGGAACCGCAACAGAGAAACCACCACAGAAACCACAACAGTAGGCCTAGCTTCTAGGCCTATCGATCGGCAGCGAGCAGTGCCGTGCTCTACTCGTGCAGCTATCACGAGAAGCTAGGAGGGGGCACAGGGCGAATATGGTTGTTCTTCTCTTCTGTCTGCTTCTGAACAAATTAAGCCATTTAGTTTCCGTCGGCAGACCCCATGACGATACATATTTAAATCCGTCGGTTGTGAAAACAGCACGCATCTCACGTGAACTTAGAGATACTACGCGTTTTCATTGATAAAAAACATCGCTAGCGGCGCAGTTTTTACTCGGCTTTAGTTTGCAATTGACTTTGGTCTAAAAGTGCCCAGGTATTACACCTGATGTTGGCCACAGCCTTTATATTGCTGTGATATGAAACTCGTTTTTTTTTTATGAGCCCCTGTTCGTGTTTGCTTTCGTAGATCTGGGCTTCGTTTTATACTTTCTGAGATTTTTTACCTTGATATTTATGGTCACATTATCGAGATCTGTGATTTGTGAACTTTTAGTCTGAAGTCGATATTTCAAAAAAACAAAAGTCGACGGTATTCACTGAAATTGAGTTCGAGAGGATTTTATTGGGAATGCTGTTTCCCTTGGGCATTTGTTTCTGTTTGATACATTGTATACAGTACAAGAATGAGCTTTAATTTTCGGGGTTTCTTGAGTATGACTACTTTGATTTGTACTGTTTTTGGGTGGACTTGGTTTATATCACCTTGGTATTTTAAAATGAGTGAATTTTTGTATCCCATTCACCAGGTAGAGAGCCGAGGGGATGTTTGAGTAGAGGTTGGACCCTGCGGGCACCCGCCGCTAACGGGTATCTTCCAAGCGTTGGGGCCCGGACCCTACCCTACCCGCCGGGGAATGTCATTTTGACCAATGGGTACACGGGTGCCCGTATTTTTGACGGATACACGGGTACCCGGCATATTTTGTACGTGTTTTCTCCTTATTTCAGTGCCACGAAAAACGATTTTTTTAGTGGAAGATAGTTGTGTACCTGGTAATTATTTATTCTTTTACGGGGGACCATAGGAAATAGGACCCAATATTGTTACAAATAAAAAAGGTAAATATACATGTTTCTGTGTGTACCGTAGGTCCTGTTTCTTATGGTCCCCCGTAACGTGACGAAGCGACGAGTGCGAATACTTGTATTGCTTATTAGATACACAAGAGGCGTGATATTGTGTGGGTTTGAATGCGCGTAAAGTGCGAACATGCGTACGATGGGGCCGTTGACGGTATTGCGATTAGAGGACTGGTGTGAACTATTTCTCACCCACTACGTACCGGAACGTAGCACTTTTTCAACAACAGAACGATTGAGCGTGTAATGCTGAATTGCAATCCGTTGTATACTATTAATAGTGATGAGGAAGTCCCGTCGACAGCTAGCTGTACAGCTGAATTACAAGCTGCTGTATCATAGTATTGTAGAACTAGCGTGGACGGCATACCATCAACTGGGCGTCGTCTTCTTGCTGGGTGCTGGGGGGCTTTCCCGGCGACCTGCTTGCCACACACTGCTGTTTGCCGGACCGCCCGCAGCGTTGCCTTTTTCTCCGCACGGGAACGACTCCTTGGGCTTCCGCCGGTGCACTGGCAGTAGCTGCGCCCGCAGCGCCCGAACCTCCGTCCTTGACCTTCGGATTTCCCGCGTGCGCAGGTACATATTCGACAAAGTCATCGATATTTTTCTCCTGTGATTCTCCCCTGCTCTTGTCAATGCCTGGGACTACAGAGTCTTAGCTGTCGTTGCTGCTGCTGTCCCCATCGCTTTCAGGGTCGCCCTGCACAGGCGGGTTTAAAAATTCGGCTGGATTCTCAGCAAGGTCGCCCCCCTCCAGCATAATTCTGTTTGATGAGAGACCGCGCCTGGATCCCTCGCGTCGTGGGTCATTGTGCCCAGCTCGTGCCGCGTGACGATACTGCCGTCTGCCGTGAGCGCCCCCTTCAGCGTTGTTTGTAGCTAATACAGTAGTAGTTGATAGTTTGTGCGGTTGCCGTGTGTGAGCGTGTGTTTTCAAAGGGCTTCCTGTATATTTTTTCTAGGAAAAAATTAACCGGGAATACCAACTACCCGCGGGTACCCGAAAACCCACGGGCACCCGCAGGCTCCGAAAACCCGCGGGTTTTGAGCTCGGACCCTACCCGTCAGCCGAATAAGACACGTTCCGGTATTCCCGCCCGGCCCCGGCGGAATACATATCAGGGTGTGCTGCCTCTAGTTTGGAGTGCTCGCGTACTCGGTGCAGGCATAAATGTGAAACGGTATTTGGGAGTTTCACTCGGTATATATGCATCTTTTTGTCCAGAGCATCTAACGCGCTGTCACTTACATGTGATGTTCGCCACTTCTTTTTTACTTCCGTTTCTTGTTTTCCACATGGAACACTTTGATATATTTCCTTTGGGGTTTCTACATGATGAGTGCCCACCTATGGACCCACTCAGGTTCGGTAAATCATGTGAGTGAGTGCTCCCGACAATACATACAGCGATTATACACGGCAATGAAGGCACCACGAGGGACGAGACGGGGACGTTTTGCCCGCCGGAGGTGGAAAACTAGTATTCCGAGGGACGGAATTAGGAGAATTTCTCGTTTGTTCTACGCGGGATGAGAAGGGAACCGCAAGGTGGAAAGCGATTTGCCTGATGGGGAAGGGCGGGGTACGAGAATGGACACGAAAATATATGCTGGCGAGGAGAGAGACTAGATGTTGACGGGACGGGATTGGACGGGGAATAGGCGGTAAACCGGTCAGGAATAGGTCGGGCAATCGGTCGGGAACGTAGCCGGGATGGACGGGACTACCCGACGACAACGTGGTGGGACAGGACCGCACGCGAAACGATCGGAGAATGTCAGGGATCCGTCGGGACATGATTCGGGAACATATTCGGGAATACCGTCGGGAAATGATGTCGGGAATGATTCGGAACGCGATCGGGAGCGCAGGCTGGAGACACGGCCGAATGAAGCGAAATTAAACCAAGTTTTCTTCCTGTACCGGTACCATTTTGTATTGAACATGCGAAACAACAGCCGTCGACGTCAAATCAACTAAATTGTTAGTTGGTTATTTCAAGATCGCCCGCAATAGAAAACAAATACCACAATTGGTATTCGTGATTGATGATGATTATTTCACATTTTTTCTAATTTCTCTGAAACCCTGCCTAAGTCACAAAACAGGCTGTAATGCTCGTATTAAAACGCGAAACTGTGGAAGGCAAGGTGGGAGATGAATATCGTAGATCTCAGAACACGCACTCGAGAAAGGACGCGTCACCGGTCAAGGAATATCAGATCTCGGGTCACGAGCGGTCTCACGTCACTGACCTGTATTGGCCTGTCCCCGGCAGATTGACACCGAAAATAGATAAGCAAGGAGGCCACTCAATGAAAATAACGTCGAATGGGTTCATCGTGTGTACCTACATCGCGTTGCTGGCTACCGCAATCTTGGCGGCAAACGCTGTCTCACGAGCTGTGTATCTTGCTCCGTCTTCAACGCTTCCAACTTTCGCACCAGTTCAATAATTGTTATTAGGCGTGCCTTCTGATAAAATAGCGTAGATGCCGTTCCTATATAAACCAAATATCCTTCCGTAAATCAGTACACAAGGGTCATATTAATAGCGCCTTGGGTGACAGCAATGCGCACGTCGTGACATAGCGCGTGCAGCAGCAGCGGCAGCGAGAATATTGTGAAAATTGCAGATGCGGGTATAACGTCAACCCAGTAGTGTGATTCCTGCGATTCGCGGGACGAGAGGGAAGCGCCAGACATACTGTAGAAGGTGGGTATTCCGCACTGGGTATGTTTTTTTTGTCGCGATGAAATTGCAGTCCCTGCTCCATTGACAATCGCGTTTAATTGCACGAATTTGAAGATATTGTCTGCGACTCGACCAGGGTGTCTGCACGGTATGTTGTGATCCTTTCCGTGTAGGTCATGGATAGTATGATCGAAGATTCATTGCTTGCGGCGGGGGTTGTCTCAATGGTATAAATGTAATCATTACACCAGAGTATTGTCGTAAATGGTAGCAAGGCTAAGTATCACATGGATTCATGGTGTACGTTAGTCCCCCCCCGTTTGGTAATCACCACTGAGTATTATTTTTTCATCTTGAATGAATAACGCCCTGCACATTGTCAGAAGGCAAATAATAAAAAAAAATTATGATGCAGACAATCTATTAGAAGCTACAAGCACGCTGCGAGGCGTCCCCTGAAGCACATCCCGTTGGCCTGGAGGTACATTATCCTGCCTGGACCAAATTGAATGCTGGTTTGCAGGTGGAGCATAGATGAATGAAGAACTCGAACGATAGATACGCGTTTGTTCGGGACCCCAGATAATACCATATACTGAGGTTTGGCATTTATTGTTTTTTCTGATGAGACGGAGTGGTTTCGTGGATAATCGAATACCTTTAAAGGCTTTGTTACAGTTGGGAGGTGGGAGGGCTGGGACTGTTTGTGCTTGTAGCTGTGGTTTTACGAAGGCAGCAAAATGTTTATTCGTATAACGTACAATATACCTGGTGATGAGTACAGCCAAACGAGGGGCCGATCGGGCCTGTGCGATCACGAACGACCCATTAGTTCGGAAAATTCAATTATCGAGTAATGGTTTGTTTGCGGAAATGAGTTTATTAATTCACGCTCTTGATATACCTGGTATATCTCCATTTACCGTAGATTAGGGTCAGCATCCATGATCGTTGTAGGGGCCAAAATGTTGTTGTCTATTACGGGGACCATAGTAAATAGGACCAAATATTGTAAATATAAGTAGAAACAATTTAGGTTCTTGTGTGTACCGTAGGTCCTATTTTCTATGCACCCCCGTAATAGGAGACGTTGCGAATAGTGGACCTGTGCTAAATATGTTTTGGTTTTACTTCAACGCAGCCGTTGTACGAGTAGCCTAGTCTTGATAAGCTGAAATGAATGATTTTAGGTGGAAGTATGAAGGAGAGTTTTGCACATACAAATGAGTTTCTTCGTAGACTCGTATTCTTGTGATGGTTTTGAGTCGATTGTTTGCGTCAACACTGCTGTACACCAGCTTGTGAAAAACTCGGGACGTTGTTCGTTGTGAACTTTCGTTATGGCAATGTATGATGTTTTGCCAGTTTGCTATTGGGGTTGTGTTAGTTACCTTTGGGTATTGGCTGCGCTCGTGAGCACACAGATCATGATCGCTCTCTTGCTTTCCTCTTGCTTCTATTGCTTTCTCTTTCCTGCAGCTACTGCGTTCAACCGATATACTAATGATTACACTTTAAGTCAATCTCGCTTGAGGCTACGGAACACGATGGGCCTTTCAACTGAAAAACTGGACAAAATGCTTGATTATACTCTACGTTTTAATGTAGGTTGGGGGAGTTTTCAGGAGGTTAATCATACACGTTTGTCTTAAAACCACTGTTGGTTAGTGGCTAGAGGTCTTTGAGGAAGGACCTCAAGCAAATGCAGGTACGGTAGGTACCCTGTACACTCCTACCGTACCATGCGTCGTTTGACCGTGCAGGCAACAGTCTGTTGCCAACATCCCGCGTGCCATCCCAGCCACTGACAAATGGTGGACTGGGGGTATACTGTCCGAGTAACTTCGTAGCTTCCGTCCTGCCGCACGATCGACGGTCACCTTGTTCGATATGTTGTCTCCAAAATGCATACTTTGGACGAGATATTAAAGTCCTCCGGGGCATGTCGTTCCCCGATCTGAAAAAAAACTTTGGGTTCCACCAACCTGAAACTGATTTTTGGTACATGAGTAGTCGCACGTTTCGGCGTACCAGTGATGTGTTCTTCCACGAACGCATGCGGGCCCGCGTACATACGGGTGAGTGTGAGTACTCGGCACCGTTCGCCTGTTACGGAGGAGCGCAGCGCGCACCTTGGGAAGCTGAAGCCATTATGGTGTCCACTGAAATGAATGCTGCAGACCGGGAACATCCGTTTTACACTGGTTCTGATCCGTGCAGAGTGCAGCACCTGTCGCCCGGTCGCACCCGGGAGAGCGTACTCCTCACACCCACACGGTCACCGACTAGAACGTCCGCGATTACATGGATCCTAGTCAGGCTGTGCGCGTTTAACTCCTCCAAACTGGTGGTCGAGAACAAAAAAATATATGCTGTAGCGCGGGCAATGAACCAATTGCTCGAGCTGAGCAAAGGGGGCACTTGTTCCTTACAAAGAATCAGGAAGCCATGATTCCTCGCGGTCGGGTTGTTCATTGCCCCTTTCTCGCTAGAGGATACATATAAACCGGCAAAGCCCTACATAGACCCCAATCCACCGAGTGTCACACAACGTGCCCGAAAACTCACTACCAGGACACTTGGTATCACTTTCTCTTGTCAACGTGTTTCTGCCCGCTGCGATACACTCTGTTCTGGTACTATTTGTGAGGATCCAGGCAGCCCAAGGGGTCATATTCACGTCACGGAGGACGGGGTGGGTCAAATGAAGGAGACATTAGCGTGCGTGTTAAGGTCGGTGTGAGGCATGCTTGGCCAAACCCGACGCAGGCATTGACCCGACAGCTGTGAGGAGATGTCATAAGACTCTTGCACAGTACCTTTGGTCGTCGTCGAAGGAGCAGACCTGACGAAAGGGAGAATAAGACGGACAACATGTTACCACGAACATCACACTGTCGACACCCCTGTTTGTCATAGAAGCACCAGGCCAGAGGTATTGACAGACGGTCCCATGCTTGCACACGAGAGGTTGTTGTCCATGCAAGCGCTAATCCGTTACCTGATAAGACGCCACAGACACTGCTTGCACGGGCATGCATTGCATGGTTGAATCCCGCAGCTTCCGATATGGCGACCGCTCTGTTCACGCTGCAAGTCCGAATGCTACAAGCTTTGTTAACTCGTACCATATTCCAGAACTGCTCATACTTCAAGCGCCGTACCACTACTTGCACATCTAACAACGAGTACATATAGCATGTACAGCATGTGCAATCACGCACACACAGGTAAACTTCTATTCGCGCCGTTTTATGGGCACCCAAGCACAATATCAACAAGATGGGAAGGTACCGTGCACTGTCCGGAAATCATAAAAAAAGTGATACCGAACGGTACTGGCACTTTGTAAAACGTAGAGGTGCACCCCAGATGGTAGAAGCCCGGATACCCGGTAGGTACAACCGGGTCGGGCAAACACGCAACGAATTCGGGTTTGACTTGAAACCCGCTGGTTCTGGGGGGGAACAAAACCCGGGTATTCGCCGGGTTCGACTACCCGGGTAAACGTTCGTTTTACATGTCCTCCGTTTCGCTGCCTCACAATATATCTTGAAACACCTGAAATCGGCAGAAAACGGGTCCTTCCCGCTGTCTTTCAGAGCTGAATATTCATGCCTTTGATAGACTCGCTCTATGTGCAGGACTGATCGGCACAAACGTTTGTGCAAGATGCGCATCATATTCGTCGAAGCCCGCTTTTCGCCCGCCCGGACCTTCTTTAGGATATCACTACCAAACTGTCTCGAGCCCCCCGAAGCGTTGGGGTTGGTGTTAGGTCTGGGGATATGGTCGGCTCTAGGGTCAAGGTTGGGTGTAGGATCATGTTGGCCTGGGCCGACGTGCAAGGTGGAAATTGACCACAATAGTTCAGCACAAAGGTGCCGACCTGCAATTAGCGACAGCCCCTTTCGAACGGTTTTTCCCGAGCGTTTCCACTGTGTGTGTTTGATACACGTGCGTGGTATGTTGATATCTTCGATATTCCCTTCTTTGGATATACTATCGACGTACTCTAGCCATGACACCTGCCCGAAATGGAGACCGGCTAACGTCACTTTTTATAGCACACGTAGCGAAATTATCTCTTTAGCTGCCTGAAGGTGCTCAATTCCGGGGAATAAGCTTTAGTGTTTAGTTCTTCGCTTGCAACCATACACATGCCGCACGCCAATCCTCGTACAGCCGATTATGCTGTGCAGCTGTGCAGACCAATATCAGGTACCTAGAAGCATGTAGAGGACCAGGCATCAGGTTTGAACATGCAGCATGTGCACAAAAACTAAGACAAGCCCATTGAATCTATTCGTAGTTTTTTATTGGCTTTGACTACTCGGTGCTCTGTGATTATTGTTGTTCGATTGTTACAATTCTCTTTCCGACATCACGTCGTAGTCATACGCACTCTCATAAGCTTGTAGCACCTCGTCATCACCGTAACCGAAACAGGTTGTCCGAGTATCCGGGTTCCACGTTCGGAAATATCTGAGCACTCGTTTGTGAGGGACACTCGCCGGGGTACATCTCTAGCACAATGATATATATGCGAGAGTATTAGAACAACACGAGCAGGTTCGTACAGTACACATCAGCCTCAGTTCCCCCACCAATCATCTACACGACTAATTGCCGTTCGAGATGGATCAAGCTGAAAATTTCAAACAAACAATGACTACACAAGCCGATGCACGTCATCTTAGACTTCAGCAAGCATCGTATTATCGTCATCTCCGGCTGACTGTGCGGGACGAGCGCACTGCATGCTGTGAAAATAGCCACTATTGCTTCCACTACGAAACCGCACAACACGACCGGTCGTCTCAAAACTTACGAGCTGCCCGACCTGTTTCCTGGGAAGGTGTCATCCTGGCGAGCTGTAGTACATCTCCTTTATCTTAGAACCATATTTACCAAGTGTTTATGCACGCTGGAAGCGTGCAAGGTGGTCGATACACATCACCTTTAGTCAGCGTGTCCGCTTAATGGGCCGCATGATCTAGCACATGGTTGCCACCGCCGGGTCTGGAAGATGCGGCTCTTCACTCCATCCGCTCGCGGGCGCGTATGATGTGCGTAAGTGAACGTATATTTCCAGGTTGGTGTTCGTATGAACCGCATGATCTGTGCGTAGCACGCGTTCACCAGCTGGAGTCTACACGACCCCGCGCGTACACATGTTTTTACCCCGGTAGAACTTGTGCGATCTTACCTACAGTAGCACTTGTTTTCCGGACTTGATCGATATGTTTCAGCTCATGCACGCACGCTCACCGAGTGGGAACCGACTATTCGGTTGCACACGCACAATAGCTCCCTGTGGGAGCTGTGCGATCTGGCTGTAGATCTCAGTATTTCCACAACTACGGCAGGTGTAAGAGCCATTTATCTATTCAGGAAGAGGGCGTTGTCGATGTTGTAACTGTATTCCCTTGTTTTTCCCCAAGGTTGTGTCCTGGGTATGTGCAGTGAGTAACTGAGTGCGATACCATACAAACGATCTCGAACTGCTGGATAACCCGCCTTCGCGTATTGCCGCAGGCTTCCGTTGCTTGGAAAATGTTTTTTCCTGCGTACGTAGGAATCTGGTTTGTTTGAGTAACCCTCCTGTAACTGGAGCACATGTTCCTACCATCACCCCGAGGGGTTTGATCGCGGAACGAACATCAAGTGGCATACGTCAAAAACTATGTACTAGGTCAAAACGTGTGATAATGGAATGCGTCTCTGGGGTGTTGCGAAAAGTTTGCATCCACGCGTGCCTCTCGCCTCACCGTTTACCATGATGTTTTGGCCGCAGAAGGCTAGACACCCACATACATCCTTAATGTCTCTTACTTCAAGTAAAGCGGAATGAATGTGCCCTTTCTCCCTTAGTCTTGTCATTGTACGTTCTTAGCCCGCTCGTACGAATAAAATGACTGTTGCTAATTAGCAGTTACGTTGGTAGCTAGTACTACAAACGTCTAGCCGACCAACGAACTACTCTGAAGACTCAGAAAACCACTGCCTCAATCTCCCCGCCATGACCCCGTGCGATGCGTGGATTAGCGGACGTGGTGGTGCAGCCCACGACGGTTTGTGGCAAAGCCAAGGAAGCCGGTGTAGAGGGATTATTTTTCGCAGGGATCTCACAGTTTCGAAATCGGGCGTCCGGTACACACTACGTTTAGCTTTCGATTCGCGTTCTGACATTTGCAATACTCTGTCCTGGTGATTACCCTGGTTAGGCTACGACCTAGTCAAAGCATGCAGTACGGCCTAAATGCTCGTACGCATCCAATGTCTACCCCGTGTTTCAAATATGTTTTCTGCACTTTCGGATGCGGGTTCCAGGAACCCTTGCCAACCCGTTACTAAACGGGTGTAGTATGTATGTTCATACGAGGTGTATAATTCGCCAGATATTTGCGCCCTTGTACTATTTATCATTTCTCTGGACATTTTGGTCTTCAGAGATCCCCAAGTGCCGGCGATCACGAAAATAAACTAGAATCCCATTCCTTAACGACTTGGTAGGAGCTCATAAGACATGTGTTCATAAAACAGCATAGACGAGTAGGTTGGAGCGTACCTGGACCCGAGTCCGGCGGAGAGTTCTCATAGCCTAGGTATTTTATGGTGGGTTAGCTTGCATGAGTCCTACTTGGAGGATATGACTCCCCCGGGTCGCCATCTCCACCGCGGCTGGCCCTCTCGGGGTCAGGTCAGGTCAACATGCTCACACGTCTGTGTGTTATAAGGTTTTGGGTGCAGTAGGCGACTAGTTAACCTCTGCCATAGCCCAACTAACTGAGGCCTAAACATATGGCGTCTGTCGGCAGGACATGGATCGTTGATGGGCCTCGAACATCACGTCGACCATGAGAACGCTTTTTGAAGAAAAGGGAATTTCCTCATGTCAGGAAGCTTTTAAAATACTCTTCCTGGGTGTCCTCAGAGATTGTGAAGACATGCGAACTAGGCACGAACGGCCCCATTCGAAGACCAATGACCCCGACGTTCCGAGGGGGGGGGGGGGGGGGGGGGATGTTATTCGTCTCGGCTTGTGTAGGCGATTGGTAAACGTTTTAGCAATAGCTGAACGGACTGGTACCTTAGTACGTGGTTGATAGCAACCGTCGATTCTGCCGTCCCAACGGGTGTCACTGGTTTAATTGACACACAACAATATATTTTGACCGTGAAAGTGTTGTGAACTAAAGCCATGTTTTTCACTATCCACTGGAGGACAAGTAAACAAACAAAACAAACAAACGAAACGAACAAACAAACCAGAACAGCCTCAGACGCCCGAGAACGTAGCGGACAGGTGCGAAAAACAAGGTAACAAACGAAATGGTTTCTTCTCTCTACCGAAATCCCTGGCATTTTTCGAGTTTCTTGCGGCGTGCGATTAAGGGTGTGCATCCATCATTTTGCGGTATTAATTTTTATGTTGATTAATGTGTCCGAATCTGGTTGATTTGACTAAGTAAGACGTGCGCACCACCAATGATTCAACCCATGCCATCAATCTTGGAAAATCTCAGATTCATCTTTTTGACGGTGTTTGTGACTGGCGAATCGTCGACAATCGCTCCGAGTACCGCAAACAACAAGTAAATCGTGTACGTTGAACGAAAGTAGATATAAGGTAGCGAACACAAACGTCAGGTTTAAAGAGTAGAAGTGTTCGTTTGTGACAACATCTGTATCAGCAAACACAGAATCAACAGCAGCAGCAACAGCGACGGCGGTGGTGGATAGCAAGCATTTTGTTTGCACGCAGCTGTCGTGCGTAGTACAAGAGGAACGGAGGGGAGGGAATAAATATTACCAGGTATGGTAGACACGTCAACATCCCGACTGATGTTTACATGTGTTTTGGACCTTCTTCTCTCGCTGCTTCTGCCCTGCCCCCGCCACAGCCACCCGTACCACCACCTCTCCCACCGCCGCACCGCGCCACCATCGCCGCCGCCGCTACGTCTGCTGCGGCAGCTGCTGCTGTTGTCATTCACTCATGCGTGCATTCCCAAAACATAGACCCTAATCCAGCCTGATGTGCCAGGTTGTGTTCGGCGACGCAGTGCGGATTGTGCGCAGCCAATCATCGCGAATATTGGACCAGCAGCAGCAAGCACAAGCAGAGGCAACAGCAGCAGCAAGCAGCATCAGAAGCAGCACCAGCAGCAGCAGCGGTGGAGGCGGCCGCGGTCGTGACGTCGCAGCAGAGGCGGCAACCGCCTGTCATTTTTGAAGTATGGGGCCGTCGCCGCGATCTATCTCGGTGTGTGTACATCCTGGTTGCGCCTTCAGTTATTCGGAGTATAGCTCGAAGCCTGTAGACTAATTGTAACGACTGCTGGAGGGCGAATGAACTCGGAGTGAAACTCAGCCCTCATCATTCACCCGTTGGGAGGTTCCAGGTTCCGTGTCGGTTTTTGTCGAATTGATCCAATTGAGGTCCTTCCGTTAACGTGCACTGTGTCGAATATCGAATCTCTTTGCACAGGTTCGGCGTCAGCTGTGTGAACAGGCCTTTGTTTTGCTCATACACCAAGCCCTCCCCCCCGCACGCCCTGAACAGCGCGACGGAAGTACGCACAACAACTATCGTGTTCCGTCCTCCGTAAGGCGTCGTGAGCACGTTAGTCTCAACAACGCCTTACTGAGTACGTGCCCCGTTAGGAAGAAATCATTCGCGTGCTAACGATACCAAGTTTGGATGCCGTGCCAGCCAGATTGCCGACATCCTTAAGCACGATGCAACACGCAAGACACCCTACAGCATAGAGAAGTGGGTAGCTGATTCTGCGGTGCTACAGGATTCGGCAGTGACATGTTCTACTTTGGGTTTCGATATTTCATTAAGGAAGTTATTGTCTCCCATTCTTCGATCAGACAGACGACTACGTGGCTTGTAACGACAAGTTTCCCTTCGAAGAAGCTGCTCGTGAATCGGGGATATATACCGTTTGGATGCGCCGCAGGGCACATTCGCTACAGTTTCACCGCAGAATGCCCCATGTTTATCAAGAAATGTCAACTCATCAGAATCAAGCTCCATATTAAACTGTAGTACTAGTTGGTTCTTAGGCAACAAGAACAAACAATGTATCACATCACGTGATGAAAACTAAAATAACCGAATGTAGTCATACTAAACACGTGCTTGTGGAGTTTGTGTACGGTACATTCCTACCTGTGGTTGGTCGCGGCACTATTTCGCAATGAACTATACTCTTAGTTGGACGGGTCAAGGGCGCATCTACGACCGCCCATGGCCAGGCCCGTGGTAGGCATTGGACGTTATCATAGTTATGGCGCCCACGGATGTGTTCCTAAGCCCGTCCATGCATGCGTCCGCGGGTTGTCATAGACGCACCATGGACTGTCACGGACGCGATCACGGGCGTGTTTTTGATCGCCGTTTTGGGCCCGACCATGAACATGTCCATGGTCAATCATGGATGCGATCATATGATCGCGGCCATGGATGCGTCCATAGGCGGACGCGTCATGGCAATATGCATGGACGCGTCTATTATCGACCATGTCCGATCTTGGACGCCATCATCGGTGCGTCCACACAACAGTTTATGGCGGCTCTCGTGAACGCGTCCATCATCAACCATAGTCCAGGAACGCATCCCTGGTGTCTTTGATGGCGTCCATGATTGCGTCCGTGACCGCCCATGGACGCATTCAGGGAACTCATCAATGATCGGGGTTAAGATCACCAAGGCTTGGGAAATGTCGTGTCCCGTCGAAGATCGAGTTAATTCCGTCCATGGACGCGACAGAGCGGCCAGCCATGTGTCGATCAAGGATTCGTCCAAGTTAATCGCATGGACGTATCCATGGCGGCGGTCGTGGTATTGTCTATGGACGAGTCCATGATCGATGCCATCGGCAAATCAAGCATGGCTGTTCGTTATCCCCGCGCAGGGGGCGACATAAGCCACCCGCCGTTTCCAAAGAGTGGGGTTCCTTTTATTATTCCTTCTGTGAGGATGAGGGTAATAGGGTATTTCAGAGCGGGCAAGCCTCTGGTGTTTCCCGGACGTCGCCTGTGTACCACGTATCTACTCAAACCCGAAGCGTTGGGTTTCCTAATATACGTAAAGCACGAATTATGCCCTCGACTGAAATAGCTCCGTCTCCCAAAGGGAAAATTTGTTGCCAGCTAGGCTCCGGGGGGTTTGATCAAAAACACGATAGGGGGGCGTTTGCACAAACCAACGAAAGGGGGACATTTGCACAAACCAATGATAGGGAGGGCGTTTTCACAAAACAATTTTAGCAGGGGTTCGCACAAAACAATGACAGGGGGAGCGTTTGCTGTGAGGCCATGGATGCGTTGATGAATGCGCCCAAGACGGCGATCTGAAACACGTCCACGAGAGTATCCGTGGAGACGATCGTGGACAAGCACATCATCGCGTCCGTGAACGCCCCCATCGATGCGGTCATGGACGCGCCCATGCTCCTGTCCATGAACGACCATGCACACGTCCATAAACGCCACCATGGATGCGTTCTCGGACGCGCTCATACTCCCGTCCATGATCGACCATGGACGCCTCCATGGACGTCTCCATGAATGAATGCTTTCACGGACGCGCTCATAACCATGGCTATGGACGCGTCCGTGAACGACACAATGGAAACGGTCGTGGACGCGTCCACCATCGCGTCGATCATGGACCATAGACCCGTCCATGGACGTTTCCATGAACGCCGCAATGGATGCGGCCATGGGCGTGCCATTTAATGTGCCCGTGGTCGACCACGGGAAATCATGGCCGCGTTTTTGGACGGGCCCACGAACGTCGCGACGGACGCCACCATGGCCATCCGTGATCGCCCAAGGACGATCATGGGCGGGTGAATGGTCGGCCATGATCGACCATGACGACGCCCGTGGTCGGACACGGCGACCATGACCGGTGGCGGACCCGTCCAGGATCGGTCATGGGAGACAATGGACGACTACGGACCCGGTCATGACCTGGTCACGATCGCTGGTGGCCGATCACGCGCCCGGTGACGAGCGGTAACGGACGCGGCAATGGGCGGTCAGGTTGAACTAATGTCGAGCACCACAATTCCGCCGCTAGAACAAGTCCCAGGCCCTTAATGAAGAATTCAGCTAGTTTGATCCCACGCATGTGACACTCTAGGAAGTGCGAACGGCATTCGTGGCGGACGAAAGTTTGGGGCATGCTCGAACCAGCCTGTTATTACGACGGGGGTATTCGCTAAATTCCAACAATACTGCATAGTGTTGTAATACTGCCGCGATTAACGTTGCTACACCAGTATCACAGCAGTTACAATATCGCGATAATAGTCATATTGCAGCGGCTCCGTTCAATATATCGCGCCGTTGACGCCACAATTCGGACAAAATCGAACCATACCAAAACGGGGGGGGGGGGGGGGATGTTTGGGCCCACACATGCCTCGGGGGGGAGCGTTCATTGAACAACATCTACACGGCACAGCTCAAGAGTAACGTGTGCAGTCTCATTCGCGTTGGAACAACGTTTTAGATTCACGTGCACGTAGCGCGAATGGACTTTGACACATGCTGCGGTACGAAAGGAATTGCAGCACATATCATTTGCATTTCTGCCTTGAGGAGCTCTACTATTGCTCCACCGAGCAACCTACTTCGCGAACAACGAATGCACCCTACGCCTGACAAGGACAGATACCAGGTTCACCCCCTCTCACGGGCCAAGAACCCAAAGGCACGTGCGAAGTCAATACACAATCGGGTCCGAATATACACGGTAGCTCTTAAAGTCAGGAGCCCCCCGTCAACTAAACACAGTTCGGGGTCAAACATGCAACCCTTATAACGTGTCCTGACTCAACTGAACATCGCGTTGTGCGCACACTGAACATCTTGATGATTCAGCTAATGTCTTCAATGCTTCGTCTAGGCATGAGCAAACCTCCCTGCTAAACGTCGCGTACTAACCCTCTCACAAACCGAACGGCAAAACAGTTAGCAGGAGTTATAGTGTGGTTTCAGCTGGAACGATTTCGTCTGCCAAACCCGATCCAATAACCCGCGAACGCATTTTGCTCATAATGTATTTAGTAGGTCTTGTGTCATCACTTCCCACGTAGGTGGCAGACTTGTCGGGATCATTTTTCATTATGCGCTCTACGGTGCCCCCGACAGCGCCGGGTACCCTTGGTACACCTTTGCAGCAATACGAACAACGCTATTTTAGCCAGCACCCCAGACTCATGTGAGAATACACCTTGTACACAATAAACATACGTATACCAAGCACATACTTGAAATGAAGGACCTAAACTCGGTTTGCCAACGTACATCCACAACCACATAACTCGAAACCCACTATATTGCAAGTCACGATACTCCGCTTACGCAAGGTCGACATCAGGGCGCCTTGTGTAGGTGCGGTCGTATAGGTGCCCCAGTCCACCAATACGGGCATTCCGGTGACTTTACACGATCAAGCAAACACGCTGAAAAAGTTGATGTACTGTCTACTTGAAACACAAGCGACGATAAGCACACCAGTACCGAACCCACTAAAACCCATCAACACCGGGAACAAAGGCAATGTCTAGGGCTTAAAGCAGTCCGGAACGCTTGAGGGCACCGATACAAGTCAGCAGGGCTACGGGGGACCATAGTAATTAGGGCGAAATATTGTTGTAAAAGTAGAGAAATATATAGGTTTTGGTGTGTACCGGAGGTCCTATTTAATATGGTCTCCGGTAGTAGGGACCCAAGCTACGGTACGGGTGGGCCCAAATATTCATCAGGATACTTACTCACTTGAGGGGCTCTATCTGACGCTGAAGCACATACAAACATGTATCAAGATTAACTATCCCACGTGGCCGAGGTGCACAACGAATACTGTTGTCAACCATGAATGGCTTTCGAACGACGTTGTGTACAGTGCTTCCTCAGTGAAAGAGCCGCTGCCAGTCAAAATTGCTTATATGCTTTTCGCCAAATGAGCGCTACCTCGATCGTTGAACGGGTCAGCAGACGACGAAGCGGCACACACATACAAATGGACGTCCACCCGCATATGGACAGCACACGCCAAGTAGGTGAGGCCGAACCCATCTTTGTCTAACGCGGCCACAACCCGTACCCACGCCGCGATCATTGCGTTGTCACGTTAGCCTTCCGGTTAGTCCACACCATTCCCAGCGCCTCCGAGGTCTGCCTGTGAAATATCGAAACCGCCAGATCATACAGCAGCAAATCCCCGGCAACCGCCGCTCTGATGCCCGTGCTGCTGTGCGCCCATCGCAGCAAGGTGTTGCGCTTCTCCGACTGGGGTCCCACATTTGTTGGCCGGTCGCTGATCCAGTGTTTCACAGGGCTGACGACCTTGGCGTCAAACAGGCGCATGGAGACGTCCCACTCCTCGAAAATGCCCACAGCCTCGTACTGGAGGAGTAGTTCCTAGGGGGGGCAAGGATTTTGGGAAAGGCAGGGGACGGCGGACGGTGAGAATTTGGACGGCATACCGGGATTCGCCTTAGACGTAGCCTGTAATATTATCGCTCTACGCACAGAGATCAAATACGCCGTTGTTGGCATGCGGCGTAGACCTCTCGCACGTTCTGCGAGAAGTGGCCAGGAATTAGTCTTCACGCACAGGAGAATTTGCTCAGTGAGCTAAGCCACCGTAGCGGTGGAGCCCTATTTTCTGAGTTAATCACCAGAGGAGCTACATATATCGCCAGACGCGTTTCTTTTTTTATAGCGCAACCCGATCAAACTTTGTACTGGTCTGAGCTAGTGCCATCATAAATATACCAGTAACAGCATCATACTAACCGGCCGCTGCTCGATTTAGAGATCAACTGGTCAGAATATTTCGATACAGTACGTGGTATGCTGCCGTAACAGTACCCTAGTAGCGTGCAGTGGCATCAGCGTGCACGAGCGGAACGCACAACACTCGATCTGGGTTCGTCTAGCACACTCGAGTCGGACGTTACTAAGGGCTTTGTAACATCGTGATCGTGAACGTCAATGGTGGAAGAGCAAGCAGCCGTGCTTAGATTTCCTAAAACCTCATCCTGACTGTCACTCCACGTGAATGCAATTGGCAAAAGACGCGGGCACGTTGTCGCTGAAAGGACGTGGCGCGATCCGATGCTACGGTAGAATGGGGCAGGTTCGGGGCACATGGTTGGTCGCTGACGGGGCTTTAAGCAAAGACATTTCTGTACCAAATACGTCTTCAATCATGACTTGTGTTTCCGTCGTACGAACAACATTGTCAATGGGGTGTTCACCATTGTTCTAACGGCAAGTTAAGTTTTGGCGAGGAATGGAGTGGTTCGTCTCAGCAGTCTGGAAACGTTAGAGAAAAACACCGGCTCTGGTTTTAAAACGTAAAGCCTCGCTGAAACGTGTTTTAAAAGCTTCACGCAAACAAGAATGCATAAATAACAGATCACATTAGCCCGAAAGGATAACCGCATCGCTTTGTTGCGGTCATTTAAGCGCACAAGCATAATGATCCCCCGAACTCGGCTACGCGTTTTCATGGGCGGCAAGCGGACCTCGAGCGGTTACGATGCGGCAGGGGTGCGCAGAAGCAGCTCAAAAAAACTTAGACTTCGACGGAACCCCTATGTACTCTAAACACCTAAAAAGTTCTTGGAAAACAGGCAAACAGCAAATTGATGCGGCTAAGTGTTGAGTTGGGCCGAAACCCAGGACAAGTGGAGAGTGAAATCCGAGGACCTCTGAAGCCCGATCGAATCACTGAGCTCAAGCTCGTAGGCACTCGTACTAAAACACAACACTGTGTGTACTTTGCAATCTCCTACGGTACACCGGGTTACCTCGGCGTACTCTAGAGACTTCCAGCCCCCCAGCGCGTCGAGGGTCGTCGGGGGCAGCTCTGCGGGGGTCTGCTGACAGAACGCCCCCGGCGGACAGTATGAAGAAAAGTTCAACTGGTAAATAGCTTTGCATTTCCAGTCCTCCCGCGCAAACTCCAGGAGGCGCACCGTTATGGGATCTGGGTCATCCGAAGACCCACACCACTGCACGGAAGGGACACGGCCAACGGGAAGGGGGGGAGGGGCATTCGATATCATTCATGGCCGTAATATTGTTACCATAGCCCTCGCATCCCTACCATGCCGTGACGGATCACGTCGGGGTTTCAACCACCAGCCGAACAATGTTTGCACCAAGCCCGAAGCGCTGTGAGGTGTTCGGTGAATCGCATGAAGGGTGAGCTGCATCCTGCTAAACATCGGTTGTGAGGCCGACATGCATATAGAAGATAGTTTCAATTAGTTATCATTAATTTGTGGTTTGGCAAATTCCAGAGACAGCAATGGAAGTACTAGTGTATCTGCTTCTTGGGTGCCTTACCATAAACACTACGCGATACAATAATTCCCCAACCTTCTTTTGAATTGAACATGTCGGCGTGACCTTCGTATCTATTTGCGTTCACGTGAGGTGGCCCCTCTTCATGGTATGTTTGGGTCTACGTTTTAGGCCTCCGCCTCTACTGCTAGTATTGCAACACGAGACACTAATAGATGCCTGGTATGGTTCTTTTAATGTCTGTCTGGTTTGTATTTTCATATGGGAAAAGGGGTGGTTGAGTTGTTTAATACCCAAATCTGGTTATGGTTTTGGTCTCAGGAAAAACAAAACGGGTAGGTACGTAACTTCATGTCTACTTCTGATGTGTGTTTGGGTATGGGAACAAAGAATACGTTAGTTCAAAAATGTTTGTGTCCGGTACCAGTTTTTGTTCTCATGAAGACAAAGGTGTTTCACGTCTAAATCTGCTTTGTTTGGGTCCGAGAAAACAAAGACGGTTGGGTAATCTCATATTTACATCCGGTTTTTGTTAAAATGAAGCAAAATTAAGCGGCTGTTTCAATTGTTCGATGTCTCAATCTGGTAATTTGTTTTTTTTCGGAATGGGAAACGAAAAACGTTACATCAGTAATTTCATGTCATAACTTGGTTTGTGTTAGGCGAGGGAAAATATATCTGTGATTTCGTGTCAATTGTGTTGTGTTTGCTGTTCCAGTAGGTCCGGTGTTTAAGCTGACGTGTGCGTGAGGTCCATGCCTGTTCTGTGTGGCGTTTGTACCAGTAGGGGCAGTTCGTACACTTCCATGCCTATTAATAGTGTCCGGTGGCTTGCGTAACAGCGTCGTCCCCACTCGATCGAGTGCCCGTCCAGATTTAGAGGAGGGTCGAGGGATTTGCAGAAGAAGGTTGATGATGCATGTTATGGCAAGGGTGAACCAGTTTCCAAAGTGAATCCTGCAAACTGACTTTCAACTCGTCGGAATGAAAGTGCAACTGGATGAAAAATGGCCATGGCTCAAGGTTCACAAGGAAAGTTATTTAGACCCTAACGGTCTTCCAACAATGTCGCGGAACGATACCGCCCGTTTAATTTTGTTTTGAGTAGAGTGGCTGCCCCAATCCCACGAGTAGCACGGCTCTTTCGCCTCAGTTCATCTTTTTCGACATTGAAAACCGCGGAGGACAGGGTTAAGCAAGCTCTATTCTTCCGGGTTCGTCCTGACAACGCCTCCCAAAATGTTGAACGTGTTGTGGCTCCAGCCGTTGTAGATGTTCGCTACGGAAGGGGTTGATACGTTTCGTGGATCCCCGTGAACCAAGAGGGATCACACGGAGGGTGACAGTATGTTGATTTACCGGGCTAGCGGATCCCAACCAAACAAACTGGCTGTTGGGATACCCGGCTAGTGGAACGCACAACGATCAGTATTTTTTTTTTTGAGGATTCATGCGCGACGAGTCATACACGTTACACACCAGTTTTAGGCACTGGTACACTTCTATAAACATTAACATACCATTCCCTAGGTTTATTCGTCTCTCATACGAATCTGAGAGAGTATATATTATCAAGCGAAACTGGGTAGTTCCTCCTAGGAGAAGCCCAGTCGATCAGATTTTTTTGCCTCCAACATGCTACCTTCGAGCTATCCCGGCACGGGTTGATAAGCTAGAGCTTATCCACCTTACCCTCGCCGGCTGTCTTTCTGCGTAGTCGTGCTCTCGACACGTAACGGGCGGGACGGCACCCTACGGGCGGTGGGTCAGTCGGGTACCCCACAAGCTGCTTTAAGCATATCGCCCCACACTGTGTCCGCCATGAATGCTGATTGCATCATCTACTCAGGTGTCACATATTTGGTCACACCACTGACCTTAGTGACAAACGGAATAGGGTGACGTAGGTAACTGTTTTTGCTAAGGGCCTCGAGCTGACGCTAGCAGCGAAATTGTGTCCCGATCGACCACAGGCCAGACAAACGGTCAACTATATTCAGACGATTCCGTACGAACAAAGCCCTGGCTTGTGTTATTCTGAACGAACCACTCTCAGGTTGTCCAAAGCATGTCTGTATTACGGTTCGCGCAAGTATGAAAATAAAACTGACGGCGTAGGGCCAAGATTGAGGTGTATGTAGCGCCCAATCTTGACCCGTGTACTAAACATAGGTACTTACACCCTCTACGTGAATATCCCAACAAGTGCAACACAAAAATTACTGAGCGAAAGCAACAGGCATCATGTAGCGAGTGTGTAGAGGTTCACAATACACATGTGCCAACGTTTTCAGTCTATCTTCAACTAACGGCGTGGACATTGTATTCTTCACAATTTCTGGCCGGGAGGATTGAACCAGCTATTAATAGCACACCTGCAAAACGTCCAACATGTTCCAAACGACTCATGTTGATAGCTTTTGCACTGAACATTATTTGCGGCGACCGGATCATGACAGTGCAACCCGCACGTTCAGTCCCAGAGGCAGAACCGACCACAACTGGTCTACTGCTGTGTGGATATTAGAAGTTTCTGCAGGGTTGGTACAGTTGTTTCCACAGCGCAACCTCTCCTGGCATCGTACTGCACTGATGTTGTCGCCTGTACAGGTGAGGCAGCTGGTGGGATTCCACGAAACGTGCCCACGTGCACCAGCAGTGTTCGCGATGGCTCTACAGTGTTGAGTCAACCTCCTATCTGCTACCAATGATGAGCAATGTTCGTACAATTGTGCGAAGGTTTCAGCTAGACCCCTGTACATTCTCGCTGTACCCTTCCCCATGCGCATCGCTTGTACCGCTTAAAACGAACGATTCATCTGTGCAACAGCTTACACGCCGCCCCTTGACTCCATAGTATCCAATGCACACTATTACGGGGATCCGTAGTTAACGGGACCAACTTTTGTTACTAAAAATAGGTAAATATATAGGTTTTTATGTGTACCATAGGTCCTAATAACTATGTACCCCGTAATAGGAATTATATTTTGTTTTTGATCTTGCCCCTAAATTGGTTTCGTGTGTTGGCGTCTCACCTTTTCCGGGCGGGCCTGCTTGTCGCCTGAATCGGGGCAGTAGAAAAACGCCGATACCAACCGATCTATGGGGTGCCTCATCATCGTAAAGTAATGGCACTTGCGACCGATCGCTTCCATGGGGCGCCTTCCGTGCGAGAGCGTGGAGCGGGATTTCGGGGTGTCGGTGTCTGCAAGCAACGTTGAGCATGCTGGACGCCTGTCTACCAGACCGATGGTGCAAGGTGTGTGAAATTTGCCTTGGTTGAAATAATTCAAGGCGAAACTGTTGTTTACCCGAAACTAACCTCGAAGTAACTGAGGGTCGACAGTCCACAGGAAGTTACGCCACCAGTTTAATCAACAAGTTTACAACAACGTCATAATGCCTTTCGCGGGCAGAGGACAACTGACAAAGAGCTGTTCGGAATTTCGCACATGGACAGGAAGGAACTGATGCTGACCCAACCATCGGCATGATACACTTAATACCCGCATCTACACCCCATCTACGTCTGTCGTCGAAGGTACCGAGGACAACGCTTCACATCCGCGTTACCTCAGCAGGTACGCCAACCACAAAGCATTACAAGCCCAGAGCAATCAACACCGGCAACGATAAGAACTCAAGTACGTTATACATGTCGAGACTCCGTCGCTGTCTCGCGATCGCAAAATAGGTTTACACCGTTGCCACTGTATCTCGTTCCCAAATTCTAACCTGGGTCTCCCCCTCTCCGCCTCCCTCCAATACAACCTGCCACAGCACTTTTATAAAGACTTGAGAACCACATACTACTGACTCTGTTTTTTATCAGTTAGAGGAATTTATTTATGTTTTACGCTTTCCGCGAGGTGAGAATGCCCGCTGAGAACCTCGTCACCTACCCGTCGACTAGACGTGCGAAGAACAATATACACCAAAGCGCCTGCAACTGTCTCGAAATATATGAACCATCTTCATTACACATACCTGGTATATAATAAATATATGCAAACCAGGGATACACGAAAAAAAAAAGAAAATCAAGCCGAACTCGCCACACTCGCCACCATATCGGAATCTAAAACAAAATACGAAGGGTCAGAAATATAATGTAACAGAGGCGTTCTACAATAGGGGTTCAACGTAATTTTTATGAGGCTCCTCACTTAAGGAGCTACATATACCTCACCCAAACACCGACTTCAGCAAAAATCAAATTGTATCCCGATGAATAATCCCATGGCCCATGTATACAAAAGGTCATTTTTCGAAACAATATTGGTATTCCGATGATTTTGGGTTGAGGAACCCGGTCATCCAGTTGGTTTTTGTTTTAACGGAGATGTGCTACCTCTATCGCAGAACCCGTCAACATGATACCTTTTTTAATCTTTTGAAAAATCAAATTTAGTAACCCCCCTCCTGTCTCGGACCCGAAGAAACAAACCAGGACTAGTTTGTTTCGTTTGATTCCTCTTTGCACATACATCGTATTGTTCAGCACAGAGTGGCTTTGCCGTATCTCATATTGCTTCAATATCTACCCCAAAGATTAGTCTACCATAGTGCAACGAGGAGGCGTATACAACACGACGGCAAAGTCCAAACTACCTGAGCAGTTCGACGTATCCCACGATGACAGACGAATGGTGTAGCGCATCGAGGCACGGCTCGTGGGTTTCGGGTCCAATCACGCAGAGCCCTGAGGGACAACGGCAAGTATTTGGCAAATCATAATCTGCATTGGTTGATGGGATTCCACGGCGATACGTCCAAGCGAAGGCCACCGGGAGGGGGGTAACTCTTAGATACTTGGTTTTGATCCACTCGGAGCCGCTCGGTCGAACTGATGATCCTCTTTGGTTGCGGTCTGAAGCTTATACGAACTGTTGGTTTCCACCGTCATGGAAAAAATTTGGCACGCTACCCCAAATCATCTCAGCTAGGGTGAAAAACAATATTGCCAAAAGCGAGCTATAATACGTGTCGAGCTTAAGTCAGGCACAGAGTCACTCGCTTGAGGGGCCACGCATGCGGCAGGGGAGATGGGGGTAATGCAGCACTTTGCGGTAGAAGTATAAGGCTTCGGTCCAGCGTTTATGTGTTCATGGTCTCCAGTGCGCCGGCTCCAACCCCACCTCCACCCCCTCCCACCCGACAAAAGCAAACCAACTCATGAAAGAGACGCCTCGAACCTTGATTGGGGTGAATGTCATTGTGTGCGTCGAGCACAAACCAAAAGTATCCGGGCCATGGAAATACACTCCTCAACCAACCTCTACACTATAACGACCTGTCGCTAGGTCTGCCTACCAAAACACATTTCTCCAGTACTGGCAGCCCGGACGTTTTTGCATAAGATGCAGCTAAAGTCCCCCCGAGATCAGTCAGTGCTTCGTTGAGCTCAGTCAGTGCTCTCACCCGAGCGGCTCTAGCACGCCACGCAGATATATGCTATCGCTGACCTGGGTCGGGCCCGCCGGCAGACGCGCTGGCGTCCGAGAGCTGGGCTCTGATTGAGGTCCCGCCGCTCTTGACCATGTGGTGAAACATGGTGCAGTGGGCGGGAGTGTCCGTCCCAATCGAGTTCGTTGCTGTCCTAGGCGGTGCGTAGATCTGCCGAACGCAAAGGATGATAGGGGGTATCAACCCCGACGTTACGCAAACAGGTTTTTCGTCAGTAAGACAAAGTGTTTCTCAAACCTGTTGAACTTGGTGCGCCGTTGGCCTATTGCCACTGCGGTGTAAATGGTGGGATGGTGGCGTATTTTTGGTCCAAGTTTTCTCACATGAAGAGGTCAACAACGACTCTCACCCAAAACATGAGCTCGAAGAAGGCGTGTTAGCGCAACTCAACGAAAAGTTACTGTATGTTCCCTCCTAAACCAAGACGTCCGCAGGGGTGGAAGTAACACACATACTACCGTAGTCAGCAGATGTTCTTGAGGGGCTCAACTGGTCAGAACACATCGAGCCTATACACAGGCGCAACCATTGCCGTGGGTTGAGTTGGTCGTCAGCAATCTTCATCACCCACTGGGGAAGGCTTAAAACAATCTTCTGAGTTTGGTGGCGTTGAATAGTATAAGATGGTCTAAATGTTAACGCAGCATTGTCCAAATGAAAACACAGACACAACTCGCATGTGCGGCCCATTCGACTTTGAAACAGAGCAAATACTACGCTGTACTTCTAAATGCCGTACTTCCCCCTGTTTCTGTACGCGTTTGCAAGATAATCAATTCACAGTAGTCAATGTCGAAACCGTTACATCTAAATACAATTTACACCTTGGGCTGTCTCTTATAGGAGCCGAACCCGCAACACACAACAGGGTTTGTAGAGAGATGCAGGACTGATTTCGTGCTATATGCGATTTATCGAGTCTTATCCATGACCCAACAACATAAATCTCTAAAAACAATTTATGTTTCGATCAGAAATGGCCTGGCTGGACAAAACCAGACACGAGGTCTGTACGATCCCATAGCTGGTCGAAACCGAGGTTTTTAACACCACAGAAGAGGCATAACGTGGCGGGTCTATTACTGGTACATATCATCGCCACTACTGCTGTACTCGTTCGGTAAATGTGACACGGTATCCCGGCATATAGCGGTCGCCAGAGACTCCAACCTCAATTGATCGCGAACAACCGACTACATCGCGTGCTCTTGGCGGTTGTCGTTGTGTTCTTGGGCTTTCTGCAATGCCAACGCACTGTTCCTTGATGCTGCAGCAGACTGGCACGCTTGAGGATCTCTTGTCGAAGGGAGCAATCCCAGTCCAGGAAGCTAGAGTCGGCGAAAGCAAGCCCCATGTCAGACCGGCGGGTATCAAAACCTAATGCGTGGGTGCCGTGTACTGCTGTGTCTGCCGAATTCAAATACTGCCGAAACTCCTTCCCCTTTTCCGTTTTCGGCTCCCGTAATATTCAGCGTTAGCAAACATCTACGATCATCGCCAGAACATGAAATAGTTGAAGCTAATTAACGAGTGTCACTAGTTTTTACTTACGAGGCACGCGATATCAAGCTGAACAGGGAGAAAACTGCCCCCATTGCGACTTTCCTGGTATGTTTTGAGTAGTTCTTTCCTCCCAACCCGTTCCCGAGAGAAAATACTGCGTGACAATCTTGTGGACTCGTACGATCAGATGTTCATATTAACAGAATCCGCGAAGAAAGTTGTATCAGACAACAATGACACAGAAATGGCGCCTCAGCTGGTAATTGTTTAGCTGACCCATCAAGTCGCCACCGCTTTCGTAAGAGGTACCACGGAAGAAAAAGCAGTCGCAGACAACTATCGACAGCACTGGTGTGGAGTGAGTTTGGCGGCTCCCGTTGCCCATCACGGCCTTGTGATGGCTTGGAGAGGAAAACAAATCATCCACAGCATGACGTCCACACCCCTGAACTCAGCAGAAGCCCCCGGGGCTTGCATCGCTGGAGCACCCGGCTAAGTGGATAAACCCAGATCAAAACAAAGAGAGATAAGGAGGTGTTATTATTTGCACCATAATCAGCGACGTTCCCAGTTGGGGTTGTATAATGAGGTTCAGGATAGAACCTGCATGCCGACGCATCAGCGGCAAACCCGCGGATAAGCCAGGATGGTCCCCAGTAGGCACCACCGTGTACTCGCAAGGTGTACCTGAATGAAAAAACGAAATCTGACTAAGAGAGAAGAAAATTCAGGGCCGATAAGGTATACGCAGACTACAACTAGAGCACTGGGGGGCGAGGCTTCAGGCAAATCGTTGCACTCAAATACGGTTAAACTCGTCGACATCGAAATAGAATACCAGTACGTCGTACAGCAGTATGGCTGCAAGAAACATATGCCATACAACAACGCACATGTGTGCTCACTGTCATTGGCACACATTCTCCGGCAAGGGGTGAAGCAGTTCAAGGGTTGAGAGATTACTTGTTGGAGTTATCATCAATAGTAAAATGATCATCGTGCGTGTTGGGTAAATGACAGTGCCAAGTGAAGGACAGTTGACGGCACACATGTTCTGGATAGGGGAGGAGGGGTTGGGTTAACATATCACTCGCCAGATAGTATATATCGTCATTTGTACAGTGAAAATTGAATTCCTCGTCAATATATTTTTGCATACCCTCGTATCTGGTACCATAGTTCATCATGATTGGCAAGCAGTTGTAAACTAGAAAATAACGTACGCCAAGTGCAGGCGCAAACTTCTGATTTCCGTTTAGTTCGCATGTTTTCGTTCATTACACCGGTTCGCGTGTTCAGACACAGCACTGGTAGTGCATACCAGGTATACTGATGCGGCAGCCGCTCGCGGAACAGTTCGTCCGACACGAAACGCAGGCTTAGTGAACTAACAAGTGTACAGGACAGGCCCGCCAATATGAAAGAGGCTAGAAGAAACAAAAGGCTAACTTTCTTCACGGACGCTAAGAACGTTGGATGAAGCTCATGTGCTCAGCGGCGAGCGCCGCACATAATCCAACCGATACATAAACGGTTTAAGATCAACGAAGATGTTGTCACAATGTTATCACAAGGCTTGCACAGAACTGGCTTTTCATTGTTGGCGGGCCCATACTGCTGTACTGTGCTGTCTCATGTAACGCAGAAGGGGTCCGGTGCCTCTCTGTAGGCCTCGGTGCAGCCAGCTACTAGCGGCAAAACCTCAGTCTGTCTGCGCCACAGCGAAACCAGCGCCAACGACAGCCAGTAGCAACAGCAGCGCGCAGCCGAGGCCTACGCATCCGAGATCGGGACAGAAGCAAACGCAGGTCGTGGTGACATGGTTCTGTTTCAGTGTAGCTGCCGGTTATCATGACCACCTCTCGCATATACATAACATACTACTGCAGATGGGTTCGTGCGAGGTCGAGGATTTGTTGCTATACCCCACGTCATAAAAATGAGGACAGACACAGACACGGCCAAACACTGGTTTGCACCGAGGCTGCCTGGGCGACAATCAAGTTTCGCAGCAGCAGAAACCACAGCAGCAACGCCCGGCGAGCAACATATTCAGCACGCGGTACTACTACGTTGGAAAGTTCCCGGAGGTTCGATGAACCCTCTTTTGCCTCTTGTGGTTGTGTAGCTCGTCGTCGTGGAACGATCGTACGTTTCGGTGACCTCAACACGTTCGGAGAACAGCTGGTGTTTCGTCCTGTCTACCCCGCACATTCTCTTGTTTCCCAACATGCGGTATATCCACTTTTGAGCCGGTCTTCATTGGGTCTTTCGAGCACGGGGCAACCATATGGTCGCCTCTCGGTGCTGCATGCGTGTTTCGCTGCCGGTTGGATGCAAGGTATGTGATGTTTGTATTTGTTCGGTCGGCTGCGCATGTTAGCACCTTTTGTGGGTGGGATCCACAAGAACATTCACAGCGGCAGCAGCAGTAGAGCCATCATGATGCACCCTGTTCACCTTGTTCGCGAAAGGAACTTGAACCTTGCTCAACCAGGAAATCAACCACACCATGCGGACTACCGCATACATATTGGAAACATTATTGCAACAAATCATCGCTCATGACTACCGTCGCCACCTGTAATCAAATGTTTCGAAGGACTTGCTCCGACCTCCAAGAATTTCATCTCGGGTTTCCGCGCCAGCTTCGAGCCTCGACTGCTCCGCACACACTGCGCGCATCGGGGGGTGGGGTCCGCCCCGCAGTCCGAGGAAGTCGACCTGTGAAGCTTGCGGAATCTCGGCATTCCGCGACTACATCCCGCGGATGTTGGATACTGTTTGCCGGGTCTTAGAGGTAGCACATGTTGGCGATGACGCGCTGTCAAGGCCCAACGATAAAAGCATATTACTGGTATTGCTATAACACACGTGTGATACAATACCACAAACCCTCACACGAATTTCCCAGATGTTCTTCGCGACCACGGGGACGCGGGAAATGCCGAGCGTTTCGTCTATCTCCAGAAAGATGACATGGTGACCTGTCCATCATGGTCACCTTTTCGGTTGTGTGCGCGTACCAGGGATAGACTTAGTGGTCCGGTGTCTGTTGCGCGCAGCGCAACAGGCGACGCAAGGTCTGCGCGCCGCAGGCGTGCTAACCCCGCGCAGTGGTCCTCCGGGAGAGCCCCCGAAGGGATCCCCGGGAGTGCCACTGGAACTTAATAAATTGCGATACATGCGCGAATACATACCCGAAATCCAAGTACCAAAGTGCGTTTAAACGCCTCCCGAACCTCGAAAAGGCATGTATCCGGATCTGAATCTACTTTTCTTTGTTCTCCTACAGGCGAAAAGAAGGAGGGTCTTATCCCACGAGTTATTCGGGAGTAAAACGCCTGGCACATTCGTCGCGCGCAAGATCAAAATCGGGTTCATGCTATTCCAATGATGCTTGCCCCCAAAGGAGGGAACAATGCAGTCCGAAATAGAGCAGCTATCCCGTTAAAATTACAAGTGGTTCGCCCCCCTCCCAAAAGGAGCGCAGTTCTGAAGGGTTTATACGTGGACTCTCAGTGGATGAAAACCCGAAACCCTCTCTCATTCAATAGGAGATGGAGACAGCAGTAGAGTTTTTTTACGATCTAGCCACCTTGCTTTTTCGGTGGAGACAAGCCACAACATTGTCTCTATTGGACGGATGGACTAAGTGGGGTCTGCCAAGAGGTAACAAACTACTATGCCGAATGATGCGCAGTACTGTTTGTCGTACGTATAACGGGCGGTCGCATGGAACACTAGCCCTCCGATAGTAGGAAACGAAATCCGTGCAGTAGGTGGCAATATACTGGGGCTTGGTTGGGTGCACTAAAGCGCCACCGTACCCAAGCCCCTTGAATAGTACCGCTGCTGTACCCCAATGTATATTCCTTGAAACCCATTCTACGCCGTTCTGGATGCAAAAAGAGCCCCCGGTTGGAAATGGTTTGCAATCTCGAGCGATATCAATTTTTCTGGATAAATTGTGGCAGTATGACGCGCAAACGTTCGACTGGATATACCTCAAATGACAACGCCAAACATTATGTAAAAACCTTGCAACCGCCGGTTCATTGACTTCCACGATGAAGGCCAGATCACTCGCAAGTTCATTGTGAAGTAGTTCGCGTGTTTTCAGCACGAGGGAGTTTTGTTTTCGTATATTATCCGAATTGCTTTAGATATTTCGGTTCGTGTGTGGAGAATATCATGCCGCTCTCTAACGATCGGCACCTGAAATGTAGATCTCGAAATAAATTCGTCCACTCAGGGTTTGGCGACCGCCCCGTCTACTGGTAGTCTCAAAGTTCACGTAAATGCAGAGGTGATTATAAACGTACTGTACGGGTTTGTGAGGTGGACGCTCAGGGCGCAACACTTCGCCATGCTTCGAACGGCACATCGCGGAGTTCTCCTGCGAGTCACGGGCTTCCACGGGTACCCGAAACTCGGGTAGGTTTTGTACGACCCCCCCAACATACTCCGGGTACCCGTAAATCCCTTACGGCAGTACCGGAGTTGAGCAAACTTGCTCTCTAAACGGTCTTGATACCAACACCTGACATTCGATACGTTCGGTAAGTTCGATACTGCTGTCATCCAACACTTCGATAAGTTCGGTGCTAATTCGATACCAGAACCCGAGGTGAGTTCGGCGTGAATTCAATACCGTACCCTACACTCCCGTAACTTCGGTACGCACACCCAAAATGTACTCCCCGGGTATCGGTATACCCTCGCCCATAATACCAGGGGTGCTGTCATTTGTTCGGTACGGTCTTAATACCATACCAAATCATTCCGGACAGTGCGGCATGGCCCCGTTACCCTACCGAACTCTCCGATATGGTTCGGCACGGACTCCTATGCCAAACCCCGTACGCCAATCAAAGGTACCCCACAAACCGGTGACCCTACGGAACGTACCTTTGGAGAAAACGACGATTTCATCTGAGTAAAACACGTACTTAAAGAAAGTTGTGGGCTGCGTCCCAGGTGTATGTGTATGCCTTCGATAACACCGTGCTTGTACCTGCGCCGAAGCCGCAGAATTTTCGGAGGTCGTTGTGTGTCCCAAGCCAATTATTGTTGTGGTTGGTCTAGAAGATGAGACCTTGGTTCTTTACTTCATGCACAGAATGCCGCACAAACGAAACATCTCTATACTAACCACCGAACAGACAAAGGTCGCAGCTGTGGTCCCTTGATCCCGAGGTACTCCAGTCTCTTGTAATAAAATATTAATATTAATAGTATCTCAGACAATGAATAATGATCTGATGTAATGAAGTTTATCGCTAGCACCCACTGTTCTCCATTAGAATAATATGAGAACATCGACATCAAGAAATGTTGTCTTCTCATTGAGCACTTCCGGTACGTGGATATCAGTATAGACGAGGTATCAAACCCATATTCTACACTTTGTTTTTTTTTTCAAATGATGAACACTGACATCATGTGAGAACGGCAAATCTTGCAATTTCAAGAACGCCCACCATATTTTTCGTACCGATCGCTATGAGCACGAGTCTTCAAAGCAAAAGTTCCAAACTTCGAAAAAAAACTCCAAAAATCAATACGTGGGGGGAGATGTTGAGCAAAGGTCGGCTTGAGAAAACCTCAGCCAGTGTACAGTTCGAAGCGGCAGCATTCCGAGTCCTCGACAAACATCGATCGACAAAACGAACGACTGCGTCATCAACCCTCAACTCTGCGCGCTCATTAGGGACTCCGACCCACCCTATGGTCACCGTCTTCACACAATGGCCTGTGATATGCGACTGGCACTCGCTTGGCGTACAATGAAGAGCCAAAAATTGGCCGAAGGTGTGCAGAAAAAAAATGGCAACATTTCTCGAACTCCCTTGGACGCCAAAAAAAAAAGTTGTTTCAGGTTTGGGAGATGAGCGTAGGACGCCGCCGGCAAGCTCTCCCCCCTAGAGCACGGGTCCATCTGATATATTTGAGGCCGCCATCTACATTCTTTGGCTTTGCCCTAAACCAAGCGAGTTGGCCGTGGTTTGATTCTATGTCGAAATCAAAGGTTCATCGTCGCACGAGCTGTTTGTTCATCAGCATGTTGACAGTTCACGAGCGAAAAACCAAATTGCGCCGCATGCAGCCGCGTGAAAGAAAGATAAATATTCATAGTGGTTTGCCATTTATCCCACGGAGACCGTACGACGACACCTCGAGCCGTTGCACGTGAAAGCAATCACTGCTTGTTTAAGAAGGCACTCGAACTGGAAGTTTGCGTTCGCATAATATCCATCAACCGAAGGCAATAAAACAGTTGCATTGTTGATATTGTATGAGCCGTGACGGCAATTAAACAGTTAGTTGTACGGTGCGTATCATACGAATCGTGGGGTTTTATGCGCATAAGAGTGTTAGAGGTAGGTCTCTTGTTTGACTTGATACTCTAAACACTCGAGGAATCACATTAGTTTCGGTTGTTTTCGAGCATGCATAGGGTTTTACACAAGGACACAAAAAAAGAAGTCCCCGAGTGCAAGTATTAGTTTAATTTCCGTTCTATTCCGATGTCGGAAACGTTTAAAAAAACCCAGGTGTTTTATGTGTTCATGTATACCAGTACGTACAGGAAATATTTCACACCTCGGCTAACGCAACACTTGGAAAACACTTATTGTCGACGAGTACGTTAAGGGGCCTAACGTAGGAAAGTGACCACCTCCCAACATAATGTGAGCACTGCTGGAGCAATCACGATAAAGCCGTTACGATGTTAATAGGAAACCCACGAACTTGCACACGCCTTGAAGTAATGTTTCTGCTCGATATCGTAGAACATGGACATTATTTTAACCCGTTATCCGCGCTTCCACTGTAACAGCATCGTCACAGAATGTCAAGACCTGCCAATACACGTACGTTATCACTCCAATACGCCCACACGCCCAGATCGATATCCACCCGGGGTTCATGAACATGAGAACATAATGCTACTCTCTACGCAGCGTTAGAGATAACACACTAATAATGTGTAACCTGAAAGGATCATTACAACATAGTACCCCTACATAACTTCACCATGTTGATCAGCAATATTGATAGTATCGCCCAACATTGTAGTACAAGAAACCCACCAACACAAAACAACGCAGTGACCAGCATTACTAAGAAGACTACATTTTTCCGATTGCCGGCTTGATTCACTTCGGTCAGATAAAGTTAGCAACGGTACACTCTTAGCTGGCCGATAGGAAGCATTATGTTAGGATGTTGTTAGGTTAAATGGGAGGTCTCTCTAACATTACGTTAAGTTGTTCCTGTCAGCAAAGATCTGATTCAAACATTCCATTAAAAAGTCTCCATATCTGGGCCTAACATTATGTACTGGGTTTATAATGTATGGCGGTTGACGTGTGTACCAGCGCGTAGCTTATGTGTGCGTCGAGACTCGATTGCCGACGGCCGATCAAAACGCAGTCGATGTTCGAGGCAGACACGTAGCTACCGCCAGGTGGCTTGTACGAGAAGCTCTAATAGAAGAGTAGCAAAAATAGATGATGGCGACCCCAGGTCGATGTGTTGATCGATTTGCTCAGTTGGAAGCAAAAGTGGAGTGAGCTCAAAGGAGAGCGGTGTGCGTGTGCCCGCACGGCTCGAAACAATTAGTGGATGACCCATAGAATTTGTTTAAACAAAAACAACAGACAGGGTGAACCCCAGTTTTAATGCTGCAACATCCAACAACCGATTTTGTTGGGATACGTACTCATGACCCTGTGTAGCTTATGATGTACTTCAACCAGAACTAGTACTATGCTACTGGTCCCAGAAGGATGCTGAAGATATAGTCTCAATGCTTTACCAGTGTGCACGTACTCCATTTGCTGCTGTATGTTCTGTAGATACTAAAAAATATACCTTCTCCATGCTTACAGCTACAGTACGTACGTACATGACATGTATGTGCTGCTTGCTGTATATATCCTCGATATTACAACTGAGTTAGTGTTGATTTCGTTTTTAGGTACCTGTACGAGTACACACTAGCAGAGTGATATACCGGCTGTTGCGTACCGGCAATGCACCAGATGAAACCGTCCTACGGAAATAGATCACTACTCCAACAGGCACTTATTAATAGGACAATATATGGGTACTGCGTACGTAGTATGATGAGCTATATGTTCAACCAGGTAACCCTGTGTCAGGCGGCAGCGACTAGATGATACCAACTACTGCCGTAATAGGTGTCGTCCCTAATAAGGTTGCCGTCAGGGGCCGATGTGGGTACAACGTGATGTTGAGACGTTATTCTTTTTGGGTCTCTCCTCAAGATCTGACGCGTGTCACCTGCTTTGGTGGTAAAGCGGCGTCGCGGAGTAACCTACTTTAGCCGTGTTAACCAATTTTGCCGATATCTTCGTAGGGGACACGCACAAAACATTACCCAGGAGGGAAGGATAGTGATATGGCATTCCCGAGAAAAAACTCTTGCATATTCACTCCGAAACAGGGGATATTTCGGGGGCATCCTTCCTAAACAAATGCCTCGTTTGTTTTAATATCTCGCCAGCACGTTATCCATCTTTAACACCAATCAACATGATATCCACCTATGAACTGTAACGGTTACAGTATGATATCGAGTAGTTTCAACCTCGAATAAAATTCAAGTGAAAAGCCATGTACGCTATCCGAAATACCGTCGCGATCGGTGAATCCGTATGGCGGGAGTAGGGGATAAAAGGAGGCTTTTGTCCGTGGAAACGGGGTTCATTTCGATCTCTAGCAATATCGTTTCTTGCCTTGATTTTGTTTTGATTGAATTGACCACTGCTGCTGTGACATTTCGCATCATGCGCAATAATTTAATATGTAATTGATTGAGGGAGAGCTTTTTGCCAGGACCGCAGATAGATCACAAAACACCAGGCAGGGAGGGGGCGCGTATGGTCCGGATTGTAGACAGATGTACCAGGTATATGCTTTAATGTCTTTGATTGATTTTTGATAAATACCTCGTTGAATGCGTTTGATACGCAATAATACTTGTCGAACGGGACTTGAGCTGCACTTTCAAGTAATGCAGAACGACACGTGAATGGAATTTCTGCGTTTACGTACGTTCAGGTATAGTGTGGTATTTTACTAGTTCTGATTTAGCTAGGGCACCGTACTGAGTACCGGTACGACTATATCAAGATACTACATCAAGGTAACCGAGGATATTCAGGGAGGATTCATGTTTTAGTTTCATTAGTGAACGATTATATTTAGATCAATTCCGCGGGAAGGCGGGTCGTTTTTACCTGGTTAAATTCGAGAACAATGCCGTTTTACCTGGAATCGGACTTGGAGAGTTTCATGTGTTTGCAACAGAGAGGCTGAGGATATAAGGATTTATTTACTGATGTGTGAAGGTTTGAGGGTTGATTCATTTTTTTTTTGCGATTCTGAATTAGATATATAAGAGTAAATTATGAAAGAAAATGCGATATATCAACCCTCGATAATCGTGCCTTGTCATGCACCAGGAGCAGGCCCTGAGGGGTGATACTAATACCGGGGACCATACATAGTAAATAGGATCGAATATTGCTAATAAAAATAGCGAATGGATAGTTTTTCGTGTGTACCGTAGGTCCTATTTAATATTCCCCACCCGGAATAGTGTATGTAGTCGTGTATAATGAATTACTGCTGTAGGGGGGATGTTGGTGGTACTCAGGAACACGACATGTACAAATGCATCGTAGATTGAGGAGTTGCATGCTGGAAAAGGATTCCGGTAGTAGCGTATAGGGATATCTGGGTAATGTGTGAGCCAACAAATGCCACTCTTAGGTGCAGCTCCATAGGAGGCGAATCGACTAGACTGCTCGGATCTAATGCAAGAGGAGTTCCGTGCTGTTGTGTTACTCAACCACGCGTTCCAGTTCCAGCTGCGTCTATACCTTGAGAGATAATCGATCAACAGGTCACAAGACCGAAAAGATCGGATCAGCAGTGTAGAATACGCGCTACTACTACTACACATTGATTTTTGTGCTCTCGTATTACGGGGGTCCATAGTTAACAGGACCAAATATTGTTAGTAAAAATACCTCAATATGTAGGTTTTTATGTATGCCATAGGTCCTGTTAACTATAGACCCCCGTGATAGTAAACACCACACACAACACAGAAGGCATACGGATCACAGGCATCAGGCTCAAATACGTTATGCTGCTGTCATCTATGGGTAGTACAACAACACAGCAGCACAGTGCGGCAACATGCTATTAACGGTACACATACATACAGGCTTGAGGGAGGTACAGCAGTACGAACTGGTATGCTATATTTCTTGGGAGTCCGGATTCGCTCTCTCGAGTGGCAAAACGAGATAACTCAGGAACTGCGGCAACACCAGGTAGTGTTTGAGTGTGTTACGATATTGACGGGCGATCGCGTAACATTCTGTCGAGGTTATATCTTGATCCCGTATTGACAACTGCAGCATGTGTGTCACGGTGTTAGGGTCGACAGCCAGAAACGAGTAACACTAGGTTAGTGTGCAGGCGCAAAAATCCAAGTGGCTATCGCAACACACGCCGAGGAAAACGTACGTCATCAATCTCACGTTAACATTATGTTACCACCGTGTTAGCGACATCAGCCCGTAGCGAGTAACCTTCTGTGAGCGTGACAGCCAAAATATCGCTTGCTATCGCAACGCATTTTGGACCGAAAACGTTCCGTAGTCCACAAAAACATGGCCCGACACCCCATCACGCGTCTTCGAGACCCGGACAGGGAGGGTATACTATAAGCAAGTAAGATACATTTATGATTACTCGTTTTTCGTAATTTTGTCCATGAATGAATGCCAACGTACTGGTTTATAGTTGACATTGCGGCAATGGGAAAGAGTGTAGATCGTTTTCCTTTTGTCGAGCACCCTTGCCTGTACTGTTGCTGTTGCAAATATCCTGTCTCGATCATTTGAACCCTATAAGCAAGAGACGGTCAATGTATCGCCAAAACTACCAGAGATTTCCCCGGGAACGAGTTTTCGCCTCGGGACGGATTCCCGCGTGATCGAGATATCCCGGCATTCGCTGGCACGGGAAAAGGGGATTTCTAAAGCATGAGACGGCACAGGACGGGATTGAACCATCAAGGGAAGAACGGAAAAAAATGAACGGAGTTAAGGCATCACGGGATCGCACGCGACGGGATTGAGATATCACGTGATTTTACGGGACGAAAAAGCACGGCACCCCACTGGACGGGATGTGAAACGGATATTAAACAGCCTTTTTTTTGTACGGTACACAGCAAGGAAAGTTATTCGCATGAAAGTTACAGGATTGCAATTTTATTACTGAGCATACACGATCATACATGAATATATTCGAACTGTAATATTCCATCGTGGCCAGCATATTCTATATTTGATGGACGGAGTGTGTCGCACCGGGAGGTGCATTCGTGTCGTTTTTTATCCCCATGGATCATTATTCTTTGATCGAAAAATATCTCTGAAAACTAGTTTTTCTTTTTTATACGCGGAACAAAATGTTTAGTCATAGGAAATTGGAATCGAAAATATCTGGGGCATACACCTCTTAGCTCGTAGCACATATAAAAAACAAACGTTACAGGCAAGGTTCAAAAACATGACTACTCGTACTGCCTTTGAGGTGTCAATTGAGCACCAAGCTGTACACACCAAAATCCCTGAAAAACCAATTCGCATCAGAAAACAAACGAGAAATCCTGCGGGATCGCGAAACCTCGGGACTGGTTTGGACTGTGGGAAATATCAAATTCTACGGGTCTGCACAGGACGGGTCACGGATTTCACAGGAATAGCCCATAGTTCACGGGACTAGTTTGCACGGGACAGGGATTATGGGATAAAAACACCGGACGGGATCGGCATCGCGAACAATTCCACGGGATCAATTTGGACGGGAATGGGATTTACAAATTCCTACGGAATTTTCACAACGGTAATGCTTGGGATTTCTTTGTTGTTCAACCATAAAACGGTACTACTCCAACAAAGGCGACACAAGAGGCCGGCAGGGTCACGTGTCCACCACATCAACTACAACAAATACTGGTCACTCACGTATACAGCAGTAGGTGCACAATATATTGAGAAATATAGGCTCAGATTGAAATATTAGTAGTAAAATTATCCAGAGAAACACAGCTTGACCCTTTCAGAACTGCAATCCCGTTGTGGGGACAAACCAGTCCAAGTAGTTTGTCCCCAAAACGGGATTGCAGTTCTAAAAGCGTTAACCCTTTTAGTACCGCAGTCCCGATTAGGGGACAAACCATTCTAATTCCAAGTGATTTGTCTCGAACACGGGACTGCAGTACTAAAAGGGTTAACAGACTGGGACCTACTCTGAATTTTACTGCTGTAGAAAAATAAATAAAAGCTACCTGGTAGTTGAAATATCACATGGACGGATGCCCACTACTATTAAACATTATTAACTGATGTATTGTTGTATTGTTGTGCTCACATCATGGTCGAAGTAAGTGTTGTGTCCGTGGTCACAGGGCAGGATCCAACACATTGCTAACAGCAGTAGTAGACGAGACGAAGAATACCTCAGCAAGCAGGGGGGAAATGCAGTCAAATCAATACATAAGCCCCATTGTACACTTCACCCACCACGAGAAAAAAAAAAAAAAAAAAAAAAAAAAAAACGAAGTCAGGTGAAGTGAAGTAAAGCACATGTCGACCGGTCGAAGAGACAAAAAGGGCATACACATTCACACATCATGTCGAAAGCAAATGAGGTCAATCAACATCAAACCCCCAAGCTGCAAGGCACAAGGAGAAAAAAGCTATTAGTACATGTCGTGTTCACAGCTGCTTACGTACGTACCCAAGGGCACGAAACAAAAAATGCAAAAGCAAGTTAACCCCTTTAGTACCGCAGTCCCGATTTGGGGACAAATCATTCTAATTCCAAGTGATATGTCCCCAAAATGGGACTGCGGTACTAAAGGGGTTAACGCGAAGAAACAGCAGACATACCAAAGAACGAGAGAGAGTAAAAACGAATGGAACGCCTCTTCCAGATCATCTCCGTGACTACACAGGTCGCAATTTCACGTAGAGTACATAGATATTAACTTGCCCTGAGGGACCCCCAGGCCGGTAGGGGAAGGGAGGAAGAAGCCGGAGGAATGCGGCCAATGACATGGGGATGGAACATAGATAAATGAGGAATAGAATATATTGTACTGGTAGCTAAAATGAAATGTGGGGAATGGGAATTTGGAAACGACAGGAAGACAAGCGTATGAGGGATACTACTGATTTAAGGAAGGATATTTGGTTTATATAGGAACGGCATATACGCTATTTTGTCAGAAGGCAAGAATAATAATAATAATAATGGAGGAGACGAAGAGAAACTAATATCAATACCACGTCCTGCCAGCCGTCCTTATACCTGTATAGTTCTTGTGTCGGTATCTTTCTCTCCTTCGTGTTGCTTCGTCCCTGGTCCGTGCAGCCGCTATCTGTCCTTTTTTAGTGCGAGTAGGTACCAGGTATAATTTACTTTTTTGCAACTTTTCTGATATTTCTTTTATTTTTTTCTGGTTTTGGTTGCACTCGTTGTGTTTTTGTATCTTCTTTTCTCCTCTTGATAAGGTTAAGAAAGGAATCGTGTGGCGTGGGTGGATGACGAGCCTGCTTTGCACACATCTATGAAATATAGCGGGGAGGTACGAAAAGTTTTTTTTATTCTAAATATTTTCCTTCTTCTCTTTTGACTTGTTATCATTTTTTTATATTTGTTTTTGTTTTTCTTTGTTTCCTTTATAATAATAGAATATGTATGTCGTGCCTGTCACACCAGGTATTCAGTATGACGGCATTGCATCCAAATTGTCAACTCGCACTGCTTTGCACATGTACCAATGTACTGCTGTAGTAGTATCTCTGCTGTGGCGTAGTTTTGTGAACACATAACTTTTTTGCCTTTATTATTTCATAATAATTTTGAAGAATCGGCACGGACACGTCGATTGTGCTGGATGTCGACGGGTAGAAATGTTGTTTTTAGGGTCGGAGCGTTTTTCAATTTTTTCTCGGTATTTTCTATTAGGATAACCCGAAAAATACCGCAATTACCGAAAAAAAAACTGATCAATACCGAAATTTCTGGAAAATACCGAGAAAAACTGAAAATCACTCCTCGTGAAGATCAATCCTAAGGTGAAGAACACACACAACACCCCGTGCGCTGGTAGGCCCTAGCCTTTAAGGCATGCCGCAGGCGCTATCAGGCATGCGGAAATAGGGAACGCCGCAGGCGAAAACATTTGAGATAGGCAAAACGATAGGCATACACCCGACGTGACTTATTTTGCTTTAAACCTGCCTTATCTACGTTAGGCAGTTGCCTTAAAGAATGCCTGAGACGTGCCTGAAATCTTGTCCGCGCCCCAAGACCAATCCTACCCTACTGCTGTAGTTTCAATTATCTCTGCTGCTGTGGCGTAGCCTTGTGACCACAGAAGAACTTGTATCTCTTCCAGGACTGGAGAAAAGGCACGGACACTGGTTGTGCTGGATGTCGACGGGTAGAAATAACGGTTGAATATGAAGAACACAAACACAACATACGACTCGGAATGCGAGTAAGCGGTTTGCAACCAAGATCCGTATTTATACGAGAAATACTGAGCTTTTAGGGCCAATTTGGCACTTTTCCCATCATGAGAACGTAGTTTCGAGACAGGCAGCATCTTCGGCGACGACGATAATAGGAAATTTTCGTACGAGTACGTATAGTATATATATCATCCGCCAGGAGAACATCAATCTTGTGAAGGTTATTTCTTCATCGGTGACATTCGAGCAATTCTGCTAGGCTCCCTCGCGTGATTTTTTTTTTTTTTTGCGTTTGTGCGAGCTTTTTGTGATACTCGCTCGCAACTTCGAAAACACGAAAGCGCCTCGTGAGTCGTTTCTCGCTCCCTACGACTGCCGTTTAGCGCGCCCGACGCCCTCGTAGACCCCATGATGAGCACCCCTCAACTTCTCGGACTGTATTTTCCTGTGAAGAGCTGTAGGCGTCCGCAAGTGAAGTGCAAACGTTCAGTTGGGGGTTGTTTTTTTTTCTATTTTGCTCGCCCCAAATTTCGGTTAACTTCGACCACAGCAGCAGCACCTCTTGTTAGTCGAGGTGTAGGCCTCTGTTGAGAACCTGCGGGGGATCGATATAGAGAGAAATCCAAGCTGCTATGACAAACCTCTAACAACCAACAAGTCACCGTCGTTCTCCGGTGAGCACAAACCAGACGAAGTTCTAAACGCATCGCGTTGAGGTATATAGTGATTGTTTTCTGTTCCGACAAGACATGTAGAGATTAGAGTGACCTGAACCCCGGGCACCAGGGGACGCTTTGGCGCCAGCGTCAACCTCGAATACCACTCCGCAGTCCGTCCTATAGTTGATGTCGAAAGTTCGAGTCTCTGTACATGTCGAGCTGTTTGTTTTCCTCATTTACACTAATAATAACTGCTGTGTTGTAGCGATCGCTTACTGTTTGTAGCGTGGGTGTGATTATTGGCACACAATTCGACATGAGATGACGACAAACGAAGGTACCTAACTCTACCCGCAAATAACTACTAACTTAAAGGTACGAACAGCGGCACTGAAGAGGGAGGCCAGAGAAAATAGCCTGCGTGCGTACAGCGGCAGTAGGACCCCGGATCTGAGATACGACTGACTAGGGAGTAGGACAAAAACAGGACAAGCAGAGGCAAGAAAGCTAATAAATCGAGTGTAAAAATGACAGACTGCTCAGGGTTCGCTGTATCGGGCCATGCCCTCGCATAGACGACCCGAGAGGCGGCAGGTAGCAACGCGATCACTCACCGCTTGACAACCAGGCCACGGCAGGAAGCAGATAATACGGGGAATCCTCTTGGTGAAGTGCCCGACTGTCGAACACCGACCTCGTAGACATCGCCGAACCATCACCGGTACCAAACCTTTTCTTTTCCGCTCTGTTGGCTGGCAGCCACTTTCACGCAGGGAAAGCGACGTACAGGTTTACGTGATCGGCTCTCTCTACATATAGATATATGTTGATGTGGACGACCACCGTTGGGGGTACAGCAGTGTATAGTCTTGGCAAAATCTGCCTCGCGATAACGCGAAAAAAAAAAACGCCACGTCCTAGAAGCGTAGAGGCCGTGCCCTTCACGAATTTTGCGTAGACCTTGTGTGTCGCACTGCTTTGTCTTCCTGCGTTTATCGGCCTGCGGCGAGGTTCGTCTTCGCGCCCTTCATCCTCTCTGCGTGAATCCAACACGGCCAAGAATATCCTATGGTACAAAGAATATGGAACACGAGCTGACGCAACCATCGAGCATCACCTGTTCGTTCGTTCATGTATGGTATTGAGTGAACAACGGTTCAGAATAGGATGCAGCATGTTGTGACTATTTTAGGCACACTTTTATTATCGGAAATAATGAAATATTTGAAAATATGTATCAAGATACGAAGACGTTCAGTCACGATTTATAGAATTCTTCAACAGCGAAAAAATATGAAAAGCGATATTTCACACATTAGGGGATACATTAACAAAAAAGTTCAGAAGATGGAAAAAATGCGCGGACAAAATATGGAAATTATAAACCAAAAACGCTCTCCTATGAGAAGGGCTCTAGTACCATTATATCCCATAGATTGTGTCGTATTGTATCGTATTATATACCAGGTATACATATGTGCGTAGTATCTCTATGTTGACTAGAGATGGGCGGGGTGGGCTAATTCTGTACGTCACGGGACAGCTTACGCGGACTTTAATTGCGCGCCGCGCAATGTATGTAAAACTCTAGTTCTGGCAGATACTGGAGCAATGTATACGTAGTCATTCCCATTGACCTGGAGCATGCCTTGTGCTTTGTTTGGTTTGCCTGTTATTTTTCCCTTGGTTCTTAGTCTTACTCTGTTGACGACTATTACGGGGGTCCATATAGTTAATGGGACCAAATTTTGTTAGTAACAATAGGTAAATATATAGTTTTTTATGTATACCATAGGCCCTAATAACTATGGACCCCCGTAATAGTGGTGTTTTCTTCTTTTTCCTTTTTTTAATTTGTATTTTTTTTTTTTTCTAGCTCCTTCTTTTCAAGTGTCTGCCAGATCCCCTGCGGGCGGGTACGATGGTTTGTTGCTATACTGAAGTATATACATAAACCAGGTATATATATGTTTTCTTTTTCTTGTTTCTTTTCTCTTTCGAATTGTCTTTGTTTTTGTTTTTTTTTTCTCTTTGTTTCGTTTTTGTTTTTCTAGGTCATGGAATGGGTATGTCGTGCCTGTCGTACGCAGTATGATGACATGGCATTGCATTGCATACGTGGCCACGTAGTATCTCTGTGGCGTAGCTTTGTGACCACAGAACTTGTATCTCTCCAGGATTGAAGAATCTGAACGGACACTGGTTGTGCTGGATGTCGACGGGTAGAAAGAACGGTGATTTGTAACAACAACAACTAGAGCCATCTTTTATGAGAATACTTGGCAGACATCGATCGACAAAACCAACGACACCGTCATGAAATCTGAACGGAATGCGCTGGTTAAGGTCTGCGATCCAGCCTACTCACAGTGCTCACACCCGGTCGGTGATATGTTGTTGTTGTTGTTGTTGTTGTTGTTGGTTGTTGTTGCTGTTGTTGTTGTTTTCTTCACATTAAACCGTTCTTTCTACCCGTCGACATCCAGCACAACCAGTGTCCGTGCCGATTCTTCAATCCTAGAGAGATACAAGTTCTGTGGTCACAAAGCTACGCCACAGAGATACTACGTTGCCACGTATGTAATCATCATACTGCGTACGACAGGCACGACATACCCATTTCATGACCTAGATAAACTAAAACGAAACAAAGGGGAAAAATAAACAAAAAATAATCAAACAAACAAAGACAATTCGAAAGAGAAAAAGAAACAAGAAAAAGAAAACAAATATATACCTGGTATATGTGCCGGCGTCCCCGGTGGCTTGGTGGGTGGTCCGTGAGCCTATCAAGATCAATTTCGTGACTTCGAGTCTCACCGAGTGCATGCTCATAGGGGCTTTTTCTCGCATAAAATTGATTAGCGGAAAGCGCGAGAGCGTGAGTTAGCTGTACATTCTATGAAAATCGACGAGCATTGGGAATACTGAACCCTATGCGCGATAAAAACTAAAGGCACGTACCGGGGGGGGAAAGGGACGACACCTGTGACCACGGCTTGTCCAGAAGATCGTCGAGGGTAAAACCTCCTACGAGTGGGCTGGAAAGTAAAAGTGATGATGAACAAAAAACAAAAAAAAAAAAAAAAAAAGTATATATACCAACAAACCATCGTACCTCCCCCGCAGGGGATCTGGCAGACACTTGAAAAGAAGGAGCTAGAAAAAAAAAAGGAAAAAGAAGAAAGCACCACTAGTCAACAGGGTAAGACTAAGAACCAAGGGAAAATAACAGGCAACCAAACAAAGCACAAGGCATGCTCCAGGTGGCGGCAGCAGTGGTACGAGTAGCACAGCCAGGGTCTCCCTGCTGGCCCGCCTGGTACCTTGCTACCCTGTCTGCCACCACCGTCCAGCGTTAGTCAACTATGCCCGGTCCCTCGGCGTCAGACAATACGAAACAAGCAAAGCAGGCTCGTCATCCACCCACGCCACACGATTCCTTCAATAAGGTTATCAATCGGAGAAAGAAGAGAAGGAAAATAAAATGAAAATCACATAGGGTCAGCCCAAAATAAGAAAAAAATGAAACAAAAAAAACAAAAACAACAGGAAGACGAAGGAAGACCACCACTATTGATAGTCATCGTCAACAGAGCAAGACCAAGAACCAAGGCCCTCTTCGGCCTGCCCCGTCCTTGGGGTGGGCCGAGGAAATCCGCCAGGATCTGCAACGGTCTAGCGACAGTCACACGAACATCGAGCTTCTGGCTGAGTAGAGAGGGTACCTTGCGCGGTCCGGCTGGTGGCCTGGTCACCTTAAGGACCGCCTGGGGTGGTGGTGATGTTTTTTTTTTCTTCTTAACCCCAACGCCAAAGAGTCCATCCCTCAGGCGGGACGGGTACATCACCACAGCAGAGAACGCTACACGGGCAGTCGGGGGAGTGGAGAGGCTGGCCACAGCGTGGGTATGCATGCACGACAGGAAGGATGGGAGTGTCGGCGTCGGCTGGGACGGCTGCACCCAGCCATCGGAAACCAAGGCGCGTACCGGGCTACGAAACGGAGAGCCACTTTCGCCATAGAGAAGAAAAATAAACAAAAGAAGAAAAAAAGGAGGCGGGGACGAGCCTCACGTCGGCTGGCAAAGAAAGCAGCACGCGAGGCTCGTAAGAGACAGAAGAAGGCACTGGTTGTGGTAGCGACCTACAATGTGCGCACCCTGGCTGTAAAGGGGAAGACGGGTACGGACATGACGAGAGTGTACTGGCGAAGGGACGGCAACTCGGCTGTGACTTCATTGGCCTGCAGGAAACCCGGAGGACCGGTAGCACGACGTTTCGTGCGGCAGGGTATCGCGTTTTCTGTTCAGGTCAGGAAACAACAGCTGCTAGGCAAGGGCTGTACGGAGTAGGTCTAGCTGTAAAGGAATCGTTGTGCAGTCAGGCTGTGTACACTCATCAGTTCATTGACGAGCGGCTTAAGTCTATGCGCTTTGAGCTGGCTAGCAATTACGAGGCAGTTAATTTCGTCGTCACGTATGCTCCAACTGATTGTACCAAGAACGTTGAACTGAAACGTAGTTTCTGGCAAACGCTGGAGGACTTGGTGAAAAAGATCCCGACGAAAGAGAGCAAGTTCTGTTGACCTTTCGGTGGCTCGGAACTCCCTAAGGTCTTCGACTACGCATCTATGCCAAGTCTTAACCTGTCCGCCAGGTCTCGGGTTCTCCCCACCAGCAATCGTCCCGAACATTACCCGACTGGGTAATCGATCCTTGCTTTGCCGTGCCACCCCCCCCGCGAAGAAGAGACGCCGTTTGCGAATGGTCGTTTCGATGCTCTCGCAACGTGTCATCTTGAGGGCCTTCGCGTACGAGAGGGTGGCATGGTCAGTGCGATGTCGGCGCTGGAAGCCAATGACTCGCAACAGGACTTGGTGGTGAGCCGGTCGAAGCTTGGCAAAGTGTTCCGCTCTGAGGGTCCATGTCACACACCCGTACAGCAGCGTCTCAATCACCTCGGCCTTCAGCATTCGGACTTTCAGGCTAAGGGGGGCGGTCGTCCTATCATACAGCTCCGGGCCGAACCGTTTGAGGCATGCTCGCACGAGACGGATCCGTCGGTCGATTTCGAGCGAGAGGTCATCGTTTTCTTGGATACTGCCGCCTAGGTAAAATGACTGGGCCGTCTGCTTATACCTCTGGCCTGCTGCTTCGATAACGAGCGGTGGTGCGAGGGTTTTCTGGTCTGGCGTTTGTAGATGCATAGTCTCTGTCTTCGTTTCCGACACTGTAAGGCCTGCTGCTTCGAAGACAGTCACGAAGACTGAAATCATTTTCGCGAGCCCTTCAGCCGACCGAGAGACAATCCCTGCGTTATCGGCGTACAACATGCCCCATACAGCCCTTCGCACGCACGCCAACGGCTCCTGCTCCTCCGTTCCGACTACTCCAGCATCACAGAGTTGGACCAAATCCCATACGATGGCCTCGTCATGGCTAAAGCGTACTAGTACGACGTGCAACGCAGCAGCGAAAAATACGTTGAACAGTAACGGTGACAGCACACAGCCTTGCCGCAGCCCCTGCGTGACATCAAACCATTCCAAGTGCTCACCGTCATCCGTACGCACGCGAGCCCGCATGCCATCGTGGAAATTACGGATAATTCTCAGCATCTTGGTTGGTACGCCAAAACGTGTGAGTACTTCCCATAACAGCTCTCGGTCGACAGAGTCGTACGCTATCTGCAGATCGATGAGGCACAAGTACAGGGGGATTTTCCTGTCTTCCAAGCTCTTGCAACCGGCGCACGACGAACAACATATCAATCGTTGATCGTGCGGGGCGGAAGCCGCACTGTTCCTCCGGGAGTATTCCCTCGGTCTCGCAGTAGTCGCTGAGGCGGGACGCGACGATTTTCAACAAGACTTTGCCTGCGTGGGCAACAAGCGAAATCCCTCTGTAGTTGTTGCAGTCAGTTCGGTCTTTCTTTTTGTGAAGGACCTTGATGATCGCATCTTTCCATTGCTGGGGGACTTCTCCTGTTATCCAAACATTGACAAGGATGTTGTGAAAGCACAGGGCGAATGCGAGGTGGTCGATTTTCAGGAGTTCGGCCGGGAGACCATCTGGCCCGACAGCTTCCCAGTTTGACATCCCCTTACGTGCTTCCGTCATCTCGTCCATGGATGGTTCATCTCCGAGCGACAGTTTAAGCGGTCGTGGTGGCAAGAGGTTGATGATCGTGGAATCGAGTTTAAGCGATTAAGTGTTCAAAAGTTTGTGCTAAAACCTCCCCCACCGTTCACGAATTCGCACCTTATCCCGCAACAGCATGCCATCGTCGTCCCTAATGAACTGTTCGCTTCTCGCTTCAGTCCCTTCCAATCCTACCGTACTCTGAAGGTGCTTGTAAAAGCCTCTCTGGTCGTTGTTCGCTAGTAGTCGTTCGGTTTCAGCGAGGTACGCTTCGAAGTACGCATGCAGTCCTGCGGCAATCACCTTTGCAGGTTCGCACACGCAGATCTCAGTGTCTGCCACGCGGTTCTATCCCGGGGGTGGGCACGCAAGAATTTCCGTGCATCCTCCCTCGCTGTCCATGCTAATATGAATGCGGCCAAGGTTTCGGCAGACTCACACCATCCATGTCTGCGGTGGCGACGTGGAGGGGGTGGTACCTCTTTTTCGACCGCATCAATAATAGCCGCAGTGAAAAACTCAACCATGCCAGACGTATTACGGGGCTGGTTAAGCTGGTTGAGAGTTGAGATGACCCTCGCGACTACTCGTTCACGACACTTTCCATCGGACATAAAAAAGCTGCCCGTCGAACTCTCGGCGTTTTGTCGGTCTACGTATTTGACTGTTGGGCGCAAAGTGACCACTGAGTCGGGCTTTGACATACAAGATGTTGTGGTCTGAGTCAACCTTAGCTGGGGCAGGAGGCTGTGGGACGACTTGAACATCTTGTACTCTAGGTCGATGGGCTTGACGGGTTAGGATGTAGTCCATCCGCTTACGGTCACTCGGGCTGGTGCCGTTGTGTGTATGCGAAATCCCAACCTTGCGCGTGCTGAAAAACGTGTTGGTGAGAGCTAATTTGCAATTGGTGGCGAACGACAGGAGTCGTCTGCCATTATCGTTACGAACATCACGCCCATATGCCCCAAGCACTCCACTTTCATGGTCACCACACCCTTCCATCCTCTGTCCAGTTCGCGCGCTGGCATCCATGAGTACAAACAGACACTGTTTCGTCGGGATATTTTCCACCAAGCCCTCCAACTTCTGCCAGAAACTATGTTTCAGTTCAACGTCCTTGGTACAATCAGTTGGAGCATACGCAACGACGAAATTAACTGCCTCACATTTGATAGCTAGCTCAAAGCGCATAGACATAAGCCGCTCGTCAATGACCTGATGAGTGTACACAGCCTGACTGCACAACGATTCCTTTACAGCTAGGCCTACTCCGTACAGCCCTTGCCTAGCAGCTGTTGTTTCCTGACCTAAACAGAAAACGCGATACCCTGCTGCACGAAACGTCGTGCTACCGGTCCTCCGGGTTTCCTGCAGGCCAATAAAGTCACAGCTGAGTTGCCGTCCCTTCACCAGTACACTCTCGTCATGTCCGTACCCGTTCTTCCCAGGGTGCGCACATTGTAGGTCGCTACCGCAACCAGTGCCTTCTTCTGTCTCTTACGAGCCTCGCGTGCTGCTTTCTTTGCCAGCCGACGTGAGGCTCGTCCCCGCCTCCTTTTTTTCTTCTTTTGTTTATTTTTCTTCTCTATGGCGAAAGTGGCTCTCCGTTTCGTAGCCTGGTACGCGCCTTGGTTTCCGTTGGCTGGGTGCAGCCGTCTTAGCCGACGCCGACACTCCCATCCTTCCTGTCGTGCATGCATACCCACGCTGTGGCCAGCCTCTCCACTCCCCCAACTGCCCGCGTAGCGCTCTCTGCAGTGGTGATGTACCCGTCCCGCCTGAGGGATGAACTCCTTGGCGTCGGGTTTAAGAAGAAAAAACATCACCACCACCCCACGCGGCCTTTAAAGCGACCAGGCCACCAGCCGGACCGCGCAAGGTACCCTCTCTACTCAGCCAGAAGCTCGATGTTCGTGTGACTTTCGCTAGACCGTTGAAGGTCCTGGCGGACTACCTCGGCCCACCCCAAGGACGGGGCAGGCCGGAGAGGTAGCAACGTGTGGCGTGGGCTGACCAGGCGTCCGATAAAAAAACATTTTGGCACTGGTCTGTAGAAGACAGACGACAAAAACTCTCGTACCCCTCTCCGATGGCAAAAATTGGACCATTTTTCAGGTTTGACATCGATCGACAAACCCAACGATAACGTCACGAACTCTGAATGCAGCGCGCTGGTTAAGAGGCTCCGACCCACACTAGTATCACAGTTCTTACACCTCGGTCGGTGATATGTGGCGTGGGTGGGCCAGGCGTCTACTAAGAACATATTTGGCAGCTGGTGTGTAGAAAACAGACACCAAAAACTCTCGATTCCTCTCCGTTGGCACGAAACAGAACTTTTTGAAAGCTTTGACGAAGAGCACAGGACGCCGCGGCCAACCTCTCGCCCTTAGACCATGGATTCCAATTATACCTCCCAGGCCATAATTTACACTCATTGGCCTTGCCCGGTACCAAGCTCGTTGACTGTGGGTGGATTACACGTCGAGATCGAAGGTCAATCGTCGCGTGACTGCGGGTGTGCGAGCTGCGAGCTGTGTCTTTCTTCTTCTAGTTCGTGTGCGGCGTGATCTCACGTGGTTCCCGTGGTTCCCGTAAATACAGCGATTATATTGGAAGATGGGTCCCGTCGTTCGCGTTATTTCAGCCATTTGATTCGAAGATAGCTGGCGTAAACTGGCCCGTGTTATTGTTTACTTGCCCGAGTGCCTGGCTTGTTCAGCACAACCGACGGAATGATTTTTTTACAGTCATGGGCTCTACCGACGAAAACTTAATGGCTTCATTTTTCCAGAGGAAGAGAGAATAGAAGAACGACCATGCTCGCCCCGTGCCCCCTCCTAGCTACTCGTGGTAGGTGCACGAGTAGAGCACGGCATTGCTCGCGGCCGATTGATAGGCCTAGATGCTAGGCCTACTGTTGTGGTTTCTATAGTGGTTTCTATGTTGCGGTTCCTCTTCACGTCAGCAGCAGGCAGCAGCAACGGCGGCGGTTGGCGAGCTGCAGCATCATGGAACAGGAAAGGGAGGAGGAGGATGAGCAGGTGCACGCTTTCACGGTACGTGTGCGAGAGGCGTGCGAATACCGCGAGGGTCCCGGAATGTTCGGGGATCTTAGACCTTGAAATCGACCGAAATTTGGCGTGGGACTGTCGACTCTGATGCACAATAACCGCAACCAACCCTGCCTCATGCGCCTGCAAGCATCGTCACCTCGATCGCTCGGGGCCGCCAGCCATGATTTTTCCCACGAGTTTATTTTTTCATGATCGGTTCGCTCCGGTGGTTGTGTTAGCGTTGCTGGCACTCGCACCCGGTGATACGAGTCGACGCTCGTATAGACTTTGGGTGGCCTTCCTAAACCCGCGAATTCGCGAACTGGCCGTTCACAAGAGGGAACAACTGATGGTATTCGCAACAGCATAGATAGACAGGACTCGTACATTAGTAGAGATATTTGATCGAGACGTACCACCGCTGCACCGGGGCAGAGAGCACAAAGTTTGTACCAGGTGCCAGATATCATGAAACATCCGCGAAGAGGAATGGAGATACATACCCACACACAGAGTATTGTCATTAATAGGGAATACTGACGACACCTGAACGTAGGGCATACGACGCTGACCCGGAATATGGGGAACTTTAGCATAAATATATTCCATACAAACCGTCCTTAAATTTTGGGTGTGAGTGGTATGTGCTTTACGAGCACGTACCTGGTTTCTTTTTCTCCTCGCAGACATGCCGCACCCAGGAATGGGGATACATACTCGCACGTACCGGAATATACTTGACGAATACCTGGTATCCTCGATCTCACAGCTGACGTTGTTATTTTCCTGATATGTATATATGAACAACGCTACCATGCCAGTGCCGTAGGCCCTTGGCTTTGTCCGTCACTAACAATACAAATCATACGTACACGTCGCGGCACACAACGTACTGCCGTACGTACCAACAATGCTGCACCGGCCGGTGCACTTCAAGCCGGTCGATGATGAGGGACTTTGGGCCGATGCAGGTGTCGTGGCCGGCGCCCATGCAATCGGCCCTCAGCCCGATCTTCACTATAAATGGCGATACATTTCTTACACGTCGTGAGGCACAAGCAGAAGGCCTTACGGTGTCGGAAAAGAAGATAGAGACTATGCATCTACAAACGCCAGACCAGAAAACCCTCGCACCATCCCTCGTTATCGAAGCAGCAGCCCAGAGGTATAAGCAGACGGCCCAGTTCTTGTACCTAGGCGGCATTATCCACGAAACCGATGACCTCTCGCTCGAAATCGACCGACGGATCCGTCTCATGCGAGCATGCCTCAAACGGTCGGGCCCAGAGCTGTAAGATAGGATGACCGCCCCCCTTAGCCTGAAAGTCCGAATGCTGAAGGCCGAGGTGATTGAGATGCTGCTGTACGGATGTGTGACGTGGACCCTCAGAGCGGAACACTTTGTCAAGCTTCGAATGGCTCACCACCAAGTCCTGTTGCGAGTCATTGGCTTCCAGCGCCGACATCGCACTGACCATGCCACCCTCTCGTACGCGAAGGCCCTCAAGATGACACGTTGCGAGAGCATCGAAACGACCATTCGCAAACGGCGTCTCTTCTTCGCGGGGGGGTGGCACGGCAAAGCAAGGATCGATTACCCAGTCGGGTAATGTTCGGGACGATTGCTGGTGGGGAGAAACCGAGACCTGGCGGACAGGTTAAGACTTGGCATAGATGCATAGTCGAAGACCTTAGGGAGTTCCGAGCCACCGAAGTGTCAACGGAACTTGCCCTGTTTGGAGTTGAGACCGCGCTGTGGTCCACTGCTGCACGAAAGGCGGGGAAGTGGTACCGGAGGATCCTGGAAGCAGCCGAACGGTTCGTGGTGAGGTGGCACGAGGCTGAGGCTGAGCTGAGTAGGCAGCGCCGCGCATCCGCCGTGGGTGGTGTCCAAGGGAATGGGGGGAGGAGGGGCAACAAGAGGAGTAGCAGAAAACCCGACCAAGGGAATGCGGAGAGGGGGGGGAAGAGGAGCAGAAGGGAAACTGCAGTGGACGAAAGTAGGAAGGACAATCCAGATAGGGTAGCCAGGTACCGGGCAGACTAAGAAGTAGAACATGCCTATACTACTCGTACCACCAACTGGTGCAGCTGGTTAGAACGTGGTCTTCCTTTGTCTTCCTGTTGTTTTTGTTTATTTTTGTTTCATTCTATTTTCTTCTTTGCGTTGACCCTACGTGATTTTCATTGTATATTCTTTCTCTTCCTTTCTCCGATTGATAAGCCTTATTGAACGAGTCGTGTGGCGTGGGTGGATGACGAGCCTGCTATGCTTGTTTCGTATTGTCTGACGCCGAGGGGCCGGGTTTAGTTGACGAACGCTGTAGTGTTTTCTTCTTTTTCCTTTTTTTTTCTAGCTCCTTTTCAAGTGCCTGCCAGATCCCCGGGGGGGGGGGGTACGATGGTTTGTTGCTTAATATACATATACCAGGTGTATATTTGTTTCTTTTTTCTTGATTCGTTTGCTCTCTCGAATTGTCTTTGTATTTGTTTTAGTTCTCTTTGTTTCGTTTAGTTTCTCTAGGTCATGGAATGTGTATGTCGTGCCTGTCGTACGCAGTATGATGACATGGCATTGCATTGCATACGTGGCAACGTAGTATCTCTGTGGCGTAGCTTTGTGACCACAGAACTTGTATCTCTCTAGGATAGAAGAATCGGCACGGACACTGGTTGTGCTGGATGTCGACGGGTAGAAAGAACGGTTTAATGTGAAGAAAACAACAACAACAACAACAACAACAACAACAACAACAACAATGTACAACTGTACGCACCAACACCGCTAGGCGGGTGCACTAGAAGACGGTCGATGGTGAGGGAAGATATGCCTTTGCAGGTCTCGTGGCCGGCGCCAACGCGTCGGCCCGCCCCTCACTAACGATACTTATCATACACGTTGCGAGACCCAATGTATTGCTGTTTCCTACGACGCTACAAAAAGGCGGTCGATGGTGAGGGACTATATGCCGGCGCAGGCCTCGTACCCAGCGCCAACGCCTCGGGCTTAGGCCAGTCCCTCACTGACGATACTTGTCATACCCGTCACGATAAATATATACCGATATATATCGTACGCGTCGTGAGGCACAATGAACTGCTGTAAGTACCAACAACGATGTGCCGGTGCACTAAAAGGCGGTCGATGGTGAGGGAAGATAAACCGATGCACGTCTCGCGGCCGGCGCCAACGCGTCGGCCTGGGGCCCGCATCACACTAACGATACACATCATACGCGTTGCTAAAGATAAGGTACCGATGTGATTTCCAACGACGCTGTGTCGATGCACTAAAAGGCGGTCGATGGCGAGGAACTATGTTTCCGCCGTAGGCCTTGTTGCCGGTGCCAACGCGTCGGCCCGCGGCCCATCCCTCACTAACGATAGGTGTATTAAAACGTCGCGGTACACAACGATTGATATATGTAACAACTCCGCTGTGCCGGCGCACTAGAAGGCGTCGGCGGCGAGCGACTACTGTATGTACCGGTGTACGGCTTGGGGGGCGACGCCGATGCTTCGACCCTTGGTCGTGCCCCTCACAAACGATACGTATCTTACGCGTCGCGACGACTGTAGCGATGTATATCATACATGTCGTGAGACACAATGTACTGCTGTCCGTACCAACAACGCTGTGCCGGGGCACTAAAAGGCGGTCGATGGTGAGGGAATATATGCCGGTGCAGGTCTCGTGGCCGGCGCCAACGCGTCGGCCCTAGGCCCGTACCTCACTGACGATAAATATAATATGCGTCGCGGTACACAACGAACGATGTACCAGGGATGTGACACACGGCTGTGGCGGCGCACTAGAAGGTGATCGATGGTGACGGACAATGTGCCGATGCACGGCTTGGGGCCGGCGCCGATGCGTCGACCCTCGGCCCTGCCCCTCACTAACGATACCTATCATACGCGTCGCGATAAAAATATACCTGGTAGGGATCTATATCATACACGTCGTGAGGCACAATGAACTGCTGTACGTACCAACAACGCTGTGCCAATGCACTGAAAGGGGGTCGATGGTGAGGCAAGATATGCCGGTGCAGGTCTCATGGCCGGCACCAACGCGTCTGCCTGCGGCCCATCCCTCACTAACAATACATACTATACACGTTGAGAGACACAATGTATTGCTGGATGTCCCAACAACGCTGTGCCGATGCACTAAAAGGCGGTCGATGGCGAAGAACTATGTTTCCGCCGTAGGCCTTGTTGCCGGCGCCAACACGTCGGCCCGCGGCCCGTCCCTCACTAACGATACATGTATTAAACGTCGCGGTACACAACGATTGATGTATGTAACAACACCGCTGTGCCGGCGAACTAGAAGGCGGTCGACGGCGAAGGACTTCTGTATGTGCCGGTGTACGGCTTGGGATGCGACGCCGATGCTTCGACCCTTGGTCGTGCCTCTCACAAACGATACGACTCTTACGCGTCGCGACGACTGCAGCTATGTAAATCAGACACATCGTGAGACACAATGTACTGCTGTCTGTACCAACATCGCTGTGCCGAGGCACTAAAAGGCGGTCGATGGTGAGCGAATATATGCCGGTGCAGGTCTCGTGGCCGGCGCCAACGCGTCGGCCTGTGGCCCGTCCCTCACTGACGATACATATCATGCACGTTGGGAGACGCAAGTTTCTGCTGTATGTTCCAATGACGCCGTGCCGATGCACTAGAAGGCGGTCGATGGTGAGGGACCATGTGCCGGCGCAGGCCTTATGGCCGGCGCCAACGCGTCGGGCCCTGGCTTTCCGAGACATATAATGTAGGTCGCGGTACACAATGCACGATGTATATAACAACACCGCCGTGCTGGAGCACTAGAAGGCGGTCGATGATGAGGGACTATTTGCCGATACACGTGGGGCCGGCGCCGACGCGTCGACCCGTGGCCTACGCCCCTCACTAGCGATTCTTCTCAAACATCTCGCGTCGAGTACAGCCATATATATCGTTCACGTTGCGAGACACAATGTACTGCTGTATGTACCAACAACGCTGTGCCAGTGCACGATAAGGTGGTCCGTGGTCAGAGAAGATATGCCGGTGCAGGTCTCAGGGCCGGCGCCAACGCGTCACCCTGTGGCCCGTATCTCACTAACGATACATATCATACACGTCGCGAGTTGCGAGATATGATGTACTCCTGATGTTCCAACGACACTGTGCCGATGCACATGAAGGCGAACGATGGTTAGGGACTATGCGCCGGCGCAGGCCTCGTGGCCGGCGCCAACGCGTCGGCCCTTGGCCCGTCCCTCACTAACAATACATATAATAAATATCTCGGTACACAACGAACGATAAGACCGCTGTGCCGTTGGATGGCTTGGGGCCGGCCCCGATGTGTCGACGCTTGGCCCTCCCCTTACTGATGATAGACACAACGTACTGCTGTGAGTTCCAACGACGCCGTGTCGGTGCACTATAAGGCGATCGATGGTGAGGGACTATGTGCCGGCGTAGGCCTCGTGGCAGGCACCAACGCGTCGGCCGTTGGCCCGTCCTGACGAGCGATGCATACAATAAACGTGGCGGTACACAGTGAACGATGTAGGTAACAACACCGCTGTGCCGGCGCACTAGAAGGCGGTCGACGGTGATGGACTATGTGCCGATGCACGGCTTGGGGCCGGCTCCGATGTGTCGGCGCTTGGCCCTCCCCTCACTAATGATAGACACAACGTACTGCTGTGAGTTTCAACGCCGCCGTGCCGGTGCACTATAAGGCGGTCGATCGTGAGGGACTACAGTATGTGCCGGTTCAGGCCTCATGGCCGGCGCCTACGCGTCGGTCCTTGGCCTCTCTCTCTAGGGATACATACAATAAACGTGGCGGCACACAATGAACGATGTAGGTAACAATACCGCTGTGCCGGCGCATTAGAAGGCGGTCGACGGTGAGGGACTATGTGCCGGTGCACGGCTTGGGGCCGGCCCCGATGCGTCGACCCTTGGCTTTGCCCCTCACTAACGGTACTTATCACACACGTGGCGATAAATGTATAACGATATATATCATACACGTCGTGAGACATTATTTACAGCTGCACGTACCAACGACGCTGTGCCGGTGCACTAAATGGCGGTCGATGGTGACAGTATATATGCCGGTGCACGTCTCGCGGCCGGCGCCAACGCGTCGGCCTGGGACTTGTATCTCACTAACGATACATATCATACACGTTGCGAGAGATGATGTACTGCTGTGTTTTCCAACGACGCTGTGCCGATGCACTAAAAGGCAGTCGATAGTGAGGGACTACGCGATGATGCACGGCTTCGGGCCGGCGCCGATGCGTCGACTCTTGGCCCAACCCCGCACTAACAATACTTGTCACCCACGTCGCGATAAGTATAGCGATATATATCATACACGTCGTGAGACACGATGTATTGCTGTACGCCCCAACAACGTTGTGCCGGTGCACTTGTACGCGGTCGATGGTGAGGGAAGATATGGCGGTGCGGGTCTCGTGGCCGGCGCCAACGCATCGGCCTGCGGCCCGTCTTTCACCAACGATACATATCATACACGTTGCGAGACACGATTATTGCTGTGTGTTCCAAGGACGCCGTGCCTGTGCACTGTAAGGCGATCGATGGTGTGGAACTATGTGCCGGCGCAGTCCTCGTGGCCGGCGCCAACGCGTCAGCCCTTGGCCCGTCCCTCACTAACGATACACATCTTAGACGTAGAGGTGCACACCGAACGATATGTGTAACAACACCGCTGTGCCGGCGCACTAGAAGGCGGTCAATGGTAAGGGACTATGTGCCGGTGCACGGTCGTGGCTTGCGCCGATGCGTCGACCCTCTACCATGCCCCTCTCTAACGATACTTTACATACGCGTCGCGACACACAACAACGATGCCGTGCCGGTGCACATCAGGCGGTCGATAGTGGCGGAGTAAGTGCCGATTTACGTCTCGTGACCGGCGCATCGGCTTTCAGTCGAGATTGAGCCGAATGCATGCTGGCGCATGCGTCACACCCGTCCCACTACCGATACATTCGTACTCGAGACACAGGCGCGTGTCACCCCAAGGAAGGCTCTCGGCCGGTGCACGAGATACGCGGTGCAGAGCACCAGATAGCGGATGCTGTTGATAGGAAGATGTCGGTGCATGTCAACAACCGCGGCAATAACCCACGCCGAAGCGTACTAATGGAGTACCGGCGCACACCAGCACGGGGTCATCCAAGCCCCACCCTCGTCCAGGCCGATGCATGGATAGTGCTCACCGTCGCCTCTGTCTGATATCGTCCCCGTCGCGCTGCCCCCTTCCGCTTCCGCGCCGTGCCGTCGCGTCCGTTGTTGCCGTCGTTGTCGTCTGTCCCGCGTCTGCGTCGTCCGCTGTTGCCGTCACTGTGTTCTGTTTCGCGTCCGCGCTGTCTCGCCGAGTCCAAATTTCGCAGATGCCCGGCGAGAACGACGGCGGAGAGGGGACTTGGGACACTGACGGGTAGCTACGGCGACGAGGAGGCTTTCGCGTCGCTGGCCGACTTTGCAACCTTCAACCAGAGGATGGCGAACGAAGTCGCCCAGCTCCATGTGGCGCCCCAGAGATCGATGAACGACAATATCGAAGCCTGCCGCTGTCCGGTCTTCGAGGGGGGGGCGGCGCCAGCAGGTTTGGAACGCATCCCGGCAGCTCTGCTGCCGGGGTCTCCCTGCTTCGACCACTCCACCAGCACCGCCCTGCTCGGACCGCCGGCCGGACAGCTGTTCGGTAGCCCCGTTGCTGGAGTCCTCCCGCCGACTCCCAACATCGCTGACCAACCCGTCGATGGGGTCACGGGCGCCCGCGCGGGTCTGCGTGGGCCCCCCAACCCCGAGCAGGGCAGGATCGCCATAGGTCCGGGGTGGGCGTTCGACCACGGCGGTTCTCCGGGCGGCGCCCGTCTCGGACAGGCAGGGCCGCTCGCCGTGGTCCCGGGAGGGCGGACTACGGTAGTGGTTTGTGGCGGTACCGGGGCCACCGTGGGTCCAGCAGGAGGAGTCGGCTACGGCCGGTACCGAAACCGCCCGCGCCCAACTCGGTCAGGCGGGCGGGCTCGCAGTGGGTCAGGGGGGGGGGGCTCGGCCACGGGGGATATGTGGGCGGCGCCGGTGGTGCCGGCGCCATCTCTGGACAGGCGGGCGGGCACGCCGCCGGCTTTGCTACGTCCCGAGCGGGGCAGGAGCCAACGGCGCGCCATCGATCGCACTCGACCACGTGGCCTGCGACGGACTGGGTGGGCCTGAGGTCGGTTCATACGTTTTACGGGGACGGCAGCGCCAGCAACCTGCCTTGGTCCGACAGGTCAACCAGATTGTGACCACCAGCGCAGTGGCATCGTGGGCTAGCCCCACCACTCGGCTATGGCAGATCATCTGCGGTGGCCGCCTGGCGTCAATGCAGCGGGCGGCCGTGCAGGGTTACGTGGGAACCACGGTCAACTTTTCGGCCGGCGTCCATGGCACGTTGGAGCGTTGGACGAACTCGACCTTCTGGCCTTCACACCACGCGGGGGGCAGGCATCACCCGTCCACTGGCACGACACCTGAGCGTTTTTGGGTACGCGATCGTAACGATCGCGTGGTGCGGGCTCCCACAGAATGGCGCGGACCTGCATGTGGCGCGCGCTCGCTTGGAGGTGCTCGGACGAGCCTTCAGCGCGGGGGATACGATCCTCAACGACCACGTTATGGAGCACTTTGCGGTCGCCGATCGCCCAGCAAACTAGGCCAGGCTGGCGGCTGTTGTCACCAAAGACCTGGTGACCTTGACGCTCGACCTGCGCGTTGTCCTCGACCGCTGCAACCACCCTTGGGTCTACCCCCGGCCGGCGGAATCCCTTCCCGCCATTCCGGGGCCGCATTGGCCGCGCCTTTCCGGCTGCGTCGCCCTCGGCGGCTTTGTCAACGCCAAAGTCCAGCAACCTCGCCTCTTCTCCACCCCGTCGGCCGGGGCCGGGGGTGGTGAATGCCGGCAGGGGGGAAAGACCGGCAGGTGCCGCTTTGGAGACACCTGCATGTTCTCCCACACCGGTCCCACTTGCAAGACGGGCAGCGGCAATAAGCGCGAGGAGGCTACTGGTGGGGGGGGCTAGGCCGATAGCGGTGTTGCAGCCAGCGGCGCTGTATCCAGGGAACCCTGGCAAAGAGGGCAAACGGCAAGGGCAGGCGGGGGCTGGGGGTGGAGGTGCAAGTCACGGGAGCAGCAGGTTCGGCCTTGGCAGCGCCAGTGACGGCGCCAGTGACGGCGCCAGTGACGGCGCCAGTGACGGCGCCAGTGACGGCGCCAGTGACGGCGCCAGCGGAGCTTCGAGTGGGGGGGCCTTCACTCGGTCGGCGGATGCCAAGGCTAACGAATAGGGGGACAAGGCGATGGGGGCGAGGCCGATCGTAGGGCGTATGGAAGCAGCAGCGCGAGTTGCACAGGTTGTACGTCCGGGGTCGGCGTCCGTTGGGAGCCCAGGTCTTGGGGCCAGCGGGTGTAGCGCTGTGATCAGAAGCACTGGTGGCCAGCTCATCCACCAGTCCGTTGCGCAGCTTATACGTCAGGTGTCTGGTCTCGAATCGTTCACTTGTTTCGGGAGTTAATAAGGGTGGCTGCGTATTTCGACATGTCAGCCTCCACTACGGATACGATTCAGGCGTTGCTTAAGTTCGTAGCATCGTGTGCGTTGGAGGGCAACCGAGCCGGTACTGTTGCCAGTAAACTATCGGCCGTGTTCCACCGCGTAAACATGCAAATGGAGCTTCCCACGTTGTCGCCGCTTGTTAAACGTGCGTTGCAAGGGGGGCACGGTCGCACATTGCCGCCGGTACCTCATACAAAGAATTCGTCGCCCTATTTCGTGGGAGACGTTGTTGGGAGGACAGGGCCTGTCCATGTCGTGGGGCCCGGGTGGCCGAGTTCTTTGGCTGTCGTTGGCATTGGGCTATTTCTTTTTTTTTCCATGGCGAAGGCTGACGAAATATTCGCTTGCTCGTCCAGAGTTGCACACCAGGTGCATTGCTTGACGAGGGCTGACGTAACGTTATTTGCGGGGGAGCGACGATTGACCTCGTTGCGGTGGCATCACGCCACCAGTATCAAGGTCTTGTATTGGGGCAATAAAAGGTCCAGGCTCAGCAAAGATCGGGCATCGTGCGTACATGCGACGACGCCTTCGGGGCGCGTTCCGGGGTAGGAGCAGGCGGCGGTGCCGTCGCTCTCATGGTGGAGTTGTTGTCGGGATATCCGACGCTGCCAGAAAGCGCCCCCCTGTCGTCGTATCGGTACGGTAAGGAGGTCAAAGTTGAGAGGTACACGCAGGCCCTCGGGGCACTTCGTGAAGTGATAGCGGAAGCAGGAGACGATGCCGGCGAAGTCGGCCTTCCCTCATTGCGCGGCGGCCCGGGAGAAGAGCAGTAGAGGGCGATCTGAGAAAAGGTAGATGGAAGTCTTAATTTTTTTCCTAGACGTACATCCGCAATTTCCCAGAGGACGCGAATATTGTATCTCGTACATTAGCAGAGACGAGAAAGATAAGGCAGAGGCAGCCAGGCCACGGCACTGTTTGGGGCTTAACACCGTGGTATCGACGCGACGTCGAAGTTGGGGTATGTCAATGGTTTACCACCATTCGGGGACTGGATCATCCGAGACTAGGTTGTTAGAGCCCCAGCCAGCCGGGAACTCGCAGGTACTGGCAGTACGATAGGCAACGAAAGTCAGCGGCCGGTGTCGCGGCTCTCGTACCACGCCAGTCTATCCCCCTCCTCGACGTCGCAGAGGATGATATTATGACAATTCGAAGGATAACACCAAAGCGAAGTATATCTAAATCCACGTGAGATGCCTGTTTTGTTCACAACCGACGGAATTAAATATTTAGAGTCATAGGCTCTACCGACGGAAACTAAATGGCTTAATTTGTTCAAAGACAGAGAGAAGAGAAGAACGACCGTACTTGCCCGGTGCCCCCTCCTAGCTTTTCGTGATAGGTGTACTAGTAGGGCACGGCACTGCTCGCTGCCGATCGATAGGCCTAGAAGCTAGGCCTTCTGTTGTGGTTTCTCCCGCCCACCAGCTGTTTTCTTCTTTCGAAGGTGGGTAGGACGGAGCGGCCACGTGGTGCTGGCCAAACTGTATTGTACTTTTGTCATTGTTTAGGATTCGGGGCTCTCACTAGGAGAGTGGCGTATGTCAATGGTTTACTGCCATTGGAGCTCTCGATCGTCCGAAACTGCGTTTTTTTTATCCCCGGCCAGTCGGCTGGGGGGGGGGGGGAGCTCTCGGGTACTGGCAGTACGAGAGGCAACGAGAGTCAGCGGCCGGTGTCGAGGCTCTCTTACCACGGCAGTGGATCCCCCCGCCGACGTCGCAGGGAATAATAATAACATGGACAATTCGAAGGATGTACAACAAAACATACTATACGCGGTTTTCACCGGTATTCTTTAAACCGATCCCCGCCCACAACTCGCACAACCGATGCCCGTGCCGACTCTTCAATCCAAAACGAACTTATTCCAGCGACACACATTAAATTCCACCTTCGGGCGATAAAAACTGGAAGACAGGTAGTTTGTGGAGGGTACTCACAGACGTATACCGGTGGTAATTACCCTCTGTATTACACTACAGACGCGTCACAGAACCTTCAGTGACCGCAGCGCCACAATACCCTATTATTCTGTGCGTCTTGTGACCGTCGTGCCACAGTACCCTACGCTTCTGTGAGGTATGTAGAAGATCCGGTACCCTACAGAGATTACCCTGAGAGTTCTGTCACCGATCCGGCACCCCACGGAGAATACCCTGAGAGCTCTGTACACAATACCTTATACTTCTGTGGGTTCTGTGACCGTCGCGCCACAATACTCTACACTTATGTGAGTTCTGTAACAGTTCCGGTATCCTACAGAGATTACCCTGAGATCTCTGGATACAATAATGCCCTACACTTCTGTGCGTTCTGTGATCGTTGCGCCACAATGCCCTACATATCTGTGAGTTCTGTGACGGTCGTGTCACAACACTCTACACTTCTGTGAGTTCTGTAGCAGGTCCGGTACCCTACACAAAGAACCCTGAGAGTTTTGTAACAGATCCGGTACCCTACAGAGACTACCCTCACGTTCTGTTACAGATGAAATACCCTACAGAGATTACCCTTACCCTACAGAACCTACCCTTGGGAACAAACAAAAAAAAATGAAACTAAATATATCCACACGCATGCCCGCATGAAAAAGGAGAACACATCGCTGAAGAGATTTCTGTCGTGCGAGTCCCTCTGGATAATGAATGAACACAACACAATAATCGTGTATTGCTTCGACAACAGACGAAGGGTGGAATCTTTAGATGCATATTATCTGCGACAATATACTGGATTGTGGAAGGTATGTATCTATCGACGGATAGATACTGTCGGCGGCAATAGACTGGTGATAGTACTGTCGATCGATAGACATTGTCTATCACACACAGTGGAAAGTGAACCGCGTCTGTCTGTCGATAGCCATTATTGCAGGCCACAATAGATTGTGTGAGATGTCGATCGATGGCCGTTGCCGGCCACAATATATTTAATAGATCGTGCGAGAATATCGTCGATGGCCATTGCTGGCCGCAATAAATAGATGGGCAAATGCCAAAATGAGGTATACCTAATACATTTGAGCCAAAACCCGGTATAGGCTTCAGTTAGAATACAACAGAGTACACATCACAAAATCTATCTTTTAATAGGAACTCGCGCCCCAGGATATTGATGACTGTCGTCAACTTGTACAATGTGTGCGCTGGTAGTTTCGCAAAATAATTCGATACCCTCGATTTGTCCTATATTAACCCCACTTTGAATCAAACGTTAATCATTAAACTGCAACCACCTTGCTATTTTGCGGACAATTCTCAGCTTTCCGTTTCTCATCTGTTTTTTTTTTGTCCCATACTGCAAACAAGTAAACAAGAGCCGTTTTTTTGGATGCTGGTCATCTTTATTTTTTACGTTTTTTTTTAATATGTTTTTATTTATTACCCTTATTACCTTTACGTTGTCTTAATGTATTCACTGCACTTTCAAGAATATTCTGGTTTTAAAATATATAACCACCTTGATGCGAAAATTATCAGCTTTCCGTTCGTTAACTCGAGTTTTTTGTCCCATACTGAAACTCAAATGAGTCGTATGTGTTTTTTCAGATGCCGATCAACGTTTTAACGACCGTGATACAGCAGTCCCTGCTTTCGCAAATAGAGTAAATACGCCTACCCGACCGCGGTCGGGTGTTCGGGTCCCGTTTCCTGTGTGTGTCCTAGGCCCCAGTGGGCCGAAAGCTTTCTGAAACCGCATGTGTAGTCCGTCGCTATAGCCCGGTGCAACTGCTGTATATACGGACACGCCGGTTCGCCCGCTGTGAGTTCGGCCGATTGGTTGGTGGGTACCTGGGGCTCGACCCCTGACTGCGGTTAACGGAACTAGCTTTCTGCTGTAACGTGTGTTCTACGCCCCCGTGGGCGGAGGGCGCCTGGTGTCGAAGCCGGTGCTATACAGGAGGGGTAGGGGTGTAAATCGATGTCAAGGCCGCTGTTCCCGACGCTAACCTGGTATAGATTTTTTTTTTTTTTTTTTTTTTTACGCTTTTTGTGTGTTCGACCGGTGCAGGGGTGATACACTCTTTTCGCCCATGCGAGGTACAGCGATCAAATGCGCGCGACAGCAGTACGAGGCATACGTTCCCCTGTACACTACAGCGATATCTGCCGCGAACCTAGGCACGAATACGTATTCTGTGTGGCGACCCTTGTACTGTTGCCCTACTCAGTACGCGAGCGGATACGACGCGTACCATTATGGTCTGTGACAAGCGGTCCTCTACGGAGGGGTTGAGTTCGTACACACGCAGAGCATGAGAAATGGGCTACGCACACTACCCGCGCGGCCTGCAGTGCCGCCTCCCCCAACCTGCTCTCACAAGAAACGAAACGAAATAAACGAAACGAAACGACAGCGAAAACGAAGTCTCACGCTCTCACACACCTCGCGCGGGATCTCGGACGACCGTACCAACTCGACCAGCTTATTGTTCTCGACCCGCTGGATCGCCTCCGCTGCTGCCGTCCGCTGCGCCGCCGTCGTGTTGGTCGCCCACGCCGCTGACGTCACGCCGGGCGCCGTCTCCTTGCCGGGCGTGCCTCCCAGAGTTGGGCCCTTCCCGGATGTAGCCGCCACCCTCGTACGCGCTGTCTCGGCCGCGATGTTCTGCTGCTGCTCCCAGGGGGCCCGTTCGTGGGCAGTGGACGGCTGCTGCACCTCCGCGACCACCGAAGTCGATGCAGGTAGGGCAGCGGTCTGCGCTGTTGGTTCTTGCTCCGGGGCTGCGGGCACGAGTAGAGGGGGCAAGTACACTGTCTTGCCCTTGTGGAGCAGAATGGGCCTCAGGGCCTCCAGCGCCCAGACCACCAACACCCTCACCCCCCTCCGCATTCTTAAATGCTGCGGTACCGACGGCTGAGGCCGATACTGCCGTAGCCTCTGCCATCACCGGGAAGGCCGAGGTGGCGTCTTCCCCCCGAGCCGCCACGAGCGGGGCTAGGCGCTCGGCTGCCTCCACGATGGTGAGCTTAGAGAAGTTCGCCCCGTCGTGGTGGAGCACTCGCGTCAGGTCCAGAATGCGTGGTTGCCCACTGGTGCACGGAAGCTCCCCGCGCACCCAGCCGGGTTCCAGCGGGGAGGCGCCCGAAGCCATGGCTGCCTCTGACATAACTCTGTTTTCCCTAGCCTCTTTCTACTTTGTCGTGCTGTTGTCGAGCTGCGGTGTCGACCACGGAGTGGGCTTTAACCACTGCCTCCCAGTACAACAAGAGGCTTTTTCCGAAGAGGGGTTCGCCCTGCTGGCGTCCCCTCTCTTCTTCCTTCGAGATTACTCGCAGTATTTCGGGATTCTGTACTACTGCGGATATTTCGGGCTCGCGCTAATTGGGGATTCGCTACTCCTTGCTGCCGCTGTGGATACCCCCTGGTGTGCTTCATGTTTCTCGGGGCTTTGTACCGCGGGTACTGCAAGTACCAGCAACATTCCGTCCGTTGGTAGCGTTTGTACTTCGAGTACTTGAGGTATCGCAAAACTCTCAATGTACCCCGTATATTGGGAGTATGAAGTATTTCGGGAATGAGCACTACGAGGAATATCTACCGCGAGTACTCTCGCTATCTCGAGGTTCTGTACTGGGGATATTGCCTGTATTCCAAGTATTTCGTGTACCGCTACTGCGGATACATGTTTGCCTGTGCTCTCGGGGTTCCGTACTGCTCGTACTGTCAGGACTCTCAGTATTTGGGCTTTCTCAGTACTTACAATATGTTGGCCTTTTCGGTATTCCAACATTTTGGCCACCAGTACCCCAATATTCTCAGTACTCAGACTACGAATAATTGTTCGCCAGACATATGAAGCGTTATTTAACCCTGAGCGCCAAGAAAAGTTCATTTCGCGCAAATATATATACCAGGTACATATATTCTGTATTGTTATTTCCCCCGATGAAATGCATTCGATCGCAGTTTTCAGTTTGATTGTCTTTTTTCTTTGTGAAGTCGCAGTTGGAGTTGGTCATAGTCGTACAAAAAATAAATTGTCAGGTGTTCAATCGTCCCGGTCCTTGCTTTCACCGACATACTTGGTGGTCGTACAGCAGTAAATGGTCAGGGGTATTTGACGCTACTACTACTGTAATTGTTTAGTATGAATTGCGCAGCCGTCGTTTTTGACGGACAGAGTGGTGGTACACTAGCAGTAAATGGCCAGGCATTTAATTAAGCAACGTTAACTAAAACTCCAGTCCCTACATCGTATCTTCATGGTATTGCCATGGTACACGGCGTACCGCTCAAGGTTCCACAATTCACGTCTGGTTCGGCATCATCAGCATAATTTTGTCTGGTCTATCCCACGCACCGTTTTACCGAAAAACCATTCATTGGCGGCACGTTTTTTTTTTTTATAATTTTTATACGATCCTTGTCAAAATATTTGTTCTCTTTCGATTTGTTTTCTTTGGTATTTTCTTCCATTCGTTGTGTTCTCTCTCTCATGTGCTTACTCCATCCGGAATCAATGTCATGGCTCTGTGCCGTTGTTTTGTGACCTCAGAATTTGCATTTTGTATCACTCTACGAGTAGGATTGAAAAATCGGCACGGAGACTGGTTGTGCTGGATGCCGATTTGAGAAAGAACGGTTTATATTATGACACCTACCTCGTGAAACCTGGCGCATATCAACCGGCTATATTATATCAACTACCATGCTACCCTTCAGGCGTACTTGGTACGGAGCACAGTAGACAATGCATATACCTGAATTCAGAAGTGCAACTTGAATATCAACCTGCTGCGGCTACCTGGAGGGTGCTTTGTGCTTTACTCCTTGATTGGCTAGTTATTTTCCATATGCGTAGTATTGCACGTTGTCAAGCAGAGTCAGAGCTACAAGAGTAAAGGTGTGATACACATTAATTTGAGTTGAAGGAGACTCTGTGTTGAGCGTTCGATCTGATCTGTTTGAATGCTGAGCAGGCAGGGTTTTCGCCTGCCAGACATTCTTTATTTATTTTACCGAGGGACTTTCCTTGGAGAGACTCGTTCGTGGTGTCTTGTGAGTACGTGTACGAGAGCAGGTAGCTGCGAGTGTGGACGTAAAAATTTGGGGACTATGTCGGAGGGCATGGCAAGCGTGGCCGGATAAGCCAACACAGGAGCGAATCGCCAACATTGGTACCTCTGGTATGTCGTAGCACAGTGAGACGTTACAGGGGATATTCACTGTGGCACAGTATGACGTTACCCAGGATGTTGCATCCTCGGTGGTAGCATTATGTTCGCAACTTGCAAACACATGCATACAGAAGTGATGGGCCGGTAGCGTGTGCTGGCGAGAATATTACACTAGACGCGAGTATGCATACTCTCGTACCTTTGCTTGGTACCAAACTCGAGAAAAGGCAAGATTAGTAAGTATGACGGGTTCAGCACAAGTGCGTATACAGCAGCACTGTTCGTGCAGCAGTGGTTGTACGATCTTTCAGGTGCTTGTACCGGGGCATACAATTAATGCGAAATATCATACCTCATGCGAGACTTTTATCTGTGGTGCCATACTCGAGAAATGGTTGTAGGAGTATGACTGGTACAGCCATGAGTATACAGCAGTGTTCGTGCAGCAGTGGTTGTACGTACGATATGTCAAATGCTCGTACCGGGGCATACTGCGAATGTATGAGATAGCTTTTCCAGGAACTGGGGCGTGTGCAGTAATCTGGTAGAGCGTACTCTGAGCTACTTGTGCTCTGATTGTTACTTTGTGGTATGAGATGATCAGAGTATATAGGCTGTGTAGCTGGTAGAGGTGGTAACTGGAATTTCATTGTCCTTCGCTACAATAATACGTGGATTGGTGCAATAATACGTGGATCGGTGTCTAACTGGTACCGATTGCTCCACTGTAACTTAACTACCTATGGTGGTACACTTTTCTGGTCACGATTCGGGGGGGTCGCCCGCGGAGATTTGTAAAGGTCAATCACAGGGCAGGGGTCGAAATTGCCCCATCCATCGTTGTTCTGCTCGTATGTTGCTTCCCCCGGCATGCCCCGTGTCGTCCAGTCGTGGGAAGTTGCGTCGCGCCGGTCAGTGGCTTCCGTAGGTGCGCCGCGTATCGTCACCGAAGCGGCTTGCGTGGGTACTCGTTTCTGGGTGTGCGTAGCACCGATCCACCCATCCACAGGAGGGAACGGAATCCTGTTGCAGTGCGCGCGTCTGTTTCAGCGAAGCAGGTGCCGCAATTCCTTGACTCCCTTGTCCGTGTTTCGTGTGCCGTGCAACTGGGGAAACATGACCGACAAGTTGGACTGTGTACTGGTGCAGCATGTGCGTCTGCTTCAACACTACAGGTGTCGCGACTCGTCGCCTCCTCGTGCATATTGCGTTAACCGTTAATCCGGGGGAAGTTTATCACGAGCGGTTTCGTGACCTCCGTGGGTACACCGCGCATCGCCGTCGAAGCGGATTTTGTCGGTTCTCGATCCTTCGTCTGCGTACGACCGGTCCACAGGGGAGACGGTGTGCTGTCGCAGTGCGTGCGCCCGCCTCAGCGAAGCAGGTGTCGCATCTTTTTGACTTCTTCGTTCATGTTCGTGTGTATTCATCCGGGGAAGCGTGTACCACAAATTGGACCGTGTACTATTACAGTGCGTACGTCTGTTTCGAGGGAGCAGGTGTTGCCACTCCTAAACGGCAACACGAATTGTATGTTGTTGCTCGGGGCATCGTTGGACAAAAGGCGTGTGCAGTGTTTTGGCTATTTCACAACAATTGGCAAATCCTGGAAGCCGGAAAGAAATCCAAAATGAACCCCCGATCTGTTGTAGCTCTATCTGGTGGACAACTCAGTCTACGCTGCCCGAGTTCTACAACAGTATAGTAGCCAATCCCTTTGGCCTAATACTGTGACTGATCTGTCAACCCAACAAACATCAGAACACCCAGTGTCCGTCCTGATTAATTTATCCTGTACGAGCTGGTGGTTCCAGCTAGAGGCTTGACGTTTTGCCCTCGACCCATACAACAACAAATATATAGCTACGCGGTGTTTCTTGATACGAAACATGACCGCTATGATCCCGTGCGTCGAAAAGACGAACAAATTTGGGGGAAGAGCTTTCACTATCATTCGAAGCTCTGGAGGCGTTTCGCATGCGGGCCAACAAGATGTCAGGAAATTGCATGATTTGAGACGAAAATCAGTGTGTTGTTGTTTGCCCTTATGGCGTGGGCATGCGACCACACTTGAAATAAAATATTTTGCTCTTCACACGGGGACACCTCCACCCTGAAATATAATGGTTATGCTCGACCGTCGATTCGGCTGTGATAAAAAACGATTCCTGTAAGCTATCCCTTCTGTATTTGTTTTTGTTTTTTCGGTTGTCATTTGGGGTCAACTTTACCCGAAAATCCGAAAACAGTCTTTGCAACTTGTACCTCATAAAGCAAGACATTACTATTAATATTATATTTTCGTACGGCCATCGTGGGTAACCCTGCTATTTTTCGTCTTCCAACAGGTATTCCATCATGGGAGGTTTTATTCCACAATGGAAGTCTCCGCTGTCGCCGAATCAAGTCGTGGGTTGGTACAAATGGTGAGTCACAGACTGCTGTGAACAAATCACATCAAACAAATAAACCGCGAACGAATATATGGTTCAAGCGAGTGAAAGGTTACAACGAACAAACAACAACCAAAAGGAAATGACGCATGATGCTACCAATAACGACGCCAAGAAAAACGAAGGCTGCAATAAAAAAAAACTTAAACCAGGCACGTGCTGAAGACGAACTAAGCAGATGTCTGCTGCACGGACGAAGCTGAACCAGGAAAAGGCAGCTACCGTGTGGAAACCTTTAACGATGCAGCTAGTCCCACAATGTGTCCACAACCTCTGTACGACCTGGTTCTATTATCGGTGTGTGTGACTCCTACAATGTTCAGTGTCCCCACAATGATTATCCTATGCCCAGACTGCGCAGAGGATCGTGTGCGGGGAGGGTAATTATTTGTTTCTTGACATTGATTGGCGTTTGACCATCGACCACGCATATACCTTTCGAACGGAGCACCATCCTTACTACTAATATCATCGTAGACAGCTCCAGTCCCACGGTTAGTTGGGCGCTATTTACGTCAGTTAGCATGTATTGCATAAAATTTCATGGTAATCCTGGCCCCTTCCTGTTTTGCAGCCTCTGACCGCAAGGGGGTGAGAGGAAGGTAGTCCAACAATACTAAACAAATAAGGTAGATTAATCCTGGTTCTTCCAGGACCTTCTATCCAGGGATAGTTTATATCCACCCCCTGGGGGATTGTCACCGAATGCCCGGTTTTAGACTTCAGGCGAATTCTTATGCAGTCGGAAATTAGGATTGAAAAAGCCGGTTTCCAATCGGTTCTTTTTCCGACTGGATTGTGAATAGCTACCCCTCTTATCGTCCGTCGAATCGAATGCACAGCTTTTGTGTTTTTTTTTTGCGGAGACGTTTGGTATAAAGGAGTGACTTTCTATAGATTGACTATAATACTAATAGCTCAAAGAAAAAAGGGTAGAGCAGGCGGAAGCCGGTTCCAACCAGCTTCGCCGTAACGCTCGTGGGGTCAGAACAAAGAGGTCTTCATCTTCCAGCAGCTGCGCCCAACCACACATACATACATGCTCATGTCTCGCTTCTTCCGCGTGTAGCGTGTGAGCTTCACACGCGGGGCGTTCTCCTCCATCTCGTCCTCGAGAACATCAATGCGCTGGATTTCTTCAAGAGTCGCCAAAGCTACACAGCCAGCGCGCAGCAGCAGGGATCGATGCCGCGCACTGCGGCCATCGGGTGCTGCCACGTGCTGATGTGACGGGGGTAGCTAAGGATAAATCATGAGCGAGCCGACTCACGCCGAGCAGCAGCAGAAGGGACAACCGCCAAGCCAGCGTCGCCGATGTTGTGGTGTGGACTCGTGTCGTTTGTCGTGTTGTTGTGTGGGTGTGTGATACTCGCCGTACGAGCATGCGGCCGGACGTTCTAAAATTTATATTTTATTTATTTCTGATGCATGAATCCGACTGGCGTGGTGGATCGAAAATCTCAGTTTTTTGGACTGTCTGGTCCAGTTGGACATCATAATCGAAAAATCTTGGATTGAACAGGCGCTTTCTCAACTGCATTAGAATGCCAACTAACCGATATTTAAGTCTATGTTTTCCGACTGCAAAAGAACTATGTATGGCGTACCAACAAACTGGCAGGCTTTTCTTTCGTCAAACATTTTCCCCATGTTGCTGGCAGGTATCACGGTCACCAGGCAACTGCCATCCCCGCACAAACATCCCCGCACAGGTTTGCAGACAACGTATACGTGCGTAAGATGTCTGTAGTAAAACTAACTAACTACGCAACTATTAATATTAATAGTGCTAGATAATATAAATTGACACCCGGCACGAAATTGGAAAGTGGAAGTGTGGTGAGCTCAGGGTTTTATTTTAAAATCCGCCGGAGGATAATAATAGTAGTAAAAAGAGTAATTGGTGGCAATGAGGCGCGACCTCGATAATACCTGCAATAGTCATATCTGCGAGGCATAATCCTGGGCGAATACGGATTGTCCTGTATTGTGCTGAACCAACACGAACGAACATCCACGTACATACGCGTTCGTATGTATCCGTGACGTTTGGGCTCTCAGGGCGTGTCCCGACGTCCCAACAGAATCGAAAATCGAAATCGAAAAAGGAAATAAATGACAATATTATAAGAATCTTGGAGCTAAATGGTCCCCGGCCCAAACATGTTCCCGTAAATTTTTTAGGCTCCGAGAAAATGAACGATTTACAACCGAATGCCAAAATCAATAAGTTGGCGGCTGGAAATAGAATTTCATCATTTTTTAAGTAAGAAAAGCACATCGATCCCACGAACGGCCAATATGTTGCAGTTGTTCAGCCCGTCCCACTGGTCAGCGCAGAGTCACGTCAAATTATCACAGCAGGGCCGCCGCACACAGCATCCGACCCACAGCTACCACGGCAACACAGCCGCACAGACCTCCCCCGTAAACAATCTGCAGGCGAAACCACAACACCAGCCCGACCAGCTCAGGCCTTTGTTTCCCGGCGTTCGAGGCAAAGCGGATATAGTTTAAGCAAAATTCAGGATGGTGCTCTGCACAACGAGGTCGGAAGTAAAATCTGCACCTGATAAGTATAGTCCAACAGAGAGAGCTTCTCGTAGCAGTAGGTACCACCACTACTACTGTACTGACGTACCACATCTACAGCGGAGCTTTTCCTGCAGCAGCAGCAGCAGCAATAGTAGCAATAGGATACACGATGCCAGGGTCAGCGTTGCTGTACGCTCGGCTTGTCGGTGTATAGCCCCTGAACCCTTTGTACACGTACGTACTCGATGTTGCCGTGTATTTCCTGGTTCCAAACTCGAACTTGCATAAAATGATTTGAAGACGAAAATCTTCACCTGACATGTTTTGCCCAACAGAGAGTGCTTCTCGTAGCAGGTGTCATCACTACTACTACTGATGTACGACATCTACAGCAGAGAGACAGCTTCTCCAGCAGCAAAGCAGCAGTAGCAACAGCGGTAGGACTCAAACGAGGCGAGGGTCATCGTCGCTGTACGCCCGACTTGTGTCGGTTTAACCCTTTATCCAAACGACGACTGGTTCGAGGAGATGGCACGCCTTGTCGCCCTATGCTATGGCGGCGAGTCGGTGTCAGTCCCGGGCTGCTTGTGTGGCGGTACAGGCGTCCTTTACTACCTGTGCTCTGTGCCATGACCATTATCCGGAGCAGATTCTTTGCTCAGGGTTAAACCCTGTTTTGCAGCCCGTACGTAACCCTGAGCATCTGGAAAAAAAGAATCTTCTCAGGGAAAAAAATAGCTGTCAACGTCTTTTATGCGGAGAGACTTCGACAAACCCTGAGCAACAATCACCCTGAGCGCTTTAAAAAAAAAAAAAAAAAATCCGAAACTCTCAATTGTGTGTTTCCCGGTTCCGCACTCGTAATAATCTGAAGACGTAAATCTACAACCTGACATGTGTCCAACGGAACTTCTCGTAGCAGGTGCCACCACTACTACTACCACCGTTGTCCAACATCTACAACAGATCTTCTCCTGCTTCTCCGTTCCCCCGTCGGTAGGAGGGTGGGGCTGGCAATGCCACCTGCAGCATATAATGTTCTTGAGGACATGTCCCGAACGTTGTTCTGGATAGACAGGCACAGTAGTAGTCTGCTTACGAGTAATGGTAGAGTTGAGCTTCGTTGGGTAGAACTCAATAAGCAAAATTACGCATGATATTTACCGTTTTGGTTCTGTTTTTTTGGAACCATGGCCCAGCCATGTGCCTTCACACGTTGACGCACCTAGCTCGACCAACTAACTGTGAACGACTTACCACCGCAGCAGCACGAGAAGGTTTTGTTTGTGTGTGCGCTGCACAGAACCCGCCGGGGCTGGAGTTGGCGCCCTGTGCGTTGAGCGCCGTCGACAAACATGGCCGAAAAAAGTGTTGAATGCTGATGACAAACACCCATACACACAATCCGAAAATTCCAACAAAAAGGCACCCTACCTTCGTACGCGAGCCGTCATGACGAGTTTTGTTTGTCCTTGGAAACCACGAATAAAAAGGCCGCGTTTCGCGTTCGCGCGCCTCATTATATTGTGCAGTATACTGTACCTGTGGCAACAAAGATATGATACATTTTATGTTTCTGTTTCGAGGCACAGTTCTGCTTCCGAAATACTCTTCTATCAACTGCTGTGTCGGCGAGTGAAATACGCAGTACCGAGAACCAGGAGTTCTGTACCAGGTACGTACCAGGTACGTACGAGGTATGAGATGAGCACACCAGGCACCGGTAGAATTAGAGATTAGATATGTGATAACATATTAAATATGTATCTTTCATGTTAGCACTTACGAAGGTTAAGAATGAACGAACACGGGGGGATGATCACACGGAACATGCGATGGAACACAGCAAGATTAAATTATGTCAGCATTCGTGTCGGTGAGGGAAGCTAAAGAACTAAGCCCAGCTGAAGCGATGTCGTGCAACTATCAATAGTTTAGTACATCGAGACTCTGCCTCGAAAAAAAACACTGCGACCGCTCTGCCTGACTCACCTCGACAACAACGGAGAGATTTACATAAATCTCTCCCCCTCCCTTCCCCCATCGAGACTGCCAACCACGCGCGGAGTCAAAACAGCATTCTCCGGTATCGTCAGCCCGTCATGGTTCGGCTCTTTTCGGCAGAACAAGATCCGCCAGCAGCTGGGCCCATCTTCGTGTGGCATTTGCCCAGAACGCTGAGAGCATTGGCTCTGGTTTTCTGTGTTGTGTCCCTCTCGGGCTGTGAAGCGGTGAGTTGTGCCCGGTGTCCGTCTGTGTGGATTTGCGCCACATTCAGCTCAGCTGTAGATCGGATCATCTGTGATCAGATGGACAGTGCCAGGCTAACCAACAGGGTGTCAAGCCTCTTGGTAAATACTTCGTATCTTCAAATAAGTTTCACTCTTTCTGAAGACTAGAGAGGAGACCTCGTGGATTGATGGGTATGTAGCAGTATAGAGGGAAAGTATGCTACGGCAGGGTACGGAGTGTGTAGATGATTTCGACCACACGGGTACCGAGCACATGTAATTTGGTACAGCACTCTACCCGGAAATTGTCGCATGTGCCCAAGCACTACACATCAGCATGCTAATATTTGCCAATACACCATCATTGATGTGAGGTCAATAAAAACGCGCATCAGCAACTTCAATTCAAATGTACAACAACATATTTGTTGATAGCATAGGCCCACGACCGTACTGCTGTATATTTGATGGATTTTGTTACTATTAATAGTGGTGTACAATAATACATTGGTACAATAGAAATACGAGTGTGGATATAAGGTATACTGCTGTGCATGCGCCCTCTTTGTGCAAGGTGAATGACTTCGGATGTGCTTCGCTCCTTGTTTATTGAGCTACAAGTACTACTGCTGTAGCGTGTGTCTTTTCTTCAAATATAAAGTAAACACCGCCGATATACTCCGTGTTTGGCTCGACATCAACGCCCCGGATCATCATAAGTATTTGCCTCTCGGCATTAGAGTACTACGCACAACCAGGTGTAGTGCTCGTGGCCTAGTTCTCCATGGAGCAATGGTGACCGTGACGCGAGCAGTAAAATATGCGATTTGTGAAACATTTCACGGGTCTGGGTACAGAGCCTTTGCCTACGGCGGCGCATCTGACTATGCCATACGTGCTACTTGGCGTGTACTCGCGCCCCACCCTCTGTACTCGGTTCGACTGGGTATTGGTGTGCTTTCCTTTGTCTTTTCTTATTCCACGCTCGCATTTTCAACAAACAAATTTTGTTGGACTTGGTTGCGCAATTTGGCGACACCATAATTTGTTGTTGTTGTTAGCGCTTTCTGGTAATTATGTTCATACAGTAGTTCATCCGGAGATGGCAGACTTGATTTATCGTGTGTCGCATCTTCTCCGGTGGGCACGACTAAAAGGCGACACGACAACGGTTAACAGTTGCCACCGCTGTCGACTTTATGTATGTGCGAAAGTGCGGCAATCCCCTTGCCGTGCATTATTTCGTCTGGGATATTTCTGTCACGACGATTTGTTTCTCGTGTGCAGAATCTTATGCTTCATGTGTTTTCGTCTCAGATTGTGTTTTAGTGTGATTTCGTGTTTGTGATTTCGTTTCCCTTTTATCGTCGTCCGTTTTTTCGTTTTATTTCTTCTATTGTCTCTAAGGGTAGGGTCACAAAGATAGCGACGTGAATACCGTTATCACACAAACAAACACAATCAAGAGGTTGCCAGACTACACTGTCTTTCAAAATGTTGAGTGGCGTTCGGTGCCATGTCGGCTTCTGCATCAAGTCCTTTTGTGTTGTTATACCCTTTCCTGTTTGTTCGCTGTGGTTTTTTCAAGGTTACTTGCAGCTCATTTTTGTTTTTGTTTCAATTTGTCTTTGCCGATGTTTGGCTTACCCTCTCTTCATTGTTGTCTATTAATCTTCCCACAGGCCTGGGGTAGAACATTTTGCCTCCCCTCGTTGACTCACATTGTTTGTTTTTTGTACTACTGTCTGGTTCGGGAGCGCTTCGTATTTGCTTCATTGCCTTTGCTTCTACGTAATAGTCACGAGTTCTTACCGGCGCACCTAGTACATTTTAATATTTTTGTCTACAGTCCGGTGGTTTCGTTGTTCATTTTTCGCCCGTCTTTTGCTTTTTTTTTCCGCTCATATATTATATCTGGCCTGCCTGAGTGTTAACCCTTTTAGTACCGCAGTCCCGTTTTGAGGACAAATCACTTGAAATTAGACTGGTTTGTCTCCAAATCGAGACTGCGGTACTGAAGAGGTTGACGCCGTGGTTGTTTTATCCAGCACGACGGCATGACATTGCGCTGCCGTATTTTCTTGATATTTTACATCGTATTGTAGCATCTCCGTGTCGTGAAGTTCAGACGGCAGAGTTTGTATTGTACCTCTCTAAGATTAAGAAACAGGAAAAAGGACACTGACTGGGACAGGCCGGTAGAAAAGCGTACACACTATCTCGTCACGTCAACGGTCGACATATTCCTGCTTAGTGGTCCTCTACAGTGGCCGCTCGGTGTTAAGCAACGTCAATTTGGTGTCCGGGTCGAATGTCTTATTTTTTGCCGACCTTGATCTGCCTCGATTGCATTGAATTTAGACTTCGTCCTACTGTTGACTGCGTTCCTGAACTCTGTTCTCCTAATGTTTGTGCCGATATGAACATAGTTTTCTTCACATTAAATTTCTCTAGTGCGGGCACCCACAGAAACGCAATACCAGACATTCCGGATAAGTATTACCACAAGTACGTACCGCCCGCATATTTATTTCCCCTGAGCAACTAACGTCGCATTTGAAGATATCGCATCTGTGTGTTCTTCACATCAAACCGCGCTTTTTTCCGTCGACATCCAGCACAACCGGTGTCCTTGACGATTCTTCAATCCTTCAGAGTCTGGGGCGCTTGTGCCCGGGTACAAACTAGTATAAAAGGTAGTTCCGAACGCGGCGAGTCGGACTGATGATTGCGGTCACCTCTGTTTGCTTGCCACGGTATGTTCCAACATGGAAAAGTTCACAAAAAAAAAGTCAATAGATACCGTACCTGGTATATATTCCACTACTACTACTACTACTACTACCTGGTACTACTGCAGTACCGTAAGCGTGTACGATTTGCCCCAACTATTTCGGGTCAACTGTCAGGCTCAACTGACGCCGTCCTGTATGTTCTTCGTTTCGCAAAAGTTTACACAAACGAACAACATGGCCGCTGCCGAATTCGGTACCCGTTGTTCGAAGTCAGGCTCTAGGTATTCAATAATTCGGCACACGACCGTTATAAAGGAATGGTGTGTGTGTTCCTCACACAAAACCTTTCGTTTAACCCGTCGACAACCCAAGGGGACAACTCGTGCGCCCGAAGGTGCTCCGGTCGACCTTGCCATGAGTCACGCGAGCAGAACTGAATCAAACGTACGGAGTGCATCATTTAACATTGTGGATCCAGTGAACCTCTAGAAAAATCAAAAAAATTCCAACTCACCAAACAATTGAAAAACCCACGCAAACAATTATATTGTTGTTGCATACCGTATATAGACGCACGCGTGCACTTGGGGGGGGGGGAACACATTCCAGTTGGGATACTACGCAGCAAAACCAAACCAAATTGATGGATGTCGACTTCAAGCAGGTACGTGTACGTATGTACACCTATATCATCCCCACCCCCCCCCCTGCTACGAGTCTGAGACGGATGCCTTTGCCGCGACCCTCATTCTCCAATTCGATCTCCGGCCGAGGCTAATGCCCTCTTGTTCGCCTGGCTGGGTGATAGCAATGCCACTCCGGAAGGATTGAATTTGTCGCAAGCGAGTGACAGAACCATAAATACGGCAGACGTGAGAGAACCATACACTCGTTTTTGCTGGTCCGGTATACCCATCGCAATGTTTCCGTTGGTTTTCGAGTACATCAGAGTCTGGGAGCATGTATGATGTTACTATCCTACGCTGCTGGCCTTCTGCCTTCCTAGAATCAGTGTGCAAGCTCCAGTTGCAGTTCATACCCACTCCCAAAGCAGATTAGAACAAATAATAACATACGTACAATCTGTCCGGTCCAGTTGCAGTTCATACCCACTCCCAAAGCAGTATTAAAAAAAATAATAACATACGTACAATCTGTCCGGAATTCTTACCGGATAAAGCTATACCGCATGTCATCCAGAGATGGCGTGTAGGTATGATATATCAGGTACGTTCGATTAGGCCGGGCTGGGCCAAGCGTTTAGTAAAAGTCATGGCCCGGGTCGGGTCAAGAAGTACAAAAAAAGTTATCGCGGGCCGGGCCGAGACTAATTGAAATGTGATGGACCGGACCGGGCCATGGAAAGGTAGAAACGTTTTTAGACCGGGCGGGGCCCGTGGATCATGCTCTGAAAGTTTGATTGTCCGCGCCGAGCCGCGGCCAGTGCTCTAAAACGATGATGTACCGGCCCGGGTAGGGGTGCACGAGATATACTCGTGGGTGGCCAGGCTGGGCCGTGGTCAAGAGTGATTGTTTTGGCCGGGCCGGGCCGCGCCCCGTGAGACCCCGTGAGACGTGGGATCTTCATGGGCCGCGGTGTCCGGCCCATTAAGTGACCCGCGTATTTTCATAGGCTAGCCCGGAAAGCACCCCATGATATCTGATGTATCACTACTCTTAATATGACGACGTCCATGTGCCCATAAGAAGACCCACGGGTTTTCGCGGGCTGACCCGGGCGGTGGTCCATGAGATGAGGTGTACTGATACTTGCAACTGCTTCTCTGTCGACGTCCGCCCTGTCCATAAGGCGACCCAGGGTCTTTCACGGGCCGAGACACGGGGCGGTACGTGTACAACTCATACCAAAGTGAGCGGTAGAAGAACAGATTACTGTTGTTGCCCCGAGGAACAACACAATAATGCTGGACCTAGATATACTCGTGGGTGGCCAGGGTGGTCCGTGGTCAAAAGTGTTTTTTTTGGCCGGGCCGGGCCGCGCCCCGTGAGACCCCGTGAGACGTGGGATCTTCATGGACCGCAGCGTCCGGCCCAATAAGTGACCCACGTATTTTCATGGGCCAGCCCGGAAAGCACCCCATGATATCTGATGTATCACTCCTACGAATATTGCGACGTCCATCTGCCCATAAGGAGACCCACGGGTTTTCGCCGACTGACCCGGGCGGTGGTCCATGAGATGAGGTGTACTGATACTTGCAACTGCTTCTCTATCGACGTCCGCCCTGCCCATAAGGCGACCCAGGGTCTTTCATGGGCCGAGACACGTGTACAACTCATACCAAAGTGAGCGGTATAAGAGCAGATTACTGTTGTTGCCCCGAGGAACAACACAATAATGCTGGACCTGTCAGTTCTAGCAACAACGGACCAGGGAAACAAGAGGATTCGAGTGTCGATACCACTGCTGTTGAGACACCAACGAAAGCAAAAACATGGCACTATAACAAGCATTATATCATATACTAGGCATGTGTATCGACGAGCATATACCATGCACAACCGCTGCAGTTCCAGACAAAAATGAGATATGCCGCAATTTTTTAACCATAAGAAACCAACATGCAGCTCTCCCCGTGTCTAAACTAAAATGAGGTAATCGTTCATAGACACCTGTTCTCGTGAGTATGCTTGTGTCCTACTCCGTACATAAATACACTTGACGACATCACTGCAGCAGTATATCCGCAAATGGGCAATCACATTTTGAGCGTGCGACTCACAACTACGGTAGTAGTACACCTACAACAAGAGCAGTATATCAACCACATACCCTATAGGCTATATCCACAACACACCCCGTGCCAGCAGCTTGCGCCTTTGTATACAAAACGCAAAAAAAAATATTTTCACGCACTGGGAGCACTGCACAACAATGGCTACATCGCCGCCGAAGACATATCCTCGTCGCCAAAGATGCTGCCGGAGGAAAAATCGCGTTCTTCTGATGATGGGTATTAATAGGACGTTCGTGGGCCCACAAGGACTCTTGTACATATAATACAACCACGAAATACGGATCTTGGTCGCTAACCATTTACTCCAATTCCAAGCCATATGCCTATGTTGCCGAAACGCCTACGCGCGAGTACTTCACGCATTCCCGAGAGCGCTAGCGTCCCCTAAAAATGACTCAAAATGGTTATTAAAGATGGGGGAAATATACAGGAACACGCACCCATATGGGTCATATCCACATCAAACAGGACCATGACGCACATATCTAGAAACATTCACGGGGGCACGACACCTCGTCTCGGCGGCATGCATCCACCACCTGCGATCTTAGCGATAACTACTACGAGGGACCATAGTAAAACGGACCTACGGCACACACAAAAATCTATATATACCTCATTTTTCTAACAATACTTCGTCGTATTTACTATGGTCCCCGGTAAAAGAGACTTTGAACAATCCAAACAGCGAAAAGAGCAAGTATATTGGAGAATAGAGCGGTCGTGCGTCCGAACGTAGAATATGTCATATAGAACACCAGAAACGAATGCCCACGAACATAAAGAGATTGATCGACGCCGTGGCGTATGCAACGTTCGCCACCGTAGTCAGGTCCATCTGCAAGCTGCCGAGCGGTCCATCGTATCCGCGCTCTTTGTTTTTCGAATCACGGTCTTGAGGATGACAATCAACTCTCGCATGGCCGCGTGGTGCATGCTGACGAGAATACTTTTCAGGGTGTCGGGATGCGGAGTGGCAGCGGCGAATGAAGGGTCTAACTCTGCGATGATGAGCTTGAGGCCGGCATTGCTGATGGCTTTGTACAGCCTCCCATCCACCACACACCCGAATACGCACTCATGTACTCCCGATGGAGTCGGTCCTTTCATGCGACGGGCATGGGTCGCGACACTAGCTTGAAGATCGAACCTACTGTAGAGAAAAGATGACGACTCAAACCGAAAACAGACAGACTGCAGACAGCACGACCACCATTCATTTCGTTTTAGATTTGGCCCCTCATGAAACACATGGGTATGTGATATTGCGACGTCCCTGCTGGAAACAGCTAAATATTAAATACAGGATTAAAACTATCTGCCTTGATGTGTCTTCACCAAGAGTAAAAAAAGGGTTTCCTATCCTGCCGTTGTGGTCACTCTCTCTAAAACAAACAAAAAAAAGACGAAATCTGCGACCCCCAAAACTACAAGCCTGATGCCTGGACAAGCGCCGCTGCGCGCTAAGTCTTCGATTCGGTTTACCTGCTGCTCGCGGCCTGAACCAACTCCCACTCTGTTTCGTTGTCGCTCTGTAAGTGTCTGATGAGCTTCTTCGTGCGGATACGGGTAGAGAGGGGACACCCACAGACGTCTGCGCGACTCTCCGTGGAATTGGGAAAAAGGAAGAAATAAAAAAAGGCCAGACTGTATCTTTTAATGGGACAACACATGGGCTTGCCCGAAAACTGGCCCGTCAAATCTACGGTCCGGCCCACAAACAAATCCGTGCGGACCCGTGTGGAATCCACGTTTCAAGGACCTCACTGACATTCCACGGGCCGAAACGGGCCGAGCCGGGCCGTCCCACATACTCGAGAATGTCATTGGCCGGGCCGTATCGCAATTGAATCGATGACGGGCCGGGTCGGGACGCGGCCCAACGTCTGAAAAGTTTGACCGGCCGGGCCTAGCCGCGGCCTAACTTTTCATCTTTCGAATGGCCGGGCCGGGTCGTGGCCTATAGTCTGATGATTGAACGGGCCGGGCCGATCCGCGGCTAAAAAATATGAAACATTGATGGGTCGGGCCTGGCCGCGGTGCATCGTCTTGATCAGTGGTGGGCCGGCCCACCAGCACCGGCCCATGACAAGCCTCGAACAACAGTAAGCCACTCGAATCTTATCGATTACTGAAATTTCACACGCACGTATGTGATGTTACGCCAACAGGGATGCTGAAAGTTCAAAACTCGACATTAATTTTCCATCCACCAACATTTCAGGCAAACACAAATGAATCGAACAATCAAGGTCTACGTACGTATGATACGATGCAGCATTCATCCTGTATGACAAAACAACAGAACAACTATTAATATGTACGTGTATGCAGTGATAGTGAGCATAGTCATAACTTGAAGCAAACGTACGTACGGCAGTACAGCGACCCTTCAAATATACCAGTACGTACTGATGTGTGTGTGTTCACATCAAATCGACAACCGCTGTCCGCGCGATTCTTCAATCCTAAGGCGATAAACGTTTTTTGGACACACAGCCACACTACAGAGATATACGAGTATACCTTACAACATTGTATTGCAGTAAGCAGCGTAGGCAACACAATACAATGTCATCGTATTGGATACGATACGCCAGCTATGCACATTGTATGAACGAGAGCAAGCAACAAAATACGAAAGCAGGAAACAAAGAAAACGAATCGAAAGAGAAAAAAAGCAACGAAAAATATACCAGGTATAGCATAATGCCTCCCCCCGCAGGTGATGTGGCCAACACCTAAAAAATACGAGCTAAAAAAACAGCACCACCCCTAAATATGAACAGAGGAGGACTATGAAGCGTGGGAGACAACAGATACCGTTCAGCAGCCACGACCAGAAATACCGACGAAAACTGAAAAATACCGAAAAACTTGAAAAAAAAACTAAAAAAAGAATTAAAAAACAGTCCTCGTTAAGATCGACCCATAACGTGAAAATGTAAAGTCAGATCAAAGACAAGTGGGTGATGCGTGCTTCTGTCGAGCGAATGCTCTATCCTGCAGGGAATGATCAAGTCGTTCTCGCGTTCTCGCATACCCACGTACTCCTCGGCCGGGCAAGGTGTCAACGTCCTGTGGTCCCGCCCCCCAGCCCACGAAGCTACCGCAAAGACAACCAGTACCGATGCCTGCTCTCTTCAACGCGTTCTCATCCTTCTCGACGTCGCCCCCATCTCCCAATGGCTTACCTATAATATTATTTCCTCTTTGGATTCCTCCTCCGACCACTAATACCAGACTTTAGCGGTTCACGCCCACAGTTCATGCTCGTTGGTGTCGAGTATCCCAGGCTCTGCCAAGAAGGTACTGAAAAATTGTGAAAAGGCACGCGAAAAAAGCTGAAAAAACTAAAAAATACTGGATGAAAAAACTGAAAATTAGTCATCGTTAAGATGGACCATGAAAATAGAACCTCAAAGAAAAAAAGGAAATACGTGCTTTAGTCGAGCAAATGCTTTATCTTGTAGGGAGTGATCTGGTCGTTCTCGCGTTCCAGCGTCCTCCTCGGCCGGGCAAGGTGTCGACGTCCTGGCCCCGTCCCCCAGCCCACGAAGCTACCGCAAAGACAATTATTTTAATATCGATGCCTGCTCTCTTCAACGCGCTCTCGTTCTTCTCGACGTTGTGTCTCGCTCGCCATCAGCTCCCAATGGCTCACCTGTATTACTCCTTCCTCCGTGGACGGCTCCTCCGACCTATCACCATACTTATACCTGACTGTAGCGGTCCACGCTCAAAGTGCATGCTCCTTGGCGTCGAGTATCCCAGGCTCTGGAAGAAGGTGCACGCTTGTCTGGCGGACTGTACTAACAGGATATTTTCGGACTCCAGGATGAAATATTACTTCAGGATGAAATGCGAAAAAACGGAAATTTCTCTAAAACGAATACCACGGAAGCAAAGTTTGTTTTTGTTTCGTTTCTGGGGTGGGTAGATGTCACCACAAGGTACCACCTCACGGGTTGTTGGGGGCCTAGGACCCTGCGTCGCCGTTGACTGTCGCAAACGGGTGTTCACCTATTTCGGCACGCACCGGTATGGGCAAGAACTCGATTTTTCGTTTTCGGTGGTGAGAGGCGATGCTCGATCGTGGGACAGTAAAAATTCGCGAGGTGGTACCTCGTGGTGACTTCTACCCACCCCAGAAATGAGAAAAAAAACACTCCCTTGGTATTTTTTCAGCGATTTCTATTTTTTTTTTCGCTTCATCTTGAAGTAAGTTTTCATCCTTGAGTCCTTGATGTCCGAAATTATCATGTTTTCTCGTAAATACTCCAGGCACCCCTTCCGTAGCGATCTGTACTCACACAGCTGGTATTCGATTAGGTTGGAAAATGGTGCCAGTAGTTCGCACGGTCTGACAGGTTTAATCCTCTCCTGAGTCTCGATCGCTAATTGCCGCACACTCTCCCATGCTCTCTCTTGCAGTGGGTTATGATGAATGCCTCACTCGACTTCTTCGCTGCAGGAAGTCGCCTGTTGCCGACGCCCATGGATTGCTTCAACAAAATCGTGGACTAGGTCGGTTTGGGGTGGATCCTCGATGCTTCTAGGACCCTTGGCCTGGGTTTCAGTGCTCTTCTCCCCATTTGTCTCGTCTTGAGCGCATGAGCGTGAATGGGACTTGCACGCTATACCACCTCTTCTTGGTCCGCGTGTTTTTGGGCGACTGTTCTTCTTGCTGCCACATGCTTTTCCCAGGACAAAATCATCGAGCACTTGTTGTTAATCTTCAACTGACAGCGTCGAGAATGAGGAAATATCCATGGCGCACCCTGCGCCGGAGTCAATGTGACTTTAATTTCATCGCTAGCGTCGTTCGACCTTGCCATGGGCCCCAGGAGCATAAAATATCAAGTAGAAAACGTTTACCTGGTACCGAACAGCAATAATTCATGTTTTGGTATCAAAGGGCCTCTCATTTGTTTTCCCCCCGTGACCCTGCAAAACAATCCGAATAACTTTTTATTCAACCCGTTCAAGGGAACATAAAACCCGCTGCATATTCCCGTGGGTCAATTTGCCCTTACAGTAATCAGATCAATCTGTTCAGTCAGACCGTGCAGCGAACAAATCCTACACATGCAGCGAAACAACAAGTAGTATGAAAATAGTGTCCGTGCCGATTATGTTGATGTCGATTGGTTTGTGGCTGGTGTGTGTTATCAGAGCAAAGGCCAAGTGCCTGAGCCTTGCGGCCAAGGCTGCATTCACCAGGCGCATGAAATCTGCATGGTGCTGCTGTATGTACTCGTACGTACCTACCACTCTGTCCGGAAATGTAAAAAACATCTCATCTTCATACTCACGATTTCAAACCGTTCCTATATTGCCGGACACGGTGGTACGGTTGAGTATTTTTAGCCGATCGTTTTTTCACGTGAGACAACAGTAGTGATGAGTTGGCATCTGAACGCTAGGGGTAACTCGCTTCCTGCTGCATCAAGGCCCGATCACGAGTGGTCTCCGCTGCTGCAATGACACTGGGTGTGATGGCCATCGCTCGGCGTGCGGCCGCTTTCATGTCTGGTACCGTTTGCCCGATACAATGAAGACTGGACGTCTTTTGATTCTATCTCGGGACATTTTTGTCGAATTTTCCATCGACATTTTACTCATCAAAAGAGGGTCAACTCGTGCACCAGATTTCTTGTCGGCTACTTGTCGGATTCAGGCGCGGAATGTTTTGCTGTGTGCATCGTCCTGCCGCACCCGTTGATTGGCGTGTATTTCGAGTAGAGTCCAATATTTTTTTCCCTAGACAGAAAATATACTAAGAAACCAACTTGAAAAATCGAGTTAGGGCTAGTATTTACACAAAAATTAGCTAAAAAAAATCTGCAGATCAAAACACAACTACAGTAGACAGTCGATCATTCTCTATTGATGGGAGGTGTGTGTCGAACGCTATCATCCAATTCGTTTCCTGCGTCGAGAAATAAGGTGCTCGGTGCTACACGTATATGTCGTCTAATACCAGTAAATAGGGTGGTGGCAGACTATTTTCAAAATTGGTTATTTCTATTTGTTTAAACAGATTCTCGATTAGACGGGACATTTTTTTACGTTTAAGAGGCATCTATTCTCATGTCTAACTGTACTACTGCGGTATTCACAGAGGCTCTCTCCTCGATTGGGGTGATACGTGAGTGATGCCAGGTACTTGATGGGTGGATTGGATTCCCAACAATGCTCTAGTTACTTGTACTGTAAAAATGATGCGATTACTCTAAATTTGTCTTGTTGCTATTCCGGCGGTGATTCTACACAGGCATCCTAAAACAGACAGACGAAGACAGTTTTTGCTCTGTTTTTTTTTCATCACTTTTACTTTCCAGCCCACTCGTAGGAGGTTTTACCCTCGACGATCTTCTGGACAAGCCGTGGTCACAGGTGTCGTCTCTTCTCCCCCCCGGTACGTGCCTTTATTTTTCGTCGCGCACAGTGTATCAGTGTGATGGGCCGCAGTGATTCAATATTACCCTCCCTCTCTCCGCGTAAAACAAGAAAACGAACATACTGACATGCGTGAGACACCGGCAGATCACTCTGCTGCTGTACTGCAGCAAATCAACCCATCCAACTCATCTTTTTTTTGTCTTTTGCTACGTAAGTGCAAGCGGAGGTGCCCCGCGCCCAGCCTCAGATTCCCGGTTGTGGGCATAAAATGTTGCTGTCCAGCAGAAACTCCAGATCGTGAGGATCGGCCACAAGCCAAAGTAATATTCGACTCATCGTGCTCGTCTTAGTACTATTATGTTTAATTACCGCCGATCCTTGCTCGGCTCGCGTTCTCCGCATTTGACGGTGGTGTTTCGGCTCCGACATCGCGCGGTAAACAGTCTGATTATATCCTTGTTGGTCCAGCATGGTGGGGTAGCAGCTTTTGGTCCTCGTCGTGCTGTAGATACTTCCTCCGTCATCTGGCTCCCACGACATGATGATCATGCCATGAAAGTCCTCACTATCGAGCAGGACCTCTAAAGGGAATCTTTGTGACAGGTTCTCCTGGATGTTTAGTCCGACGTGTCGTCGTGACTGCTAGCTTTCTATGTAGTTCTTGTGCTGCATCTGGGTCGCACATGCCTACGTAACAATCCGAACTAACAAGGTGGATTCTCCGCTTTCCTTGTGCTCGACGGGGGTGTAGATGTCGCAAGTGGATCTCTTTCGTCTGTGTTGAACCCACAGACTTCGCCGCGGGGTTTGCCTGCGGTTGCCCGATCATGAGCGTCTGAACCTCCTTCAGCCAACGGTCGATTTATGTACTTCATTCAGCTCGTGTGGAGCCGCGAGTCAGGCACAGCTCACAATAACCTGGCGCGACCCCTGGACTAAAGGTGTCGGTCCGTCGACCTCAGGCCATGATGACCCAACTGATGCTTCGGTGGTGCCAGTTGATGTTGATTTGGCGACCCCATATAATATAGATGCCGTGATCCCAGGCACTGATACTCTAATATACGATGGCGATTCAGTGACACGAGGCACTGATGCTCTGATCATCCCGGACGATGCTGGCCCTGGCCATTGATGGCATGTTGCGGGTTTGGTGAGGATTTTGATTGCCTTGCTTGCCTCCTCCGAGACCCAAAATGGGTCTATACCGGTCTTGGAGACCTCCACGCACGTGGCCGGGAGGTTTGCCCCCGGTGCTCCCTTGACATGAGTGTTGTCGAAGGTTTCTCCGATGCTTGGATTTGGCTTCGAAATTCAGTTCTCGTAATGCGATGCACCCGTTCCAACCCCAGAACCCGTAGAAAGTGTGACCCCGGGTGAAGCCACAAGTGCGACTGCGAGCGAAGCAGGATATGTGACTGCTGAAGATGACACTCTTGGGGTCCTAGTATTCCAACAGATTAAGATGATGTACCGGTGCCTCATGAGGAATTTCCAGTCCCGGGTGATGCTGCTCCGGTGCCTGGTGATTATTCGTAACCCCCTACTGATGACGCTCCTACCCCTGGCGAAGATACGCCAGCTCGTGTTGAAGACGCCCCGCCTGTTGTCGATGGAGCGTCCTCCTCCAGGGGGTTGCCCGCATGCTGTTGCTGTCTGCCCTGGACTCTCCCACGTTGGCGCTCGTTCGTAGCGATAGTGGCGTCCTCAGGCGTGTTCTTGCTTTCTTGCGCCATGCAAATAAATATTATTCCAATTGTTTGTCCGTCCTGCTCGGACACCCCGTCCCGTTCGGGTGTTACAATCAGGGCTACAGGCCGCGTTATTGATATGTTGGCCCCGCTTCTTCTTTCGTCTAGATTCACCTCTAGCGAGCACAGACCCTGGTCTCTCGGCTGCTGCTCTAGCTGTACGACGACCTCTCTTTTCTTCAGGTCGAAGTTCCCAGCCACGAGAGCGGTAGCGAAGCCCCGCTCCATTGCAGTGGTGGGAGAGAAAAATGTGTCGCCCCAAGCTTCACATGATGCTGGGAAAGTTTGCTCGAAGCGCCCCACCAGTTTGGTCGGTGATTTGGTCGGTGATGTTGTCGTAGATTGCACCAGTCGTGGTCTCGAGAAGTTGCTTGGGCGGTGATTATCGTCTTAGGTACGTTTAGTGGCGTGGGCTTTATCCGGCGATCCTTCATTCCCGGGATCAGCTAGTCGCCCAGGAAGTGCTCCGTAGCGCCGCTGTCCACAAGCAACGTCACTCCGTTGTTGTTGGGCTGAAACGTGCGCTCGCCGGTCAAGGTCGTGTACGCGGATCCTTCGTCGGCGGCGGGAGCTTCTCCTCGTCATTTGTGCGCTGTGATTGAGTAGTTTCCACAGACCTCGAACGATTGTCATGATGCCGGTTACAGCAAAGATTAAGTCTGATTGCTGTCCTAAATGGTCAATTGAGCGTTGAGGGCTCGACATCTGTAGTGTAGGCGGTCACCGGTGTTGCTTTCTCTTGGTCGTAGGAAACCCCCGGCGAAATCGTCTTCGACGTTGAGCTCAGATGTCTTGCCGTCCCCATCTCAGAGGAGGAGGTTCGCTGCACTGCGTGGAACAATCTATGCAAGTGCTGCCCTGCTGTGGGCGTAGTGCCTCTTGTGTATAGCATTCGGAGTTGGAGTGCGTCAAGGTGTTGTGGAATGAGCACCACGACTGCCCAGCGACGCCTCCAGCTCTACCCTTTTCTCCCGAGTGTCTCTTGGTCCTCTCACGCGTGTCCTTGCCAGTCGCTAGCTCAGGGCTATCGCGCGTAAAGTGCCCCTTTTTGTTGCATTGGTGACATACATCCGATTCAGCGGGCATTGCGACGCCATGCGGGGCGTGCTGATCACAGCTGCGGTTGCAGCAGGCGGTTGATTATATTGACATCGCAGCGCCGCGCCCGGTGATCCTCCCGCTGTCTTCGCCGCGGCAGAACTCTGTGTCGAAGTACAGATGTCGCATGGTTTTCTGTATGTCGTAGAGGCCGAACGAGGAGTCCCAATTGATCTGAAACTTGACGACATCGTACTCGTTCGTGGCCCCTTGGATTAGGATATCCTTGATACCGCGGTCGGTCATCGGCTCTCCCCTTGATGCGTTGGAGGATGGCTTCCATGAAGCAGTCGTGTGGGTTTTGCCCGGGCTTCATGAAAGTCGCCGCGAGTTTTGCAAGGTGGCGCAGATGAACTCATTTGTGATCTTCAGGAATTTGGATTCCAGCCCCTGTCGGGCCATCTAGCCATTACCTCCAATTTTCGTCTCACTTTCGTGTGAGAAGACCAGGCGTCGTGTCGGCTTTCAAGTAAGCACGTACAAGAGGGTGTAGAGGTCGTGTGAAGCCTTATCATATGTAGATAGGACTTGTTAAAGCGTGTAGGTTGCTGTCACTGATTCATCGGTTGGAGTGATGCCCTCTTCTTGCCTCGGTGCTCCTTCGTGATGGCGACGGGGTCTTTGTTGTTGATGCTCAGGATGATGCAGGCCTTCTTCCGTCAGTCCTTGACGCCTGTGGACGTTTTGTCGCTGAACTTGCGTCTGATGCCCTTCATGATGGGAGTGAGATTGTTCCCGCCGTTGTTGTAGTCCCCATGGTAGTTTCTCCGGAGCTGATTCCAAGACCTACGCCGGCAGGTAATCAATCGGTCGGCTACCTGTTTACTATCTCGTTTCTCGGGCAATGCCAAGGCTCACAGTAGTGCGTTGAGACTATCCTTTTTTACTGCTTGGTAAGCATAAATCCTAGAGCGGTAGGTGAGTCATGGTTGCGCTACCTGTATTCTTTGCCGTTGCTCGGGCAATAGCAAGGCCTATATCAAGGGATTAAGACTAACCTTGGTTGCATTGTTGCCTTCGGAATATCAAGACTGATAGCGGTAGGTAAACAGTCGGTCGGCTACCTGTCTTCTTTGTTGTTGCTCGAGCAATACATAGGCTTACAGCAGTAGATTCGACTGTTTTGTCTCTTTTCTCGTTGCTCGGGCATTACCAAGGTTCAAAGCAGGAGGTTAGTCTACCTTGTCTATTTTGGAGGATCTCGGGCAATAGAAAGGCTTACACCAATAAAATAGACTACATGTCTCATTTTGTCGTTGCTCGGGTAATAGCAAGGACTACAGCAACATAATACACTATCTTGTCTATTATGTTATTCGGGAAATACCAAGGCTTGCAACAATATGTTTCACTATCCTGTCTTTATTGTTGTTTCTCGGGCTATATGGAGGCTTGCAGAGCAAGAGGTTGGATTACCTTGTCTCTCTTGTCGTTGCTCGGGCAATAACATGGCTTACAGCAGTAGGTTGGACTGTCTGTCTCTTTCGTCGTTGCTCGAGCAATACCAAGACTTACAGCAATAGGTTACACTACCTTGTCTCTATGTCGATGGTAGGGCAATACCGTAGTAGTAGGTTTGACTAGCTGTCTCTGTCGTGAGTTGGCCGTACATCACGACGCGCAGCGGCAGGCAGTCTAGTCCTTCGGCTGCAGCTGTTATCATAGCGTTTAAGAATCTCGACACAGCAAGGTGGCGGTCGATGCGATAGCGGTCGCGTTGCCTGTCTATGCAGGATTTCTAGTCGTCCTAATAGCTCGTACTCGTTCACTCACGTTCTTGTAGCTGGCTCTGTTGTGGGTGAACGGCGACCAGCAGTCTTGACCCTTGAGCTTGTACTGGTGCAATCACGTTGTTGCTGAACGTGTTGTGGTAGACGTTCGTCGATTTTGAACGATGAACAGCGCTGGAAGTTTCTATGTTAGGTTTAGCCCGGCGTAGTCTCGTACTCGAAAACTCGCGTTCGTTTAGCTGCTTTTGTCGAGAGTAAACGAAGAACAACGGCCTAGATCCTAGAACCCGTACTCGTTCAGTCACGTTACTTCCGTCGAACTTGAACGACAAATAGGTGTCGCGGTGGGTGTAGCTCTGGAAGACGTGTGTCGTGACTCATCGTGATGCCCGAAGCTGTCGAGTGACTCTTGAGAACGTATCGAGGCTCATAACCTGTTGATGTTGTTTGGCGTGTGGCTGGTGTATGTCTCTTGAGAGAGGGGTCAAATGCCTGAACCGCGATCAGGCTGGTTCGGTGATGTAACGAGCTTAGCTCTTGAACATACATTGTGCTGGGGACGCTAGCTCGGTGGTGGTGTTTATCAGCGAAGGTGCTCGTGCAGAGGAACAGGTGAAGAGTGTGACCGGATGAGGCATAGCGATGTCCGATGGATGTACCCCGTCGGGCTAAAACGGACGACCACAAAATACTAAAGAATAACAAAACTCATCTACTACTCTATTCTGACGTTGTGCTCGTGGGGTGGTGTGGCCCTGGGGTCGGGAAGACTTTGCTGAGATGAAACCGCTATCTCCTTAGAATAAAACCGTCATGTTTGACAGACCGACATCCTGTTCGTACGACAAATAGCCACAATTTGCTCGTACGTACAACTATTACTGCAAGGACTTATTTACTGCTATCCGTACTGCGGAGCAGCGCCTGCCGTCACAGCTTGCTATGTATGACCTACAGTACACGACTGCACGTAGTGGCAACAAAACTCAACTGTTGCCTCCGGTATTTTGCGTTCGTACGGAATACACCGCGCTTTTTCTACCGCTATTTTGTACTCACATCTATGGTAAGTCAGCGGCGACCTACTACGTTACAGTCCTTCAACTGGTGTGGCAGAAGTGCTAATCACTGACAGATTCTCTCATCCTAGAGAGATGAAGCTTTGTGTGGGTCACAAACCTACGACACATGCACTAAAAATGTTATCCACTGAACAGAGTAGACTATGCAATGCCATGTCGTGGTACTACAGTTTGATGCGACAGGTACGACGTCGGTGCGTATCTTATTCATGGTACGTTTCTACTCCTGCTGTGTGTGCGTTCCCCATCTCTCTGGGGGGAAACACTCGACACAGATACTGGTTTTGCCGACAAGTAGAAACAAAGGTATAATGTGAAGACCACATACATTAATACCTTGACCCCACGGGAGGGCGGACGGGTTCGTGTTTCAACTCGCGGACCTCCTGAAGGAACTCATACTCCTGCTCGTACACACACGAGTAGAGTACGACGGTAGATGGTATTCTTCCTCACTGTGCCAACCGTTCCAATCCTCTGTCTTCCTATTAATAGTTCAACCAACTGCACCCACCATCAACTCTCTGAACCTCTTTCCCGTCCCCTCTGTGCAAGCATGCCAACGATTCAACACCTCTCCACAAACCCCAGGTTACTTCTGTTCAATCTCCCACTTTGTTTTGCGCATGGATATAGAATTATTATGGTTAAGTGCTGGATCTTATCCATCCGAAACCTACTGTACTGCAGTCCCTTTTTCGAGACAAACCATTTCTATTCTAATTAGTTCGTCCCCAAAACGAGGCTGGGTTCTTGGAGGGGTTAAATCGCTGTTTTTTTTTCCTTTCGATATTCAGCACACCCAGGGTCCGTGCTGATTCTTTGATGGTTTCAATTCCAGAGATGGGAGCTCAGCGAGGCATCCACTTTACCAGGTTTCCGATTCATTATTTATTCGTTAGCATGTGGCAGTCTCAACAGGTCGTTCGTCCTAGGGCTCAAAATAATCCTTGATATTTAGGTTGCGATGCGCTCGTTCACGTTTGCGAACCTCAGGTGTACGCCTCAGTTTCACGAAAGGGGGGAAAGGACCACCCGCCTTACTGCACAATGTTTCATCACATGGTGAAGAGCGGCGGGTCCTCTATTAGACGGCAGCTTGTGGTCGCCAGTGTCACTTCCGGTGGACCTCTTCCAGGTTAGCGTGGGCACGTGTTGTTCTTAGTGCAACGTGATTCGATCAATCCACCGGTAGATTAACCACTGGGCTGCATAACAGGCAGCGGAAGGTGTTAGCTCAGTTGGTGTGGCGCAAACCACAAGTAACCTAAACACGGTCAGTGCTGAGTGGCTGGCATAGTGCGTGAAATATTTGATGCTTGCTACGTCGGCGAAATACCTTTCTGGTGAAACAAAGTTTCGACTGGCGGGATTTCTCAACCGAGGACCTACCGAATCTGAATAGCGTTTCATCTTGGCAATCGTCATACACTTCTGTATGGGCCACGTGAGGCCGTTTGTCGGGTTAAGCGTACCTTCGGGTCTCGATTTGGGGTTTAGGTGACGTATAGGGGGTGTCCTAAAGTGAGGAGTCTCCGGATCAATACGTGCACCCCTGATGCAGCTGCGCAATCCCCCTGTAAGGGTGGTGCCTTCTCTTTTGCCCTTGTGACATGAGAAGCCTCACTATATCACCCGTAGCATGACTTCGAAGAGCACTGGTTGGCGCAACTCGACTAATATTGCAATGTGCGATTCCTAAACCACACAGACTTTATCCAATTCTCTACTAACCGAGGCGTCTTCACTTGAATAACTACTGAGAATAGTTGCCTAACCGTCCAGCCGCTACTGTGTGATGAGGCAGCCTCATTAAGGCACACCCCTTCAATGGCATGTCCCAGTACATCTAACGAAACGATATTATGAGTTTTTTCTAGCTCAGAGATAGCACCTGTACGTCTGCCCATGGTTTGTGATCTCTTTAGTGGGCACAGACCGGCAACGAAAGCATAATTTCAACTGTCGTGGGTTGGCATCCTGGCCGATATTTTCCAAACTGTGCTTTCACTGAGAGTCCGACAAACCGTCTTCCAGTGTGTAACTTGGTTTAGTGGCGTCTGCTTCCCATAAATGTCGTTTCTTAAACCCTTCGTTCCACCTCGGTGTTATCGTTGAGTTGCCGCGAAATTTCGTTCATGTGTTGGGGTCAGCGAGGGGTGCAGTGGAGACCAGGACTGCAGCCGCATAAACTTGAGGACTGGTCGAACCACACCGTCGGTCAATATATGATCAAATCGAAAACCCGCGTGCCACTCGTCTGTCCCACGCCTTTGCTCTCTCCTCAGGCCTTTGCGTCATCGGACCTGAGACCAGTGAACCCTGCCTCGACGCCCTGCACTTCTCGTCGGTCATCGCGGGTTACGTTGAATTGCTCAGGTACTGCTGTGGGGTTTGCCCCGGCCTTCAATGTAGCGTGAGTCTTGCATTAAGAGCTTCAGGTACATTCTTGCAAAACATAAAATCGGCGACAGGCTTTTACACGTTACAACTGTGCTTGGTTTGCTGCTGGTTTGGTGGGACACGTTGTGTAGCCGGGCGTTGCCTTCCCAAAAAACAATTCATTCCAGGTAACTGCCCCTCGTGCACCAAAGGTTTCTGATGCGGCGAACAACACAGATTTCGGACGAAATATCAACGGTGCATCGGAGGGGCGAGGGGAAGGTGCCAGATAGGATCATGCCGATGTTTTTGCCCTTTGATGTATCGGCGTGACATATTGGTTAAAAAAGTAAAAGTGTTTGTAGTCGTAGTCGTGTTGCTGAGTATGCTTAGCGAGTGTGTCGGCAGATGAACACCAATACGTCATCTTGTTTATCCACGTCACGGCTCGCTAATCCAACTGTACACGCCAGCGTTGTTTCATTTCGAGACGCATCATGAGGTGGGCCGTTAACGCACCAGTGACATCCGCGTCCGAGCTGCTTGTAGTCGTCGGACACCAAACATATTCGACGACATTATTAGCGATCAGCGAAGAATGTAGTCCCGGTTGAATGAAGAATAGCGTTTTCGGCGCTGCAGCTGTGACTATCTACACCCAACGATGATCGTTGGTGTCCTCGGCGTTTACGTAGGTGGTTAAATTTGTGCTGCGCTCACGACGCCGCCCGATACGACTCCACTATGACGGCCGGCACTTGATTGTTGCCACGGACATTTCACCCGCCCTATATGGGTCGGATGGCAGATTTCCAATGGAAGAGGTCGGCAGGGACTGCCAGTACTTCACGATGATGAGGCATCCCGTCGATCGGTTGGTCTCCGCGTTCTTCTATTGTCCCGAATCCGACAAGCAGGTCCGCCCAGATAAGGTGAGGAGCGATTGCTCAGAAAACGCTAAAGCACAGTGTATAAAAAGGGAGTCTGGGAATTCCCGTCATCGTATGCACGGATAATCAGCAGGCAGAGAAGTGGCGGGCGGGCGTCAGTACTGTATTATCTGCGTATTTCCCTTCCAATGCTCGTGGGCAAGTAAGCACGACTTATCTGGAAGACGACGGCCTGTGCCGTGTTGCTGTTGCCAAGATGTAGACTAGCGTCTGCTGTAGTGAAAGGTCAAGAACAGCACAGGAAGGGTTTCATCTGTGCGTATTATACCCCCCCCCCCGTATATGTTGCATTGCAGTGGGGAGAAGATGAATTGCCGATCGTCGACCAGTATACATACCTTGGCGTAGATATCTCAAAAGACTGCCCTTGGGATACACATATAGCAAAAGTAGTAGGAAAGAGCAAACCACAAATAGGCGCGATTGGATGCGATCCTAACAGACTCGCCCCTTGACACTAGGATTAAAAAAATGTATCCTGATGAATGTGATAGTACCAATGCAGGAGAATTATGGGAAGGGAACGCGAAACTCTTTAAAACAGTTGGAAACAGTGCAACTGGCAGCAGTTAAAAAAAACATGAGATGCTCAAGTACGACTAGCAATACAGTATCAATAGCATAGCTGGGAATGCATCCACTCAAGACAAATAGTGACATGTGAAAGCTCACCTGGCAATATAAAGTAAGGAACATGACAAAAAAGAGGGAAAAGATAGGAATGAAAACATAATTACATGGCCCAAAGGACTTCGCGAAAACGCTGAAACTGCGCTTTCGTGTAGGTGACCTGGACCTGCCAGAAAGAAGAAAGAGGTTCACCAGTAGCCAGCAGGAGGAAGTAGATGCACAGATGTGCCCGTGGGGTAAAGCGATAGAGTAGAATTCACATAGTTGGAGAATGTGAAATATGCAAGGAAGAACGGGACGTGTTAGAAGAGGAGATGAGGGAAATAGACGAATGTGTCATGGAGGAGTTTGATACACTGAACTCACTTAGTAGGAGAATGTTAAATATACAAAGAAGAATAGAATGTGCTTGAAGAGCAGATGAGGGAAATAGACGAATGTGACATGGAAGAGTTTGATACACTGAATAGCAGCGAGGAAACGATCGGTATCCTAGGAAATAGATGATGGCCAAAGGCGGCCAGGCAGGAAGGGGATAAGATAAGAAATAAGTTTATATGTAACAAATGGAAACAACGTAATGAGCGCCCAATGGTTGGAGGTTTCTCTATTAGGAGTAGGAACGGTGCTCCGTCTCGAAAGCCCCCCCCCCGTATTGTAGTGTATATAAATAGGTTGGGTGCAGTAGTCATTGGCTGGCGATGACGCTGCATAACCGGCCTCTCACTGAGCGAGCGAATCAATCAGAGTGCGTTTGGTGTTTCAGTAGTGACCACGGCTGGCGGTCGATTTAGGTCGTTTGTGCGGGGTGGAGAACGTGAACTCCCCACACGGATAGTCATCGGATCACATCATCTGTCGTGTGCAAAAGGTAGCACACGCGCGAGGCAGGCATACTGTTTAGAAATTTTTGTCTCTGAAAGTGGCCACGCCAAAACTCAAATCAATGTATTCGAAGCTGCTGTCCAATGCGAGGAAATCTGCCTCAACAACAGTTTATAATAGGGCGCAGCTCGCCCTTCATGCGACTCACCCTACACCTCAGGGCGCTACGCCCTTGGGTAAAGCAGTTGCTACCTGGTGAGTGATAACCCGACGCTTGCTGCTCCAGGATTTTTCGAATTCGAGGATCTATGGACATACGACTACAACCGCGCATGACTTAAGTACACCGCCCCCCACTCGTGCCTCCCTCTTTTTTCATGTGAAACCCTCTTTTATATCCCCTGGCCTGCAGTGGTGCGGGTCATCGAGCGACCCAGAGCCGTTATCGCATCGCCTCTTGGCCTTCGCACAAGCCGACTGGAAGAACAAGGCCATTTACCAGCTAAATTTTTCTTCGTACTGCCGCGCCAGGCGCGTTCTGCGAGCAGAGTATAGACAGACTACCACCGGTCTCCCTCGACGCGGAAGGGGGCTGGGATTCCCTCCAGTACGCACAGGTGAGGACTTTGTATACAAGCATTGTGCATTGGGTCTCGCTTACGACATCAGAGATTTTCGAGACACTCATGGGGAGGCGTGTCCGTGGGTGGTGGGTCCATGCGCGGAGCGGTAGCCTAGCCATAGCCTTTATAGGGTTCGAAAGCAGTAGGGCTTTGGATACGTGTCTTAACGTTCATTTACGTCTTCACCAGTCGGCTTGCTTGTACTCCTTCTTGTCTGATGGGTCGGATGATGATGTGTGGGCAATCCCAGCGTCACCCGTCGGTCGATGGTAGCTTGCTGTCCTAGGAACGCTGTGCACTTTCTTTGGTTGCCGTCGACGCGGTTGCGCGCTCAATCGACTACGTAGCATGGTATGTGACTGGTGGCTGCTGCTGCGGTAGGGTGGGTCACGTTTTAGCCCTATGCTTCCAGCCGACCAGAGCCATTCAGCCGAGTAGTTACAGCATCATTGAGGCACCATGCTTGTGTTTGCAGCGAAAACTGTTCAAGCTCTTTGTGTTCGCGATACACACCACCGCTGTGGGATTGGCGTAGCTACTATGCGACTCCAGTTCGCTCCACAGTCTACGTTTAGGTGAGGCACAGCGCCCTTCGCCAGAGCGGCGTAAATTGGCGCAAAGATGCAAGTTAAAAATCGGGGGGGGGGGGGCTATACCGTATGAACGGAACTTGTGTGTTCGATGAGACTGCTTACTCCCCCCTTCGTGAGTGGTGAGGTACCCTGCGCCAGCATATACCCCTAACAGGTGTTTATTCTGCAGTATACTCTATGGCACTGCTGTAGCTATACAGGATCAGTAAACACTAGCTCCAATTTCGCCGTTTTATTTGGCGGGTGCGACGCGGTGCCCATACGAGCGCACGATTGTTTGTGTACCGCCCGGTCCGAACTACTGCACATCGTACCAACTTTTGATCTTCGTGTGTGTTTCTTCCATCGTAACCCAGTACAAACTGCCGCGCATGGCTACCACAGCTGGCAACGACGCAGTAGGGGACTACGCCGCATTTCATAACAGAGTGTTGATCGAATCGTGTTACGCCACGTTCGGTATGTCGCTGTGATGTGAATGCCTGTGTAAGGCACGTGTTTTCACCAGCTCGTTGACCACTCGACCCCCCCCCCCCCGTCTTTGGCCAACGCCTTCCTGCCCTTTAGGACGTACTTCTCGACTACCACGCCGTAGGGATTTTCGCGTACTGGGAGCTGTCCATGCGTCTCTTTGACGCAACAATAGCAAGCCCTGTGCGAAGGTGGGCCAGCGACGCGCCAGCGAATCCAGGGCCCCAGTCTAAGAAGCGCCAGGCCCTACTGCGATGGGCGCATAGCAGCCCAGCGATCCGGGCAGCGGTTGCTGGGGACTTGCTGCTCTATGACCTAGCTTTTTCTATATTCCGCAGGCAAACCAGGGAGGCGCTCGGAGTAGTGTGGGATGACTAACGGTGATCTGATAAGCGTAGGTGTCCTGGTGGCTTGTAGGGTGTCTGAAGTATTTGGGGGACGGGAAACCACCCGTACTGTTTGTCATCCGTGTGACGCTCAATATGAGGTTTTGGCTGTCGCCGTTGTGCTTGTCTACTCGTATTGTCGTGAGGTGGTACTTGTATTTCCGCAGTGCTTTATCCCGCGCCATATATACTAATGTTGAAAGCGGCGGTGACCACAAGGGACTGCAGCTGCTTGTGTTTGTACCTACGGTCAGCAATCATTCTGTTACACCGTATGTCCACAGTACGGACAAAAGGAAACAATGTACAAGGTATGTAGTACAATATCCGCTCTAACGCCGAGTTGTGTTTCTGGGGGCACCTACGTAGATGTCCCTTTCTTACACAAGTAGCCCATTCAAGCCTTGCGAGTACGAAAAATGAGAACACAATTATATGGGCAGGGGGTGCACCATGGTGTAGTTGCTGCACCTGTTCCGTAAGGCTGTATACATACCGTTGGTATGTGAAGCATCAACCGCTGCGGTTAAGGCCACACCGGTGTTGTATCATTGGTTGTTGAGTTCCACACTAAGTCCGCGATAAAGTGGTTGGCAACTACACACGTGCTTTTTCAGGTAAGGCGTCCAAAGGGTTTCTGAACGTAATAATAAGTGTTGGTTTTCCACATACACAACCTTGGTCCCCGTCCGAACCAATGGTCTTGGCCACGACTTGCACGGCCCTCTCCCTCGGCGGCGCAGCGCGCGACGAACGAAAGGATTCTGAATACATCACATCGCCCCCGAGCTCAAAATACCGCTTCGCACTGCTGAAACGCGCATACAGCCGTTATGACAGCCGTTATAACAGCATATGCCTGTTCCAACGTTTGGTACTGCGCCTCGATGGCTGGGCGGTAAACATCGGACAGTCGATATGCTTTGAGAAACACTCACTAGAAAATAGAACGCGAGGGCGACAGTCCGGTGGACAATGCTATGTGATTCGTTCGAATTTTCCCACAAAGGAATGACACATCATACATATTGCACTGGTGGCGTGCATGGACGGCCGCAGCGATGACCGGACGAACGTTTGTTTCTAATATGTCTCGGGGGACCTATGGCTGCGGAAACGTTGGATCGGCTTGGTTAATGTATGGCTCGGTGGTCCTGCAGGGGTCGCAGTTTCTGAGCACACACATTTCTCTCTGGCGGCGCTTCTCGACTGAACAGCTCGCCAAAGATTTCAATCGCACGAACATTATTAGGCCATGCTAGTTATCTAGCGCCTCCTGGTCCCCGGGTTTCTGATGACTGTAATCTCTGGATGCTTTAACGGAACAGAGACAAAATCATCGCTTTTCTTTCATGCTTGCACGTAAATTGTGGCTGGACCGTCCCTGCCGGAGAGCGTCCGTAACCCAAGATAATTCCATCACATCTGCTTGTTTCTCTCTTGATTGCACCCACACAGGTTCTTAACATAGGCCTTGACCTCGACGTAGTGGTACTGCAACGGTTAAACTATTGGAAAATGGAGATGCACAAGATGAGAAGCAAACCAACCTCTAACTGAACGTTTGCATTTCAGTCCTGAATAGCTACAGCTCCTCACAGAAAGATACAGGCCGCGTGATTGGGAGATGTTCCTGATAGGGTGTATCCGGGCTTCGAGTGTGCCAGCCGGCAGTCGCAGGCAGCCAGGAACGACTCAGGGGGTGATTTCGTGTCTCGACGTTGCAAGCGAAAACATGAAAGTAAAACGCGAAACTCTCCGATGCAGAAATGGCCTTCAAAAACATATCCACGTTCTCTAGGCGGATGATATACCTCCTCAGTAGTCGTCGTCGAAGATGCTGCAGAAGGAAAAGCTATACTCCTATGATGGGTAGTAAGCTACTATGCTCACAAAATGGCAATAAAAAGGGCTGAAAACCTCAGTATCCTGGGATAGTTGCATCAACTCATCTACACATACGAAGTACAGATCTTGGTTGCCGATACTTCACTATAATTCCAAATCGAATGTGAACGGGACAATTAATGACTGCGAAAGAGCTTGTCCTTTCCGTCTCCACAATGTGGCGGACTCATGAGGTATATGCCACAAACAATACACCTGTCATTCAACGGCGAAACATGGCTTCTTATACTACTCCTGAAGGCCACACGATGTTTTCGTCATCCCCGCCGTCAACGGCTCCTGCTCAGCAAACGCGCTCGCGCAATCGTTCCAACCTAAGCCAACCGGGCACCCAACGCAATCCCTATGCCATGAACGTCGCTAGCTCACCAGACAGTGACACTTTACTCTGGGTACTACCACTAGACTCTCGAACACGTCGACGAAGTAGGAATCGTGTTCACCACGGTTTCCACCACCGACCCCCCCCCTCTGGAGCCTTCTTCCTACAACTACAAAGAGAGCAAACGCCCTCCGCACATGGCGCGGACTATGTCTCAACTGCGGCGGGCTGGACCACAGCGTCGAAACGTGCCAACACCCCTCACAAACGTGTCTGGTGTTCTCAACCCCCGTCCTGGCCAGCTCAACGACGGAGGTTACGCTTTTCAACAGTGTCAACAACATATGCTGTCCTACCGTCCGGGGTGGTACAAACGCAATGCACATCGAACGTCGAAATCTCACTGCAACGGTTTCGACTCGAGGGGACCTAACTCTTCCAGCAATTCTAATGACAATCACCGGCATCACTCCAACTCTAAGAACTAGCGTTCCAACGGCAACTCAGACAGATCTGCCGCCTCGCAGTGGAGCGACCATTCCCACAAAAAACAACATCCCGGGATAGTTCGCCCCAGCAAGTCACTCCCCGTTCTGCTTCATCTGCCATCGCCGTTACAGGTCCCACAACCTAGGCCTCCGCTACGCCCTCGACACACCTGTGCTTCCACCTCGTACAAAACGGTGGTAGTCACAACTCCCACCAACCGGGCACTTTCCGTGCTAACTGATGAGTCGATAGTGAGGGTGTGTCTTAACCCCCCCCAGAGAGCATTGGAACGAACCGGATGGAATATTATTTGCTGCATGATTTGATGCTGATTGGTTGTGGGAAACGAATGGATTCAGTGCAGCCCGAGAAAAACTGTATAACTAGGAAGAGGAAGAAGAAGTATTGCACCCCTTTTTCTTGTTTGGGAGGACCGAACGGCCCGACCGAACGGGAACGTACAGGATCCTATTTGATGTAGATGGACACCACGGAAGATGGATGTGGACACCAATGTGCTCTAGGCATGTGCAAAAGATACCGTTCGTACTGATTCGGCTGGCGAGGCCCAGGATTCTGCATGGACCCAAACAGGTTATTTTACACCGGCACGGAACGAATGACCACGAACAGCCTCGTTCCGTTCCGCTCGTTCCCATGCTCTCCGGGGGGGGTTAAGACACACCCTGAAGACTCGCTCGCGGCTTCACCCGCAGCATCGCACGAGACCGCACCGGGTGCCTCTCAGGATGCTCCGGCACGGTTGTTTCTCAGCGCCCTCTCCGAGCCTGCCGACCACCCCCCCCCCTCCCCGAATCCCCCCCCTCACCCACCTTCAATATTGACCACTTGATCTAGGGCTGGCTCCCTTGCTTAAACGGGTTGATTGAGGTGTGCGTGCGCAGGAGAGGATGGGCCCGCCGAGCCTTCCCACGTCGGTCCAATCGGCGCGCCAGTCGGTGGGCGACGCCGCGCCTTACCCGACATTGTCGGACATTCCGCGGATCTTGTCAACATCGTGGGATCACGACAACAACGATCAACAGCGGTATCAATACCCTCCCCGTCTCTGTCGACCCTACTCCAGGGCCATCGACCCCTTAGTCGTCTACGTCCTCTAATCAGCGATGTTCTCGGCGAACGTCAACTGGCGTCCGCCGACCCCGGTCATCACATACTTCGACCTGCTTTGGTTCATCAGGTTCTCCAGGTCTCGTAGTTGCCGTGACCGTGCTGACCGCAGCCCTGCCCTCCGCCCAAGGGATGGTTTCCCGTGGACTCTTCCCCGGAAAATTCGACCACGTCACCAAGATATTCCAGGGGCCGCATGTACAGGCACTCAGACCCAGATTACGGACTGCTACAGGTGCCATATCTTTTTCCGAGTTCTTCTCTCTTTCACATACGCTAATTGCCGCTAGAAGGGACGCCCACAGAGCTGCGTTACGAACGTCACGCCACCACGAACATCCTCCCGGGCCCTCGCTACCATCGACCTCCGCCCGCACGCTCTCCAGGACCGAAGCCGTCGTACCCACGTCGTCCCCGACAACGTCCCACACTCTCCCTCTCGAGCATGAGTCCCTCCCGCCTATTTTGTATTTTTGGGAACATTCCTTGGTCTCCTCTCAGCGGTACCCTTCAACGTTCGCTGTATACAACGAGCACTACCGCTGCGCGGAACATTTCATGAAGTCAAGGAAGGCCAAACGTTGCGGCGATACAGCAGATTGCCGGAATATCATGTCTTCTTCGACTCTCGCACAACGAAAAAACCCCGGTCGCTCCGTCTCCATTCAAACGGTTTAGAAACAACCCGGTTACGGCATCGTTTTCAACGGTAACCTCGCCAAGTTCTCGGTCCCTCCCTTGCTTCAACAACTGGTAGACACCGACAACAAGTTTCTCGACTGAGACAGCCCTGACCATCTCGTCTGTTCAGGGCCGACGATGTAAGAGCCGTGCGACTCCACCACTGGCCGGGAGTTAAACGTTTATGCCACATCCCGATGAAGGTCCGCCGCCAGCTTGACCACCCCCCTCCACCCCGCCCCTCCTCCGCGCGTTTCGGGTGTCACCGTCTGTCAAGGGGATTCACAAGATAAATGCAACCGTTATTGCGCTTAGCGAGACCGCTATCCTGGACCAATTGCCGCCCTCCTTCGTCTAGGAAGCAACTCCTCCGCACACTTTGATTTCTGCCATTTCGGCCGGAGAAATCTTTTCCCCTACCCCTCTCCCGCTAATTGACAAACACGGACCGGGTCTTTCGAGTATAGCTACCGTCGACGACGCCTCTTTCACGACCAGGATTAAAATGCACAGTGGACCCTCCCTCATCTAACAGCTACGGCATGATAGCCCTCCTGGACACCGGCTCCCCCAAGACCTTCATCTCCGCTGAAGCCTGGGCACGCAGGAAGCGTAGTAACGCCGCGTCGGACATCTGTGGACGACTCGCTCCCTCTCGCTCCTGGACAGGTTCCGGCAAATCCTCTCCCCTCCTCACTTCAACGCCCGTACGACCCAGCATCTAGTTCTTCTACGACAATAGTCCCTCTGCCGAACATGCTGTATGGCCGTGAATTGTGCCACATGGGACTATGCAACGCCCAATGTTTCTGGAACGCGAGAGCTGGATGCGGTTCGAGCAACGCACGTACATCCCCGTGCTCGGTGTTCCCTCCCAACCGGCCTTTGGCGAGCTTTCCCTTCATCACCCCTAACACGGTTGGTCCCTGCACCTTGATCCACGCCAACTGTTTTTCTCTTGAGCCTTTGCGCCTCGAGTTTAGCAACGTTCACACAATCGCCCCTGCGACTACGCTGTCCTTCGTCTCGGTAAATTTAGTGCGTTCTCCCGATATCCTGGCGCCTACCTGCTATTACCTCGTTGACATGCTTTCCCGCGACTGCCTTTCCTCCGAAACCAATTCTTCGTTAACAACGGCTTCAACAGTATCTCGTGCTCAGGATTCACAGAGCTTGAACCAGACGACCTTCGGGGGCGTAATCTTTTCCCCACATACCAAATTCCGATCTCAGCACTGCAAGGTCTCCCCACGACGTCACCCCCAGTCCTAGCTGTTGCTGACGTACACGCCCTGCGCGACGTTACCACCTTACACGACGACAGACTCCCTCTTGCTGGTCCCCCCAACACTCCTTGCCCCAAACTCCTGGAACGCCTAACTGCCGACCAACGGACAAGCTCTCCCCTCCTCTGGGACCTGCTTCTGCTACACCTCCACAGCGTCTCGTTCGACCTCCGCGGTTCGAGTTTGTCCCCATCAGTCACCACAGCCCTGAGAAATGTCATTTTAGAATTCCCCGATGTTTTCTCCACCTTCAAGACCGACTTTATCTCGTGCCCCATTATTTTCCTTGCTATAGTTTCAACCCCCCAGGTAGCGGCCCCGTCTTGGCCTTACCCCATCAACGCTATTCTTGCCAAGACAGCCGATGCTGTTCTTGACCAATGCTTGGCTTCCGACACCATTCCGCACTCTTCTCCTCCATGCGCCAGTCCTATGGTCGCCATTCCCATGAAATACCGCAAGGGTCGGACAACCGTAAACCTCAAAAGTCTTAACGCCATCAGCTCCCTGAACGAACTGCGCGTCCACAGTGTCGACGAGGTCCTCGGCTATCAAGACAAAGGTCGTATATTTCCCCCGTTCGAACCTGTGTCTTCGTTCCAACAAATCGCTATCGACAACGACACCATACTCCCGACCGCCTTCTGCACACCCACCTGACCATTCCATGGCTCGTCATGCCTTACAGCAGCAGTGCCGTTCCTGGCTGGTGTGTCAAGGTGATCAACAAGGTCATCAAGGCCCTTGACCGCGTAGCAGCCAATCTCGACGACGTCATAAACATAGATCTCCACCCCGCGATCCACGTCGCCAATATCCACTCGTGTTTTGAACGCCTTCAATAACAAACCTCACAATTTCCCGTTCCAACGCGGTGCTTGGCGCTACGGGCGCCTTTTTGAGACAAATCATCTCTTCCTCCGGCGTTCGTTGTAATGCCAACAACTTTGCCGCCCTAACCGGAGCATTCATGCCTCCTTACACTAGGAAACGCCTCTCACTTGTCGCAGGCATCAGGTACTACCGTCAATTCCTGAAGAACCGTTCCACATTCGCCCCAAATTCACTCTTTTCGGACAAAAAAGTTGACTTCGTTTGACCTCGGAAATGGAAACCATGATTCGCCAGATCCTCCACGAACTCGCTGACCTCCAGATCTTCGTCTACCTGGACTGCGACGCCGTCGCCGACAACTCCCGCCCTTTTCCCCTCTACGGCGACGCCAGCATCCACAGTTTAGGCGCGACTCTTGAACAACAACAACCAAACGGTTCCGTCTGCCCCGTTGTCTTTGTCAGTGGCACCACTCTCGACAACAAACGGTCCTTGACTCCCCTCGATCTCGAAGCCGGAAGCATCGTTTGGACCATTATAGAATGCCTCTGCGGCCACCTCTGGTCCACCAAGTTCCACATATACTCTAATCACAAGGCGCTCCAATGCATCACTAAAGTCGGCGAGTTTAACGCTCGAGTCCAACGTTGGCTGGAGTTCTTCTCCCCCTACTCCTACGCCCTGGAGTACCGAATAGGCTCGGCTATTGCCAATGCCGACTTCTTTTCTCGACTACCACAAGGAGCCACCGACTTGACCGTACCGGACGCAATCGCCTCACTAGTCCCGACTCCGTCGGCGTCTGCCGTATCAAAGTCTGCGATTTCACTCCGATTGACCATTTTACACCAGGCATCGATTTCGGTGGGCTCGTCCCCCCTTCGTCCGTTCCCTTCGACACCATTCCACCACTCTCGTGCCCCGACAAATATTATTTCGACTTCCGCCGCCACAAACCACGTATGGACAACTCGAACTTGGTTCAAGACACCGCCTCTGGATCGTCTCACAGCCTTCCCACCGGCCCCGGTTTTGCTTAAGATACCAACGCTGGATTTCCTTGCAGCCTTTCTCCGGACCCCCGTTTTGCTCATGATATTAGCGCCGGATCGCCCCGCCGCCTTCCCGCCCGTCCCTCCCCTTTATTAAGAACCCACCATCAGAACGCCCCGCAGCTGGGTTGCCGGCTTGATCAATGTTCAATACCCATTGTCGACTCGCTTCGCAGCGCCTCGGTCGGTCACCTTGTTATCCTTAACCCCATCGCTTAATCACCTCCCAGCTCCGAACGAGCCACGGTGGCCGTTGGTGCTCCTGGTGTGGTGGCTTCAAGGCCACCCTTCGTGTCTCCATCGCGTCTAAATTCGGCCATTCCACGTTATTCGTCGGGCCTAACTCCTCGGACCCATCAGCGCTGCCGCTGGACCTTCCTGTACTCCTACGGACTACAGATTTACGGCCAAACGTCAGCTACGGCAGCTTCAAGACCGCAACTATTTCACCGCCGCTCGCCTACCGTTACACCCAGGCTAGTGATCCAGCGACCTGGTACACCACACCGTAGTCCTGCTCAAGACTCGCCCTTGTCAGCGACCCCAGCCAGCGCAGCTCCACCAGTGTGCCTGACACCACCGCAGACCACCACTCAAGGGTCTTCTGCTCCGCCCCATTCTACTCAAGCACCCCGACTGCTAGAACATGTTTTCCGGCCGGATGACGACCCACACCTTTGTTCCCGTGTTGAGCGTTACACCTACACCAATTAGTGTCGCGAACAACCAACTGGTATCACGAACAACGCAACGAAAATCTCTTCTTCCTTACCTTCCGCTTTCACTCTTTGGGGTCACTCATAACACCACCGAATGACCTCTTGGACTACATCCCTTCGACCCGTCGCCTACGTCTCTAGCATGTTCTTGGCCTCATCGCGAAAGGTCATCCCCATACAACTGATAACGACACCTTTCTTCTCGTTCCCCAGCCGCACATGACTTCCTCGGGTCAAGCCCATATGGGTTACACCGCAGCCCCTGACAGAACCGACTCGCATCTATGTACCAATGCTGATGCGACCGTTGGTCTTACACACCTGCCTTTCCACCACCTCTTGCCACTTGAGTGTTGCGCAGACACTCAGCGCGCTTATGCGCTCCTGCTTGCGTAGACATCTCCACCCGTTGGTAGCCCCGCCGCTGCCTCAAGTGCCAGGGACGCGAGACTTTGCGACGTACAATTCGCTCAGCCACCCTCTCCTTGTCGCTACCCAATGGTGCCGATGATTTCCTCAGCGCCGAATAATTCGGACCCTCATCATCATGCCTCGGGGCAACGCCTGCATCTGTATTTTCATCGACAGTTTCGGGCGCCACGCAGACAAGTACGCCACTACCGAAGCTGAGCTCACCACATCCAACCCGGCCGACACCCTCGTCGATCGCTACATCCCACCCTGGGGATGCTCCGTTACCCTCATTTCCAACAACGGTCTTCAATTCTGCGCCAAATTCTCTCGCGCCGTCTACGAGCGCCTCGGCATCAACAAAGTCACGACGAGCTCCAACCTGTCCTGCACCAACGACGGCGTTGAACGCGTCAACTACACCATGACCTTGACTCGAACTACGAAACGATTAGACCATACATCTTCCTCACGTCGAACGCGACTCCGTCAGCGCCGCCAGCGGTCTGGCCCGCGATGACGTACACGTGGGCCGCCTGCCTCGCCTTCCCCTCGATGTGTTCGACCTTCCTAGCGTTGGCGGACATCAAAGCCTCAGCCGGCACAGCTCATCTAAATCGACGTTGCCCCGCCAACAACCCGCCAACAGCGCGACAACCGCGCCGTCTGGCAACTTCACACTGTATACGTTTCGCGTCCCGGCCGTCGCAACACCCCCATCATGGACGCTCTCTGCCTTTCCCTTTTGTTCTTTGTCAAGGGTTGGGCATTGATCTACAACACCGTTGCCACTATTAGCCGAGGCGTCAACAAACGTACCTACGTCACCATTCTCAAGACCAAACTCTCCTTCGACATGATCGGCCTGTTCCAGATATTCGCCGTGGGCTCAGCTCCGGCCTCTGTCATTCTTCATGGACGCCCCCTTCACGACAAGCTCCTGTATTTCGACCTTCCCTCCGGAATGACATGCCGGGCGCGACTGCCAACATTGCGTCTCCGTTCTCCAGTACAAGTCTTGTCGGAACCCCGATGACATCCACGATCTCCCACAATACTCACCGGCCGTCCTGACCAAGTACGTTCTCAGCTCCTTCTCTACCAAGTCCCCGCCCTTCCACGTCACCGTGGACGACATCTCTCTACCGCCGAACGCCTCGAGGTCGACCAGATCTCGGGACACCAACTGGTTTGCAGCCGGCGAGGCGTTCTCACCGTGATGTACGAATCATGCTGGGCCGGAGTCTTCTGCTCTTCTCGGGAACACGAACGATGCCTACGGCACCACCGACCCCATATCCTCCGCTATTGGTCGAGCACCTCTTCACAGCACCTCTCGCCAAACCATTTTTACCGCCAGGTGCGCATCGTGGCCGCCCACCGAGAACTATCGCTGGCCCGTGGTGAATTCTTCCTCGCTTCCGGGTACAGCCTCGTCCTGCGCACCCTCTAGCTCCACCGCTTCAGCTCTTCAACTCTCCCCGTCGGGGCACACCTCTGGTACAAGACCCGCGATGGTTTCCGGTGGATGGGCAAGTCATCTCCCGCGCCTCGACTCGTTAACTCCTCCGCTGATATCTACATCGTCCGCTTCCTCGACAACTCGGGTTCGATCAAGATTAACTTCGTTCCGTCCCTGCACACCACTTCACTGAGCGCTATCCGAGGATATTGGTGTCTTCAGCGTCATCAGGCCGCAGGCTTAGCACGAGGTGTGCTCCGAAATGCCCCCCCCCCCCCCCCCCCCCCCCCCCCCCCTCCACTCCTCCGCTCGAACACTTAAGTATAGCTGATGGTTGGTGGATGCGTGCGATTGGCGTACACTAGGTTTGGGACCAGTGCATTCGCAGCCTTTGACACGGTTTCGCTTTGCGTGTTCATTCCACTACTGCCTGACGTTTCGCTACGGCGCAACTTGCAACAAAACATGTTAATGTACTCCTAGGGTCTGCCTTTATTTGTACCTCCTTCTGCCTTTTGGTCGGGGCGGTCTTTCGGTCGTCCTTTCATTATTTCTTTATGCCTTTATTTCATGTTGTTTTCGTTCCTGTCCTTGGTATTTCCATTGGCGTCTTATTTTGCCCGGCTGTTCCCGACTTCCTGATATACTTGCGCCTTGAATGGTCATGGCTAATAGCATCTGGCCCACTGTTACCGACCTCTCCTTGGTGTTTCTAGTTTCGTATTGTACAACGTAGAACATCTCTTCGGGTATTCGACTTTCGTTTCTTTTGTTGTTGTTTTTTAGCATCAGTACATACCATCCAGCATGTCCGGCAATACAAAGGTCTACCCCCTGCCAGAGGCATTACTGACGAGTTGCAGGTGAGTATATTAATCTCAATTGGTTGTCATTCGTTTTCAATCGCAGTTTCTTCGACCCAGACTCTTCCGAGTTGTTCATGTATCTAGCAGCCATCCCTTTGTCGTCATGTGATCTTCATTCACGACTATTCAGGGTGGGCTAGTGTCATAGGCTACCGTGGTCTATGATGAACAGGCCAATCCCACATCTCTAGTTCCGTTGGCTAGTATTCCTTTTTGTTGGATCTAGCTTCTTTACTGTCTGCATAAAATATCTGTATTTGTAATACCGGCACGCAGGCTGATATTCCGTGCAGGAGGATCGTACTCATTGTACCGCCTGAAATATGTTATTTGTATCATCAACACTAATACGCAGGTTACTATTCCAAGTAGCTTGAAGATACGCGGATGTACGCACGTGGTATTTTCATGCTTCAGATTTCACGGGGTGTTTGTATGATTGAACTTGGGGATGACGCACGCATCTCCGTCAGTAGATTATCGCCAGATAAAGGCAGAGGGTACTTCTGGCTTGAAGCCAACTGCCCCACCCCCCCTCTCGCACTCGTTTTACTTGCCTCCTCGAGCAAGCTTCGGACCGATAAAAAAAAGAACATCAAAACGAACTGTCTCTTACTTTAGCCAAGTATAGACACCTATGTTGCACGTCTTTTGATGATCATCACCACCCGGCACTCTTGCCGTTCTCCGCATCGCAACTTTTCCTTCACTCTTTTCTGATCTTGTTGACGATTTGTTTGTTTGCCCCCCTTGGTCCGTCTGTCTGTGTCCTCTTTGTGTCTGTATTGTCGTCGTGACCCACGAGCTGGACATAGGACTGATCGTTTTTTCTTGTTTGTAGCTCTGTGTTTCCAGCCTCTTCTTGTCTGCCCGCCTCCCGTCTGGCGTTCTCGTGAGGCCCTTACGTTGGTCCTTCAGCTGTACATATCACGGGACTGATCGTACCAGCAAACAACAGCGATCATGTCCACGGGACTCGGCCTGAATTTTTCGTTCTTCGGTTTTTCTGATATGGTTGGCGTTTTTTTTAGCCGCCTTTCGTCCATCCGTCTGCCCTTTTTTGTCTGTGGTGTTGTCCTCAACTCACGTGTGGACCTAAGACTGTTTTTTTTTTTATTTTTTGGCTCAATGTTTCTAACCTCTTAATGTCTTCTTGCCTTCCGTCTGGACTTCTGGCCTTCTTGTGACGCACTTTCTAAAATTGATCTTTTGGCTTGCCATAAGTTGGGACTGATCGCACCATACTCGTAGAACCAATGCTACCTACTGTTGTCCTCGGGACTCGGCCCGTGGCCTGAGTACATTTTTGGTTCGTTTTTTCTTGTTACTATTTTTCACCCTTCTTTTTGAAATATTTCTTTCTTTCTTTCTTTCTTTTTTGTTTTTCACCCATCATTGCGTTGTTCTTTCGTTTTTTTTCCTCTTTTTTGGTATACATATATCAAGAGCATCACGTTGGGTATGTTCCTTGTCTTATTCGGTTGAAAGGAATACCGAATGGTATTCCACAACTCGTTGATGGTATCGTTACCCGGATTTACTTGTGCTGCCGTGCGCACTACTGATAGTTCGTCCTCTGTTTTGTCCCATCGATATGTATTTTTGTCACTGTCTGTTTTTCTTTTTCGGGCTGCACTTCAAGATATAGAAACTAACAATATGCGATCATCATCATCATGATCGTCATCGGTGAACAGTACGGGATTTCTGCCGTGCGAGTTGTCGTTGCCAGGTGTTTTGTCGCGAGGTGTGAGACTGTTCGCGATACTTGGGCAGGCGATATACATAATATAACTGGTAGGAGTTCTCTTACGGAGGGCCATAGAAAATAGCACCTACGGTACACACAAAAACCTATATGTTTACATATTTATGCTGGCATAAAATTGTCCCATTTTCTGTGGTCCCCCGTAATTTCTTCTTACAGCAAAAAAATGTAAATTGTTTCACGGCCATACATCGATCAATATAACGACTAATTAGACACTGATACGAGCTGAGCCAGCCAACGTGCTGCCGAAGCGATAGACTGGCCACGCCCCACTCAATCCTACATATTATTTTGGTGCGATTCGTTTAGACGGGGTTGTTTTTTTTTTCGTTCGAGGGGTGTGACCGATACAAGTATCCGGAGAAGTATAAACGACCCTACCTTGTCTCACAAGAAGAAAGAAAAAAAGATCGCTTCACCTTGGTCTGCATATATGTGTACGTGTATTTGTCAAATTTTCGTACTTTTGCCAACTTTTCTCTTCGCACGAGCACTTTTAGGCAAAACAGCAGTAAGTGCACGGACACGGGAAGCCCTGCCGGACACATTGGTCTAGGTCTCGGCGCGATTCGTGCACTCTGAAGCGCGTGGCAGGCGCTCAAAAACAAATATCCGGCGGGAGTGGTTAATACGATTTCCCTGGTTTCAGTAAGAGGCCCCATGTTGTACGTACGTATCGGTACATGCTCTCTGTTTTCTCCCCCCGACTCTCATGAGCTGTGAGCACACAGCCCATATACCAGGTACACAACAGTCAACATGCACATATGCCATCGTTCCAACGCTGCCGCCCACACGCCGTGCGTGTTCGACACACCCGTATGCGCAGTGTTGCTGTGGTTGCTCGTGTTTGTCGGAGCCTGCCGTCAACCTTCCATCGTCTGCCATATATATTTTCTTCCGTATGTACCCAGGATGACGTATAATATCCCTATACATTTGTTTTGGGTTGTTGCACGGAGCACGGACCACCGCCTAGAGAACAATATCCACAGCAGTACACAGAGCGTGCTTACCTCCAGCTTCCTACAGCACCACAACCAACTCTACTGCCCAGCAGCAGCAGTGGGCACACCTTGCGCGAATGGATGATCGTACTGCGGCTCATTCGTACAGCAGCGTTCGTACAAAACATTCTTGCAGCAGTACAGTAGTTTTGATTGACCGATAGATCCTATACGGCCAGGTGAAAGGGGATCAGTACACGTGCGTTCCTCGCGTTGCATTTTACAGCAGTACTGCTGAATATACAGTCGTACCTGTACAAGCTACTCTACTGCTGTAGGAGATCGTGCAAGGTGTTTTAGATTGCGTAAAAAACAACGCATGCCAGTTGTACGAGCACTACTGTTCTAGCGTATACGTTTATACTGCGCTGGATAACATTTTCGTTTCCGAGGTTCGACTCGCACCATCCACGTTTTTTTTTTAATTTCATTTTTGTTTTTTTTTGTACAAGGACTACAACAGCCGTACTACAGGAATAATAATACATTCGTCCACACCTTACTTTTGTGAACGTATAATATGATATAGTACATGTTAGTTGTGTGTTTTAGCCCAAATTAAAGAGTTCGGGCGCCCTTGCGTGTGGCGTGCGTTCATACCTCAACATTTCACAGCTACTCCGAATACTTGGGAGTAAAGCAAAGTATGTTCGAGAAAATACTGCTGCTATTACCGTAGGTACTTCGTACACTCGCAGTATTTTCGGGTTTAGTACTCGAGATACTGCGAGTACTCGCAGTATTTTGAGGTTCTGTAGACACCACTACGTATACTTTCTTCGGGCTCGCACTAGTGCGGGGTCGGTGGTCCTCATTGTTTGGCAAATGCGTGGAAGCTTTCACAACTGCCATTTGGAAGTAAACAACTTCCATAACTTCCATTTTGATTTCCAAATGGAAGTTTTTCACTTCCAAAGGAAGTTGTGAAAGTCAAAATGAAAGTTTTTAACTTCCAAATGGAAGTCGTGAAAGTCAAAAAGGAAGTTTCGAAGTTTTTTACTTCGAAATGGAAGTTGTGGAAGTTTCGACTTCCAAATGTAAGATTTGGAAGTCGAGTGGAAACTTCCATTTAGCCCATGGAAGTTTCCATTTTGGAAGCTTCCACTGCCATGCCCGGTAGAAGCTTCGTCCAGCTTCCATTAAGCTTCCATACATCTTGATATACTTTCACCTACTGTCACCCACTTCCACTTCACGTCTAGAAGTTCCATTATTCTTCTACCTTCAAGGAAACTTCCATCGGCGTCCCCCTAATATTCTGTCCACGTCCATACTGAACCGTAACTTCCACTTACTTCCACCTAGTCACATCCGCTTCCATTCAACTTCCACAAGTATCGTTTGGCTTGCAAAACTTCCACTAATTTCAACGAAACTCGCATCTGAGTACGCAGAATCTTCTGACCACTCCCCCATATTCAAGCGCGACTTCCACCTACTTGTACGTACTTCCCACGCACTTCGATTAAACTTCCAATGGCTACAGCTTAATTATTTATTTAGCTTCTATTTAGCTTCCATTTCAATGGAAACGTTCACCTACACCCGCAGACGCTTCCATCCACTCCTATAGTCAAGCTTACCTTCCCCCTAATCCCACTCACTTATATCCGTTTCCAATTATCCAACTTCCACATGTCCAAAGTTACGTGTAACCCTTCTTACACGGAAATTCATATCAGCGTTCGCCGAAGGTTCCATACACTCTCATATGCAAGAATAAATTCAACATATTTTCACGTACTTCCACGAGCTCTCATTCACTTCCAATAAACTACCAAGAAATATGTTTGTCTCGTATTACCATGGAAAACTCCCATCTACGTCTGCAGAGGCTCCTATCCACTCCCCGGGGCTCATATGCATGTGGGACTTTGGCCTAATCACTTCTTTTATGAAGTGAAAATGAAGCTTGGAAGTGAAGATGGAAGTACTGGAAGTCGGGAATGAGCCTACCACGTGAATTCCATTCTATATTCAACTTCCAAAAGCTCCATTTGGACTTCCAAACGGATTTTTTTTTCACCCCAAAGGGGAGTTTGTGTGAAGTTTTGGACTTTTAAATGGAAGTTTCCGACTTCCAAATAGAAGTGTTCCACTTCCAAATGGAAGTTTTCGACTTCCAAATGGAAGTTTCTAACTTCCAATAACTTCCAAATGGAAGCTCCTAACATCCAGTAACTTCCAAATGGAAGTTGTGGAAGCACAAATGGAAGTTTAGGAAGTGAAAGTAGAAGCCTCGCCAGCAATTCGAAACCTTCCTTTTTGACTTCCAAAACTTCCATTTGGACTTCCACAACTTCCATTTGGAAGTTCCACAACTTCTATGTGGAAGTTTGGAAGTTTTAAACTTCCATTTGGAAGTTTTAAACTTCCATTTGGAAGTTAGAAACTTCCTGTTGGAAGTAAAAATGGAAGCTTTGGACGTTTTTGACTTCCAAATGGAAGTTTTGGGAGTCGAGTGGAAGCTTCCACACATTTACTAAATAATGAGGTGGACCCTGCGAGGTTCGCTACTGCTGCTGGCATGGATACCGCCTGTTGTGCTTCAAGTATCTCGGGGTTCTGTACCGCGGGTACTACAAGTATACCAGTACTAGTCTAGCGGTAATTCGTCCGTTGGTAGTGTTCGTACTGCTGCTTCTGAGAGACTCAGTACTCGCAGGAATGAAATACCCTCAATATGCCCAGCATACTTCGAGTATGAAGTATACTTCAACCGTCTGTGCACTGTGTCGACAAGTCTCAGGCCCAGCGTTCAGCACAAACCACACGCAAATAGTCCCACACAAGTGGGAGTTGGAGCAAACTACTTTCGCTGGAGACAACTTGAGCATTTAAAGCAGTCTGGCAGTATTTCGATAAAAGCATGTACTTCGAATGCTCTCAGTATCTTGAGGTTCTGTATTGCGCATATTGCCTATACGCCAAGTATTTTTTTCGTGTTTCGATACTACTGCGGGTAAATACTTACCTGTATTCTCGGGGTTCGGTACTACCCACACGCTCATTACTCTCAGTATTTGGGCCTTCTCAGTACTCGCAGTAGTTTTGCCGCCAGTACTCCAATACTTTCAGTACTCGGGCTACGATTTGTTCTCGAACATTTACCTGTGAAACCTTGATATTACCCTGAGCACCAAGAAACATTTACTTTGGGGGAACATACATGTTGTAGTACCAGTATGTATGTATGTGATGTACCTTACTCAGCCGGTCACAAAGTATTATGGCGCAACCTCGACCTCACGCAACTTTTTTGTACTTACGAATTTATGGCCGCGAGTCAGCTGGATCAATATATCTCCACTTACCGATACCCTATTATATATTGTTGTAGTAATGATCCCACACTTATTCCGCGAACAGTATAATATGTCTATCCTCAAAAAATATGTTATGTGTGTGTTCTTCACGTTAAAATGATGGGTGGGTGCAGGTGCTACTTCTAAACAAGTGTGCAGGGTTTCATACGAGTATTATTTCGCTCTTGCGCCACTCCCCTATTAATACGGCACCTCCTGGAGGGGAACCTTGTAATATATATGTATATATGTGCTGAGCACATACGAGTAGATTTCCAGGTGGAAACTCGCAAAAATGAGCGGGGCTTCGCAGAAAAGCTAGCATTTTCCTTAGTCACTCGATTTATGTATGAAAGTTATGTTTAGGCAATATCTCTTGCTTGGTTGCGATTGGGCAATGAACTAGTACCGGTCTTCTCGTAGCGTGTTCTGCTCAGTCTTCACCATTTTTTGCCTCGATCGGGGACGACGATTGTATTACAATTTTTGCGTCGAAACGCTGGATTTTACAGTTTCACAGATTGCTCGTCGAGCTTGAGTCGGACACAAAACATGCCACACCTGGTGTTTTATTGCCTGGCATTTTCTCTGTATATGGCACATGCAGAGTTGTGTCAGGATCAGTGCCTCCGAATTTCAAGCAACAATTCGCCGTGGTTCACGAGAGAACGAGAACACTCGCGCATCGGCTATGCATTTTAAGCCTGGCCCAGTTCATTGGCCTGTTGAAATAATCGCATCAACCAGGGTACAAGCCCATGCATGCCACTAGGTTTGCTCTGCGAGTCATAATGGGCGGTTGTAAGAAACACTAGCCGAAGTATTACAACAGTGTATTGAGCTCTTCGTAAACCCTAGGTATTAACAATACCATTCACGGAGAATCAATTATTTTACGCTTTGCTTGAGTTGGAAAACGCAATTTGGCATGGTTGTGCGTCATTTTAAGTCGTTGAGCATCTCGAAAAATGAGTCATTAAGTACCCACGCGAGGGCGTTTCGGCAACATGTGCCTACCACCTTGAATTGGAAGCAAGCGTCTGTCGGTCAACGTTTCTCCCATCCCCGGTACTGTATTGCGTTTGAGGATGGCTTCTATGAAGCGATCGTCTGGACCTTGCCCATGTTTAAGGAGGCCGCCGATAGGTCTGCAAGCTTAGCGCAGATGACCTTATCTGCGATCTTCCGGAGTTGGGATTACAGCTCCTGTCAGGTTTTCTGGCCATTACCTCCAGTTCCGGTCTCATCTTCGTGCCTGAGGACCAGGAGGTGTGCCGGTGCTTCAATGAGCAAACACAAGATGGTGTAGAGTTCCTGTGGAGCCTTGGCGCGCGTACATTGTGTTTGTTCAAGAGTGTGGGTTGTAGTCAACCGTTGATTCATCGGTCAGAGTAATGCTTTCTTCTGACCTGCGGTTCCCCTTTATCATACCGACGACGTCTTTGCGGTTGATGCTCAGGATGAGGCAGGTTTCCTTCCGTCAGTCCTTGGACTTTCGCCTATGAACTTGAGTTTGAGACCCTCCATGATATGGGCCAGGTTTCCCTCGCCGTTGTTAGAGTCCCCCATGGTAACGTCTCGGGCTTTGAGCTGAATTCTCAAGGTGTGTCGCCCAACGATTACGCAGCACGTCAGGTACGGCTGCGAATCCAAGACCTACGGCGATAAGCATTCAGTCGGTCGGCTACCTGTCTTCTTGCCGTTGCTTGGGTAATGCTAAGGTTCACAGCAGTGATTAAGACTACCCTTAATGATGTCGTTTCTTGATAGATGTCAAGACATACAGCGGTAGGTAAGTAGTCGGTTGGCAATCTGTCCTGTTGTTTTGTTGTCGTTTCTCGGGCAATGCTAAGGCTCAAACCAGTGGGTTAGGACTACCCTTGTGTTATCGTTGCTTGATAAATAGAAATATTTACTGCTGCAGGTAAACAGTCGGTCGGCTACCTGTCTTCATTATCGTTGCTTGGGCAATGCCAAGGCTCACAGCAGTGGGTTGAGACTACCCCAAGGCTTGTTATGTTGCGGCGGAGGGAGGTGGGAGCAACCAAAAATACGACGCGTCGAGGCATGCAGCCACGAGTCGTTGGGCGCAGAGTAGAGGCGGAATACTCTGTGGGTGTGGGAGGGGTGATTCATTCAGCAGACGGTTTCAGCCTGCTGAATGCAAAACGCCTGACCAAGACGTACAGCGCATGCAGCGCATGGACCAAAACCGAGTGTCTTCAGACGCTACCCAGGCAAGGAAGAGAATACGTTCAAAATCTAAAAAGTGAACTATAGGACTAAAAACTGAAGGATTAGAGGCTAAACCGACTGTTCGCTCGCATATACGCATCATTCCATGTGATAACGGGCATAATCGAGTATCTGCATCGCTCGCAATCGGGGGTTTTGATCATTGTTTGCTTCGCTCTCGCCTGAGCGGAGCCTTGGAGCCACTGGGACTGCCGAAGGGTCCAACGTACGAACTGAGGAGGCGAGTCAGGTGAGCGTTGACAGCTCACCCCGGGGAGAGCTTGCCGTCACAGTTATCGTTGCTTGGTAAATATCAAGAATTACAGCCAAAGGTAATCAGTCGGCCGGCTACTTCCCTTCGTTGTCGTAGCTCGGGATACACCGATCCTTACAGCAATAGGTCAGACTACCTTGTCTCTTTATCGTTGATCAGGCAATACCATGACTTTCAGCAGTAGTTTAGACTACCTCGTTTCTGTCGTTGCTTGCGTAAATACCAAGGCATACAGCGGTAGGTTTGACTACCTATCTTGGTCATGACTTGGCCGTAAATCACGACGCGCAGCAGCAGAGAGTTTGGTCCGTACGTTGACGCTATCATTATTAAAGTCTGGAATATTCTCGACATAACAGGGTGGCGGTCTCTAATAGCTTCCGCGCTGCCTATCTATGCAGGATTTCTAGACGTCGTAGTAGCTTGTTCTTGTTCACCCACGTTCTAGTCGCCATCTCCGTCGTGGTTGAGCTACGACTGGTAGTCTTGATCCCAAAGATTGTACTCGTGCAAACACGTTGTTCAATGCATTGTAATCGGATTCCGTCCAACGTGCTTATAGCTGGCTCCGCGGGGGGAAATCGACGAACAGCAGACTTGATCCTATCACCTGTTCACGTTCAATCACGTTGCTTCTGTTAAACTTGAACTACGAATAGCAGTCTCGGTGGGTGTGGCTCCGAAAGACATGTGTCTTGACTCATCGTGCTGCTTGAAGCTGTCGAGGGGCATTTGTTCACGTATCGAGGCTCATAACCTGTTAAAATTGATTGGCTTATGGCAATGGTATGATACCAAATATAGTGCCTAAACCGCGGTTACGCTGATTTGGTGATATGATGTGAGCATAGCTCCAAGAGAAGATTTTTGTGCGGGTGGTGTTTTTTTTTCAGCGTGGTGCTCGTGAAGAATAGAAGCACCGGGTGATGTATGATGGTGCCCGGTAGATGCCCCTCGTCGAGCTACAAAGCAAGACCCGAAACGTTCAAACAAGAACAAAACCAGTGTACTGTACTCTGACGTCGTACTCGTTTCGTCCTTGGACCCTGGGCGTATTTTCCCGACATGAAATCGTATTTCCTTATGTTGAAATCGTCACGTTTGACAAACCGACATCGTGGTCGTACGACAAATAGCCACAATTTGCTCGCACGTACAACTACAATTGTAGACTTATTAACTTCTATTCGTACCACAGAACTACCGTTGTCATCAAAGCTGGCTAAATATACCTACAGTACACGACGGGAAGCAGTGGGAACACATTTGAACAGCCCTCTCTGGTACGTTACGTTCGTACAGAATATACCACGCTGTGCTACTGCTATCTTTGTACAAAGCCACCACCAGGTATGATACGTTTGCAGCGACCTAGACCTTTTACGGCTGTGGTAAAAGCACCAACTACTATCAACACCGACTAGGGGTTGAGGCGCTAGTACCCTCAGGAACGCGTCGTCAAGTACCCGCGTAGAGGCGTTTCGGCAACCAGCACATGCTACTTGGAATTAGAGTCAGGGGTATGCAGCCAAGAACCGTATTTCGAAGTTCAAGAATGATTGATGCAATATCCTAGAATAGAGCTTATTAGCTCTTTTGTGGGCCTAATAACTTGCTCTCTACCATGATATCGTAGGATCGTCTCCGGCACCTTTATCGACGACGGCTCAAAAATACATGTGCCGTCCGCCTGGACAACAGCTATCTTTTAGTGGAGACCATTTCTTCGTCCGTGGTGGAGCCATTGTACTATACACTTGCGCGGGACAAATCATTTCAGCGTCTTTGCGAGCTTTTCCTGCTTCTCGCTCACAACTTCGAGTACACGAAAACACCTCGTTGGTTGTTTCCGGCTGGCTCAAACTGCTTGCTGGCACACCCAATGCCCTAGCACACCCCATCAACAGCATCCTCCAAGGGCGCGGGCCGTAGCTTCCAGTGAGGAGCTGTAGCTATCCGCTAGCGCAAACGGTCTGTTGGGGGTTGTTTTACCGCTTATTTTGTTCACTTAAATTTCGAGATATTCTACCACCGCAGCACCTCGAAGTGGAGGTGTAGGTCTCTGTTAAGAACCCGAGAAAGGGCACTCTAGAGACAAACACAAGCGGCTGTGATGAAATTGTTTGCGGTCACGGTCGCTGTCCGGTACGCACGAACAAGTCGAATGTTTAAGCGCGAGCGTGATGGAAAAGCGTTTTTTTTTTCAAGTTTCGTTAAAACGTCAAAACATCTGGTGACTAGAGTCACCGGAGACTTGGGAACAAGCGTGGCCTAATGGTTTACGAACGATCGAATTTCCTTACGACCACTTCGGTTGAGGAACGCCGTCAAGTACAAGTAACTTCGACACCTGCCGGACCACGGTTCCGTGCGGCAAACAACCCGATGCAACGCTTCCAGAGCTATAGGTCCCCCAAGACGTAGCAGAAGCAAACGCTCGTCCGGTCATTCCCCCTTTCAAATATGACGCTCAATGCAGCAGCCGTCCATCCACGGCACCAGTGTCGCATGTAAGATATGTCATTCCTTGGTGGGGAAATCCAAGCGAACCACATAACATTCCCCACCGGACCGTCGACCGCCCCTTCTATTTTCTGGTGCATAATTGTCAAACAATCTGCGGCAATTTATACGCCTACCGCTCAACCGTCGGACGCGCAGTGTAAAACATAGCTCCAGAAAGGCACAGCCGTACCGGCTGCATGCGCGTTTCAGCAGCGCGAGGCGTTATTGTGAATCCGTGGGGTATGCGTTGTATTCAGTACTCGACCGCTCGACGCGCGCCGCGCCGCTGAGGCGAGGGCCGTGCAAGTCGTGGCCGAGACCATTGGTTCGGACGTCACCGGGAACAAAGTCATGAATATTGTGAACAAACACCTATTGCCTACCGAATCCCTTTGGACGCACGGACTGTGAAAGTAGATGTGTGGTTGCCGGCCACTTCGTCGCTGACTATTTCCGCAACTCAACACACCAACGATTGAGCTGTGGTGAGGCCATAGCCGCAGCGACTGATAGCCTAGAAATCACCTTGACATGGAAATGGCTCCAGTGTCCATCGCGAGTATAAATCTCGACGGATGCGGCTATCTAAGAACACTCCATATCCGTTTGAACACGATTTACACAAAAAGTATATATATAGCCTTGCAGCACATCGTTAGCAACCTTACTGTTGTATAACCCCCACCAAACGCATTGTGCTCATATTTCTTGTACTCGGAAAGCTTAGATGGGCTACTTGTGCAACAATCGAGCGCTTCCGTGCGTGGCCCCGAAACCATAACTCAGCTTTCGCGCGAATACCTATATACTTTTTATATTGTTTTGTTCTGCCCGTGATGCGGACATATGGTCTGCCATCATTAACGGTGTCCATACGTACGAATACAAGCGGCTGGAGCCACTTAGAGCCACCGCCACTAGCAAGTCTGTGTCTACGGCATAAACCATTGCTGAAAATTCAGGAATTACTACAGGACAACAGACGAATACCACTGCGACAACTTAAACACCAACATGACCGTTACGTGGAAGACACACAGTCCGGGAGATCTCTCTTCCTCCACAAAATTTTGAGACGCCACAAGTTACCAGGACACCTACGCTTCTCAGCTCGCCATTTAGTCATCCCACACTATACCGAGCGCCTCCGTAGTTTGCCTTTGAAATATAGAAACAGCCAGGTCATAGAGCAGTAAGTCCCCAGCGACAGCCGCCCTGATAGCTGGGCTGCTATGCGCCCATCGCAGTAGGGCCTGGCGCTTCCTAGACTGAGGCCCCGGGTTTGCTGGCGAGTCGTTGGCCCACCGTCGCACAGGGCTTGTCACCGTTGCATCAAATAGAAGCATGGACAGCTCCCAGTGCGCGAAAATCCCAACGGCATCGTAGTCGAGAAGTACGTCCTAAGGGGCATGAAGGTGTTGGGCAACGACGGGGGGGCTGGTGAAAGCAATATACTTACACAGGTAAGAGAACCGAAGCAACTCACCGAATGTGGCGCAACACGATTTAATCGAGCACACAGACTCCTCCGCGGTATTGCCAGCAGCGGTCACCATGCACAACGGAAGTACGCGGGCTACGGTGGTAGAAACACTTACAAAGCAAGAAAACGAATACGAAGTGCAGTCGTCCGGGCGGTACTAAATTAATCGTCCGCCTCAAAGGGCACGGCGTCACGCCCTCAAATAAAAGGGTTAAATTACAACTAGTGTTTACAGGGCCTATATAGCTACACGGGATATGATGTCCTGTAGTGCCAACATTTACTAGGCGTATATGCTGGCGCAGAGTACCTCACCACCCACGAAGGGGGGAGCAGGCAGTCGAACGTATACAAAGTTGGTGCTACTGCAGAGGCGGGTATCTCGATTTTCACTTCCGCGTTTACGTTACTTTACGCCACTCGGGCGAAGGGCGCTGTCCCCCACCTAAACTTGGACTTCAAAACCAAACGTAGTCGCAGAGTGACCTAACCAATCTTGTGGTGGTCGTAAATATCGCGAAGACAAAGAGCGTGAGGAATCCACACTGCAAAACATAAACATGGTGTAGTAGTCACTCTCCCGAGTGGTTCTGATCGGCTTAAAACATAAGACTAAAACGTAACCCACCCTACCACAGCAGCGGCCGCAAGTTACATGCCGTACTACGGAGTCGATAAAGCGCACAATCGCGTCGACGGCGAAAACCGAGACCACAGCGTTCTAAGGACAGCAAGCCGGTATCGACCGAGGTGTGACGCTGGGATTGCCCAAGCATCATCTTCCGACCCATCAGACAAGAAGGAGTCCGAGGAACCGCAGCGCACGCCTGGCGAAGGCGTGAAGAAATGAACGGTGAGACACTACAACGTATCCCAAATCCACCATTTTCGACCCCAATATAGGCTACGGCTACGCTACAGCTTCGATCATAAAAGAGCAACCCACGGACACGCCTCTCTACTTGTGTGTCGCAAACCTCTGGCGTGGTAGGAATGACCCTTCGCATCGTGACTAGATGAGAACCCACTGTGGTATGACCCGTTTATATATGCGGTTTAACAAAATTTCGTCTGTTGAACTTTTCGTCTGTTGAACTGCCGCTTCCATGGAATATCCTTACCTGTGCGTATAGGAGGGAATCCCAGCCCCCTTTTTCGTCGAGGGAGACCGGTGGCAGTCGATCTATACTCTGCTCGCAAAACGCGCCCGGCGGACAGTACGATGAAAAATTAAGCTGGTAAATTGCCTTGTTCTTCCAGTTTTCCTTAGCGAAGGCCAAGAGGCGAGACGATATCGGCTTTGGGTCGCTCGATGACCCGCACCACTGCAGGCCAGTAGAGATACGAGAGGGTTTCACGCGTAACGAATGAAGGGCGATGGGGAGAGTGCACTTCCGTTATGCATTGCCGTAGTCCTACAATCATAGATCCTCGCACATCTACAATGCCGCGCTGGACCATGTTGTGTTTTCGCCGAGTAGGATATCAAGCGCGAGGCGCCGTGAGGTGTTGGGCGAGTAGCACATGAAGGGCGAGCCGAAAACTACTACGAACCACGTTTGAGGCGGGTTTTCAATGAATTGGAGAGCAGCTTCGAATGCATTGATTTGATCAATGGTGTGGCCATCTTGAGAGACAGCAATGGGTATACAATGTACGTGTCTCGCGCGTATACTCACCAAACATTCGTGATACAAGAATCTCCTTGTGCGGACTTAAGGTTCTCCACCCCACACAATAAACCCAGCTCGACCGCCATCCTTGTCACTGCCAAACCACCAAACGCTCTCCGGTCTATTAGCTCACATAGCAGTGAAAGGCGTGTTTCACAGCGTCGTCGCCAGCCAATGACTACTGTATCTAACCTATAGTGTGTATATATGCTACGCGACGGGGGAAGGCGTATCATAGGCTAATAACAGCTCTGCCCCTGTTGGTCTAGACCTCTCACCACAACACTCAGGTCACTCTCTATCTTGGCAATACCATCACGGCCCAGGCCCCCTTTGTCCGGAGGAGTCAAGGGTACTTACTCATGAACAATGGCCGGGAAATCTGAAGAGAGTACAGGACCGAAGCCCCCCCGCTCCACACGTCTTGACCTGCTGAATAGAGGATAGCTCCCAGGTTCCCTAAAATCCTGAGTAGTTTCGCCACGCGGTGCTTATGGTCCGTGGCCCCTATTGCTCTTACTGAGCACTTGCTTCTCACCTCATCTGGGCGGACCTGCTTGTCACCGGATTCGGGACAATAGAAAAACGCCGAGACCAAGCGATCGACGGGATGCCTCATCATCGTGAAGTACTGGCAGTTCCTGCCAACCTCTTCCATTGGAAACCTGCCGCCCGACCCACATAAAGCGGGTGGGGTTGTTAGTGGCAACAATCAAGCGCCGACCGCTGTACTGGAATCAAGCGCAACACAAATTAAAGCACCTACATGAACGCCAAGGATACCAACGATCACCGTTGGGTTTGGATAGCCACAGCTGCAACGCCAAACAAAATGGTGCTCCACCTGGAATACACTCTGCGCTGATGGTGTTAGTCGTCGAATATGTTCCGTGTCGAAGGTACTTCGCACGCGGATGTCACTGGTCAGTTAGGAGCCAATCTCTCGATGTTTCTGAAAAGGGAATATAACTGACACGTACATTTGCGTTAGCGAGCCGTAACATGGATGAACGTATGTAAACGTGATCTATTGATGTTCTGCGGCCGACACAATCGCTAAGCATACTCAGCGGCACGACGCAGTAAATGAGTGTCGCAACTACGACTACGAAATTTTTTATTTGTTTTAAAAAATGTGTTACGTTGAAACAATGAAGGGCAAACAAATCGTCATGATCCTATCTGTCGCCCTCTCCCGTTCCGATGCACCATTGGTATTTCGTCCGAAATCTACGTTGTCGGCTGCATCAGACGCCTCTGGTGCACGAGGAACGGTTACCTAGAATTTTCCCTTTTGCTTGTGAAGGCAACGCTCGGGTACACAACGTGCCCCACACAACAGGCGGCAACCCAAGCGCAGCCCGCACGTGTATGATAGTGGCCCTTCTCAAATTGTATGCAAGAATGTGCTTGAGACTCGCAATGCGAGACTCACACAACGTGAAAGGTCGGGGCAAACCCCGCAGTACCTGAGCAATTCCACGTATCCCGCGATGACCGACGAGAAGTGCAGGGCGTCGAGGCAGGGTTCATTGGTCTCAGGTCCGATGACGCAAAGGCCTGAGGAGAGACCATTAAGCATGGGACAGATGTAAGACACGCGGGTATTCGATTGAAGCATTTATTGACCGACGGTGTGTTGCGACCAGTCCGCATGTGTTTGGGGCTGCGGTTTTGGTCTCCACCGCACCACTCCCTGACCCCAACACACAAATAGACTTCCACGGCGACTAAACGCTAGGAGAGAGGTGGCAGGGAGATTTCTAGAAACGACGTATACCGAGGCGATGAAAAGACGCCACTAAATCAACTTCCACACTGCATGGCCGTTTGTCGGACGCTCGACGCAAGCACAGTTAGAACATGACGATCACGATGCCAACCCGCGGTACTAAAATTATGTCTTCGCTGCCGGTCTGTGCCGACTGGAAGGATGACAAACCATGGCCAGACCTACGGTGTTAGCTGAAAGCTAAAGACAGAACCCACAAAATCGTTACGCTAGATGTAATGGGACATGCCACGGAAGGGGTGCACCTTATTGAGGCATGCTGCCTCATCCCACGGTAGCGATTGGTTGCACGTTTTTATCAACTATTCTTAGTAGCTACTCAAGTGAGCAGATCTCTGCGAGTAGACAATTTGACAAAGGTCTGTGTGTTTCAGCGATCGCACATCGAAATGTTAGTCGATTTGCGCGAATAACTGCTTTTCGATGTCATGTTTCCGGTGAGATAGTGATGCTTCTCGTGCGACAGCAGGACAACACAAAGCACCACCCTTAGACCAATGACAACGAGAACGCGAGGTCTAAACGTTTTCTTTCAAAGATATTGCTTTAAAAAAACAGGCCAAGGTATCCCCGAGCCACTCAGAACTGACTGCTATCCAGACGGACCGCAGACGGTGTTCAGGTTACTGCAGATTCGCGCCACACTAACTGAGCTAACACTTTCCGCTGCCCGCTGAGCAAGACTATTCTATCGGGGTTTTGGGCGAACTGCCTCAAACCACGAACGGCACGTGCGCACGCTGACCTGGAGGGGGTCCACCGGAAGACGCGCTGGCGGCCACAAGCTGCTGTTTAATGGAAGACCCGCCGCTCTTCACCATGTGGTGAAACATGGTGCAGTAGGCCGGGTCGTCCCTTGCTCCGTTGCGTGAAACTGAAGCGTAAACCTGTCGCCCGCACACGTGAACGACCGCATTGCACCAGAGTATACCACGATTACAAGGATCTTTTTTATCCCTAAGACGGACGACCTGTTGGAACTGAGCACACTTAGCCTACAGCAGCGAAAGCGGCCTCCGCCAAGTATACAGCCTCACAAGCAACTAAGCGCAGAGTTTCCGCCGGCGAAAGACAGCCTGTAGCTGAAGTACTGACGTTCGTGTGGAACGCACTGCTTCTCGAAGAAGATATCGCGCCTAGGCCAGTGTTTCTTGTGAGAGAGCCGGGATTGAGTACGTTTTCGTCTAGGCAGCCGTTTGGCCCACAAACGACGCCTGTGCGGCTCCGACATAACATGGACAAAAAATGGGTGCGCCTGATGAACAATAGGCCAGCACATTTACATGATAGATACACGTGTCGCAATTGGACGATGTTATCGAAGGCCGCCCAGGATGGATGTGTTTAGATAGCGTTTCATGTAAATTAAGAGTCAACTCCAGGACACGCAACCATGTCTGACTCGCAAAAGCTTGCCTAGACTACCACAAAGATGCCACGTGCGCAGTTTTGTGGATGCTGCGTGCAAGCTGCGAGCGCGGGCTCAGTGGTAGAGGCACGTGATTAAATATCGCCAAGACGTCGGTGAGATGAGCTTTCACAATGTAGTACCTCTACATAGTTTTGCCACCACAGAGCTTCCTTACGTACGTTTTGAATCGAAGAATCGGCACGGACACTGGATATGCTTGATGTCGACGAGTAGGAAGAACGTTTTCACGTGATTACCACACACTACTGTGATGCTTCCATTCACAGACAGATTAGATGCTGTTTGTGACGTGAACACAGGGCGGGGTCGCATTGAAAAGCGCAGTAAATGACGACACCGGTGTTTTAAAATAGGCGTCACGTGTACCATGGATTTACGTCGCCAAATGTATGTAACAGTTCTGAAATGGAGAAGCGTGTGTGGTGTGTGTGTTTTCTTTCTTTCTGCCCGTCGACATCCAGCACAACCAGAGTCCGTGTCGGTTCTTCATTCCTATTTAATAGAAGAGATCCAAGTTCTGTGGTCGCGAAGCTACGCCACAGAGATACTACGTTGCCACGTATGCACTAAGCACAGCAGTGAGCAATGCAATGCCATGTCATCATACCGGATACGACAGACACGACACACATATTCTATGAGATAGAGAATGGAAAGGGAACAAAGAGAATACAAAAACAAAGATGACAAATCGAAAGAGAAAACTAAATATATATATATATATATATATAAATATATAGAAGGAACAAACTGCCGCGCCCCCCCCCCGCAGGGGATGTGGCAGACACCTTGAAAAGAAAGCGCTGGGGGAAAAAAGGATAAGCAGGAGAAAAAAACCACCACTATAATACTTGTAAACAGAGTAAGACTGGTGCGAAGGTTTCGCTTTTTCTACTCGTCGACGTCCAGCACACCCAGGCAACAGCAGTGTCCGTGCTGAAGAGAAATCGAAATGCACAAGCGCTGGGGTCATCTAACTACAGCACACACATACTACAGACTGAGTAGGGATAGTAGACAAGCAAAGCTACTATTAATACCTGGTATTTATTACTGCTGTTGAATAGTACCCAAATTCCATGCCGTTGGAATGGGCACGACAGGCACGACCTACGAACGCCAACAACCCAGATTCATTCGTAAAACGAGCTATTCATACTAATAATTAATAGATAACACCGAAGGAGGATGAGGAAATAACTGAAAGAACACCACTCTACCCATAAATTTAGGGGATATTTCTGTACTAATATTGAATATAAAAGATATAATGTTTAGGGACAGAGTGATATATATATATTATCAACACTGGAAAATAAATGGAAAAAGAAAAAAGGGCAGTGAAAAAACATATAATATATACTTGAGTACAGGTAGAATAACGACACAGCATTGCTGCAGTAGTAGTATTCCTATCACGCTATCTATATAGTTCCAAGTGTGTTGATTAGAAGAGCTTGCAATATAAAGAAGCGCCCATAGAGGACCTCGCACCACAGCAAAGAGAGCCTGAGTATCTAATCGATATTTTACCCGCGTGTTGTACAGCGGCTAGCTGCAGCTGATACTGCTTAGCAATACGTTGAACGTGGGACGAAGTCTCAACATCGCCAGCTCGATTCTATATTCGGTAATCAGCAATACAGTTGCTTGTTGTCTAGGTGGTTCTCGTATTACGTCCGTACTTATCATAGAAATCGGACAACCTCTCTGGTGTATTTGGTACCCCACAGGGCTTGCATCTCTGTAGGATTCAAGAAATCGAAGGGTCACCACGGACACTACTGGGTTTGCTGGATGTCAACGGGGAGAAATAGAGATTCAATATGTGTCTCTTCGTTGTTTCTACTCGTCGACACACCCTGGTACTACTGCTGTAGTTAGCAAATAGTAGGTAAGTACTATGAATACGCTCACTGATGTCGTGAATATCGTATATGTAGTGCGATGAGATGAGATATTGCATTGTCTACCCTGCTCATTGCATGTATGTCGTGTTTTCACATTGGTTGCTGCGTAGTGCGATGAGATGCCATGTTGTATCGTCTACCCTGCTTATTGTATGTATGTCTCGTGTTTTCACATTGATTGCCGCAGAACGACTAATTGTATGAATAAAAATATTGATATTTATAGTAGTTCACAGGTGTCGTAGTTTTGTGACCACAGACCTTGCTGCTTGTGTCTAGGGTTGGAGAATCGGCATCGACACTATTAATAAGCTCTTAATACTGGCTCTTGTGCTGGATGTCCACGGGTAGAAATAATTCCACAGGTTTTGTGTGAAAACACACGCGCATAATTATTCCGGTACAATGGCCATGCGATACATATGTATATGACTATTCTCAGTTTGTAGAACTGAGTCTCTGTTTTGGAAAATACAAATCTGTCGGTATATCTGTCTGTCTGTCTGTCTGTCTGTCTGTCTGTCTGTCCGCAAGGCTTATATTTTCGCACAATTTCAAATGGCCGATATATAAGCTCGTTACAGATGATATTCGTACGACGTATTCGACCCTTACGGACCTTATATACTGAAATATACCGTACCACCAGGCAAATTTAGCCATATAATACATCCACGACATCGTACCATGGTACCATACCGCAAATGTACCATACCATATACTGTGTTTTTCCCGTACCATACCGTCAACACATACCATACTACATACGGTGATTTTCCCATATTTCCATTTACCATATTACCAACATATCCCATATCCCATACCGAGTTGGGGAGACGTCTATACACCAGATCAGGTGCCTGCTACTGCTGTAGTGCCGTCTTGTTTTGCAAGGGTGGCGATGAATACAAGAGTTGGCTCAGACGCCCATACCGAATTGGGGAGACGTCTATACACCAGACCAGGTGCCTGCTACTGCTGTAGAGCGTTCTTGTTGTGCAAGGGTGGCGATGAATATAAGAGTTGGCTCAGACGCTTGGGTCCTACGCTCAGTGCAGCGCATTGGACGCTGGTGTGCACGAAATAGATGAAAACATTATCGACGAGTACCATTACTGCTGTATCCGTCTCGAATGGCAAAAAATGTGCTTTTTCCAGGTTTGGGAGGATACCGTAGGACGCCGCCGGCAAGCTCTTGCCCCCTAGAGCATGCATCCACCTCATTTCTTCGAGCCCGTCATCTATACTAGTTGATCTTTCCCGCCATCGAGCGGGTTGCCCGTGGGCTGAGTCTCTGTCGAGATCGAGCGTCTATCGTCGATCGTCGCACGAGCAGGTCTTTTACAGTTACTGTACAACAAACGTCTATCGTCTATCGTCGCACGAGCAGGTCTTTTACTGTACAACAAGCGTGTCGAATGGCAAAAAAAAGGGCTTCTTTTCAGGTTTTGGAGGATACCGTTGGACGCCGCCGGCAAGCTCTTGCCCCCTAGAGCACGCACCCACCTCATTTCTTCTATACTAGTTCATCTTGCCCGCCACCGCGCGGATTGCCTGTGGGCTGAGTCCCTGTCGAGATCGAGGGTCTATCGTGTATCGTCGAACGAGCTGAAATAATATTTTTTTAGTGTACTTTGCGTTTCAATTCGCATATTATGGCAGGTCTTTTACAGTACAACAGGAGTGGGTTACTTTTTGTGCCACAACAACAAAATTATCGACGAGTAATACTGCTGTAGTGCTGTATCCGTCTCGAACATAAACAAAATGCATACTATCGCAGGTCTTTTACAGCAGTGAAAGAAAAAAATGGGCTTTTTGTCAGGTTTGGGGGGATTATGTAGGACGCCGCCGGCAGCAGTGGATTACTTTCTACTTTTTGCCTTGATTTGTTTGCGATCCTCACCGTATGTTTCGGTACTCTCAAATAATAACCCGCCAGTTGAAAATACATGTCAATCTGTCGAATATGTAGCAACCCACAAAATGTTTTCATTGGCCAACAAAACGTCGTCATTCGCATACTATAGCAGTAGAGCCTGGTATCAGTATAGGGCTACCCTATATATACCCCCTATACGATATGATATTTGCACAGTACTTAGAAATGTTTTTTGCCCCTTAGAGCATGCATCCACCTCATTTCTCATTTGGCGAACGACAACTTCGCATACTATAGCACAATCAGGTATCTTACATTGCAACAACAGTAGTGGATTACTTCTTGTGCGACAACAAAATTATCTACGAGTAATATTAAAGAATTGCGTACGAACTAACGTAGGTCTTTTACAACAACAGCAGTTAGTTTATTACTTTCTACTTTTCTTTTTTGTTTGTATTTTGCGACCATCGTCGTATGTTTCGGTGCTCGCAAAACAATGACATAAAATTAGTTGCGAACTATTTTAGGCATTTTACAACAGCAGTTTTTATAGCTGAGTACTTTCTACTTTTCGCCTTTTTTTGTATTTTGCGATTTAACCCGGCAGTTGAAAATATGTCAATCCGTCGAATGTGTAACAACACCCAACAACAAAAAATGGGTTTTTTTCAGGTTTAGGAGGATACCGTAGGACGCCGGCGGCAAGCTCTTGCCCCCTAGAGCATGCATCCACCTCAGTTCTCATTTCGCCAACAAGAACTATTTCGCGGTACAGAGATCTCTTGTCAATCTGTCGTTTACTTGTTGTAATAAACAACCGACATTTTTTGGTTTGGCCAAGAGAGCGTCGTCAGCTGTCTGCCTGATTGTTGGAGGTCTCTCCCCGTTCATGTTTCGTTTCTCACTGACCAACAGTCTTGTATTTAGTCCTGCAACCCCAATTACACCTCGATGATATCGATCCCATTGCTGTGGTACTGGGGCGGGTGCTCGTTCCGTCTTCGTGTGCTGCTGCTGGATGTATGTCCCCGCCGAGTACTATAACAAGTGGTACCGACAGTCAACAAGTAGACGCTCTGCCTGAGCCAAACACAGCACTCTGGGGTTCCGTCTGTGCTGGTCACGACTGGCCTCTCCCGTCACTCTCAACAACTCCACCTGCGACTTCACATAAAAAGAGACAAGCAAACTGAGAACATCGCTCGAATGCATTTCATCGAGGGCAATAAAAATTGATAGATAGCCTGACTACCTACGAACAACGGGGTTACCGATTTCATCATCAATCAGCGGTAATTGTTCAGGTATTAAATAGTATATGTTGACGTTTTGCGAAACGAAGCAAACACAACGGCAGTTTGAGAACGGCAGTACACCAACAAACATATGACGCGATATGTGCACGCTCAGGGTGCTATCTGTATATGCCTGGTATATATTATTCTACTGCCTATATTTGCCCAATTTGGACTGTCTACTATGCTGTTGCAAGCAAACAGTCTCTGGGGTGGTCTCCATCAGTCAGTACGATACACCCCCGGGGTCGGAACACTGCCTTTACAAGTTTACGCCCAGGCGCACACGTCCCAGACTCTCTAGAAATAAATAATCAGCACGGACACTGTATGGTTGTGTGGATGTCGACGGGTAGAGGAAATATGTCGGATTCTTAGAGCACACCCAGACGCAATGTTCTTATGTGGGACGTCACGTACTATTACGGGGGTACATAGTTAATAGGACCTATGGTGTACATAAAAACCTATATATTTCCCATTTTTTACTGACAAATTTTGGTCCCGTTAACTATGGACCCCCGTAATATAAATAATTACTGTTTGTTGCTCTATTACCGGTAGGGAAATTCAAAAGACGGGTATCATCGTACGTACTATTACGGGGGACCATATTAAATAGAACCTACGGTACACACAAAAGCCTACATATTTATATTTACCTTTTTCTTCCAACAACATTTGGTCCTATTTACTATTAATATAACCCCCTGTGTAGTACCAATAGTAGTAATTTTTATCAGATATTCCTCTTGGTACCTGGCATAACCCTGGGAGACAAGAAAGCAGAAGCAATACGTGGACGGTTAAAGTAGTACTATTAGTATAGTAGTAGTAGTAGTAGTAGTAGTAGTAGTAGTAGTAGTAGTAGTAGTAGTAGTAGTAGTAGTAGTAGTAGTAGTAGTAGTAGTAGTAGTAGTAGTAGTAGTAGTAGTAGTAGTAGTAGTAGTAGTAGTAGTGGTAGTGGTAGTAGTGGTAGTAGTAGTTGTGTGTAGTAGTGGTAGTAGTAGTAGTAGTAGTAGTAGTAGTAGTAGTAGTAGTAGTAGTAGTAGTAGTAGTAGTAGTAGTAGTAGTAGTAACAATAGTAGTAGTAGTAGTAGTAGTAGTAGTAGTAGTAGTAGTAGTAGTAGTAGTAGTAGTAGTAGTAGTAGTGGTAGTGGTAGTAGTGGTAGTAGTAGTTGTGGTAGTAGTGGTAGTAGTAGTAGTAGTAGTAGTAGTAGTAGTAGTAGTAGTAGTAGTAGTAGTAGTAACAATAGTAGTAGTAGTAGTAGTAGTAGTAGTAGTATTACGGTGGTCCATAGTTAACAGGACCTATGGTATACATAAAAACCTATATTTACCTATTTTTACTAACAAAATTTGGTACCGTTAACTATGGACCCCCGTAATAGTAGTAGCAGTAGTAGTAGTAGTAGTAGTAGTAGTAGTAGTAATTGTAGTAGTAGTAGTAGTAGTAGTAGTAGTAGTAGTAGTAGTAGTAGTAGTAGTAGTAGTAGTAGTAGTAGTAGTAGTAGTAGTAGTAGTAGTAGTAGTAGTAGTAGTAGTAGTAGTAGTAGTAGTAGTACCGGTAGTACTTATAGCTCAGCAACGAGGCGCGAAACACCCGGACGAAGTCATTCAACTGTACGAAGAGAGATGCACCACAGTAGCACAGCTTTCGTATGCACACTTGAATATTTACTGTCCCAATGTAGTGTTGTATAGTAATAATAATATCATTCACACAAATGTACACAGCAGTAGTTCTTAGTGGGTCTACTTGTACACTACTAACGGTGCACTTGGAATTAGTATGTTGCTGATGCGCGTTATTATTGGTCTAACATCATCGTTGACTTATTGCCACAGGTTGGCATACTACTGTACATACTGCTGTCTAGCCCGTCGTCGCGGTCGACACATTGAAGTTCAAGGTAAAATGCTGTGCTATCATCTGCCCGGTGCCTGTGTGGTAAAAAGAAACAAAATACTCCGTATACCCCGCCGCACCGTAAGTTTTTCCATGTACTCCTACGCATGTACCTACCTGATATCAAGTCACGACGCCTCCGCTTTGATCTCAACAAGCCTTGGAGTGCATTTTCTTTGAAAAAATATTTATGTGGGGTCGGGCTTCACACCTGTAGGTTTTCAAAAACCGCTGACCTGGCATGACACATACGCTCACGGACCAACACCTATTACGGAGGGCCATAATACATGGGCAATAGGACCTATGGTAACTAAAAAACCTATTGATTTCCCTCCTTTCGAACAACATTTATTGGGTCCTACCCTCGTGGTCCCCCGTCTTATTACTAGTGACGCAAACTCACAAACACAGACATTGTTGGGTATCAACTCACTCACCGCTTCACCGCCCGATTGCAACAGAACGCAGAAAGACAGAGCCAGTGCTCCAAGTGTTCTCGGACAGAGCCGCTCGAGGATGGGTCTAGCAGTTCGAGGATGATATCGTTTCGCTGAACATAGCTGAACCATAACGGATTGACAACATCGGGAAAATGAAGATCTCACTCCGCCCGTTGGCAATCTCGTCCGGGCATGGGAGGGCGAGGGGTTTGGGCGTATCTCTTCCTCGTTGCTGGGGCAAGTCGGGCCGAGCGGTCGGACATTCATTTCAAGAAGAGTCTCGAGTCAATTGGACGACGTCGCTCCAGCTCGGCTATCTTCTTTGGTGCCCGTCGTAGACTGACATCTGCCGTCGTTCTGTGTTCATTGGCGTGTTCTGTGGTCACCCCCCCGTGTTTGTTCTTTCCTAATCTTAAGAACGTGAAACTTACGAAGATTAGATTTTTACATTCCCGGTGCAACTCACCACGTACACTTCCAGTGCCCGGGACCTGATACCTGGTGCAGCAGAACTGGTACCTGGCAGTATGTACCTGGTTGCGAGCCAGCTTGACTGGTTGGTGATTCTGTTCTTCACTCTCTCTATATATATGACGTTCTTACTATTATTCGCGTATTTCACGTGTCGACACAGCAGTGAGTGGTAGGGTAGTATGTTGGAAGCAGAACTTCGAAAAAATAAAATGCATCTTTGGAGGGACAGAAACGAAACACGTGCTACTGATATATACATATATATAAATATAAATAGTATCTTATATGTTGCCCGGTTGGACTTACTCTGACCCATAACTACATATGAGTAAACGTTGTCTGCAAACCTGTGGGTGGTTGAGTTCGGGACTATGGTCAGGGGATGGCAGGTCCCTGGTGACCGTGTTACCTGCCAGCAACATGCAAACAGAAATGTTCAACCAAAAAAAGCATGTTACCCACAGCTAGTTTTGTCAAAAACGGAGGATCTAGAGACAATCCCCGCGGGGATGGATACAAGCATCCCCGGGAAAAAGCTCGTCGAAAAAGAACCAGGATTACTACAACATAACATAATATGTTTCGTTTCGTATTATTATACTATGAACCCCCCCCCCCCCCCGCTTGTCTCCCCCAATTATATTTATATATTATTTATGGGTTGGGTTGGCGTCGGTTAGCAACGACACTGTAAAACATGCCGCTCACTACGTGAGCTAGACATCCAGGGTGGTACCGCTTTTTTTTTTTTTTTTTTTGGCGGTCGCTCACAGCTGGTCGTCTAGCTAGATCATTCGTGCGAAGTAAAGAACCTTTACTCTGCACAAGGGAATTGGTCGTATCACGTTGTGTTCAAGGTAAGGCACTCAAGAGGCAGTTACATGGTACTCCCATTGCTGTCTCTGGAAGTGGCCACGCCGGAAATTAAACTAACTCATTGAAGCAGTCATCCATACGCAAGTCCGCCTCACAAGCGGTTCTTAGTGCAGCTCACCCTTCATGCGACTCGCCGGACACCTCATGGCGGTGCAAGCAATGTCTGCCTGGTCGGTGAAAACCCGACATGCTCCGTCCCGGCATTGTAGGGATGCGAGGGTCTGTGGTCATACGACTACGGCCATGCATGAGATCGAGTACATCTCTCCTATCGAGTACCCCCCCCCCCCCGCTTCTCTTGTAGCGACAGGCGGTGAAACAGGAAGGGTTAGCAAAACGTTTCGATTCGAAAATATATATTACGGGAGCCCATAGTAAACAGGACCAAATGTTGTCAGTAAAAATACTGAAATATATAGGATTTTATGTGTATCATAGGTCCTGTTAACTTTGGACCCTCGAAATAGAAACAACTTAACTCAATGAGCCCCCAACTGTCAGTATTGGAGCTGTCTCTAAAAATAGCAGTATAGGACACCGTTCACAACGGTATTCTGTCTCGAAAGCTGTGCGTGGTTAATGGGATATGACTATGGCAAGCGACAAATGAGTACCCCTTCCCTCCCCCCCTTGCATACTAACAATATTGATTGGCATAAAACAATCCTTGTGGAGATCTCTAGCAATGTGTTGTAGCGCACACCATTTTTCTACGAAACTCACACAGAGGCTATCGACACGTTGTGGGATTTGCTACGTTGTGCAAGGTGTCCACACGGTAGCTTTTTTTTCTTGGTGTAGCTTCGTCCGTCATACTTCTATATATATATATATCTGTTCTTCAGCACGTATACTTTTCTAACTGTAGCACTTGCGTTTCTGTTGCGTCAATTCTAATATTACAGTAGTTGTTTCCTGCGTTATTTTTTTTTTTTGTTTCGTCTCGCAGCAGTTTGTGACCACCAAATTTATGTCTCCATGGGCTGGTTCCAGCGACAGCCCTGACTTTTACGCGTAAAAACAATGCGCCATGATCGAATGAGAATTAGTTGGAAAATGAAAGTTGACAGATACACAGAGAGAGTTGTTCGTAATGGCCATACCGAAAGAAAGAACGGAACCTTCGCATTTTTTCGAGGTGTTCTTTTTCTTGTTGATATACTTGGTACATTTTAACTTTTGATTGTTGTTGGATGTTTTGGCGTTTTGACCCAAAATCACAACAAAAAGGCCAATGGCACACTTCTTCGTCTGGTGCTCGTGAAGATCAACGCCGCCACGCGATTTCACTTCAGGCGCTCAAGGGAATTCTGTGAAAAGGGGAGACGTATTCTAAAAAATAACCATTTTTTGCGTTATTGTGCCTATAATGGGCGAAGAATTAGCTATAATCGGCCTAATCGGCATGGTGGAATCGTTTGTTTTCTCCGATAAACAGATCGAATGTCGAGCATGAACAGAATTCAGTGCGAAGGTGCCCTCGTATCAAGAGTTAAGCATTCAGTAGGTATTGGCGCCCGGCTACCAAAGGGGCATTTAAGTCCCGAATTTTGAAAATTCTTGATTTTTTGTTTGTCCGCATACGAAACGCCTGCCCAAGTGATAAAACGCCTGCCCAAGCATGAAAGGATAACAGTTATTGAAACTGTCACACTCTTAGACTGGAAGGGTAGCTTCCAGAGTTTAGATGATAGTTCGAACAGGCAGAGACGCAATGGTCCAGGTCAAGGAGAAGGAAGAAGAAGAAGAAGTTTTCGTGTATTAAACTCAGCGCGATGAGAGGCAAGAAGTGGACTGAACAGGAAGGGGCAACCACAGATGGTCCTTCCTGTCGGTAGTTCTACCTAACTGCTTCAAGGTATTCATCTACAAGAGTCATTACCTTGCTCATACTCTGATCTATATTACTCGTCTCTGTATCTGTTACCGGCCAATGATCGACAACCTGACTACCGACATCCTCTCTAGACTGTCACTCTCTCGGGAAACACTCTCTGCTATTGGTTACGTACTCGACTAGTCTCCAAGTAATCTGTCCTACTGCTACTAGTACTATTTTCTACAGCGACAGTCTTTGCTATCACAGAATAGTCAGTCCAACAGCAGTCTTACTCATAGTACTCGCTCATACGTACGTCAGTTAGTTCTCTTACCACAGCAGGCCAGAGTCAGTCTCCATGTCAGGTATATCCTGGCATGAGAGGCTGACCTTTCTTTGCTACATCCCCGGCTATGTACCGCCTCCGAATACTACTGAAACCCAATATCACCTCAAGTAATAAATATATATGTCTAAACGATTATTGCCCATACCACGCGGTGTACAGCTCGGAATAGAGAAGACTCTTTCTCGATGTTTTCCTCTTCTTGTTGATGCATGCAGTCATGGTGGTATCAACGGTGTCGAGTGACGCAGCGTGTTTGTTGTCGTGTGGGCCGCAGGCAGTAAAACCCTTGTAACGTGGGCGAGCAGTAAGGGTTCCAAGAGACGATGATCCACAGAAGAGCTGTGACACAGATGTCTGTGTTTCGTCAAACTCAGACCTAGTTCTTATTGGCGTTCTCTCATTTTATTGATGCGAGGCTTGCTCGAAGGGGCAAGTGAGAAGAATATGAAGGGGGACGTAGATGGTTCTCGAAGCCAGAAGTATCTTCTGGCTTCAACCGGTTATAATCTACTGGCAAGGGTGCATGCATCACCCTCAACTTCAATAGTACAACACCCCGTAAAGCCTGACGTACGAACGTACCACGCGCGTACAGCTCCGTCTCTTCGGCTACTTAAATACTAGCCTGCGTATCCTTTTAGCATAAACAAATATCATATTCCAAACGGTAAACGGGGTACGTACGTGTAAGAAGGAATACTAGCCTGCGTATCGGATACTACGAAGACGAAATATCTTATTCCAGACGGTAAAAGGAATAAGATCCAACTGGATAATAATATCTAACGGCCCCTACTGATGGTTGGTCTATTGACTACCCTTGTACAAACCAAGGTACTCTATCACCCCCCCCCTTTTTTGCTGGAACCAACTAGAGTATACAGCATTAATAACCAGGACGAACACTCGGTGAACTGACGTTAGTTAGGTAGAAATAATGGTGTGATGCGAAGACGTTTGGGGCGAAGGGGTAGCCTACTAAACCACTCAGTCAGTGCTGACTGAGTGGTCGGGCAACAGGGGTAGCCTCCTAGACCATTCAGTCAGCGCTGACTGAGTGGTGTACTAGGGAGTGCTACAAGGGGGGGGTTATTGACGAGTCCCTTTTGCGTTCTAGGGTCTGCCAATATTTGTTGTTGTAAAGAACTAAGACAAAACACGTTACATGCCGTTTTTGCCAACGATTCCCTGAGTAAAACCATATATTACACGTTGCATTTTCCACCCCTTTTTCCCGCTTCAATGGTACCTATTAGAAGATTATGTTTGTCAGTAGCCATCATAGTCGTTACTCGATAACACTTGTCATCTGGTATGCATGTACGCACATTCTAGGCACAACATACAGTTTTCCAGTCTGTGGGCTATAGTTCGTTTAATACGCAGCAGTATACAGCAGCAGCTGTCGTACACTACTACTGGTGCTGTGCACTCGTACACATTGCAGAATAAGTTTCAACAACAGTGGTAGTATCGTGTATATACTGTAGTGCGTACGTACATAATCTACAGCAGCACATACATGTATTACGAGCATATAGTTTTCAGCATCCCTCCGGGACAAGCAGCGCAGTGTTGGTTGTGGTTGAAGTAGCAACATAGGCTACGCGGGGTCATGAGTCCGTACCCCAAGTTAGGTCATTTGTTGCAGAAAAACTGGGGTCCCGTGTGGGTTTGTTGTTGAACTGACTACAATAGTATTTCCCTATTTTATTTTTGTTTGAACGAAGTGGAAGAGTTGTCCTTTCTTTGTTGCGAGCTGTGAGCGCACACGCACACCGCCGCCCCTTTGAGCTCAATCTACTTTTTTTGCTCCCCGTCAGTTTTCATCTGCTGAGCAAACCAAGCAATTGTCATCGGCGTGGGGTCGCCCCCCTCTTCTTCTTTGTCTCTTGCATTGAAGTTTCTCGCACAAGTCACCTGACAGTGATAATACGCGTTCACCTAAAATATGGACCGTTTGTGTACTGACCGGCCATCGGTATTCGAGTCTCGACGTGCACATCAGCTACGCGCTGGTATCACGCACGGTGGTAGTCGTATGACCATAGACCCTCGTGTCCCTGCCATGCCAGGACGGACCACATCGGGTTTTCACCGACCAGGCAGACGTCCATTGCTTGCACCATGCTCGAACAACTGACGCTTGCTAGGATAGAGGTAGCGCTCTTCCACTAAAATGTTTTCATGAAGGACTCGAGGCTCCTCAACTCATAATAGTCGGAATGCCAATCTTATTTCGGAAAATGAATGTTTTTGCATACTTGGCCCATGGGATTATTCATCAACCATTGCAGTTTGATTTTGGTCGACGTCAGTTTTCGGGTGAGGTATAGGAGCGCTCTTCAAGTGAAGAGCCTAAGAAACGAAATGGTGCACCTCTACTGTAGCATGCAGCCCGTTAGGCGTTGGGTGAGTCGCATGAAGGGTGAGCTGCTTCCTCCGAAGACCTGCTCGTGAAGCGGACTTGGATATGGATGACAGCGTCGATGAGTTGATTTAATTTCAGTGTGGCCACTCCCAGACACAGCGATGGGGGTACGGTGTGACTGCCTCGTGGGTGCCGTGCCATATATACCATATGGTACGTGATACGATCATCTCCCTCGTACAGAGTACAGGCTCCTTCTCCCCGCACGACTGATATAACATGATCACCAGGCAGTTGTGACAGATCGCCAAGGACCAAAAACGGTACACTTGTTGTCTGGCTCACGTAGTGAGCGGCATCTTTACTGTGTCATTGCCAACCGACGCCAACTCAACCGATATGTATTATGTAGGGTGTCGGTTTCGGGTCTTTTTCGTTTCAATCTTTAACGCGCACTCAGATTGACTTTGAACATGTTCTAGCCGTCTCAAGCCTTTTTGCAGTCTGGTTTCGAGATATCCCCCGTCATGGAATGACTTTTTCCCACCGGTATGCTTCAGCGAGACAATCTCAAAATCATCGTTTGAGCGAGATACAGAGCCACTGGCCGAATAGCCTTAACCACGGTAGCGATATCCCGGTAGGTCCCCGTACTCTAGCCGGTCGTCCCGGTGGTGTACAGTAGTGGTACCCTCGAATGCGTCTAGGTTAGGCTGATTCCGTTAGTTCAAATCCCACCGTGGTGATCATTTCTGTGTTTCCATAAGAATACACATGGATCCACTGGTGAGAGCGCGCAACGTGGGTAGGCGAACCTCGACGCGCGAGTCAACGAGGTATGAAAATGGCTCAAGTCTTTTCGCGAAAAACATAAGGTGGGAACCATAGTGAAGAGGGGGGAGGAGGTGAGCTTGCTTTTTGACTGCGGACATGAGTTACGACTAGGACGGAGATAAAAAAGAAGGGCGAATATATTAAACGGGGAGAGAAGAAGAGGAATAGCACCGGTCTGTCCGCAGGGCGCGGACGGGAGTTGAAGCGAAAGAGTTTCGCTACGACTGGAGCGGCGGATGTTGCACGTCGTCACGCACTCACGTACCCGGACCGTGATGCATATTAGAAGATCGTTCACGGAACATAACGTGAATGCGTCATGTAGGATAATTCTTGGCGGCAACACTATTCCATATGTCCAGAACAGGTATATTATTTTGGCTGTAGTGGTATCGATAGACGTATATCTGGACGACGAGCTAACATTGAGCAAGCGCATGATTCACATGGCTAAGCGACTCACGCGGTCTAGACTCCTTTGCTTGTGGACGCGGCCTGGACGCTTCAGACAAACGACAAAAATAAACATAACATGAAGCGGCCCCACCAACATATCCCTTTTGGCGTGTGAGACACGTGCTTGTTGACGGCTACACGTGAAGTGAAATTCATCATAGATGACCCCCCGTCTCGCACCATTCGCCAAACGTTGGAGATATGCCTTCGACAGTCGGGGATTGTGCGTCGATGAATTTCCTACTAACACACTGTTGAAGGACCTCCCGTTGATAGATCCCCCCCCGTTGACCCACCCCTGCCGATATCGTACCACCATTCTACATCCCGCCCATTTAATTATGTATTTACCTGTCGCATGGAGAGAAACCAGCGTATACCCTAACCATGCCGCCCTCCATTTCCTCCCCCTCTGACTCGCCCTGCCGCCCACAATGAGGTTGCCTTTTCAATCGGTATCCGGTCATCACGGCCACCGATGCGACGGCGCACGAGGTTCTTGGTTGCCACTCGCTGTGTGGTAGCGGCAGCCACCCAGAAGCGGCTGGATTATTGATCGGTTTCGACGCCAGCTGAAACGTGGGGTGGCAAGCGCAGGTACGGAAGTATAAGACGATGTCGACAGTCAAATACAGAAAACGCTACATCGGTGCTCACTCCGTTGCTAGCACGACTTGGAGTAATTGTTTGGTGACATGTGACGGACGGACAATGTTGTTGATTGAAGCGCGGTCGAGACGATCGCAATACAATTCTCAATCACGGTCTGGATGCAAGTGATTCGTGCAGGGACGTTCGCGACATACCCCACAGATGATTGCCACTCACGAATACGCTTTAAACTCCTGCCCTGTTTGGGGGTCTACCCCAACGCTGGAGACATATGGAGTCTCACAGCCGAAGCAGGGGGTGCTATTTGCCTGGTGTCTCCGTGTAATGTCGCCGTCAGCTTCCTTAGGGTATTCCGAACCTCGACACCCCGAACGCATAGGAACAGAGGCACCAGGCTGCCGATCAAGGCTCGATTACTCCAAGTCATCGGAGGGCGTGCCCGTCGGTTGCGTACATTCAAAAAAAAAACTGCAGACGTGCCTTTACATATGGCAGGGCGTCTCAACCATTGAAACTGAGAAACTACAACCGGAACACCATCCGGTTCTTTTACGCTGACTGTGGAAAACTACCTAATAATAGACCAGAGGATAACTCATCAGGCTAACCATCCACTACTTGTAAATAATGTTGTGGGTGGCATACAAGAGCTTAGCTCCTAACGTGAGGCGCCTCAGAAACTGTCTGACATGGCACATCCGTGTGCCGTTCCATGCGTCACTAGGTAAACATTTTCACTTGTCTTGGGGGACCCAGAACACATACACGAACGTGTAGAGAGCACCCGAGCGATTTCTGACCTCAAGAGCTCTTTGAAAAACGAAATATTGGCAGGTATGATGTAGAACCACGGCCGTATTGACCAAATAGTGATGGAGAAAAGTCTAGCAAAGGCGAATCATCTCGAAAGGTGGGTGAGTAGTGGGTCCCTTGACCGGCCTATCGGACAGACGCAATATGCTCATAGGAGGGAAACGGAGGCCCCCACGATCCACAGGGACTGGAAGGGAGATGTTGTCGGGTCACCAAATCCAAACGCTCTGAACCGTGCTTGGAGGAAGGCATCGAAAAAAACGTTAGACCCTGCCGGCAGGGCACGCTATGCTGCAATTCACGAGACCCGTTGCGCATTTGGCGATAGGCAGCACGTTTAGACGCAGACAAAAAAATATACACCTTCCTAAGAGGTAAACTCTGGCGTTGCAACGTGTCCCAGGCTGCACGAAAAAAGAAAGACATGAGGAACGTCGAACGCGGCCGGGATGTGGAGCAGGCGGAAAATAATAAAGCACCTTTTCAGAGACGGTTGAATTCAGGTGGTGGGCTCTCAAACCAGGTCATATATACCTGTGGGGCGACGGGGCTGGAGCGACGGGCGATGGGGCCCTTCTCTCGTGAAAAAAAAGGGTTATCTTCCTCACTCCATAACGCGCAAGTAACAAGGCACAAAGAGGGCCTCTACGCGAATTCTCTAGCAAGGATGTGAACGCGAGATACTTATGCAGAGAACAAACTCACGGCAGGGTGGTACTCGCCCCAAAGAAATCAAGGATTTCGGGTATTGAGTTACTGCGTTTTGAGGGCATTGTGATGGAGATCATTACTTGCACCCATTGTTGGAGGTATCACCGACGAACAAGTAGCTACCTACGCGAGCCCGATGTATTGGCCACCAGTAATCACCAGTGAGCGTAGCTGTCGTTGTCGGTTATAGGGCATTGAAGAAATAACGCTACTGTAAAACAGCATCCACGAAGGGTAGCAGCGCCAGAGGCTGAGGAGTTGCAGAGAAGGCAACATGTGATAACCCCCTCGCACGTCCCGGTTGCCCCCTTCGGAGGGAGGCATACACGATTCGGAGGGGGTGATGACGGACATGCACACGACGTGTGAAAAGTGTGACTCGGATGGTAAAACACGTCCGAGTTCAAGATACCGCTCAATTCCAGATTACGGACCGAAACAGATGCGTACGATAGGGTGATGCTCCGAGATTCGGAACGGTTCTCTGATCTGACCCCGTCAAACAAGGAAGGCCTGGCACTACAGTACAGAAACAAACGAGGGCGGCGAGCTCGCTGGTAGCACAGTTGTTAGCCGGTTGCAAGGAACGCAGCCATGTAAGGACGTAAGGGAGTCGGCCCGCGTCGACCGTAGGGGCCAAAGGGAAGGCCGCGCACTGTGTGCCGAGCGAACTACAGCGCAGTAGGAGCTCAGACACAAAAGAGGTGCAGGAGGATGGCGAGTAGAAGAGACAACAGGGGTCTAAGGACACGTACTGTACTGCAGGTACGCTGTGCAGCGTTACCGTGCAAAGGACTATGGAATATATTCTCGCTATATCGGTTTCAACAAGGGCAACGGAAACACGACCCATTTCGTGAATGCTCTGGGCCGAACTGGGAAAACTGGACGAGAGCGCCGCGGCATTACTAAAGTACGTCAAGGATAGCATGGGATACATTTCAGAGGAATCCACCACGAGAAGTTTAGTTGCGTTGGCCTGGCTGTACATTTTCGCCCCGGTCATATTTCTAGCTATTTCGTCTACGGGCTGGGCCAGCCAAGACCAGCTTATGTATTCGCCCTGCGCTTTCGCGACCATTTGGAACTAGTATGCCTCCAAATTTGGCAACAGCAGTGCTACTGGGCTGGCAACGCATTTGCCGACTGTACCATGTTTGGAATCCGATTTGATTTCGTCGAGAAATTCGAGAAAACCAATTTTTCCGTCAATGTACGTCTAATGTCAACACTAAAATCCACACGAAAGTCCGATAACCGATGCCGCTGGTACTCGGTGTGAACATCTCTTGAGGCATGCGCCAAGCACAATAACTCTTTATAACGCTTAATTCGATTTCTATCAAGCGATATGGCGTGTGTACGATATGCTAAGCCAAATCTGCGATTCTCACAACGGTTCTTCTTTTTTTCACGCCTTTCTTGCGGGCAAGATAAAGAGATCCGATACTGCACCATAATTTTGTTTCGATCAGTTTTGGTCATATAATATATTTGGTTATATTTCAACGAGCCTTAGCTCTCGAAAATAAATGAAAGTAATGGTGCCGTAAGCAATCCCTCGGAAAAACTATGATGAAGAACGTGTCAAATTGTCAAATCAAAGTTCGAAAAAACGGACTGAGAATGTGCGTGGAACCTTGAAAAGCTGGTCTAGGCTGGCTCAGCTCGTACAGATATCTCGGATGACCTCGTCTGTAAATGATGCATAGTTATGTCACTATGGGGGCTCCAGTCGCAATATTGCATTAATCTCTTTGGAAGTCTTGATGATAAGGGGACAGTCTGATATTCATTATATTTGCCCTTGGTCTATATGGCGGATGACTGTATAGAAAAAGGTGTTCTGAAGGTTATCCCCCATAGCTTTTGATCGTTTCTCTGTATGATAATAAGGAGGACTTTGGAGACGAGGGAGCGAAGCGAGCGTGACTTCATCTAGTCCTCGATATATCTGGGCCACAGCTGTACTAAAGGAAGGGCTAAATATAGGCATCCGGCTCCCTCACCCCGAGCTAGAGGCGAGGCACTCCCCCCAGCAGGGCCCACGTAGGGTCGCGGGAGCCTATGTTGATTAGGATATGGAACATAGTTAAGGCGAAATACCCGAATTGTGAATCTCTCCAGACATGTGTCAAGCAGCATGACAAACCGTGCCTGAAATCGAACACATAAAACTCCGTAGATGCCACTATTGTTTGTTCAGGTGCGGTGGTAGGAGAAACAGACCAGGATACAAATCAAAGATACGGCAACATACCCAATCTAGATGTCTTATTTGGTGCGTTTACTTGCGGCCAAAAACGGACCTTGACTATGTTTTAGCCCACGGATAAACCGACAAGAAACACATATTCGCATGCCGGCGAAGTTCCCGCACCATTTGCGTCGGCTTCGGCGAAAACCGTTGTGATACTTCGAAACGAAGGTACGGCAAGCCCCGCCAACCCCTCCACGCCGTTCTTGCGTTACGGGAACGCCTGAAGAACTACGTGCGCCAGGATAACGTTTCGCTGCCTGTTTCCGGCTTTTGACGCTGGGAAAGCATTTGTTCAGGGTCTAGATATTAAACTTGTTCCGTGGGGTTCGGGTTTAGACAGGGGTTCAATTTGTCCTGGGATACCTGGCTGTTGTACAGCGTACACCCAACACCCGCAGTGGGTGAACTCGTACGCCACTGAACAAAATGGCCGACAAGAATTTGCAGTAAATCCTACAGGGGCTATCTACCCACTCAACCATTGCTGTATCGATGCGGATCAGGTGCCAGCTGCTGCTGCATCCGATGATGAATAGGAGGCGCCCGCTTTCCCAAAATCGGTCAGAGGCGTTCTACGATAAGGGTATCACACTTGGGGGAGGAAATACCCGAGCCACCGCGGCATCCTTTCCGGACGCCAGTTGAAGGATTGAGTATGTAGCTTGTGCTCTACATTGTTGGGCACATTACGTCCCGTACATGTACGAGATGCGTGTAGCATCAGCTTTTTCCATACGTTTGTCCCTATTGAATTCCGCATTGTACGGGGGGGGACGCAGGAGCCTCAGAAACGTAGGGTAACCCTCCATCGTAGAACGCCCCATCAGAGGCGCCTAAAATATATCGAACATTCTGCTCAAGCGCATACGAGATTCCGCAGGTTAACTTATCCACCTCGCGATTACGAGAGACATGTTCCAGAAGGGAGCAGATCCTAGGTGCGTCTAACGCTTCGCACGGGTGCCGGCGTTCGCCGACGACTGGTGCTGTTTCACGTTTGCGTGGGCGTTGTTTTGTGCGTTTAGTTAAAGGACATTTCACGGGCTACCCATGGGCTGCCCACGGACATCCCAAGTACACCCCAGTGATACCTAACGGACACTCGACCGAAACCTCACAGACATTCCACATACGTCCCAAGGACACCCACGTGCAACCCCCCGAGGTCACCACACGGATACACCATGGAGACCCCACAGGCGTCCCATGGACACCCGACGCACACCTCACGGACGTCCCACAGACATCCCACGGGGTGTGCATGGATCGTCGGTGGGATGTCCGTTGAGATCTCATCGAGCGTCCACGGGGCGTCCGTGTGGTGCCCGCTCGATATCCGTGGGGTTTACGGCGGTAGTTTGCGGGGTGATCGTACGGTGTCCGGGGAGTGCTCGTAGGTTATTCGTGTGCAGTCCGTGTGTAGTCGGTGGGTGTCGGTGAGGCGTCCGTGGATTGTCGGTGGGGCGCCCACGGGGTATGCTTGGGACTTCCATGGGGTTTCCGCGCGGAGGCCATGGCGTGTGCGTGAGGAGAACGGGGTGCGTCCGCGGGGCCTTCGTAGTTCGTGCGTGGGGCGTCCGTTGCGTGCTCGTGGGGAGCACATCGAATGGGCGTAGTGGGAAGCACGCGAAGCACCCATGAAGCGCCCGCGAGGTCGTCCGTGGGACATCCGCCGGGAACTCACAGGTGTGCTTGGGGTGTAGGGTGCGCTTGGGGTGTCTGTGTGGTATCCGTGGGGCTCTTTGGGGTGTGCGTGGTGTTTCCGGGGGGACCCCACGGCTTGCTCGTGCGTTGTGTGTGGAGGGTGTTCGTGGGCATACGTGGAGTGTCCTCGGGGCGCCCATGGGGCCTCCGTGGGGTGTCTCTGGGGTGCTCATGGGGTGTCCGTGAAGCGACCATGGGGTGGTCGTGGGGCGGTCATGGGCGTGGTTGGGGCTACTGCGAGGTGTACACGAGTGCCCATTGGTTGTGCCTGGGGCGTTCTTGGCGTGTCCGTAGTGCGTCTATAGGGCATCCCGTAGGGGGTGTCCTTGGGGTGGTCATGGCTTGTGCTTGGGTCGCCCGTGGGGTATTCCCGGGGCACGCACGGGGTGGGCGTGGGGCATCCGGGCGGTTTAGATCGTACGTGGATCGCCGGTGACGCCGGTGACGTGCCTGGATCCTTCGTCTGCTGTTTGTTGTCGTGAGAACATTTTGAATTCAGAGAGCTTGCCAGTTTTCAATAAAAAAAGCTGATAACCCAAGTCGTCGGATTCTGTGTATAGGATATGGCATGACCACTGGAGGCCTTAATGTTCACGGGTGGAAATAGCGGTTTAGTGTGAAGGATCCAAAGACCCACCCCGTATACCCGGCGGTGTCTGGTGCCAGGTAGCCCGATATTAATTTACCGCGTGAAAAGAACACAACGAAGTGCATATACGACAATTCGATACTCGTACACGAGTCGACGAGACGAGGAAAGCCCATTGCTCGAGATGTTTGCAGCTGCTGTGACAGTTGATTGTTGTTGCCTGTTTGATAAATAATATTTACTCCGATTTACTGCACAGCAGGAAGCGACCCTGTCGCAAAACGTTACAGAATATATTGCAAACTCCGTGGGGTCAAGACCTTGCAGTCAGAGCGCCCTTGCACGGTCATTTGCGAGAGGCAAGCAACGACCTCATTAACACCGTTAACCAAACGCGCTGAGCGAGCAATGCCTCTGCAAGGTGATCCCACTATTGTTACGATCGATGCGCTGTAGCCAATTTGCGAAAGATTTCGCTGCTCGTGCCGACTCTGGCACAAGCGATTGTCCACAAGCGGTTGTCCCCCCGCCCGTGAGGCTGGGTCGCATAGCTCAAGGCGCAGGGTTCCGTTGAATCCGAAAGTTGGTCCAAGCTTCTTGTATGTATGTCCACTACCGATTCGCGCGGTATACACCTCAACGTCGGGAGCGGCTTGGGACGAGATTTTGCGAGGATTGGAGTTTCCTTGTGACTACGGTCAGACAAGACAGAGAGACAGCGGTTGTCCCCCCGCCCAGTGAGGCTGGGTCGCATAGCTCAAGGCGCAGGGTTCCGTTGAATCCGAAAGTTGGTCCAGGCTTCTTGTATGTATGTCCGCTATCGATTCGCGCGGTATACACCTCAACGTAAGGAGCGGCTTGGGACGAGATCTTGCGAGGATTGGAGTTTCCTTGTGACTACGGTCAGACAAGACAGACATACAGACAGACAAGATTGCAGGTACCGCAGCTGAGACTCAGTTTTACAAACTGAGAATTAACCTTCCCACCGCGCTTGGTGCTAGCGATGTCTGCCTGGTCGGTGAAGACCGGTGTTGTATGGATACGAGGGCCTCCATGGGCAAACGAATTCGGCCACGCGTGATAATGAGTAAACTCCCTCGCACAATCACGACGACCACTGAGAGAATGGTCCCACGCAGCCTAAAGCCACGCGCCCCTCTTTTTCGGCACAAAGCTAAGCTACGGCATGTCATAATATCGTAAATTGATGTAATGCAACAAAAACGTGGCACTGGTAAGTTCTTGAGGAAACAAGCTATCGAAACAATCCCTTGACGCTGGTTCGCCCCACAAAAAAAAACGTTGTATACAGCTTCGACGCCGACGGAAGCTCGTTCAGAATGCATTGAAAATGAAGGGTTTTCGTACCATATAATCCTCGCCCATCCCACCGAAAAATACCGTCCGGCCCGTCCTGAAGCCCTAGACTAATGACGCATCTGGTACTGGCCTCGTAGCCGATGTCACGACAGAACAACAACTCCAGCTAATGTACAAACCTCTCTATATACTCCGCGAATCTATGTAGATGCCGGTCAGTTCTTCTCGTACGCTAAAATGCATCGACCTTACAGAGTAGGGGAGCCTTACCACCCGAACAACAGCAGTACGCCCCCGGTGAAAAGACAATACTCCCCTCAGAGACGATTCGGGCGGGCGACAAAGGGCCAGACTTGGGGCGGGGGGGGGGCGATATTATACGAGTGATTTCCCGGACAGGAAACAAAGGAAGGAGAGGAAAAAGGGGGGGAGACAAAAGAGGCTTCCCGTTGAAGCACAAGAGCACGAACCTTAACCTCTTGCCAACTGAACATGATGTGCGCTAAACTAGACCCTAACCACAGTAACATCTATTTTTGCTGTGCTCGTGCACCTAAAAAGGCCACATTATAATCCCTGCTTGTAATGAAAAATAAGTGCTAACGTTGTTGTACCAGTTCCTCCCTCAGAACAACGCTACTCGACCTGTGTATCGCTGCCGGGTGTCTTCTGCCGAAGCAGCAACCCGACAGAATAAAAACAAAACAAAAAAAACAAAAAAATGTTCAACACCGTTACAATCGAGAGATGAAGAGCGGTCCGGCGACTAGTCTCAAAAAAGGCTTACGAGCCAAGACGACAGTTCGAACTGCTGCTGTTGCCGGTGCATCCGTTACGATGCAAGCAAGCAGCGGCATACAGGACGAACACCAAATAAAAAAACAGACTACCTTCGATAGTAGAGTAAGTGATACAACTCTCGCACCTAAAGTCGTAAAACAAAAAATGAGCAAAGGAAGCCACACTTTGGCTACGTATATTACCGGGGGCCATGATACAAAAGAACCCACCACGGACCTAAAAGACACGGTAGGGATACACCAAAAGTTCCTGAGCCCCTCACATTAGGAGCTCAATATCTCATCCGATACAATACTTGGAAGAAGTTTGTTCGCGCCAACCCACAGGCACTTGTATGCGCTAGTCCTAAAACGAATATACTAGTAAGACACATCATCCTAACTGCTGACTCCTCAGTTAGGGAACTCAATTACTCAAAAACCTTTGGCCCAAAACGTGCAACCCCTACCGTGGGTGACTCAGCATCCTCCCATGTTTACCCACCGCGTTTGGTTCCGACGGTAAGCCCCTCAACCCTGCGCAATATCAACCACAACGACTCGTACACGCGTTCTCCACCTCCAGAAAAAGACCGTCAAAGCAGGAACAACATTTCTAATCCGCAGGAAAATCGAACGCCTGCGATGGGTCCAAAAAACACCACGTAAGACACGCTACACTCCAAGAACCCACGTGCCCTCAAGACAACAAGCCAAACATAAGAAAACTAGGTGTTTTGTCGTGGGAAGCTGTTACGGGGGACAATAGTAAATAGGACCTATGGTGCACACAAAAACCTATATATTTACCATTTTTTGCTGACAATATTTGGTCCTATCTACTATGGACCCTCGTAATAACGGCGCGATCGCAGCAACAACCATGGTTTCAAGGTTCACCAGGAAACAGAATCGGGCTGACGACCAAAAACATGGGGGAAAAAACAACGCCCCTTGCGCCCATGAGAAGCGGACAGACATGCCATCTTCCGACTTCCGAATGGCACTACGAGTATAGATAGGCGTTTTCCGGGGCTTGCGAGAAATTTCGAGAGAGATCCCGAGCGCTCACAAAGCAGTATCGAGTATTTGAGAGTGCTGTGCTCTAGGCGCGAGAGCGTGCGTCCTCGAGACGTGCCGGGCGAATCTAGTACCGAGAGATGACCAGCTCTTCCCTGCTGTGACCCTTCAGGAACCGGTCGCCGACCTGGGTGCAGCCCCACAGGCCCAGCGAGCGCAGCTTTAGGGAAGCGTCGACGAGGTGCCCGAGCCCGTCGTCCGTCGTGGCCCTGCAGAAGGATAGGTCGACCGACTGCAGCGACGACGAGCAGTACCGCGACAACGCCACCTGTTGGAACGGAATACCAAGAAGGAGGCGAGGACGGAGGTAAGCGAAGGCTACCAGTACCGCAAGCGAAAACAACGGTGTATTTAATTTTTGTCGCCGCTTTTACCACAAAAAAGGGGGGCCGCTGATCCGCTGATGATGGCGGCTTTCACAGCAGGAAACGGGCGATGTGTCAGGGTTTCCGTAGGCATAAGTGAGTTTCCGCATAGGGGACTCGACGCTACTTGGTGTTACCGCGAGAAATGGGTTCTGCCCACCCTCGACTGTGCTTACCGCCGTGATACCGGAAACCTATGAAGGTTCCGCACTGCTCAGAAACCTAAACTTGACTCTATTTCCAAGTGTTCTGTCCCCACAGTGAGAGCGCAGCTATGCCCCCCCGTAATAGTGTCCTAGTGAACGGTCTTGACGCGGCGGCTAGAACAGCGCTCCTGCAGCAGCAGGCGGGCACAGGTACGTCTTGCCAACAAATTGCTGCAGTGCGGGATACGTTTGGTGCATAGTTCGGCATAAAATAACCTCTTCAGATGGCTGCACGACCGTTTCGGGTACAAGCTGCTTGGAAATAGTGCGTGGAATAATTTCTTGCCGCGTGAAGGACTCACAATAAGGCCTTCAGGACTGCGAACCCGTTTTCGGGTAAAAAAAACTGCTCGGAATTGGTGTGGCGTTCGTCAGTTGTGCAGCTTATGAGGGCGAAGAGCCTTCAAGGAGAGCACAAACGGGGGTATAAATCACTTTCAAGTTTTGTGGGATAATTTGTGCAGCGGTGAGCCCTCTTATCCCTCCAACAGTGCAATCCCGTTTTGGGGGTAATTCACTCAAATTTAAAGTAGCTTGGGCCCAAAACGCGATTGCAGTCATGAAAGGTTGGAACACTGCAGTTTGTTTGTTTTGTGTGTTTATGCCGAAAAACATCAAAAATCAACTGTTCTTTCTACTCGTCGACATCCAGCAGACCCAGTATCCGTGCCGACTCTTCAACCCACTATTAATACCAGGGAGATACAAACTCCGTGGTCTCCAAACCACGACACAGCAGATATACTATAATCGTGCACGTAATGTGGTACACAGAGTACACAATGCAACGCCACGTTGATCGTACTGGGTACGACAGACACGACACACACATGCCACCAATCCAGATACACCGAAAGAAAGAAAAGCGATAAAAAAAACGAGAGAACGTGAGAAACCTAAGCTCCAGTACATTTTCAAACCGTCTTCTCTCCACGACCGAAGTGCGGTCCAAATTGGGCCCCAACAAAATACCTTAGGGGCTGCACATGAAGTTCGGGTATGGACTACTTGTACTTGGTGTGGGACACTGTTTGGGGCAGTTCAATTCGACGGTTTCAATTTTAGGACCGAAAAAAAACATTTTTTGGGGGACAACATATGACACAAGGAAAAAACAACTCTGTGGGATAATTCATTCAGCCGAAAACAGGCGGCGAAACGGCAGCGAATATCACACTCCTACCAACCGGTCCCTTTCCTCTATGCTTTCGACCACCCCAGCTTCTCCACCATCCCCCCCATCCCCCCTATCTCCCCTGCGTCCTCTGCATAGTGACACACCTTGGTCAGTCGAGTCAAAGAATCGCGAATATCTACCAACCATCTGCGGGCTACCGAGACCCTCGCCGGTTGCGTCTTGACGCTGCTCGAACGGCAGACACAATTGGATCGCTTTCAGCACCTTACGTTCCGGGCGGATTGGATGCGCATGGCACCAGACGCCAACCACTAACCTTTGATCAGGTCAGAGGATGGGCGCCAGGATGTAGGTGGAGCATATTTATATACCGCTTGTTTCTGAACCTCTTACCTTGAGGGTTTCCACACCATGCTACCTTGAGGTGGAGGTCAGAGGTGCACCATTTGTTTTTTCTCGAGCCTGACCGCTTGAAGAGCTCTATACTATCAGTAAGTCGTCCAAAAACTGACTTCAAGAAAAACAAAGTGCATTGGTTGATGAATACCCCTATGGCCTATGTATACACAAGTATAATCGTGCGAAACAAGAAAGGCTACACATTTCGACGATTTGGGGTCAAGGAGCCCCATCATTCAGAATTTTTTGTCAGTCAAAAATGTGTTACCTCTAGCTCGTGGCAAGCGTGGCAAAACAATAAAACATGTCACGTCACCGTTGAGGTGCACCTAGCTTTGCCTTAGGCCGTTTCCTATGCGGTCCGATTTTTGAGCTTCAGATTTTGACCCGATCGCATTTTCAGATGCGAACTTGGCAAATCACAACAGTCTTCGTATGCGGAAAAAATTGATTTATTGTGCGTGCTGAGATTCGAGCAAACGCCAAGACCAGCTGCTGTTGCTGTGGTCTGGCGCCGCGAAGAGACGCGCTGGGTGCGCTGCCCTGCGCGTAGGACCCAAGCGTCCGAGCCAGGCTGACTGCCTCTGGTCTAGCGGCGAAGAGACGTGGCGAGTGCGCTAGAGTCAAGCTGTCTTGGTATTTCGAGTTTCATAATGTGTCTGACTGCTGCCGCTGTTCAGCAGTTTAGTCTACCAGTACGTATCCACGGAGAGGTGCGCGCCGAGTGCGCTTATCTTAGTCCCTAGGCCCGAGCCCGCGCCAACCGACTGTAGTCTGGCCACGGAGGGACGCGCCGCCCGCCGACCGAGCGTCGGGCGCGAAGCAACGTCGCTATACAGCTGTCACCATCCAACTCATCGATCTTGCTTATGCTTTTTGCTGTCGTGGATAACATCTTGAATTTAGGGAGCATGCCATTTTTCGATTTGAAAATCTGATGACCCGAGTCGTCGGATGCTGGGCCAAAATCCAAAAACCTCCAGTCGGATTTTGCATTTTTGGACTGCATAAGCAGGGTCATTCATTTTCGAGATCGAAAACTATAAATCTGAAGCTCGAAATCAAACCGCGTAGGAAACAGCCTTAGGAGGCTGGTGGCTTGAGGAGCTCAATACCCCTCCCTAAAATTGAATCAAGAGAAAAGGTGAAGGGTACAGCCAGCCCGACGAGAAATCCCGCATAAGCCAAGTAGGTACATTCCGAAAACATAGTGTAGAAAAACTGATGGCGTTCCAGCAATACTTGGTCAAGCAGCCCGGTCAGTAGGGGAAAAAAATGGCCAAAACGTGCTTTCCATATCCTAGCCCGCGTTAGAATGTGTAGGCTGACAAAACCCGGTGCGCAGTCCCACGGCCCAAGTTGCTAACGCAAAATGGTGTGCAGCAAGAAGGCCTGCCTTTTTGCGTGAGTAAGGCATGCCTTATTATTGTGCGAATGGGGCTCGCCCTCTTGGGTGAATAAGGCATGCGCTCTTGGGCGAATAGAACAATGCCTTCTTCGGTGAACAAGGCATACCGTGTGGGGTAACAGTAAGGCACGCCTCATCATGCGAACAAGGCATGACTTATTGGGTAACAATAAGGGATGCCTTGATATTACGGAATTTATTGGGTAACAATAAGGGATGCCTTGTTAATACGGAGGACCGTAGAAAAAAACACCTGCGGTACACACAAAAACCTATATATTTCCCTATTATTACTAACAAAATTTGGTCCCATTTACTGTGGCCCTCCGTAATGGGCAAATATGGCACGCCTTATTGGATAAATTCCTCATTGTATGAACAAGGCACTCCTTATTAGGTGAATTAAGGCATGCCTTATTCACATCCCTGTTGGGTAAGTAAGGCATGCCTTGTTCACACAATAAGGCATCCCTGTTCGGGTCACACTAAGGCATGCCGTATCGGCTAGTTCCTCCGATGAGAAGTGTGTTGAAAAATCAGTCGGAAAAAAAAATCGGCCAAAAAGAGCAATCACTAGGGGACAAAATAAGTAAGACCTACGGTACACACAAAAAACCTATGTATTTCCCTATCTTTACTAACAGTATTTTGTGCTATTTACTACGCCCCCCCCCGTAATATTAGCCCCCTCTTTCAGGAGCGCAGTCCCGTTTCGCGGACACAATACTCAAATTTTAAGTATTTTGTCCCCAGAACTAAAACTGAAGGCCTAAAAGAGACACGGCAATAAGGCATGCCATGCCCCATCGAAGCAGGTGTTCCGGGGGAGACACGCGAGAGGACGTTTTGGAAGGGTCCCAACCTGCCCCAACTTAAATCCGAGAGGAAGCAATGGAAGTCAACGGCCCCCCGCCCCCACCCCTCCAGAGTCCAGGCGTGTTTTCTTCGGTCCAAGCGTCCCCTGCTTACATACCAGGTACCTGGTACCAGATACCACTTTGTCCCCGAATATAAACACCAAATCGATTATATGTTAGTATGCAAACGGGTCTTACATTTCGGTGTGTATAGCTACATATGTAGCGGTGGGCGCATTACTGCCGTAGTGCTTATTCGGCTGCCACCGACGTCAAGACTCTTTTGCTAACGGCGACCGCGGCTGTCTCCTGGAACAGGAGGCGCGGTATGAGCGACGTGCGGCATGCCCCCTACTGCCACTCATGAAAGGCTAGGATTTCTCACCAAGCTGGCGTCCGTCAGCAGGGCCAATCCCTTCAGGTCCACCGAGCGAAGACTGTCGGAGCAGGCTGACGCCATTGCCTAAGGTTCACGACAAAACGAAGCACAGAAAGCGGGGGGGGGGGGATGGAAAGCGGCTCATCAAGGATTGTTTAGAAGGGACCCGGATATATTGCACTCGAGTGGGACCCGAGTACAATATATTCTACAGGTGCCGGGTACTAAGTGCTTTGCGGGTACCCGGCTATAATAGACTCTGGACACACCCGGGTATCATGTGCTCTGGGTACCCGTGCACAGTATACTCTGGGGGTGTCTGGGTACAATATACTCTGGGGGTACCCGTGTACAATATACTCTGGGCGTACCTAGGAAAGATACACACAGGGGGGTATCTGGATAAAATATTCTCTATGGTTACCCGGGTACAATACACTGGGTGGGTACGCGGGTACAATGCACACTGGGGTTACCCGGGTATAATATATTCCGGGCGTACCGGGGTATGTGCTCGGGGAGCACTAGAGTACAACATTTTCTGGGGGTGTTCTGGCACTAAATACTCCTGGGGGTGACCCGGTACAAAATACTATGGTATCCGGATACTAAGGGCTCTGGGGGTATCCGGGTACGCTATACTCTAGGGGTACCCGGGTAAAATGTCTTCTAGGGTTACCCGGGTACAACATACTCTAGAGGTACCCGGCTACTGTGTGCTCTGGGTAACTAGGCACAACATGTATACATATATTTCAATCCTCACTTTCACTTTCCAGCTTAACTCGTAGGCCGTTTTACCCTCAGCGGCCTTCTGGACAAGCCGTGGTCACAGGAGTCGTCCTTTCTCCCCCCTGGTACGTGCCTTCATTTTTCGTCGCGCATAGAGTTCAGCGTTCGCACTGCTCGTCGATTTTCATCGAATGTAGCTGACTCACGCTTTCGCGCTTTCCGCTAATCTTTTTCTTACGCAAGAAAAGTCCTTACGAGTACGCACTCGGTGATACTTGAACCCACGAAATTGATCTTAGTAGGCACGCGGACCACATACTACCAAGCCACCGGGGACGTCGGCTACACTCTGGGGAAACCCGGGTACAATCTACTCTAGAGATACCCGGGGAAAACACACTCTGGAGGTACTATGGTAAAAAAATACTCCGACAGAATATGTTCGGGGGGTACCTGGGCACAATATTTCATGGAGGTACCCGGGTACAGTATGCTGAGCGGGTACCCGGGTACAACACACTCCGGAGGCACCCGGGTACAATACTCTAGGCGTACCCGGGAAAATAAACCTGGGGGCATCTGAGACCTGAGTACAACTTCTCTCGAAGTGTTCGGGTACGACGTACTTTAAAAACGACCCGTGTACTACATGCTCTGGGGGTGTCCCGTGTACAATATAGTCTGGGGTTGGGCGGGTACAATATACTCTGGGGGTACCTGGGTACCTGGGTACCCCTTTCTCGGGGGGTTGGTACTCGATTGCTTCCTCGGGCATGAGCAAGTAACCAGATTGGATACTCAGGTGTCCCAAGAGTGTACTCAACCAAAGAACGTATGACTTCCACTCAACGCCCCGAGCAGGGCTGTCCAAGCTTCCCAGCAAGCACTCTAAAAGGCTCCCCGGTGGCGGGAGGTTCACCAAACAAAAGAAAAAACGTCGGAGCGCCCGAGTCCCAGCACACGCGAAGAGAGCACCGCCGTCGTCGCCGCGAATCGATGGAACACAGGGCGGGCACACACCGGAGGAACAGCTCTTCGACCCTCGAGGGCAACAAGCACTATGATACCTTCATCCTGGATATGCGCATTTTAGGAGCAGCATCGTATAGACTAATTACTAGTTCCGTGGGAGGAGTGCGAGGGCAGGGACGACGTTTTCTCCCGTCTCCAACACGAAACGAAAGAGCGGAAGCGTCTACAAAGAGAAAAGGTGTCGTACCCGCAACGTTTCAACACGAGACCAGCGCGATCGAGGGGCCCTCCTCTAAAAGAAGCCAAACGTAAGACTACGCACATCACAAACGAACGAAAAACGGAGTAACTACACATAAAAAGGAAGAAAAGGACGCGAAAACGGCCACTCTCTGATCCCCTGCCCCCTTCTCCCCGCCCGAACCAAAAGCTAAAGTCGCGAAGACATGGCGTCGCATAATGTATATATACATTCACAGCGGGACCGGCTGGCAGGTGCACCCTTCACTCGCGCGACCACAAAGCGAGGCCTGAGGCCCGAGGGGTCTCTCTCCCTCCATCCATCCCTCTCCCTCTCATATTTCTCACCGTGACTGCACCGTCGTCCACCTGCACGAGGCCTCGTAGTGACACGCTCGTCAGCTTGGACTTGAGCATCGCGTGTCCCTCGGGCGGCTGCTCCCCATCGCAAACCTCGAGAACATCGCCATCGCCCTCCTCTTCCTCCTCCTCCTCCTCCTCCACCTCCTCCTCGCCGCCCTCTTGGAACGAAGCTGGAGCACTCCCGACCCTCCGTCTCCCTTTCCCCTTGGCCTTGCCCTTACCCTTGGCCGTACTTCTCCCGTTACCACCGCCGCTCCCCGCGCCAGCAGCCCAAGCGGCGGCGGCCGACTCGGGTCCTAGCCCGTTGCTCCTCGTGAGAATAGCAGCATCGGCGGAGCTGCCGTCGTACTGGAAGAGCTGGCAAGTTAGCGGGGGGTGGGGAAAGGCGGACGTAGGGGGGCGGGGGCGGCGCGGGAAGGGGGGAGGGGCGGGCGAGAACGGGGTGTGGACACGAGGCGGGAAATTGTTTGCGAAGTGTGGGCATGAAGCCAAGGCGTCCGTAAACACTACGCACGCATACTTCCAGGTATGCACCTATGCAAGTACCGATGCAAACGCTCAAGCGACTGCACAATAAGCGTAAAATGCCAAAAGCGAACGCCCACACGAGCACCTTTGACGATATCAAAGCCCTAAGGTAGACAAAAGGCGCAAAGCAGACTCTAGAAAAAACCAACACTCTAAAAAGCACACGCACACAGTAACGAAATATACAACGAATGCGTGCATTAACCCCCGACCTTTCCCGAAAAACACCGACGGCACCTCGAAAACCCCACGACACACCACCAGGGCGCGCGAGATGAGCAACTACAAGAAAAAAAAAGTTTGGTTCATGACTCGCACAAACGAAAAAGACACTCACTACGAACCAACAGCGGTTATCCCACCAGATAGGGTCACGCTACTTGGAAATAGAGAGGCCCACCACTTGCAGGAACAAAAATGGGTAAGAAGAACAAGGGTTGTTCACGGGTAGAGTCAAACCTCGCGGGTCGGGTCGAGTCGGGTCCGGTACGGGTGACCCGACCCGACCCGACCCGACCCCACCCCACCCGTGAGCGATTGAAAATCTCCCGACCCGACCCGACCCGACCCGACCCGCGCCGGCCCGTGATATTTCCAAAAATACTTCATGACCAGACCGGGTCCGGGCAGGTCACCGTCCATGGCGAGCCCTGGAGAGAACCCTTTTAACGCTGCAAGAACCAATCAACCTAAAAAAAAACAGACAAGGTATAAGGTGCGTGGTCTTCGTCACAGCGAGCGCAGCGGTGCCTGATTCACGATATACTGCACTGCAGATCATCGACACCTTGCGTGGCCCGCGAGACATCCACATCCTGGCCTCGCCTGGCCTGGCCTGGCCTGGCCTGGCCTGTACGAGATGCCGCAAACTGTTCAGTACTAGATTCAGCGCAGGAAGCATGTCCCGTAGATCATGCACACTATGCGGACTCCTCCCACGCGCCAAACATGGGGTGATTCATACAGATCACGAAAGAAAAATGCCAGGAAACGTCTAGATCGAGTACGTGTCCGATGTGTGTCTATCGTAGGTATCCCTTTCAACACGGCACGAACTAATCAACAACAACAACAACAACAACAACAACAAGAACAACAACAACAACAAGATCCCGGAGCAGTTAGGAGGTGCGCGCGTGGTCCTCACGAAAAAAAACGAGGGCAGCCGTGAACGTTAAAAAACAAAAACCGAGCGGCAGCAGGTGATCACTTGTCACCAAACCTGTCGGATGGCGCCAGCCGTGAAAAGCGGGCACATGCCCAGGCTCAGCGACTCCAGAACGCCGCACAGCTCTCCAATAGACCGCAGGCTGGCATCCGTGAGGGCGGTACAGTCGGAGACGTCCAGGTGCCGCAGCCTGTGGCCGCACGCCTCCAGGGCCTAAAAAGGAAAACCCAAGCCGGGAAGCGACCGCGATCGTGAGTAGGGTCGACAGGGACTAAAAAAAAGTATGTTCCGAATCCACAAAGGCCCATCGCGAGTCGTGTTTTGCTTCGATTCGCGGTGAACGCAGGGATAACCACCCACGAAACGAGCAAGTAGTATGGAGGCATTTTTTTCTCTGTTGATACACACAAGAGGCTTGACCTACTACGAATACAATCGCGCTACGCCGACAGCAATCGATTTGTCACCGACAAAACGACGAGCGCCGTCATCGGCGCAGCGCTGCTGTCACGATGATTTGTTAAGACCTTCCCCTTGGTATGCTGCCCTCCTTGGATCGACACGCCTAACAATACGACACTTCGGCACTTGTGCTTGCCCGTGCCTGCCACCCTCTTGTCAGCTTTCTGTTGTCACGTTGCAACAGACCCTACGAGGGGATTCCGTACCACCGTCGGGACGACTCACCCCCCTCAACTCTCGGTCGGTGAGCTTCGCCAACCCGCTCACGGACAGCCGCTCCAGACACGACATCCCCTTCAACGCTTCCAGTTCCACTGGACCCAGGTGGATGCAGTCGGCCTTCGCGTATGCCAGACCCCAAGAATCACGAAGGGAGGTACAAAGGAGGTAAGCATGGTGGTGGTGGGCGGTATAACGGAAGCAGCTCGCTCGGCACAGTCACGACTATTAATAGCAAGGTTTACACGTGCATGCCGACGTTTCGCATCCAGTTGGTCCCCTCCTCCCCCCCCCTCGTGAAACAGAGTCAGGCCAAGAAAAGCCAAGTACATGGTTCCGCCGCCCCCCCCGCCTCGTTTGGAGATTGCGCCGCCTCCCTGCCGCATATGTAAACAAAACAATACCCCTTCTCTTGTTGGAAACCCCCACGTTAGTTATTCGTGTGTCCAATACATCATTGCCGATAAAAAAAAGGAAAAAACAAACGCTTATGTACACACCCCAACAAAGCCGGTCTCTTCAACGCAAACTCTTCTCCTACAATCCAACATACAGACACACCGTTATTCGTCAAGTTGCGGCATATCCTCTCAGGCGGGTTCGACGGAGAACACCGACCCGGGGCCCTCTCTCACCAGCGACAGTGACGTCAGTGCGCTACCGACCGGCCGTTCGGCGTCAACCATGCCGTCGAGAGCCTTCCGCGTGATTCGCGAGTTCGCGGGGATTTCGAGACCCCTGAGCCTTGGGGAACACGAGAGCAGCCCCAACAAACCGGCATCCGTGACCTGATAGGTACCTTCAGGTGGCCAACCAATCGGCCGCGAGATGGGGATGAAGGAGCGTAGGGGGGGGGGGGGGGGGGGGGGGGGGCGGGGGGGGGGCACTCATTTCATGCTTGCCATAGTCATTTGACCATTGACCACGCATCCCTTTCGAGACGGAGGGCGGGGGGGGGGACTCATTCTCATGCATGGCCGTATTCGTATATCCATAGGGCGGGGGGGGGGAAGAAAACCATAATCATCATCTCCTGGGTTTGTCGGGTTACAGGAGGCGATAGGGAGGGCGGGAGACGTGGGGGGGCAGAGATAGAAATACTCGTAATCTGCGGGGTTGCAGTATGGTCAGCAGCTATTGGGAGGGGCGGGGGGGGGGGGGGGGGGGGAAGGGGAAAAAGACAGGCGTACTAGTTGTGTGTGCTGGGTTTGCAGCGTTGCAGGCGCTGGTTGGGAGAGGGAGGAGGGCAAGAAAAATCGTCGTCATCTGCTGGGTTTGCAGGGTCCGACCTGGTAGAGGCGGTAATTGTTTGGGGTCGTTCGTGTGGTTCTCTGCTCGGCTTCCGAGGTCCGATCTCGCGTAGTCAAGTACCACGAACCAGACCAGTCGACGTCAGTTTTAGCTGTTGCACCCAAAATATCCCCAAATAGATGATAAAAAAAAAACATCTCGGTGAACAGACAAATCAAAACCGTCAACGGCTTGGCGGGCACTGATAGAACACGTGTGCCGAAGTTCAGGGTCTAACAACCAACAAAAAACACCGTGATGTTGGACTCTGAGTAAAAACGGTGCGAAAGGCTTGGACCTGGTTCGTAGACCTTTGAGGAGGTATGACCAAGTCGCGGTTTCTGTCGGTAGTTGGCGAGCGCCGCCGGTACGAAAAGCCATCGATACGAGAAACGTGAACCGTGATATGACCGTCACATGGACGATGCACGCGTGAATTCGTCGACAACGCTAAATCCCGACAGCGGAGAGGTGCAGCTAGGCATGGAAAACAAATCGCACTCGTCCCAGGCAATGAAGGAACCAAACAGACAGAAATTTAAAGCAGCGCGACACGGAACAAGCCGATGGCACACCCTATCAACCCGATAACGCAAAGTCCCTACAAAACGAGCAACCAAGGCAAAGGCTGGTGAATAAACAAAGCAAGATACGATGAAATACGCACTCCTGACTAACCGAACGAGCAACCGGCCAAGCTAGGCGCCTACAGAAAACAGACAGAAAAAAAAGCAAGATATGCTTCGTACAAAAAAATCAGCCATGGACACTAAACAACAAACTAACAACAAAAACAAAACTGAGGGAAAAAAAAAGCACCAACCAAAAACAACGAATGCAACGACCATACAACAAAAAAAAAAAAAAAAACAACGAAACTCAGAAGCTGCACCAACAACCCTTCAGCCGCAAGAAAAAACCCAAGCGACAAAGCCCAGACAAAAAAAGCCAACTGAACGATGAACAAAACCACAAAAACTCATAATCAAAAACAAAAAAAAGACCGCATAGCGTCGAAACGACAAGAGCACACGCGCGCATGCACAATGCATACCGACACCAACCCCTAAGACCAAACACCCCACATCCAGTACCCAACGCCACCCCCCCCGCCGCCGCCGCCCCCGCCTCACCTGCCAGGGCCGCCATCTCCAATCTTGGAACTCCACCCGACTCCTTCAGGGCCTGCACGGTAGCGTCCCCAATGCACCGCCCGCACGTGCCCAACCTCAAGACTCTGAGAGTTCCGCGGCACTGCAATAAGGAGGCGAGCATCTGATCCTGTTCTATGCGGCTGCAGTCGGGGAGGACTAGCTCCGACACCCCGGCTTCAGAAAGGCGCTCCAGAGCCTGGAGGGGGGTAGGAGGGGGGGACGGGGGGGACGGGGACGAGGGGGGACGAAAGAGCCACGTTGGGAAAAATATGGTTCGGGCGGGGGAGGGGGGCAGAAGGGAGGGGGGCAAGGGAGAGGGGGGGGGCGGTGGCAAGAAGGAGGCGGGAGGGGGTAGAGAGAGGGGGGGGGGGAGTTTGGGCGTGTGGGCGTGGGGGGGGGGGGGGGGGCAGTGGGGATGGATGGGGGTGGGGACGACGACAGGGGGGGAAGGGAGGACGGAGGGAGGAGGGGGGAAGGGTAGAATAGAGGAGGCGCGTTGTGCGCTACGGGGAAGCAGAGCTGACCCGACTCGTGCCGGGCCAAGCTGAGTCGAGCTCAACATCTCATTAAATGACAAAAATATGCGCAACGATACACAGAAAAGAGCAAGGGTCGAGCCCGCTCGGCTACGAGCGATTTCGGCCTGCGCTCAAATTTCGCGATGGCGGACGAGCGACCATTCGCCTTCTTGCTCAGGAGCGGTGTGACAAGAACCTCGAGGTTCAGCCCCGTGGAAACGGCGCCCACGGTTGTGGGAGCAGTAAGGGTGCAGTAAGGGTTAACTTCCGGCAGCAATCAAAGCGTCAACGCCGGGGCAAAACAGAAACTAGGCAAAGAGAGCAATCGCCGACGTTCTGGAAAGGTGGTTCACGGCGGCATCAAACTATTTCCACAACTTCATCACCTCTGTGGTAAGCTTGAGCTGTCGGCAGAGGACGCCGGCCAGGTGATTGCGGACCTCTGGGGAGACATCCCTGGAGCAGAAGCAGCAGCAGCAGCAGCAGCAGCAGCAGCAGCGTAAAAAGCATTAGCATCAAAGCATGAGCAGAAGCAGCAGCAGCAGCAGCAGCAGCAGCCATAAAAGCATTAGCATCAATGACGGCAGCAGTAGTAGTAGTAGTAGTAGTAGTAGTAGTAGTAGTAGTAGTAGTAGTAGTAGTAGTAGTAGTAGTGGTGGTAGTTGTAGTAGTAGTAGTAGTAGTAGTAGTAGTAGTAGTAGTAGTAGTAGTAGTAGTAGTAATAGCAGCAACAGTAGGACCAACAGCAGCAATAGCAACAGATAGGGACTGCTGCAAGCGGCAACAGGCTAGAGCAGCAACAGCAGCAGCAGCAACAACGCGACTCGTTGACCCGGGCTGGACGAGCTGGGCGACAAGCGCAGCACAAAAACCGAGCAACTACCCCGCCCGCCCTGCTCCACTCCACTCCCTCGTCGCAGAAATCCCCCAAACCCCGTGTCATTTACGAATGGAAACGCTCCTCCCACGGTCCAACCCCACCACTAACTGCCACAAAAAACAAAACAAAACAGCAACGATGACACGACACCGCGACTATCGTGGCCGGTATACATGAACCAATCAGCACACGGCCTTCTTACCCTAGGGACTCTATGTGATCGAACTTGTCCGCCAGCAGGTCGAGGCACAGCCGAAACAAAGAGGGGATGGCCTTCGATTTCCCCGACCTGCTACCCTTTCCCCTGGGTGTCCACTCCACCTGGGCAGGCGGTAAGAAGGGGGAGGGGGAGGGGGGGTCAGGGTGTGCCGAGTTACACGTAGCCCTGTCTAAGCCGATTGGTTTCAACACTAGAGCTCGTGTTGGGGTGTGCGAGCAGATGAAAAAGAGGGGGGAAGGGGGGGGGGGGGGGGGGGAATGGTGATGTGGTTGAGCTACGTACGGGATTTAATTATGCAAATATACACGAGTTTGAAGACTTTAAGTCGTGGTAGAAACCGAAATACTCAAAGGATAGGGTTGTTGCGAGAGCCAGTGCAAAACAAAAGTCAGCGGGAGAGCCACCACAAGGAGCCAAGACTCGTGCTCGGCAACAGGCCACCGACGCTAGTGCTGCTGCCTCACTGCTGGAGCTATTGCCATTACGGGGGTCTATAGTTAACAGGACCTATGGCATACATAAAAAGCTATATATTTAGGTATTTTTACTAACAATGTTTGGTCCTGTTAACTATGGACCCCCGTAATAGGATAGCTCATATTATTACTATAATATTACGGGGGACCATAGTAAATAGGACTTACGGTGTAGACAAAAACCTATATACTCATCTATTTTTACTAGCAATATTTGGTCCTATTTACTATGGCCCCCCCGTAATGCTACGGCCACTACCATTCCAACCAGTACCACAACTACAGCTACTACTACTACAACTCAGACACTGCGAAAAATAAATAAATATATATATATACAGTTTACTCAGACACTGTTATGCAAAGTATGCAACTACTGCTACAATGAAAGCTACCGCTGCAACTACTACTACAGCTGTACCTCAAACTACTGCTCCTGCCGTGACTATGAAAACAACCGCTACGGATACTACTGCTACGCCCGCTGTAAATACAACAACAACTTCGCTTCTACTACTGATACTACAGTACAACCACCCGTCGATCACCGCCCCCAAAACTAACACCATCAACACCAACACAACGACCACAATCTCCACTTCCCACGAATGACCAAAAAAAAAAAAAAATCAACAGCGGTGAAACCATTCCGAACGAAACAGCTCAACCACTTCCGGGACACCTCCAGAGCCCGCTTGTCGTGCCATACCGTGGAACACGCCAGTGCACTACCCCGCACCTTGATCGGCGCCGGTGGTTTGTCTCCTTCCATGTCGCTGTCATCGTCAGACAGAGCCTCCGCTTTGCCGTTCACGCGCGCAGATTCACGGAGAGCCGCCGCCTCCTCTCGCTTGTCCATCAGCTATGAAGGCACGACAGCGGAGCGGCGACCAAAAACACAAGAGCAGCTGCTCAAACAGTTTGCTGAAAACTTCGTCGAGAATCAAAAGGGAGGTCGGGTGCCTAGGCTACATCGCGGAAATACTCGAGCTGTGCTTGCCCGCATGAAAACACGGCACGGATTTGATACAGTCACCATGGTTGCAAGATTTTCTCACCGTGAGGGTGAGCGCGTGTGGTGGTGTTGGGTGGGTATCCGGCGCCATACATTCTATACTAGAAGGAAAAAATGCGCGAAAAAAAATCATGTTGGCGGGAATTCTGACGCTTGATTCGACGCAACAACACACGAAACGGTTTCTTCATACAGCTCCAGAACATTGCTGAAGCTGTATTCCAGTCTCCAGCGTGAGCGACCGACAGTGTCCGACGGAGGGAGCGAGTTTGGTTGTGCAAACGTACGAAATAGTGTGCTGTAGGGTGGATATCCCGTGTCACACAGTTGATGCCCAAAATGGAGAATATGCCGCGGAGAAAAAGTCGTGCTGCAGGTCGACAGAATTCCACGTTGGCCGCACCCTTCAGTATAAACCCTTTTTTTTGTTGTTGTTTTGTTTTGACCAAGGGTGCCGTTGATATGCAACTACACTCTACACTCTACACTCCGTTTAGCGTTTTCAGGGCGTTTGTTTCCCGATCGCAACAAACGTTTTTGTTTTTTCATCCTCACGGCAGCAAGTGGCGCAATTATGCGACACGGCAGGCTGTGTGAAGAACGAACCAAAAGGGGGCAGATCTTAGGCACGGCAGTTAGCGGTTGCTTCATGGAATAGAGCACACGAATCGAGGGCAAGTTTGTAGCGGCAGCAGCAGCAGCAACAGCAGCAGCAGAGGCAGCCGCCGGTACCGCCGCCACCGTCGCTTGCATCCGCTACCAAAACTCCTCGCTCACCCTGCGAGCCTCGGCGAACGGGCCAGGCCACAGCTCCGGCGTTGCATCCCCGCTGGCGCCACCGTCTGCGACCCCGCCCCCTCTTCCTCCGACGTTAGCCTTGCCCCGACCCTTTCCATTGCGGGCCACGCCACTTGCCGCCACGCCCCCTGTCCCAGACGAGGGCGTCTTGTCAGGTCGAGCAAAGTGAGCTCCGCGGGCTCGCGCTACCTTCACGAGTCACACGAGCACACGAGTGGGTCAGCGAGATGGGTGCGGGAAGGGCTGAGGAAAGAGCAACGGCGCAAGCGCATGAGCAAGCGCAAGAGCATATCTAGCTAGGTGCACGATCGTGGAGAGCACCGCCCGGTTTATTCTCACACGTCGGATGGAGAGATCACGATGTAGACCGACCATCTAGGCCTACCTTTGTGAGATGTTGGAGCAGGATCTGTACGAGGACGGACCGACACCAGGGAACCTGTCCTACATGACGCAGATTTTTGCAGCTGCAAATCGGCAACGTTAGCTACGGTGTAGACCATGCAGGTCGGAAACACATCCTTCCTGAAGGGCTTAGATCGTCATGTCGGGATGGGTGATATTAAGGATGTGTGCTACGTTTTGATGCGGAATGGAGGGGAAACGGGGGCAGGCGACATGAATACAACGAACAGATCGGTGTAGGCGCCGGTCTTCGCTTGGTTCCCAGCCCTGGTCGATGTACGTTCGGGTTCTGTTGCTGCTGCTTCTTAGTTGCTGCTACTGCTGGAGGTGTTACCGCTCGTGCGTCGAAACTGCTGCAACTGCTACCGTGAATCTGCAGAAGGCGGAGGCGGCACAGCAAGACCTAGACACGTAGCAACAGAGCGCGCGAGAGTGGATAAGATAAAGAGAAAGAGACAGAAAGAAAGAGAAAAAAAAAACCAGACAGACAGACAGAGAAACGAAGGGAGGGGCAAAAAAAGACTCGAGATCGGAAACAAAACACACCGAGCACAACAGTGCCTCAGGGGGTTTCCCCATTCACTCGCGCGTGCCCCTCGCTCCTGGGCACCTCGCCACCATTAGGCAGCCAGCGACGCAGCCATTCGTCACCAGCACCACCGGCTTCTCGCTTACACTCAAGGCGAAGGACCTTCAAGGTTCCTTCAAGGCTCTGAAGGAACACTACCCCAGCTGAAAAAAACGGCGATCCTGTCGCCACAAACGATACCGACTCACCTTAGCAAAGGCCTCCCTTCTCGAGCTCAAGCCGCCAGCCGCCGGAGGACCTTTTCCCGTATCCTCTTCCTCTACGAAGCCCGCCGTTGAGGCAGGCATCGCAGCAGCAGCGGGAGCAGCAGAACCAGCAGCAGCAGACGAAGCAGCAGCAGCAGCAGCAGTAGAGGCAGGAGAAGCGGAAGCAGCGGCGGCCGCTACCTCGTCAAGAGGAAAGCCAGGATCCGCGGTGCCTGGGAGCTCAAGCCCCCTGACGGGCTCTCCGCTGCGCTCTGGCAAGGTGGCGGAGGCGGCGGCGGCAGTGGCAGAGGGGGAGTCGTTTGCCCCGCGCTTCGTAGCCTGGCAGCGGGAGGGAGAACGAGAGAGGCCGCAACACGTTGGGGCCAACGTGAGGTTGGCGGATAGGGCGAAGGGGGGCTCCGGGGATAGGTGGAGCGGGGGTAAAGGTGGCTTGGGTCTGTTGTGCAATGTGGAGGGAATGCTAACCTTACGCTTCATGTTGGCTTGCTGCTGCCGCTCTCTGCATTAAAGAAGGGCAACAGCAACAACGACAGCATCATCTGCAGATGCTGCTAGCACAGAAGGCCCTCTCCTCGGTGCCGACACTTGAACGCCGACAGCAGCAGCAGCGGCAGCGACAGCGACTGGTAAAAACTTACACCCCCCCTCCCTCTCGAACCGCACGGATCTGTAGCTCGTGACGCTAGCGTCGCTGGTCGGAGCGGGCACCTGACCGGCGTGGCGGATATGACTACGCGTCTCAAGTACGAGTAACTTTCGTATGTTTTGTTGATCGTCACAGCCTGTGACAAAACGCGAAGGAGGTCGAGAGAGGAAGGCCGTCCGGACACGCTTGTCCAGATTTGGGCGCGATCCGTTCATTGTGTCGTGCGTGGCAAGCGCTCCAAGTAATTTTTTCGGCGAGAGTAGATGAGTCGATTTGTTACGAGCAGTTCTGCAAAGTGTGTTGTCGTGGTCTAATCTCAAAATACTTCTTCTCCGAAGCGAAAAGGGTGCAGCTTTTGCCTTTTTTCTGCTAAATGTGTCCCACTTTTATGAATCTCAAGTTGTACTTCGCCCGCAAACATGTGGGTAGAGTTCAACACGTGCCCATATGTCTCACCTCTGCAAACCGTATCCGAAGTCTGCAGCATCCTGAAACGTGAGTACTACAGCAGTTCGGAAGGCACCCTTTATAACAACTACCCCTGGGGTGCCTGGTATCTTGTCCATTGGCTACTGTATATTGATGTTTATCGCTTGAACAACGGAACCCACTTGGCAGGCAGCGGTCCCGTGGTCTACGACGACGTATCCACGGAGAGGTGCGCTCCAAGTGCGATGCTCTTCGTATCTAGCCCCGAGCCCGCGCCAGCCGACTGTAGTCTGGCGGCGGAGAGACGTGCCGCCCGCCGACTGCGCGTCGGGCGCAACGCAACGTCGCTATCCAAGCTGTGTCACCGTTCAACTCATCGATCGTTCTGCTGCTTCTTGCTGTCGTGAATAGCATCTTGAATTTAGAGACCATGCCATTTTCCGACTAGAAACCCTGATGGCCCAGATCATCGGACTCTACGCTAAAATCTGACAACTTGGGTAATCGGATTCTCAGGATGTTTCCTATGCAGTTCGATTTCGAGTTTGAGATTTGTACTTTTAGATCTCAAAAATGAAAGCACCTGCTTAGCTAATTCTGCGTGTCCAGTGGTACCTCACAGAAGTCCCCAACCCGCGGCTATGCAGAGTATGCAAAATCAGACCGGCTTTTTTTCAGTCTCTAATTCCAAGACGTGCGGCCGGCGCGCGGCGCGTCTCTCCGTGGCCAGACGACAATCGGCTGGCGCGGGCTCGGGCCTAGAGACCAAGAGAAGCGTACTCGGCGGGCACCTCTCCACGGATACGTACTCGTAGACTTGAACTGCAACAGCAGTCAGTCACATTATGAAATACAAAATACCAAGACAAGTTGACTCCAGCGCACTCGGCACGCCAGAACACAAGCAGTCAGAGTTGGCTCGGACGCTTGGGTCCTACGGACAGCGCGGCGCACCCAGCTCGTCACTTCGCGGCACCAGACCACAACAACAGCAGTTGGTCTCGGCGTTTGCTCGAATCTCTGCGCGCACAATGAATCCGATTTTTCCGTATAGGAAGACTGCTGTATTGATTTGCCAAGTTCACATCTGAAAAAGCAATCGGGTCAAAATCTGAACCTCGAAAATCGAACCGCATAGGAAACAGCCTCAAGCAGATTTTTTTTTGCATACTCGGACTGAATACTGTAATTATTAAGCAGATGTGCTCATTTTCGGGATCAAAAATACCAATCTAAGACCAACTATTATGGGAAATTATTTCTGAGCTCTCAGAACTGGGTTTTTTTAGGCCGAATATACGCGTTTTACTCGGCGGGAAAGCCAAAAAACACGATAGACTCCTCAAAATGCTCCTCGTAGTTTTTTGCGAGCTTTCAGGAACAATTTTCCGTTTCTCCAGAGTCATATTTTAAATTTTGGAGCAGCCAATCACTTTTCTCTGGAGGGTCAGAAAGAAGGCTGTTGGTCAGAACTGGGGCCAGAAATAGTGGATCTTCGAGGATTTTTGATGAAAAATGACGATGTCCTCAGAACTGGAAAAATGGACGAACAGTCCTTCTACGACTCTGGAGAAACGGAAAAGTGCTCGCGAAAGCTCTCGGAAAACTAAGGGGAGCATCCTGACGAGTCTACCGGTGTTTTAGACAGTCCCGTCGAGTAAATCGCCGGTTTTCGGCAAAAAAAGCCAGTTCTGAGACCCCTTCAAAAATTTCCCATAATAGTTGGTCTAAGGCCGTTTCCTGGTTCGATTTTTGAGCTTCAGATTTTGACCCGATCGCATTTTCAGATGTAAACTTGCCAAATCGAAACAGTCTTCCTATGCGGCATAATCAGATTTATTGTTGTGCATGCAGAGATTCGAGCTAACGCCGAGACCAACTGCTGTTGTTGTGGTTTGGCGCCGGGAAGAGACGCGCTGGGTAGCTGCCCTTCGCGTAGGACCCAAGGGTCCGAGTCAAGGCTGACTGCCTCTGGTCTGGCGGCGAATAAACGTGCCGAGTGCGCTAGAGTCAACCTGTCTTGGTATTTTGTGTTTCATAATGCGACTGACTGCTGTTGGTGCTGCTGCTGTACAGGAGTGTAGTCTACGAGGACGTATCCATGGAGAGGTGCGCGCCCAGTGCGCTTCTTTTGGTCTCTAGGCCCGAGCCCGCGCCAGCGGACTGACTGTCGCCTGGCCACGGAGGGTCGCCCCGCCCGCTGACTGCGCATTGGGTGCGAAGCAACGTCGCTAAATAGCTGTGTCACCATCCAACACATCTATCGTTCTGCTGCCGGGTGTTGTCATGGATAACATTAGAGAGCATGCTATTTTTCGATTTGAAAATCTGATGACCAAATCGCAAAATTTCCGGACGGAAATATTTGGACTGCACAAGCATGGTCATTCGTTTTTGAGATCGAAAAATACAAATCTGAAGCTCGAAATCGAACCGCATAGGAAACAGCCTCGATCTGAAAAATGAATGACTCTGCTTATGCAGTCCAAATATGCAAAATCCAACTGGAATTTTTCGATTGGAGAATCCGATGACCCAAGTCGTCGGATTTTGGCCCGAAATCCGACGACTTGGGTCATCAGATTTTCAAATAGAAAAATGGCATGCTCTCTAAATTCAAGAGGTTATCCGTGACAGCAAACAACAGCAGAACGATCGATGCATTGGATAGTGATACAGCTGTATAGCGACGTTGCTTCGCGCCCGACGCGCGGGAGGCGCGCCCCTCCGTGGAAAGACTAGAGTCGGCTGTCGCGGGCTCGGGCCTAGAGACGAAGAAAAGCGCACTCGGCACGTGCCTCTCCGAAGAAAAGCGCACTCGGCATGCGTCTCCGTGGATACTACGTACTCGTAGACTACACTGTTGTACAGCAGCAGCAGCAGTCGGTCACGACACAAAACACCAAGACGGGTTGACTCTAGCGCACTCGCCACGTCTCTTCGCCGCCAGACCAGAGGCAGTCAGCGTGGTTTCGGACGCTTGGGTCCTACGCGCAGGGCTGCGCACCCAGCGCGTCTCTTCGCGGCGCCAAACCACAATAACAACAGTTGGTCTCGGCGTTTACTCGAACCTCTGCATGCACAATAAACCTGATTTTTCCGCATAGGAAGACTGTTTCGATTTGCCAAGTTCTCACATCTGAAAATGCGATCGGGTCAAAATTTGAAGCTCAAAAATCGAACCGCATAGGAAACAGCAGTCTGAGGCCGTTTCCTAAGCGGTTCGATTTCGAGCTTCAGATTTGTATTTTTCGATCTCAAAAATGAATGACCCTGCTTATGCAGTCCAAATATGCAAAATCCGACCGGCAATTTTTCGATTTGAGAATCCGATGACCCAAGTCGTCGGATTTTGGGCCAAAATCCGACGACCTGGGTCATCAGATTTTCAAATATAAAAATGGCATGCTCTTTAATTTCAACATGTTATCCACGACAGCAAACAGCAGCAGAACGATCGATGAGATGGATGGTGAAACAGTTGCTGTATAGCGACGTTGCTTCGCGCCCGACGCGCGGACGGCGTGTCCCTCCGTGGCCAGACTGGAGTCGGCTGGCGCGGGCTCGGGCCTAGAGACCAAGAGAAGCGCACTCGGCACGCGCGTCTCCGTGGATACGTACTCGTAGACTACACTGCTGTACAACAGCAGCAGCAGCAATCGGTCACAAAATGAAACACAAAACACCAAGACAGGTTGACTCTAGCGCACTCGCCACGTCTCTTCGCTGCCAGACCGGAGGCAGTCAGCGTGGTTTCGGACGATTGGGTCCTACGCGCAGGGCAGCGCACCCAGCGCGTCTCTTCGCGGCGCCAAACCACAACAACAGCAGTTGGTCTCGGCGTTTGCTGGAATCTCTACACGCACAATAAATCTGAATTTTCCGCATAAGTAGAACTCTTTCGATTTGCCAAGTTCACATCTGAAAATGCCATCGGTTCAAAATCTGCAGCTCAAAAATCGAACCGCATAGGAAACGGCCTGAAGCTCGAAATCGAACCGCACACCAGGAAACAGCGTTTCGAAACAGCTCCTCCGCAATACAGGCCCTTATTACTGTAGTGCTGCCCTTCGTCTTATGTTTCGTTTTCATTCTACCCAGGTTCTACCTGTAGTCTCGACTACTCCTACTCCTACTCTTCAGTACTGCTTTTACTGCTGTGTACCTGGTAACCAGCTTAGGCCGACGGCGGGTGGAGGGGGGCGGGGGGGGGGGGGGGCTTGCCAGTTGTACTGCTGTTTAGATCACAGCATTACCAGGTGCGAGGGAGAGTTCGGTGGTGATGCGGGGGGGGCGAAGGGGAAAACAACGACAACAGGGGGGTGAACTACTGCAGTGGCCAAGCTGGAGAACTGGCGAAACCAAGAAGGTGCTCGTACTCGTGCGTACACAGCAGCTACGTCGTACACTCGTAGCTCTCAGCACTCCACAAAAATCGCCCGCGATCATCATGTCAGGTCGCACATATCTTTGCCATCCAATATTTAAACTCCCGCAGCAGCCACACACAGAAATCCTCGGCCAGTCTTGCTCTACTCCCCGCACCCGCCTGCTTCTTACCTTGGATACACCACCACCACCACCACCACCCCCCGGTCACTTCTCCTCGCCCTGGCAGGAGGAGGGAGAGCCGGGATATCGCTGGCCAAGCAGCGGGGGCTGCGTCTTCGAGGAGTGCCCTGACTGCTGCTGGTGCTTGTGCTTGAATCAATGATGCCAATGTCAGCAACACCGGCCGACTTTTGCTTGCCGGCACCTTTCGGGGTTCGAGGCATATCGATATGTCACGTAAACCAGGTGAACCTGCACAAGTTCTTCACAGTCGGAATCGGAGACTAGGCGCAGTGGTTGTGCCAAGCGCCGAGTGAAGGGCGGATAGAGCGTGTTTGTGCGAGCGGGAGTCGGTCGCAAAATCGAGAGCCGGTTTTTATAAATATTTGATGGCGTTTTGCATAGTAACGTCAATCCCAACCAGCCCCCGACCAGCTGCCGATCGGGTACCAACAGCAGTAGGGGTTCATGACTGTGCGTATCGTGTGTGCACACGCCGTAGCTCACATTTGGGGGGAATCCTTCATTCGCCAACCCATCAACATCAGTGTGGTTGTGGTATGTATGTGGTGCGTATCTTCCTCTGTGATGACTGATCAATCTACAGGCGCTCAACAAGAAACGAGCCTCCAAAACGACCCCAAAGCCAGCCGCTAGAAGCTTCCACCAGCGCTTGTCAGATCAGTGACACATGCAAAGGCTAAAAAAACAGAAGGGGAGCTGCAGGGAGACTCGGCGACACGGGAATATGATGGTTCTGTAATAGTAGTGTATGGCATATCCTGCCGGCGGTGTAGACTATTCGTACTGTAGTTTTAGGATGTCTATGTGAACACGTACTGCTTGTGTATGCTAATACCAGCAACATCATGGATGGATATTTGTGCCTGCGCAAGATCCAGAATCCCAACCCGCCCAGATCGGGACGCGCGTCCACTCCGAGGTTGCGAGCTAAGCTTTCGCGTATTCCTAACCAACGGACGGCATCTTAGCTGATTCGATCTGTTCCAACGTGCTCATTGGCCATACGTACTTTGTAGTGGTCACTCCATATTGCCGGTTGAGTGTCGTACGTGGTGCTGGCTGCCAGCTACAGCAGTGGGTGTTGGATCGCTTGGCACTGATTGGATTCACTAAAATGTGGCACCGTGGGTGTGCGGAGTAGGGGCGGTTTCCACCACGCATAGTGCTGGTGTTGTTGGCTGGCGCATACCGGCACTATGCACCCGTATTGTTGTGGCCACATGTTACGAGTGGCGGAGCTAGGGCAAGCTTACTGAAAAAAAACAAAGACAACTCCGCACGGAAAAATAGACAACGCAAAGTCTTTGGTACGGAGACCAAACGGGCCTTGCATTTCATTCATAGTGATACCTGCAGGTCAACCCAGGTCAGACAGGCACTACCGTTCTCCTGGTACATACCGAAGTATGTTTTTGTTGTGTGGACTTCCACCTGCGTGTGCATGCAGCCATAAACACATTACGCCAGGTACATACAAGGCGCTATCAGGCTTAGGTAGACCTACACTTCAGCAAACGGGTTAACTTCCCCTTTTTCGGAAGGTGCTTTGCGCTCGTACAACATTTTTCGTGACGACTGCGGTCGACAAGCGTTGTACGTTGGCATTGGTGATCTTTCTGCGGTGTTTGGGGGCTCAATACATTATTCGTCCAGGTAGAAAGTATTCATGCAGGTCCCGTAGACATCCACCAGCGTGGCACCACAGCATCGCTCTTTCGCAACAAGTTTATTCCGAGTCGAGCTGAACAGGCAGCCTGTAGCCGGCCTTGTAATCTTTAAATTCCTATACAAGGGACGGGAGGATATCATTTACCGACCAAAGCGGTGCACCTAGCCCAACCAGCCTGTTGCAGATCGCAGGGAAGCCTAAACACGAGTGCCTTCACTACATATAACGATTGAGGCGATGAGCAGCGGCGAGAAGAATCTCGTCCAGTCACAGCCTATCCAAGATATTGTTCTCGCTAAGAATCGGCACGAGAAAAGTAACTTGTAATGCGCAGATTGGAAACTACATGCCGCATGTATGCAGAGCGTGTATCACAAACACCTTGCAGCTTAAAGTTGCGAACGCTTACTGCGTGGCGGTGTGCTGGGACGAACGGGCCCTTTTAATCGACGATATATCATACCAGGGGGTGGGGGGTAAGAGGAACCGTGTTCAAGGAGGCGTAGCAACAGAAGCTACGCGGTTGGTGAAGGCAGCCACCGAAAATTGGCGCTGACTGGCCGTTTTTATACTGTAATTGAAACGCGCAATCACTGTTAATATGTTCGTCTGTTTGGTCCTTTGTTGGTTTTTGTTCGATTTTATGCCCTATTCCCTGCCAGGTCGATATCAATGGTACCCTACCCCCCCCCTCACTCTGTCATTCTGCGTCGGCCGCGCCACCTTAGTGCTGTACTGTAGTTGTGTGACCCTTTGCTGTTTTACCCATTTTTTTCCGATTCTGTTGACTATTTTTCGTTGGTCCCTCTGTCTCTGTCCTCTTTGCGTTGGTTGTGTCGTCATTGACCCACTAACTGGACGTAGGATGCTCGTTTTTTTTTTTGTTTGCTCTTTGTCTCTACTTTGATGTTGTCCTAGTTCCTTCCGTCTGGTCTTCTTGTGAAGTCCGTTTGTTCTTTCTTCAGGCGGACGTACCATAGGAGGACTGATCGTACCAGAAAACGGCAAAATTGTCTTCGGGACCTTTTTTTTGGCCTACGCCCCGCGCGCATGTTTGCTTCGTTTTTCTTCCTTTTACCTCTTCCTTTTTTTCACGTTCTTCTTTCTTTTCTCTCTTCGCGTTTTTCTTTTTTCTATTCCCTTGTTTCTTTTTCGGGTGTACATATGATACCATGTCTATGTTCCTGGTGTGTTTTGGTTGCAAGTGACACGGGATGGTATATCATAGCTCCTTTGTATCGTTTCCCTCACGGACTGGTATGATCTTCCGTGCGCACGGTCTCCTGTATTATTGGCTTTCATAATAGAAATATATGGAAGCTTCCACCATATCCATGGAAGCGGATGGAAGTTTTTCACGATATCTGTGGAAGCTTCCATTTCAACCGCTTCCATGGAAGTACGTGGAATATTCCATGGAAGCTTCCGTATAAGCGGCTTCCTTGGATGCTTCAATGGAAGTTGTACCAGCTTCCGCGGGAAGTCTGGGGTACTATCAAGGAAGCCCCCCCCTAGAAGGTTCGGGCTGCTTTCATGGAAGCTCCAATCATCATTTTCACCAAACATTTAATGTCCTACTTCCATGGAAATTCGTGGGAGCTTCCATTGAAGCGGTGGGAGCTTCCATTGAAGTAGTGCACGCTTCCATCGGAGTAGTGGAATATTCAGCTTGGGGCAACGTTCCACGACTTTTTTGGAAGCTTGTGGAAGCTTCTACTTCTTCCATGGAGTCTTAAAAAAGCTTCCATGCCTTCCCTGGAAGCTTGCGGAGGCTTCCCCTACATCTATGGTAGCTTCCACTACTTCCATGAAGTTTTCGAGGAGCGTCCACGGCTTCTGCAGAAGCTTCCACTACTTTGATGGACCTAGTGGTAGCCTCCATGACTTCCGTGGAAGTGTTGGAAGCTTTCGCGACTTCCATTGATAATTGTGTGAACTTTATAAAGCTTTCACACGGCTTCTGTGGAAGGTCACACAACTTTCCTAGGAGCATGTTTCACTGTAGACACCGATAGCGCAGGAGATCGGCCTGTTGGTGTCTTCTATAATCAACTAAGAGTGCTGGCAGTGGTGGATTTCCTCTATCGTAGTGCGCACCTGAACAGTACGTTAAAATGCACGTATATATACACCGGAATGCATGTAAACCAGTAGTGGAAGCAAATACAGACCATTGGAGGGTTCCGGTGCTTCCATGGAAGCTTCCACTTCCATGAAAAAACTAATAATTCACGAAACCCCGTACTTGTCTGTTTTCGCCTATTAGTATGCTGTTTTGTTACGGCCTGGTTTTGTGACCACAGGCAGGATTTCAGGGAAGTGAGCTAATGTGAGAACATCATCATCATTATCACCTTCACCGTGATGCAGCTAGAGAGCGTAAAACCACTTCGTGGGCACACCGTGCCAAAGTATGAGACATGGTGTTTAGCCAAGCAGTGTTTAAGATTCAAAACAATGCAAAGAGGAAAGGGCAGGCTATGTGTTTGTGCTTGCTCGCTCGCCCGCACCCCTTCGAGCCAAGCGCAGGAAGTGTACCGGACGCGCGCGATGTTTTCGGTGGTTTGAAGGACAAACTACGCACCTCGGTCGGTCTCGAAACGAATCTCGACGACTGATACTGCTGCTCACTTGCAAGACGCAATCGTCTGTACGGAGCCAATGCCTATTGAGCGCCAGAAGCCGTCGCGTTGGTTTTCCATTGTGATTGCAAGTGTACCAGAGGGATGCCTTGTGCCGAGGAACCCCTCTACACCACAAGGACAGTCGAGCAATACCTCTCAAGGTGGTGTCAGACATGACGGCGACTAACTCACCTCGACCCCACCCCGTTTCATCATCGGTTATTATTACCTGATACAGTATAACATCACTACATGGAAACGAACATACGCTGAAACGTTGACTTATTGCGGAAGGGGAGTGGTCGCATACCTGTTCAGGACTGATTCCGTACGTTGTCGGTCGGTGTTTGTGCATTCCGTTACAGTTGATATAATAATTTAGTTGGGGTTTGCAACACACCACAGAGACAGACGACAACGATCTACGACATTCGTACCAAAGCGGCGAGGTCTAACTGAAGGACCCTGGCGGCGAAGACGCCGTCGAATAATACCTGGTATCATATTTTCTAGGTTCCCGTACGTGTCCTAATGCCTATTCGTTTGCTGCAGTAGAGTCTAGAAGTTTCACCTGTGAAAAAATGGTTGATGAAAAACATGTACTGGTATGCATTTCAGTTATAAGAACGTCAATAGGCCCCAGCAACATGCCCGCGTGCGGACGACACACTTCTCGGTCATCACTTCACGCGCTCATAGGTTTCCCGATGATGATCCAACACAATCATCTTTCAAATTTAGCTTCCTTCCTCCAGCTCGACCTCGCTGAGGCTCTTGTTTCCAAGCTTCTATATTTGGTGGTAAAGTTACCATGAACACTTGAACAGGCACTCCTCATGTGTTACAACGGTATACCTAAGCATTCGTTGTTTACGCTATCACATTGATGTACGTATCGTCATCCGAGTACGAAATCGGGTTGAATAATTCCCACCGCAGCAAACAGAGTTGATGCTGACTCGGTTGCAGGCCCCCCAAACCACATGCACAGGCACCAGTGGATATTACTTCAAGGTCCCCAGGTGATGCATTGCTCGACAGAACATTTCTGTAAGCGCCCTTCAAGTATAAGGTCACACTCACTGGTTTGGAAATGTCGTTTGCAGAGTATTCTACACGCTCGCTCTCCGCAGAACCTGCTGCACAACCCCCCTTTTCCCTGTCAGGTTGATGCTGCGAACCGTCTGGCGTCGATCCCCCCGGTTCATCACTGCACCATATAATCAGCATCTTTATCGCCGAAATTTATTTGCAAAACTCCATCCGTTGGTCGATCTTGTGTTGTACGCGTTCCAAAGTAGGTCCATGTATCAACACCTAACTCGAGACTCTACACAGCGACATGACAGCAGCCACCGAGTGGCTGAACGGCGTGCCGCATTTCGGACGGGACTTTTCTTGACAGGCGAACACCCTCATGTTTATGTACAGTACGCGGCATCCGTACAGACACGACAATATAAATGCTCCCCAGCAAATGTAGTCGCTTGTCTGCGAAATCTAAATGAATATTGTTCTCCCGCTCCATCCTACCGTGTTCCAGTCCCAGATTTGGCGTCCACCGTCTTGGAGGCATAGTGTGTGTCATCACCAGGCGTACATACCCGCTCAATCAAAACCATCGGATACGGCATGCGCCGTGCCCCTGCATACATCAAGAGAAATGGCATCTTCATACGAGGAGGGGGGCGTTAAATGCTTCCATGGCCAAGGGCTACGCAAACGGGAGGCTCAAAGAGGGAACCCCGATCGTACTCCACACTTCTACGATATGACCTTCCTCGATGAGTGGGCGACGGGCTAGTGCGTTACAGCATATCCTTCCAAATGCCTGGGTGTTGCCGAGGCGCCCCCCACCACAAGTTCGAAACTTTTCTCTACAAGTCATGAGAGCATGTGCAACAACCCCCAGGCGCTATACAAATGAACAAAAAGGCCAAAATATACACATAATTGTTGATTATCGCTCCGCCGACGTGCTTGTGCTGCTTCCGACCTAAAGCTGGAATATTTTCGGAGATCCAGACATTTGACTCGCGTAAAATATATTGAATCGTGCGTCGATTGCGTGTCCACGTGGCTGCAGTTTTCCTCCAAGTCCAGCACAAAGCGAGTGGTTATCGTAGACCTGCGGGCCAGGGTAGGGGTAGAACTGGGTTTGGTGAAGATCCTCGCTAAGACCTCTATGCCTGGCACATAAAACAAAGTTGAGAAGACATGGGCCTTCAATCCAATTAACAACATCCATGGCGGCAACTAGAATGAGAATGGGCTTCTTAAATATGCTCCATCTAGGAGCCCCGCCAGGCAGACAGGTTTCGGTCTAGAAATACCCAGCATTCGGTCCAGGTGTACCTCCCCTAACGGATGTAGCATGTCGTCGGCGTGAAGGGTCTCGTCCAGGCCGTTCCTGTCGCTGTCGTGGGCGTATAGGATTTCGTCGAAGCTGTCCTTGTCGTTGTCATATTCGCCCAAACATTTCGGTTGGTGTTGGGGTCTTCGAGACGCGGTTGTAGCACTTGACACCAAACGTATTTCCTTGGTTACTGTAAATACTGGGTGAAAGACTATTGAATAACACCATATTACTCGGCTATAGGAAATCCATCATAGGATGCGTATGCCGAGTACCAATATGCAGACAGTTATGGAACTATTCTGTAGATTTCAACTTGACGGCTCGGCCTTCCGCCTGTTGCTGCATACACACCGTTGTTGACTCAGACCACCCTGAAGAATCCACACTTGAATATACGATTAAGGACGACATATATCAACACACCGTTGACGTGCGCTTTGTACGGTACGAGTACCATCGAAAAGTCAAGAGACTACACTAGTAGTAAGTCTAACACTGATTTAAGGAAAATATAAAAAAGTAACGCATGACCAACCGAAAGCCTACGTAGGCATATTACGACTACTAATGTCAGACACTATAGCAGGACCGGAGTTCCAACGGTATTGCGTTAAGAATCACGGTCAGGCGGAAAGTGTTCTGTGAAAAAAACGGTATAGGGCACGCCCTATCGTATCACACGTACTTTAGGTTTTATTCAAATAGCACCGGCTTGACGAGGGATATACGTTTCGCTAGGTTACTCCTGATGTGACGTAATACGCTACTCTCGGTTTGGAGCTGTTGGCAGGACGACGTTGAGATTCTACAGCGCCCATGCTGGATTCGATTGACCAAACCAAACGAGGAACTCCAGCGGTTGTGTGTCCCGGCTTTGTCTCGAGGATTTCCCAAACGCCCACTGTCAGAAAATGTGAGTCGAGGCAAATATAACGGCGGCACACATCGGGCGTTTATACCCACGACGTACTCAGCATGCAGCTCTCTCCAAACCTCATTTTCTCCAACATATCATGTAACACCTGCGCAAAACGAACATCGGTGCCTCTATTTGTCTTTTCTTACAACAGGTCGGGGCAACCGCAGATCAAGAGGACGACGAGACTGCCTTCACCGACGCAAAGGACGGAGCTATACCCACTGAAGGCAAAGAAGAGCGGGTAGATCTCGCTCTACAGGTCGCAGCCGTTTTCGGGTTCATGGGAAGTGATCAGATTATCCGGACGTCGTGCCTCAGCCTGTGCAACGGTTGCCGCGAACGTGTCCCTGTACAGCGCCTACGGATAAGCAGATTTGTGCCCCCTTCGATACTGGCGATTGCCTATCCCAGCTTTCAGCAAGCGGGCACTGAAGACTCATCTCGAGTTGTCCCCCCTCGAAATGTGCTATCCGTGCACTGGACGTTTGCCAATTCACCTAGACTCGGCTGGGAGTTATTTCCAAAAGAGCAGACAGAACAAGAAACCTGTGACACTGCTGATATTCTGGATGGGAGTAATGTCAACTTGAGCGAAGTCCGGTGACCACAAGGGACAAGCGAGATAGCTCTATGCGCGTTCAATCGCCCCCTCGACGTGATATTGCCGCCGCCGGCACTAGAGCGACTTTGGTTTGGAGAGCCAAACGTAGACGATTCGACCACCTACAGGATTCCGGATACGTTTGACCAGCCGCTCCAAGGAGTAACGTTTCCTTACGGTCTACGAGAGATATTCCTTGTTGACAGTTTCGACCAGCCTCTTCAGGACACGGCTTGGCCGGGGGGGTTAGAGAGGCTCTCCTTGCCTGGCTACAAACAGCCTCTACGGGACGTCCAGTGGCCTCCGGGATTGAAAGCGCTGGAGTTTGTGTCACCCTCGAGAATCCGGCTGTGAAAATACGGGGGTACGGTCGACGAATTCAACGAATGCCACCCAGCTTACATGAGAGGCCGGCGATTGTTGGCAAAGGAAGGGCAAGGTTGCTTCAACCAACCTCTCGACACGGCACAACCACCATCTCTCGAAACCCTTTGGCTTTCCTCCGAGTTCAACCAGCCCCTCTATGGCGTTGCGTGGCCAAATGGGATGCTACCGTTGGGATTGACTTTCTTTTTGGACGGTTATCGTTATATAGACAGTGTATCATTCCCCGCGAGTGTCCGGAACTTGTTGTTGGTTGAAAAATCTAAAAGGGAAATGCGTCTCCCTAACGGTGTCCAGATTTCGACATTAGCAAGATTTTCGGAGCTAAGCGATTGGGATTCCGACCATTGTGATTATGAGCCTTGCTACACCTCAATGGGTGATTATGACGGCTGTTGCTGCTACAGGAGAATCGGTGATTGACTGCAATCGATGTGTGGACCACTGGCGGGCTGACGGCTCCCATTGATCGACGGTTCTATTTACGAAATGCTGTCTTTGTATCGGTTTAGTTTTCAGTTCGTTGTCATTGTCATTTTCTGTTCGTCGTCCGGACAAGTGCCCTAAAACTGGACACTTAGGGGGAATAGAAATGCCTGTGCATTCGTGCAGCCGTTACACCTGTGTAGTCCTATGCTGTCCAATGTAGGCGAAGGCAGTGGGCAGTCGCTCGTATTGCGGCCCCACTGGGGGCTCTTGTGACCTTATCGATCGATGTAACAGTGCCAACGATCATTGTATGTATAATTGCAACATAACAACGCGTTCCGTTTGTCCATATAAAAGATGGACACATCATGACCAATCAGTAACATAGTTAATCACGACAACTGACTACGTCATGATATTGTACTGCAGTAATCCTGACTACTCAAATACCTGTCAGAAAATGTGTAAACTACAGCAGCAGTAATCACAACTCAAACCTGGGTCGCTTACTATATCTAATTATCCACATGACAACTCGGCATTGCCCCCGTAGTCAGGAAGAGCTCCGAAAAATTTTGAAAGTGTAGTTATGACGGGCGTCGAAATTTTCCCCCTGGATAACGTCGAGGTCCCGCCGCACACGGAGACGATATTGTCATACCGACCCCCAGCGTGTGGACACCCCCACCTCATCGGCTGTCTTATCATGGGTAGGGTCTCGTAAAGCCAGCGAGCGGCGAGAGTTGATCCACGGGACAATGTCAAGCTTTCGTTGCGCCCAGGGACAATGGGGTCTCTCCTCCTGATCATACAACACTTCCATGCAACTGCAATAAAAAACCACTGCCTACGGAAATGCAATTACCACGGATTGATACCGCCCAGCATGGTGCGGAAACCCTAGACCCCACAGGATGACCTATACTCGGCTTGACCTCCTGAAGCCATCGCGCGGCGAGAGTTGGCTCTCGGGGAAACGGCGAAGTTTTCGCTGCACTTGGAGGCGATACGCGCATATCCCCAGATTATGTATCCTTCCGTACATATACAACTCCAACCAACCGGGGACTAAAACGGACACCCCCCGAGTGTATACCGCCATGCCAGGTGTGGGAACCCTAACCTCACTCACAGATTTCATATCTAGCTGGGGTTCATGATCGATGCCCCGCCGCATCGGGGGACGATAAGGCATCATCTCCGGATCAACAATTCTTCAGTACATGTACATGACGTCCAACAGCCCGGGTTCAGAAGTGGTGGCACACGGTGGTCCTTACGCTTCCGTTCCAAAGTGGTAAATCACAGCACAGGACAAGTTTACTACCATACCAGCCAGATATTTACATCCTTCCATGAGCAAGGCACAGCTGGCGCGACGGACAGAGCCGTGTGCGTACCACAAATATCGGAATAAGTTGTGTCTGAAGATGGCACACAAAACGAGCTTGGCGTCTAGACTCGAACAAGACGTTTCTATACGCCTGTGCCCAATGCAGTTGAGACCGTGGCGTCGACTATAGAAACAAAGAAGGCGGTCAAGTGGTACTGGGAGGTCGTCGAACAAGCCGCACAAATCATTGTCAAGCGACACAAGGACGAAGAAAAATTGAGTAGGAAGTGCTACTCATCCATTGAATTGGTGGAGTCCCAAGGGAATGGGTGGGGCTATTGCACCGGTCGTCGTCTAACCGCGGTATTTTAAAGCAGGAAATCGACGGTGGACAAGGTAGCAAGATACCAGGCCGAATATATAGAGTAGGTAGAAGCCATCCATGATACATCATATTACCTGCTGCAGCAAACCTCGTCAGGTACGTATGCTTTCGACATGTAAAGGGGACGCTGGCACGGCGATCAGGAATGCGCCGTCAAGTACCAGCGCTTAAGCGTTTCGGCAACATGTACATACCACTTGGAATTGGAGTGAGGGAGTTGCGTCCAAGATCTGTATTTCGTGGTTGTAGAATGGTTTACACAAATACTTCGAAGTATACGAGAATCCTGGTGATCTTTTTAGTTTATTTGTGCACTTTTTTTTTGGGCCCGATAACTTACTATCCATCATGGGAATGTAGTTTTGAGCCCGGTAGCACCTATGACGATGAACCCCTAAGAGACATACCATCCGCCTGGAGAACAGCAATCTTCTAGTGAAGGCCATTTCTTCGTGTGTGCCGTATTCATTGTGCTATGCTCGCTTGCGTAAAATGAAAACGTTTAGCGTTTAAACGAGTTTTGTTATGCTACTCGCTCGCAACTTCGAATCCACGAAAACACCTCGTGATTCGTTTCTCGCGCTGCCTACGAATGCCGTCTGCCGTACCGGCGGCCCATTACAGACCCCATCATGAGCATCAGTCAAGTTCGTGGGCTGTATGTTTCTGTGAACAACTGTAGCTGCCCAAACGTGAAATGCAAACGTTCAGTTGGGGGTAGTTTTTTAGTGTAATTTTGTGCACCCCAAAACACTCGACGAACTTCGACCACTGGAGCACCCCTTATTACTGTACACGAGGTGTGAGCCTCTGTTGAGAAGCTGCGGGGGGTCGATCTCGAGGGAAACACAAGCTGCTGTGACGAACGTCTACCAAGTCACCGTCGCTCTCCGGTGTGAACGAACCAGCCGAAGTTCAAACCGCAGCGTGTTATTGGATGGCGATGATTTTTTCATTGGGTGAACGGAAACCTGACGCTTGGGTGCCAGCGTCCCGGTAAGGGTGATTTATTATATTTCCTTTATTATTAGTTGTTAGATTGATTATGTTCAAAGTACTAGTTACTCTGGTGGATGCCGAGCCAGGTGTGGAGTGATGCTTCCTGTTTCTGTTCTTGGTTTCAACCAGCACGTTGTGAGGGCCGGGCACTTGCACAGTATGTAGCAGTGGCAGTGACCACTGTATGCAGTAATCTCATGGCATGTGGTAGCAGTCTACTGATAGTGATTAAACTGGCCAGTATAATCACCAGTAGTTTTGTACATTACGCACGTTTAAGAATGGTGCCATGCTGTAGTATGGAAACCTAGTACATAAGTTTCGGGAGGAGAGATGAGAGGGAAGCTCAGCGCCACCCCCCGTCGTTTGGGTCTGTTGATGCGCTCCTTCCTCATCTTCTCTTCATGTGTCTCGTTCTCTGGGTTGAGTAACCGATATCTGGTATTATACCGGCTACGGTGCGCGTTCCGTCGCTTTCGAGGGATTATCTTTCGTTTGCCAGTTGGTATTCTGTACTTTTTGTTTGGGGTTTTGGTTGCTGCTGGTGAGAGTCTCCTACGCTGTGCCCCGAAGGTACGAGCGATACAGTAGTAGCGGTACCTCTTTTAGTACAGCAGTCCCGTTTTGCGGACAAAATACTTGGAATTTAATTGGCTAGCCTTTACGACGAGAGAACAAGGTCAAATAGTGGTACGTCAGAACCATTGAGAAAGTGCCCGCGAGAAAAACAAGAGCAGTACATAGATAGGCATCGTCACATCATCGCCACAAATTCAATCCGTTTGGAACGAGTTTTTTTTGTGGCTTGCGGGTCGGTGGCCACATCGACCGGTTGGCAATGTAGGTTAGAGCCCTGACTGTGGTTGGAACGAAGCTATAGCGCGTATTTATTTCTGTGGGCCTCCGACGGGGGCCCCTGCAGCCGGGCCCAGGGATGGCCAAGCTACGCTCGGCGTTTTTGGCTTCGCTCAGTCATTATCCTGCTGCAACTATGTATACCAGACATTTATTCACTTTGGAGAAGATGCACGGTAAGCGATACGGTCTGCCTCAGCAGTCAGCCAGTGCCGGGTACGACATATTTCATTGCAAACGTACGCGTATACCTGGTATGGTTGTTACTGTCGCAACTGGACATTGCGAGGGGGCACGACAGATGTTTTCGTTTGTTTTCATTGTTTTCGTCCTTCTTTTTTCTTTTATTTGTAGTATGTGATTTAGTATATTCCCGATGTACTTCCATTCCTGGGATTTGCATGTTGTGCCTCTCGTACCCAATACGATGTCATATTTTTGGCATATCTTGTGCATGTCGCAGTTTTGCGCAGTTTCGTGTCAGGGAGCTTGTATCTCCCGAAATATGATGAAAGATGCGCAGTTGTTCCGAAGGTCGTAAGTATTTATCATGTACCAGGTAGAAAACGAACGGACACAGCCATTACCAGGATACATAAGTCAGCTCAGCAAAATGGATAGCACAATCTGTGAATTAGACGAACCATACAAACCCGAACCGAAATCCTCTGCTAATCACACCCAATCAAACAGCAGCCATACGGCTTGTCCGCAAGTACTGTAAACAGCTGAATACGGTCACAAGCTCCAGTTCAGGGAACGACATGAATTTCAACATTCATCCGAAGCAGACGAGGAAACAAGACGTATGGTCAACGGTCACCGATCACTCTTTGACTTCTCTTCCTAAAGAATGCGCCCTGTACGTCGTTTCGTCACATATATCCGGTTACACAGGGTCGTTGGGTCCTCTTGGTGTCTTGTTGTGGTGATTGTGGTGTATCGATCAGGCCCTGTTCTTCAGACTTAGACTGACACTAACTTGTAGTTGTACTCACACTAACTCATCGCGACAATAAAATCCAGTCCGTGGTCGCAGGAAAGGCTCCAACAACTCTGGAGCAGTGGAAGAATACGTCCGAACAAAACATCTCCACGTCGAAAAATCGAAATTCAATTATAAATGAAAACGGGAAGAGAGAGAGAAAAAACCAAATTCAAGCGAGATATCAAGAAAGAAAGGAAGGAAGAAAAAACACACAACAGAACCAGCAGCTTTTCGCAGAATGCGGGCTTGCAAGCTTAGCGAGGAGTGTACGTAGAACAGAGATTAACACCAAAAACAAACGTAAATATTAATGCTAGGCTACCAAGAACGCCAGCAAAGCAAAAGATAGACTGACAGACAAACAAACGAAAGAAGGAAGACGATTCAAAGCAAAATAAAAGCAGAAGGCAAGAAGCATAAAGGAAGATACAGAGACGCAAAGGCAATTGCTTAAGATGGGCAAACGGGAAAAAATGAAAAGACGAAAACAAAGGGAAAGGAAAAAAGAAAAAGGTGACAAAAACTGACAAAGCGGGGCGGCGCGGATAGATACGACGAAAGGAGGGCACTACTATCAGTAGTGCATATAGACAGGCAAATAAACGAGACAACCCTGGACACCCTCGAGTGCAATCGTAGTTACGCATTCACCACCGTACAACAAAGCGACGCATTCCAAAGCAGACGAGCACCGCCGGGAACGTTCCGCGTTTCGAGGAAGGGATCACACTCAACTGGACTGGCAGCAGTTTTACGAGTGTGCCGCCTCCGGGTTTCCTTCAGCTTGATTGTGTCCATGACCTCTGTTCTTGGCCATTAGTACTATTACGGGGGTCCATAGTTAACAGGACCTATGGTGTACATAAAAACATATATATTTGCCTATTTTTACCAACAAAATTTGGTCCCGTTAACTATTGACCCCCGTAATAGATGTTAAGTAGTCATACAGCAAGTCGTTTGTCCTGGTAAAATGTTTTTTTTCCTTCTGTGCGCAGTATGCATCATGCGTAATGTTTTTTTCCTTCTGTGCGCCCCACCCCGGACAATAGACAATGGCCCCTGCAATAGCAATAGAATATTATGATGTTATGGACGGATCTATTGTCGTCGGCAAAGGCTATCGATTGGAACGTTCCTCATCCATTGTCGTCGGTAATGCCTATCGATAGGTTGCGTCCCCAACATATTGTTCAGGCGGGAGTGTGCTGAAGTACCTGAGCTGGAAGCTATTGTCACCGACAATGGCTATCGACGGATAGCTTGCAGAATCTACTGCGGTCCACAGTGGCTATCGATGAACACATTTCTTGATCTATTGTGGCCGGCAATGGCTATCGATAGATGCATTTATTGATCTATTGTGACCGGTAATGGCTATCGATAGATATGCTTCTGAATCTATTGTGACCAGCAATGGCTATCGATAGATACGTTTCTAATCTATTGTGGCCGGCAATTGCTATCGATGGACACCGTTGAGAATCGATTGTGGTGGACAATGTCTATCGATGGACACCATCACCAGCCTATTTCCACACCTTCAATGCACTCTGATTTACAAAGCAACGCAATATTTTGTTCCGCAGCAATGTAATATTTTCATCTTGTGATGACCACCAGTAGAACAGTATGGAATGAGTGTATGGTGTATCGTAATGAGCAGCAATGCCGGTGCATGGCATAGCGTGAAGGAGGGCTGCAACGTTGTGTGTCTCAACAAGGCAATGGGCATCATGGGGGTTAAGTGTGTTGCATTGTCGGCTGTGTTGTTGTAGTTAGTACTCTGTGTTAATAATAGTGATTCCAAATCGGTTACACTCTGTACGGATAAGATAGATGAGGTAAGATGTGCATATACCCTGGACAATGGAAAGGAAATAGAACATTGCCGCTACAGCAGTAGCCCCGAAAAAGCTTGTGTCAATGGATATTGTTTAACGACAATAGACTGGCAACGCTGGCTAACGATAGACATTGTGAACCACAATAGACTGGCAACACTCTCTATCGATAGACACTGCTAACCACAATGGACTGGCAACGCTGTCTATCGATATATGTTGTTAACGGCAATGGACTGACAACGCTGTCTATCGATAGACATTGTCAGGGAACAAAACTTTTTCGGCAATGGAGACAACATGCCTTTGCCCTAACAATGGAGCCACAGGGTTGTCCATAGATGGCCATTGTCCTGAACAATAGATGTTGGGGAAGCAACCGTGACAGATATTGTTCGAACAATATAGACCAAAACGTTTGCCTATCGATGGCTATTGCCGCCAACAATATACACGCAATTGTATCCATCAATAGCCATCGTCACCCACAACAGACTGTCGGGCGTGTTTTCGTAGTAAGCTATTACCTAAACCTATTGTATACAGTGGAATGATGTATGTCGATGGCCATTCTTGACGACCACCGAAGCTTCTATTGCCGCCAACAATAGGTACGCGATTGTGTCCAACAATAGCCATCGCCACCCACAATAGATTGTTGGCCGGGCTCCGAAAAATATGAATGTGACTTTCTTCATTTCAGTACGAGACAAAAATCTCGAGTTAAGAAACGGAAAGCTGTTAATTTTCTTGTCAAGGTGGTTTATTTTTAGTATCCAGATTATTTTGAAGGTGCAGTTAATCGAGGACAATGTAAGGGTAACACATCGAATTTATTTCCTAACAAAAAAAATAATCTAAATTATATATGACCAACATCCGAAAAATAACTCTTATCTACTTGGTTTCAGTATGGGAGAAACAAACTAGAGATGAGAAAATGAAATAATAGAATTTTCGGCGTAAGGTGTGGTTTGAGTTTAATGATCCACGTTTTATTCAAAGTGGAGTTAATAGACTTGTAGGACAAAGCAAGGGTATTAAATCGAGTCAATTCCGAAACTAAGAGCGCACACAAGTTGATGACAGTTACCAATATCTTGGTGCGCGAGTTTCTATTAATGGCGAGAGCTGTATATAATGTATTCTTCAAATGAGTGTGAGAGCGTATGGTGTCCACAACTTGAAGACGTCGGTTCAAAGTACCACATGCATACAGAACATGACATACCTCGTATATCGTGGGATGAGTGCAAAATATCCTCGAGATGGCTATCGATGGATAGCTTGTACAATCAATATGGCCGGCAATGGCCATCGATAGACATCTCGTACAATCTATTGTGGCCGGCAACGGCCATCGAAAGACATATCGCACAATCTATTGTGGCCCGCAATGGCCATCGATATACCTCTCGCACAATCTATTGTGGTCACCGATGGCTATCGATAGACATCTCGCACAATCTATCGTGGCCGGCAACGGCCATCGATCGACATCTCGCACATTCTATTGTGACCTGCAGTGGCCATCGATGCACGAAGTTCACCATCTATTGTGTTAAGACAAGATCTATCGATCGACAAGATCACCAGTCCATTGTCGCCGACAATACCTATCGATAGATACCCTCCACAACCTGTTGTCGCGGATAATGTACATCGATAGATTCCCCTCCTCGTCTATATTGTCGAAGCAATAGACTATTGTTGGGTCCATTGTCCAGAGTGTGGTTGCGCAGTATGTATCATGCGCAAGGAATTATTCGTGCAACCTAGAGTAGTCAGTCGCCAAGGGCGCCACCCAAAACGGTTTCGCGCGACACTGCTTGCAGTGGGCCTGTCGCCCATTTCTTCGAATCACTTTCGAAGAGACAAAGCCGGAGATGTTGACTCTTTCCCTGGTTTCTGGTTTGTGCAATACAATATCCAGATTGTCGAACTTCTGCCAGGACCGATACTGTTGCAAGGAACCGCCCAACATTGCCGGCTGCGAGTACATATGTAACTCTATACATGTCTGTATCCCATCAAGAACGAAACCGAGCTCTTTACTGTTGTTGGTGTCCGAAAAGCATACATACGTAGCTACACATCTATTCAGGTAGCACTGATCACTCAGGGGGTTTCTGAACTCGGAGCTACCTACGTGCGTACCAGAATTGGTGTCGACCCTGCGTTTTATTTTCTCTCTCGATCAGTTCTTCTGCAGATATCTAGCCATTGGATGGTGTGTCGAGATTAGCCTACGGCGTTTCTCCAAGTAGCGTTTTTGGTAATGCGTTGAGCACTTGCCGTTGAGGACACTGAAAGAAATACGTGCTACATCGACGGCCGAACGCACCTCAGGATGGATGATTCTTCTTGTAGATGCTTGAGGATAAGAGACATGTATTAGTTTTTTTTTCGACGGCTTACCTTCAGGCTGGTATTCACGTTGTACGCTCCTACGCGCGCGGTCTGCGAGTACATACCGTGGTAGTGTGTTTTAGATGTGCCAAACCGCAAGATGCACTGCTCACTCTAAAATAAGCACGCATGGTGTAAACCTAGGTTGGCCTTATCAATATGACATACAATATAGTATTTGGTTCATGGCAGGCTCAAAAGGCTGGCCTTCAGATACTGTACGTACGTGATGCCTTCCGACGATAGGTGGGTAGCACCATTTCGGTACTATTTTTTTTCCGACTGCCGGGGGATTCTCAACCAAAAGAGCACAACCTACGTGCCTGGGTACCCAACGTGACATCTGCAAAAACAATGGTTTCTGCATTGCACGAAAGGCCACACATGGCTTCTCGTGCCGGTAGTAGTCGGGTTCATGTCAGTTGTGTGGTGGGAGGGAGCTGCTCTAGAGAAGAGAGATGAAAACAAATATCGGTGCACCCGTACAGGAACGTATTCATTTCCAAGCCGAGAGTGTTGTCTTATCTTGAACACGTACGTCGTGTACAAACCGTGCTTTGTAGACCCTAAAAACTATATAAACCTACACGGAGTACAGCATAGGCCCACCAAAAAGGAAGTGTCCAATAAGACTACAATGCTCACTTTTTGGAGAACGCCAAGATAACTGGGCCAAAGAAAAACGTCTCAGTGGAGGTGAAATCCTCACTAAACCCTTTATAATAGCATCTCTGCTAAAGGTTGCTTGAAGATGGCGCCTCAACGCGAATCTCAGGCTTGCCCAGAATATGTGTTTACGTTGACGGTGTGCAGTATTTCGGAAGAACATCTTAGCAATCAGGACCCACCATACACTCAATTGCCTATATATTCGAGGAAGGATTTTGCGGCGTGTGCAGCAAAGGACTGAGTCAATGTTGAAGAAGTTCGGGTGAGACAACTCTGCCCCTGACAGGTGGTCAACTACAAATACAATCTAAAAGAGGCTCAACGAAGGATGGGCGGGACCTCAGGCCGGCGCAGGAGGCCTCATCTAATCCAATACTTACATTAAATGATCCACGGTAGAAAGACAGAGTACAACAGTGAAATTGCGATCCAATCGTTGGGCTCAAGATTTGGCACAAATAATGGAACCATCGATGATACGTCGAAATGTCTCGGAATTTGTATCGCAACGAGGTCAGTCCTTCTTTTCGCTCCCTAAACCTCGGGAGTAGAGTTGGTCGCAACATTTCTTGAGACCATCCCACCCACCCGGCAGTAGGATTAGTATTCTTATGCTTGTACTTCGAAGTATACCCAAATCATGTACAGGTACCAACCCCGCGCAGAGTACGTGCTACTCTAGTCTACTCAGCGCGGGGGGCAATACCAGACGAGACCTCCTGCTCGCCGCAGGAAGCCTCATCCAATCCAATACTTACATTAGATGATCCACAACTTTTTAATAGAATCGATACGCAGCGCGTACGTTGTAGTGGGAGTTCCGCCTTGCCATTCCTTAGCCATGTCTCCAGACCAGAGGGTCCGATCGCCCCACTACATCAGCTGTCGCACGGGCGTTACCACTAAGGTGGTGGACCCGCACTGCCATATATCGCCCGCAAACACATTATGCCCAAATGTAGAAAGTACACCTACGAAAACACAGGCAACATTTTTCAATGGCTACTGGTACGGACTCGCACCGCTCTGTCTGTGTGGTCTTCACACTAGACTGCCATTTCTATCCAACCACATCCAGTACACACAGCAGTGCCCGTCATGGTCCTTCATCCTCGAGAGATACCAATTGCAGCACAGAGTACGGACCCACGATTAAGAAAGAGCCTGATAAGAACAAAAGGCTCGCTTTTAGGAGAACGCTACGAAAAACGGGTTGGAAAAAATGGCTCGGTGGGGAACTCTACACTAAATCCTATATAATAGCCTATCCTCAAGGTTGTTTGAAGATGGCGCCTCGACAGTGGTCTCAGGCTTGCCCAGATTAGGTGTTTCGTTTTGGCGGGCCCATACTGTACTGCTGTGAGACTACTATTTTACCAGGTAGGTACCAAGCATCATATCGGTATGCAGGTGCGAAGTATCTGAGGTCAGTGTGTCGCTAAAAAGAGCTAGACTCAGATGCCTACATCCTCCGAGTAAACCACACTTTAATGACGGCGCGGTCAGAGAAAGGCACGACAATACGACTAAGGAGGTGGAAGAAACGAACTGGGTTCGAACCGGTACACGAGAACTTGAGAAATAAGTGTGGACAGGGGTTTCTTCTCGCTCTCCGGGGTGCTAAAAAAAAAACAGAGCACGCCGCTTCAAAAATTGCAAGTGCAAGTTCGTAACAGATAGTGGTCGGGACATGATCAATCTACCAAATAAACGATGTCTTGGCTGGCCTCGCTCAAATATATACTCATATATATGTGACTCCGGATATGGGCTACTGGTCGGGGGGAGCGGAAGAGTAGGGCGAGGATAACAACGAGGCTATTCGAAGAAAAACAAAATGTATATAATCCAGTATTCTACATATATATTGTGGTATGTCGTGCTCTGAACTATTCACGGTGTTCTCTCGTATGGCACGCTCATACGTGTGCGGCATTTTTTTTCACATTGGTTGAACGTCCGGGGACGAGGGGTCATGGACGACCGCTAGGTACGGCGGGTAGATTCAGCCGTGATATCAAATGGTGATTGGAGACAACGCACCATCGCAACATAGTAGTCCACACAACGAAGTTACTCCTCCCCGCGGTGAAGAAGAGTGCAGCACACGATCCACTTTCCTGAGAACCGGAGCTCCTTCAATTCAACCTTGAGCATCTTACCCGTCTTGTCCACTGCAGCTCCTTCAGCTTCGTCGTGCGGTTCAGATCGGGTGAGCCTCGTTTTCAAGAGATCTATACAATAGGCTTGGTGGTCGCAACTTGATTTTGGTCGTCCTTGTACGTACTGTGAATGGGTAGACAATCTGGGTATGCATACTGCGACACCTATACGAGTACGTGGATACAGTAGAAGGTGATCCGGGCTAGATTGTCTTTTGTTCGCTTTCGATGACCCTCTTTCTTGTTGAGCGTATTCTTACTTCGACCCGGGGAAATCGCACCATTAGAGCTTGAGCGTCTACGTGCTACCGCTGTACCTGTGACGACGAAAGGCAAGCCGCAGTGCAGAAATAGCTGTTTCAGTGCTTATAAACTCAAGGCGGGGTAAAGCGCCTTTCTCAATTTACAACGGAAGACCGGCCTGGGATATTTGACATAATTTAGAAGATCTCCGGTGCGTCCTTCGAATTTTTATCAGGTACCACGTACCATGTGCATTGTGCCCTGTATTGTATTGGTATGGTATAACCCATCGAGCTATAGCAGATGGTACACGGGGATGCTTGCACTGCAGAAATGCAGGCTTGTCGCTCGTCTCCGCGTCTGTGTGTTGCAGGGACGGCGTTGCGGCCAACTTCCCATTTTCACTGTTGCAGCATTGCGTACTCGTATGCATTTTATCTTGCCTCACCTTCTGATATGTTCTTCAAACAGGTACGAGTAAATACTATAACTAAGAGTTTCCCTTGGTAAATGCTACCATGTAAATTCAATCAGGCTTGATACAGGCTCGATGGCTGTGAGTACGGTGTAGTGCACACAGTAGTACGCCGCAGTGACCTTTGTGTAGCCACCAATGTACGCAAATATATCTATCCCTGAGCAAGGTTTCCGGCAGGTTGTGTCCAGTGTTTGAACACGAGTGTATGTCTCACCAAATACAACGCTGTTCGCTCCATCTTCACCTTACTGACATTTGTCCTGCGTAAAACGAACATGCTGTGTTCAGCAGTGCCTACAAAATCAAGGCTGCTGGATCCTGCTGAAGACGTGTTTTTTTCACATGTGGTTATACTGCCGCAGTGACTGCCAATTCACGACGAGCACGATATTCTGGAGTACGTTTAGCGTCAAGCACCGCACATGCTATCGTGTGTCTCGCGTATCTCCCACCTCTCCTGGCGTTGAATTGTGATCACCCACCCTGCTCCAGAAGTTCGTTGTGCCGCATAAGGCCGTCGATGAAAGCGTGGATTCCCTGAACTTGAATTTCTTGAGAATATTTCTCCGGCAAGCAACTGATGAGTATCACATTCAAACAAAGAGCTGATGGACTTTCACTGAGAGTTAGGAAGAACCGGTGTCACTCGTCATGGCGCTTCCTTGATTACAACGTAAACCTGGGCCTCAAAGCTGCGCTCCGTCGTGTTCACTCATCCTCGCCCTCCCCTAGCTACGCAAGAGGCATGCTTTCGGCACGATCGATCCGCATTTATTTATCGCCCGTCAACTGTCATGGCGTTAAATATTGCACCCACTTGGGTTTTGGGTGCCGGTATCTCACCATCTTACTAGTCTGAAACCTGACGTTGCGTATGCTCTACCCATATTAGGATATAATTTAGAATACTACGTGCTCCAACAAACTATCCAGAAGCGAAAAGGAAACAAACGTGATTGCGGCGGCATTCGAGCTAAGAGTATCAATCGCGTACCGTAGAACAGGTGCGAAGATACCGCGTTATGCACCCCCACCCGCGACTGGCCGGAATTATGTTCGAGATTTTCCGACTTTACGCGAAATGAATTTACATTTATGGTCAGACTGGTATCAGTCATTTTATGTTGGCACGGCTGTGGCTGGAACCTGTTTCCAGGAGTCCCGAGATTACATCCAACGCTGAGGTTCACGCCATCACGCCGGGATTTCGCTAATGTCACATTAATTAGCCAAACACTTGGGGAGAAGGCGACCAACCAGACAATAGGTTCGATTTTGTGTCGAGGTTCTTTGGTTGTGGCCACTATCCAGCGCAGGTTACCAGTGGCTACCTGTAACATGTTTTATGGCAGTTTATATACCGCACAGGCGTGCATTCCGGCTCTGTGCACCGTTTCTCTGGCGAAGCACAATATATTGGGAGAACAAGTAGTACGCTTTGACGGCCGAATATTTCGAAATCGGGAATTCTCTTCATTATCGTACAAGTCTTTTGTAAAGTTGGAAGATCTATAGGTAAATATACGAATGTATGCATGTAGGTATGTACATGATCGCTTCTTGATCCGTATCGGTTCAACTGGTACAAAACGACTGGTACATTGAGCAGCTCGGATGGAACACCACCAGAGTGGCTGGCTCAGTGCTACGCCCTGATAGGACTGCCTCTTGAATTACGTTGCGCCCTGCCACCACAACCAGCGTGTGTGGAACCACCTGAAAAGATCGAAGCCCGTCATGGGTGTCGGAGTTCCGTTTGCAGTACTCGTACACGGTCTTCCTATATAGGCTGCTCCACCATGCGAGTCATACATACCTGCTCAGGGCTAGATTGCTGGCGTTGGTTGTAAGTGCATTTATACCCCTGATATCTGCCACAAAAAAAAAAACACGTGGTCTGTCCCTTGTCGCCTTCATCCTGAAAACGTAAGCTGACGCCGTACGATAAGAAATGTGTGTCAGGTGGTTGATGTGCTACTTGCTCGCGTCATTCAGTCCCCGCTGTCTACATGCCAAACCCATCGTTTTGAAGGAGCGGGTGAGACATTGCTTTTGTCCCATAAAACGGGCTCTTAATCTTTACGTGACGGCCCACCCATCAAAGAGAAAGAAATTGTGTGAGCAATCCTTAGAACGTAGTGGTGACACGATCCTTGGACGACCTCGTGCTTTGCCTACTAGAAAATGTTTAGCGTGGCTCTAGGCCATTGATGACGCGGCGCGTGCTACCTTAATGGAAAGTCGAACTGTTGGTTCCTGAGACTCTCTAGTCCCTTGAGGAGCCCTACATTGTTAGCAAGGCACTACTAAGCCATGTGAATCACTCGCTCGAAGAAAAATGAAAGTGGATCCTGATGAGTAATGTCCAGGCCTGAGATGGTTATACAATATTTCTTTTTTGCAGCGCAAGAATTCTGTCTATATATTTTTTTTGCAGCGCAAGAATTCTGTCGATTTATGGGTTAATGACCGCCCCCATAAATCGGAAACGTTTTGCCCGAAACGTGCTACCTCTATCGTAGCACGCGGCACATTTTCCTCATTTCTTAGATGTCTCTCAAAAGCGTTGAGCCTTCACTTCTTGCTACAGCAGGCTCCCCCTCTTCTTCGGAAATTGTTTCTGAATGTATTTCTCTGAAGGGTGTGCTCTTGTTTTTCGAGAGCACTGATACCGTACGTCTTACCCCATAAGTTTAGGATGATACCATTAGGATTTCGCGTGTGACAGCCATGTCTGTGGGGCATGTTTTATGAAGGCAGCCTTACACTGGCGACACAGGCGTGCGCAAAATCGGCCATAACAAAGTGACTACGGTATGTAGCACCTGTACCGATTGTACTTACTAAAGCGATGACGGGTTGATTATATACACGATTCAAGCTATCTTGATGCCAGCGGTGATATCTGGAAGTTGGGAGATTGCTCCTCATTTCATCTCTTACACCAAGAAGATGACCTCCATTGCCAAACTCTATAGGAATTTAGGACTGAGCTAGCCTTGAACCCAGGCCTCACTGTATATGTGTCGCGTGGTGCAATATTTAGTTTTATTGGTGTCAACGATGCTTCCTCTTGTATGATGGCACTAACCGGCACTCGTTGTATCGGGCATATCCAGGTCTTCCTGGTTTCTCCACAACACGTGACGAGAGCGTGTACACAACAACCTCCGTATTCGCAACGTTGAAGGGATCGTGTGACGCAGACGATGGAAGATGCGCCAGCAAATACCAAAGTGAGTTCCATAATTAAAACCGCCCTGTATTCCTAGCCTGGTTATCGAGTCAGATTAATGTGCCTTCTCGTTATTTTGGTGTCGAACACGCACTACAAACGAGTTTCTCCCCACACAAATGACTACCTTTGTTACATTAAAAGGCAGTTCAAAATCTTACATTTAAAGACTCTTTTGCTGACATTATTTTGTTTCTCGCTTTCTGTCATGCGCCGTACAAACTACGACCGAAATCACCTTTATTTGGGGGAAAATACACGTTTTTAGTCCAAACGGCCGTGGGCAAAATGATGCTCATGATTACATGGTACATGGTACTAGGGGTCGGGGTCGGCCCCTCCTCACCTGAAACACTTGTCAGGAAAAACTTACCTGTCGCTCAGGAGGGCTTTATAAAACATTGTTTGTTGTGTTTACCGTAGGGAATATTTACAATGGTCCCCCTAATAGCACTGGTTTAGGCTCCTCCGCCCCGCGGATGGGCCATACCTGACTACGAGCAACAATTCAATGAGTCATCGTGCAGAGTATTTATTTATTGATTAGAGGAATGGGGGAATGTTGAACTGTAGTCCCGGCAATAAATATTTTCTTGCGATCGGTGTCTACCAGCTCGTAGCTGATGTCTACGCCTAGACTCGATCGCCGGTGGCCGGTCAATACATAGTCGACGATCACGGCAAACGTCTAGTCAATGTAAGGTGACTTGTACAAGCTGCAGAAGAAGATAAGATGGTGGCTACCCCTTGTCGATCATTTGACTTACTTGCTTAGCTGGAAGCTGATGAGCGAAAGTGGAGTGAGCTCAAAGGCGAGAGGTGCGCAGGTGCTCTCCAACGCTCGAAACAAAAGACGAATCTTACGCTTCAGTCCAACATCAAATCAAAATAGGGAAACACCCTTATAGGCAGTTCAATAAAAACCACGGAGACCCCTGTTTTCCTGCAACGATCGATATCTCTTGGGACGCACTCGTGAACCCGTATTGCTTGTGTTGCTAATTCAATAACAATACCCTGCCATTAATAGTGGCCCCGCAGGGATATTGAAGACATATTCTCCACGTATTACATGACACTTACGTATATCCCGCAATGTGTTCGAGTTCACTACATTAGTACGGCAAGACAGCTGCTTACGCTGCTGTACTAAACAAACTGTAACCGACAGACTGGAAAACTGTCTGTTGTACCTAGAAATGCGAGACGGTATACCAGATGACTTGAGCATGTCATCGAGTAACGACTATGATGGCTACTGACAAGTTTAACCTCATAATATACAATTGTTGATTCGTACTGAAAACGTCCTTCGTACGTGGGTTCTGTGGGTCGTTGGAGGATGTCGTGGGCAAGTTGAACCCAAACATTGCTGACATGCCGTATTTTTTATCCTACAATACAACCTTTGTGGAAAATATTACTACCTCACCACCGGCTGCCTCCCCCAGTGGCACTGTAAAGTTATGCTGAAAAACATCGAGTTTATCCGTGACGTTCGTTACAACTCACCCCTCTGAGGCTGCGAGGCTTCTCAAAATGGAATAATGAAAGGTTGGGTTCTGAAGAGTACGTACAGAGCCATACCCGGGGTATGGCGCCGGGTATTGTCCCACAAATAACTTGTGTGACCTTTGTGCGGCATTCATACCCGTACCCGGGACTCCTGTAAGTTCTGTACAGCCCGTGCAACAATACCCGGGGGAACGAGTTGAACATTTTGATACCTGCCCGGAACTTGTGCAAGGTCTGTATGCCTATGCCTCCAACACCGGAACTGCGAGGTCAATAAGACTCTACATCCGTACCCGTAAGAAACTGAGTTACTACGACATTCATACCCGTACCCGGAAGTTGCTGCCTGTTATGTGAGACTGTCGCACAGTACCCGTGGTACGGATGTTCCTTCAGTGGGAATACCTGGGAGCCCGGTACGTATTCGGGTTTAGACCAAACTTCATGGTACTTCGTTTTTCTCACTTGAAAAATGTATGCATCTAGGAATGTAAGTATTTTTTTACTGCGTAGTTGCCCAGTAAAACTGGAGTTTTCAGCCCCCTCGGAACGCGAGTTTTCCCCGGTACTACCGGTACCAAAATTTCGGTGAGTGTTCGTACAAGGAACTTTGTGAGGTCTGTGCGAAGTTCATGCCCGTGTCCGGAGCGTATTTAACTTCTGTACACCCTCGCCGCGATAACCGGGGTACAGGCACGACATGTTTTACCTGCGCGGAATTGACGTGAGTTCCATACACCGTGCCGCAATACCGGGCGCTTCTGTGAATGTTGTGTGAGATACTTGCCCGTACCCGGTACTTCAGTGTACGCCCGTGCAACAAGACCCGGAATTTCATAGATCATGTATCACTCTTATATCTGTGGCCGGTATCGACACAACTCCCAGAACATGATCTTGGAATCATGTATATTGACCTGGACCCTGGGCCCACACAGACGCGGCACTGCAGCAACGCCAAGAAAAAATTGGATCTAAACCACTACAACATCTTAAATTGACAGCAAGGCTGTTCGAGGATCAGATCAAACCTCATCATAGGTGAGATCGGGTGGGACCAGCTGACCTAACCTGACCCGCGAATTGTTGGAAGCCTCTTGAACCTATCCGACCCGTGATCGGCGGAAACCTCCCGAAGCCAGGCGAATCGACGTACAAGATTCTGAAATCTCTTGATCTGACCCGACCTGATCCGTGAGACCTTGAACATGTCCTGATTCGAGCCGACCCGACCCGCCAGACTCCGAGTGAACCGTGAGATACGCATCTTTCGCCGTCCGGGTCACCTGAACAAGGGAGTCCATTCATCTCCACCGGCGGATTCGACCCGTGGACCCGGTGCGTGGGTATACACTTCAAATTGAATATCAGTTTCCTACCCCACACCGATACATCAACTGGCTATGGTGGGTAGTGATCGATGCGGACACGCTTACGTACATCTCACCGTGTTTTACCACCATATGATGATATCGAAGGAGTATTTCCCGACGTTAGTACGCCTTGGAGCAGTAAGGGAGAATATATTTCGATGTCAATTTGGGCCGAATATGAGCGTCCGACCCGTAGGTCAGCCCAAACCAAGTCACCGGTAATCTTTGTCCGACACCCGAGTGACGCGGGTCATGACCTGGACTGAGCCGTGAGTTTCATCACCTCTTAACCCCACATGACCAGTAAAATTGGTAAATGTTTTGCCCGACCTGAATCACCCCGTCAGATTCGAAGAACTCTAGACAAGGCCTAATCCGACTCACGAGGTTAAGAAACCTCTTGCCCCGACCTGACCTGACCCGTGAACGTTTGAGCACTTCCTGACCCGCGAACAGCCCGGGATATATTTCCATTTCAATCAGTCAACCCGGGGGAATGAAGTAAATTCACGCTGCTGCGTCAAGTGACGGATGCTGTTGCGGGTTGTTGTAAAGAAAACGTTCCAGTGGTACCTAATATCCCCGTCTCAGTTGGTACTCGCCTTGTTCTACGCTTAACTTCGCCAGCTGCTCGTTGCTGTGCAGCTGCAGCGTTTGACTATTGTTTCGAGCCGGTCGACCGCGTACAGCTCGAACGCGTGGTGTACGCTATTGTCAGTGCTCTCTATGTGCTCCTGTACACTGGCCAACATGCACGGGTATAATGATACGTCGAGATGTTGATACATCTTGGAGTGCCCAAACAGCAAGAGTCTCGCTACTCCTGACAACCACGCACAAGGAGACGATATGGGTTCCTTGCGAAGAGGTAAAGCTGCCGTAATTTTTTGTTTCATCCCAAGTTGTGATGTGTTGTTTACCCTGCTAGCTTGACACTGATTTTCGAATCCCAAGTCACCCAACCGAGAGTAACCGACAAAAGGCTATCCTCGAGCGAGCTGCAACCACATAACATATCACAGTTCAGAAACGCTCAGGGAACCTCATGCATACCCCGGGGTCGTTGTACGTGCATGAAAAGCCGTGCGTTCTTTATTTGTTCCCTGGTCGGTGTGTTCGAGATCGGTCTTGAGATTTTTCTCTCTGGTATTTAAGGTGTTTCGCCTGCAGGGCTTGTGGGCCACATTTCTTGGCTGGATGAAGGATCGTCGCCGCCGCCGTTTCAAGTCTTCCTGTAATCGTAGCTGTGTGAAAGAACGCTGCGGTTGTCATATTAAATAGTTGTACTCTTGGGTGGCACCGTCTAGGCCTCGGTCCTTATGTTGTTCTCTTCGACGTCCTAGGAACGTACGTCACAATCGTTACTTACGTTGCATTGGCTATGCGTAGCACCGTACTACGATTAGAACGAACTCTGAATATACCCGCATTTTTTGCATACACAAATATCCACACCGACATTCACGTACCACTCGTTTCAGTCCGCGGCGTATGCACATGAACTTGTATACACAGATCTAACGCCCATGTTCTACTATAAAGGATGTTTTGTGACGATAGTGTCTGGGCTATAATATGCCGTTGACACAGTTGCTCACGGGGCCCGGGATCGACGTCACGTAGCGCGTGGTAATTCCACACTGTATCCTACTAAACTACTGCTGTATTTCCCGCAACTCAAAGGTGTGACGTACCGGTAACGAATGTTTTTTGTTGGAAAAATCATTACCGAAGCTATTGCGGCTGCCTGAACCCCCTTCAAGCATTTGAAGGGCGGTGGGGTGTGCATCGATATCATTCACTTCGAAGGGAAAAAGTAGAAATCCCTACCGAGCACCGACGAGTCCCTGTTGCGGAAATAATGAAATACCGTTTCAAACGAAGGCATTTCTCACAAGCCGAGCTAGTCATACGCATATGTGCTCCTTGTAATCTCGCGTAATGGCTGACTGAACTGTTGCTAGAGGCGCCTGTCTGTTGCATGATTCCCGTTTGGATATTAAACGCCAGAGTCGTTCTAAATATCGTTTTGATCTGTCTAGGAGATTTTCGAATTGGCGAATGACACATGTCCGCCGAACCAGCCTTTGAGATTCGCCATGTAGAGTGTACATCGTGCACGTTAGGTAAAAAGAGAGTCCGCGGACCACTATATTCAATGTTGAGATCAAGTCCGTTTGACTACATCTCACCATAGAAACTGAAACATCTAACTGTACGAGTGGTCGTTTAAGAACTCCACGGGAGGAGTCTTCGGGAAAAAGCTTTCAGTTGTGTATATAATAGGCGGATGCATGCCTAGTGCATGACACCGTTCTCCTTGCAATAGGAAAACTCTTACAGGATGCGTATGCCCAGCAGAAATAGGCCATAATTATGCTGTTGATTCCGACTTGACTACTTGTTTTGTCTTTTACGTGTAAACCGCTTCACCCAGTTAACGCAAAAGCAAACACACAGTACACGGAAGGAAAACAGTGCTGAAAGGTTTTCGTCGTTTTGGTTGAGCAATCGTCAGAAGCTTTCCACGGTTTTTGCCAACGAACATGGCAGCGCGCGATGGTGACTCGAGCAGAAACACCATGAATGGTTGAGGGTTTGCGTCGTTTTCGTTGGGGATTTGTCAGAACCCTGGCACGGGTTTCGCTAGCGAACATGGCCGCGCGCCATTGTGACCCGAGCTCGACAAGCGGCCAGGTACAGAGTTGACGCCCTCCGCCTGTTGCTATATACACGCTGTTGTTGACCAAAACCAATTTAAACATGAAACGCTTGCGTATATCAGCACACCACTGACGCACGCCGTGTGCGGTAGGAGCTCTTCTCTTTTACTAATCCAAAAACTGATTTTTGATGAATGCACAAAGTTTAAAGGCGATGAACAGCAGTGTACTAAAGGCAACGTAGGTATATCACGAATACTGGTGTCAGACCCTACAGCTCGACTGGATTTTCAAGGCCCAGGGTAAAGGATCTCGATCAGGTGGATGTGTTTCGCAAAAATAACGCTGGAAGGTAGTGACCTATCGTACGACGCGTACAGTTTGCTTTATCCAAATAGTACCGACTTCACGATCGTGATACGTTTTACTACATTACTGGTGTTGTGGTATGGTTCGCCACATGCGGTTTCGATCTAAAGGTAGGACTCTGCTTTCATTCTATATCGTCGATGCGGGTTACGATTGACCAAAACAAACCTGAAACGCCAGCGGCTGTGTCCTGTCACTGTCTGAAGGACTTGTCTAAAGCCCAGAGTCGGAACGTGTATGACTGAACGGAAGCATATCTGCGGCACACATAGCGCGTTGATAATCACGACGAACTCACTATGTATGTCTATCCTAATGACATTTGGTCATGTATAAAATGTAAGACCTGCGCATTTTTGAAGTCAGGGCCTCCACCTATCCGGTTGTTCGTCCACCAGGTTGAGGCACCCTCAGATCGAGAGCACCACGAGAGTGCCTCCACCGACGCAAATTACAGAGGTATGGCTACGGAAGGCAACGAAGACCGGGTACGTCTCGTTCTGCACGTCGCAGCCGCTTCCGGGTTTATGGGAAGTGCTCAGAGTGTCCAGACGTTGTGTCTGAGGCTGTGCAACGCTTGCCGCGAAAGTGTCCCAGTACAGCGCCTAAGGATCAGCAACAGTGTGCCCCCTTCGATACTGGGCATTGTATACCCTAGCTTGCAGCAGGCGGGCACTGAAGACTCGTCTCGAGTTGTCCCCCCGCGAGATGTGCTATCCGTGTACTGGACGTTTGCCCACTTACCTAGTTTCAGCTGGGATATATTTACCGTCGAGCAGATAAACCAACACATCCGTGTAGATGGAAGAATTATCGAGTTGAGCGAAGTGCGGTGGCCACAGGGGACAAGCGAGATAGCTCTTTGCGGAATCAATCGTCCCATCGACGACATGATATGGCCGCCAATACTCGAGCGTCTTTGGTTTGGAGAGCCAAACGTAGACGATTCGACTACTTACAGGATTCCGGATACTTTTGACCAGCCTCTGCACGGGGTAGCATTTCCCTGCGGTCTACGAGAGATATTTCTTGGTGACAGTTTCGACCAGCCTCTTGAGGATACGGCTTGGCCGGAGTATTTGGAGCGGCTTCCTTGCCTGGCTACAACCGGCCTCTGCGAGACGTCCGGTGGCCTCCGGCATTGAAAGCGCTGGAGTTTGTGGCACCCTGGAAAATCCGACTATGGGAAGACGGGGGCACGGTCGACGAGTTTACCCAACGCGGCCAATACTGCGTACCCGGCCAGCGAGTTTTCGAAAAGCTTGGGCGAGGTTGCTTTACCCAACCTCTCGACACGGCACTACAGCCATCTCTCGAAACCCTTTGGCTTTCCGGCGCGTTCAACCAGCCCCTCGAAAACGTCGCGTGGCCAAAAGGGATGCTGACGTTGGGGTTGACTTTCGATTTGAATAGATATCGTTTTGTCGACAGTATCGCATTACCAGAAAGCGTCCGCAACTTGTTGTTGGTTAGACAATCTGCAAGGCAAATGCGTCTCCTTGACGGTGCCAAGATTTCTACATCGAATAAATATCGTTGCCCATCCGGGGCCCACGATCGTCAACACAACTACGTTGATTACTGGTGACATTCGATGTGTGAATCAATGACGGGTTGACGCCTTCTATTGGTTGACCGGTATATTTGTACCTCTGCGTTGAGCTGTTTTGACGAACAACCGGACGACTACCCATTAGCACTTGTTGTCGACTTAAGCAGAGCAAGCACAACTTGCAGCCGATCTTCGTTGTGTTGGCGTTGATCGAATCAGTTGAAGCTTCCACGTGTTCCTAGCAGCTCTGCGCTCTTTCGCGAGGTGGGACGAGTCTGTGTTGGATCGCCGTGACCGGCCGGCTTCGCCTCGGCTTAAAACTGTAGAGTCTACCGTGTGTACGCTGAAGCCATCGGCTATAAGGTATATTGGTCACCACAGTGCCGTGCGCGTTCCTGGGTAACCAGCTGCCATGTGTGAATCGCGCTGCGAAGAGGGTGTTGCGTTTCGATGGAAACATTTCGACGGCTAGGGTTTGCCAAGTTTGTCCCGGCGATGTTCTCCATGTAGACCCATGCTGTGGCGTTGCTCGTCAGCTTGAGCGTACGATGTTCTGAAAAATGTCGTCTGTCGATCTACAGATCTGCTAGAGCGAGGAGCTTCACAAAATGGCAGGCGAATCTCTTCAAGAGCAAGCGTCGCTGTACGAGAGCGATTTGATTTACCAGCGTGTAGCAAATCAGAATACCATGCGAAAGCTGTTTACGTAAAATTCGCGATCGAAGTATCACACCGAGCTTGCAAGTATGAGAACTAAGAACATATTCGATCGCACAACTTTGGTCGTCTTGGAGGGTCGTGATACGTACGTATCTAAGATATGGTATGTGCGTTTGTGATATGTATAGAGGTCTGGGGTATTACCGTGCCTCTGCAAATGGTTTGTAGAAAGCCATTCTGCACGTGCTGATGCCATGACTAAAACCGAAACAGGGAAAACGTCGGCAATTAGTAGGATACGAGGCACATTGCCCAACAGACAAGGGGAGAAGATTGGTCGGCGTTGGCGACCGCTTGCTGTACTCCGTGAATGAAATGCCTCTGACCAACCCCTCTTTGAAACACTTGTCAATACCCGTCCCGCATTCCTGGAGATTATGCCAGTGATGTTTGGGGGGTCGCTGAATGTGCCAATTGCCGGTCTGAATTATCACCGCACGTGACAAAACGCATAGGGTGGGGCAAAGAAAGAGCAGCGCTGGTGAATCCGATAGTGCAAGGTTCGTTTTCGCTTGTCGCTTCGTCCTGGTATCTATTCGATCCCTAAAAGGAAAGTATGCAAAGAAACTCATTCCGTTGGCACTTTCGCATGAAAGAATGACCGGCCCTGAGTGAAATTTTGAACGGATATGACCAACAGGGATACACGAGTTGGCGGGTAAGGGGCTGAGAAGCCCTGTGAGGCATGCGCTTGAACGAGTAAACTCCTTCATTTATTTTGTTTATCCTGGCCTTCAGCTCACAGTTGACTAGTCCCGAGTCACGAACTGGTGAACGTAAAGGCGCAAGTGGGGCCAGGTAGTCTTGTGATACAGCATAGATGTTTTGTACTACGCTACGAGTAGAGCACCCCAACTACCCTAGCATGGTATGACCGGGGAAACTTTTATTCACATGGAGAAAGTTGTATAATACGCACGATCGAATACGGTCGTTGTTTGTTTTGTGCTATCTTTGTATTGATAACACTACCCGATTACAAACCGTGATCCATACGCTGGTGAAGGCGTGTTCCGGAGGAATCTTTACGAAATACATGCATGTGTAACGGTTTTGCTATCCTTGGTATTTGATGACAAGATGTATCCTGTTTCGCGGATAGAGCACGTTTTGGGCGCTATACGGACGGTATCCCTCTACCCGGGTTTCTTATCCCGACTGGAGGGTTTGTTGCGGCGGGGTTGTTACTGTGTAAAGGTATTGTTTATTGGTAGATCTAAAACCCGGCAACCACTGTTTGCCGCTATACTATTTTTGTTTTGATTGTTCGCGTATATAATATAGCGATTCGAAGGTATGTCATTATACGAACAGGTCTTGAGTTGGAGGCTGTAGTACATGATGGTCTGTATGTACATGCTCGTCATATTTCGGGTATTAGTATATACCCCGTATAATAGACTCCTGCTCAACACACCTACGTTTGAAAGGCCGTATGCTGTAGTCAAACGTAAGATTTGGAGGAAACAACAAAGCTCGCGCCTATTACTTACTGGTGCACAGGCGGACCCATGTGTCTTGTATCCGATATTCCTAACATATTACACGCATCTCCGTAATACGAGTTGTGTTCTGGTGCAAGCGAGCTGCTCCAATGAAAATAGACGCTGCTCTAACGAAAAGAGACTCTTAACAAATCTCGATGCACCCTACAGGAACATAATAATATTAATTTGCAATTCGAGACCGTTGTCTCATCTTGAACACGTACACTCTAAAAACTATATTAACCTACATGAAGTTCAGCAGTATAGGCCCGCCGATAAGAAAGCGACCAACCAGAGCATACGAAGCAATGCTCACTCTTCGGAGAACGCTTAGTAGAAAATTGGGTCAAAAGAAAAACGTCTCAGCGGTGGCGAATTCTTCACCAAATCCTGTATAATAGCATCTTTGTTCAAGGTTGCTTGAAGATGGCACCCCGACACGAATCTCAGGCTTGCCCAGATTATGTGTTTATGTTGGCGGGCCCATACCGTAAGACTGTACCAGGTGCAGTATTTCGGAAGACCATCTTAGCGATCGGGACCAACGATACTCAATTACCTATTGTTCGAGTATTTCTGCTAAACATACTTGGTCCTGATTGCTATGTTACCCTGTGACAGTATTATCACACGATGCTTTCAAGCACAAGCTGGGAGAAACTGTTTGATCCCACGGTTTTGTTTCAGTATTGTTTCCTTTGGGATTATAGCGCAGCAAAATTTTAACCCAATCAACATGTCATGTATGACGCACAACGTTTAATAGAATAGATACGCAGCGCGTACGTTGTAGTGGGAGTTCCGCCTTGCCATTCCCTCGCCATATATCCAGATCAGGCTCCGATCGCCCCACTACATCAGCTGTCCCACGGGCGTTACCAGTAAAGTGGTGAACCCACACTGCCATCTATCGCCCGCAAACATAATTTGCCGAAATGTAGAAATTACACCTACGAAAACACAGGGAACATTTCAATGGCTACTGGCACGGACTCGTATTGCTGTGTGTCTGTGTTTTCTTCACACTAGACTGCCATTTGTATCCAACAACATCTAGTGCACACAGCAGTGTCCGTCATGGTCCTTCATCCTCGAGATATACCAATCACAGCACAGTTCGTATGGACCCACGATTAAAAACGAACCTAACAAGAACAAAAGGCTCGCTTTTAGGAGAACGCTACGAGAAATGGGGTCAGAATAACGGCTTGGTGGTGAACTCTATAATAAATCCTATATAATAGCCTATGCTCAAGGTTGTTTGAAGATGGCGCCTCGATAGAAGTCTCAGGCTTGCCCAGATTAGGTGTTTCGTGTTGGCGGGCCCATACTGTACTGCTGTGAGACAACTACTATTGTACCAGCCTGGTACCAAACATCATGCTGGTGTACAGGTACGAAGTATCTGAGGTCAGTGTGTCGCTAAAAAGAGCATACTCAGGTGCCTACATCCTCCGAGTAAACCACACTTTAATGACGGCACGATCAGAGACTGGCCCGACTAAGGAGGCGAAATAAACGAATCGGGTTCGAACCGGTACACGAGAACTTGATAAACAAGTGCAGACAGGGGTTTCCTCTCGCTCTCCGGGGCGTTAAAAAAAAAGAAAAGAGCACGCCATTTGCAAAATTCGCAGTGCAAGTTCGTAACACAGATAGCGGTCGGGACATGACTAATCTACCAATTAAACAATGTCCTGGCCGGGCTCGCCCATATACATGCTCATATATATGTGATCTCGCATGGGCTACTGGTGGGGGGGAGCGGGAGAGTAGGGCGAGGATAACAACGGGGTGATTTGAAGAAAAGAAAACGTATATAATCCAGTATTTTACATATATATAATGTGGGGTGTCGTGCTCTGAACTATTCACGATGTTCTCTCGAAGGCACGCTCATACGTGTGCGGCATTTTGTTGCACATTGGTTGAATGTCCGGGGACAAGGGGTTCTTGACGACCGTTACAGTTTGGGTACTGCGGGTAAATTAAGCCGTGATCTCAAATGGTTATTGCAGACAACGCACCATCGCAACACAATCCACACAAAGAAGTTACTCCTCCCCGCGCTGAAGGAGAGTGCAGCACACGATCCACTTTCTTGAGAACCGGAGCGCCTTCAATTCAACCGTGAGCATCTTACCCGTCTTGTCCACTGCGCCTCCTTCAGCTTCGTCGTGTGGTTCAGATCGGGTAAGCATAGTTTTCAGAGATCTATACAACAGGCTCGGTGTTCGCAACTTGCGTTTGGTGGTCGTTGTACGTACTGTAAATGGGTAAACAATCTGAGTATGCATACTGCGACACCTATACGTGGATACCGTAGAAGGTGATCCTGGCTAGATTGTCTTCTGTTCGCTTTCGATGAGCCTCTTTCTTGTTGAGCGTATTATTACTTCGACCCGGGAAAATCGCACCAATAGAGCTTGACCGTCTAAGTGCTACCGCTGTACCTATGACGACGAAAGGCAGGCCGCAGTGCCGTAATAGCGGCTTCAGTGCTTGAACTCAAGGCGAGGTAAAGCGTCTTTCTCAATTTACAACGGAAGACCGGCCTGGGATATTTTACATTATTTTGAAGAGCTCCGATGGCTCCTTCGAAATTATCATCGGGTACCACGTACCATGTGCCCCGTATTGTGTATTCGTATGGTATATAACCCATCGGCCTATAACAGCTGGTAAACAGGGGTGCTTGCACTGCAGTAATGTAGGCGTGTCGCTCGTCTGCGTGTCTGAGTGTTACAGGGACCGCATTTCGGCCAACTTCCCGTTTTCACTGTTGCAGCACTGCGTACTCGTATTAATTTTGTCTTGCCTTTCTGTTGATTGACCTCTAAAGGTGTAGGCGCAGCTGGCACGGGAACGCGTGGTTAACTCCAGACAGTAACACGGAACTCCTCTTATATTATATCCGAGCTGTCGAGTGACAGCTCATGCATCGTATGCAGGTTATTATCCAACATGACGCGGGAATAAACCTCCCGTTTATCCCCCCAAATATCCGACTAAATATCCCTCTCCTATAATCCGAAATCAATATATGGAACTCGCTAATATTAGATGTAACGTCTCCGTCGTGTTCCTGAGCACAATCAATATCCCCCCTGCTCATTGTACACGACCATACTTTAATATCCTCCCAGCTCTGTACACTACAATGTACGACTCCGCTGGGTGGAAACATCTCAATATTATGACCAACTCATATGAAATTCAGAAACATAATTTCACTCAGAACCAAAAATCAAACTCTCAATTTCCAAAATACTATCCAAACCCTCCAACTCAGAAAACGTTTTCTATGGACCGCACACGCCCCCAGGCGCTTCATAGTCTCTCTTCAACCTTATCCAAAACCTCTCCCTCTATTTCATGAGGAATAAATGCAAATCATATAAAATATCGCAGCAGTAGTCATACTCATCAAAATATAAATTAAGCCACGAAAATAAATGCCAGAGATCGCAAGGAACCCCGTTCCCCCGGACAAGAGTCTCCCATTGTCCCCTACTCCCGCCATAGATACACAGATCGCGACGGTAATGCGAGATAGCATACATTCCTTCACTTGATTTTTATTTGACGTTGGGACTACTCGAAAGCACCAAAAACTCACGAAATCCATCACCAGGAACGAAATGGTATCATCTTCGGAATTAGCCAGGGAAAAACGGCAGCATCTTCGGATTTATACGTAGTTCAGACAAATCCTTCACTCAAAAAAGACATAAAACCTTCTACCTCGGCAAAACCGCGTGAAATATTCGTCAGAAAATCCCGGTGGTATCGAAACACCGTGTTGTTCAACGACTTTGTCAAGAAGTCTGCATACTGTTTCTCCGACTCTAGATGGGAAATAACAAACTCCTCCTTAAAAATAAGCTCCCGCAAAAAGTGGTGTCGTACGTCGATATGTTTCGAATTCGACGTGCACACTGGATTTTGTGCCAGGTGCCTTGCCCCCTCGTTATCCTCGAAAACAGTAATGCACCTCTCCCCAAACCCCGGAAAAATAAAACTCCATACATATCGCATGAACATTGCCTCCTTGATGGTGTCTGCCAGTGCTACATATTCGGCCTCAGTGGTTGAGAGTAGAAAACCAGCACACACACGCCCCAGCAGACATGATAGACCCACCGGAAACTGACCTCCTGTCGGTGGCTTTGTTGGCATAGTCTGCATCTGCAAACGCTACCAGCTCAAGCCCGCTACCCTTCTGGAACGTAATGCCGAAATCACTCGTAAAATGTACATACGACTTCTGTCCTCCAGTGTACTTCCCTCGGCCTATTCGTGTACCTCGCTATCGCCCTCACCGCGTTCGCAATATCCGGTCGTGTTTGGTTTGCAAGCCACATCAAGCACCCCACCAACTCGCGGAAAGGCCAATCACCCACGGGTTCATTCTCGTCAAACTTCTCGAGCTTCACACCAGTCGAAAGTGGGTTACTCCTCCCAGAGCTAACACCAAACCTCGCCGCGGTATTTGCAGCGAAGGCCTGCTGCGAAATCTTTAAAGTACCAGCATCCCAATCCCTCGAAAAACCACACCCAGCATACCACCGTAACTCGCCCAGATTGTTGATCGGCACACGGTTGTTCAGGTCTTCACAGAACTGATCACACCTAGCCTTGAGTCCTACAGCAAACATAGCATCCACATGAACTACCGTTACAATGGAGACAGAGCCCGACTCTACCAACCTCGTGACACAGGCATCAGCGGGGCTCTGCTCAAATCCTAGACTATTAATGTGAGTGAGAAGGTGGTTGTGCCACGACCTCGACGCTTGCTTCAAGCCGTAGAGACTGCGATTCAACCTGACTACCTTACCAGACATTTCGCCGCAGCCGGGGGGTAGTCGCATGAATACATCCTCATCCAAACTCGACTGCACGAACGCCTGCTCAGCATCAAAATGACACAAATCCAAACCCAACTCGCACGCGATAGCACCCAACAAACGGAAACAAGACGCTGCAGGCGTCGGAGCAAAAGTCTCAAAGAAATCAATACCCTCACGCTGCTTGAAACCTCGTGCCACCAGCCTTGCTTTCGCCCACATCACGTCACCATGCTCGTTGGACTTCCAGGCGAACGCCCACTTCGCCGATATGACGTTGAGCCCCTCTGGTTTCTACGTCGCTCCAAACGTCCCCACGTCCGCCAGCCCATGGTACTCCTTGTCCATCGCCTGTCTCCAGATGGCCGAATACTCGTCCGCACACACACGCTTCAGCATACGAGTTCGGCGTCGAAAGCTCGCTCGTCGGGCGTGTGGCAAGGGGAGGATTCACGCGCGGTGGAGCTTAGTGGAAAAGTACATGGCCTATACCTTCCCGCGCTGCCATCAACGACAGCAGCCCATGCCTCCTAGCCTCGCGGTTCCGCTCAGTCTCCCCTCTTGTCCGCCCCCTCAGCACATCTCCACCTTCCTGGTGTCGCCCAGCTTCTCCCCTGGCCCCATCACCCTGCACATCGCCACCACCCTCCTGGTGTCGTGCGGTCTCCCCCCTAGTCCGCCCTCTCTGCACAGCTCCACCGCTCTCCTGGTGTCGTGCAGTCTCCCCCCTTGTCCGCCCCCTCAGCAAAATGCCATCCTCCGGGTCCGGGATATAAGAACCCAGTGCCCGGGCAGCACGCTGCGAAAGCTGTGGCTGCGGTGACTGCTGCGGCGGCGACGGCGATGATAACGGCGGCGGCGGCGGTGGCGACGGCGGCGGCGGTGACGGTGGTTGTAGCGGCGGCGGTGACGATGACGGCGGCAGCGACGGCGACGGCGACGGCGGCGGCGGTAGCGGCGGTGATGACGGCGGTTGCGGCGGCAGCAGTGGAGATGGGGACGGTGGCTCGGGCCATACGTCGGGGCCCCTCAGAGGCTCCGGCGGCCCCGGCGGCGGTGGCGACGGCGGCGGCGGCGGCGACGGCGGAGAGCTCTCCTCCTCCGAATGCAGTAACCCCACAAACGGTTTCCTCGGGTGTTCCCAAGTGACGTCACGGGATAACGACCTTCGGCCAGACATCAGCAGGATCTTCCTGCAGTCAGCTGCGTGGTGGTTGCCGCCGTTGAGGTAGAAGCGAGCCTCCGCCTTCGGCTCGGTCTTCATGGCCCTCCTGACGTGGTGGAAGCCTGGCTTCAGAAACGGGAGCAGCCGTGCAAACGGTGGTCTCCCGTAGAATTTGCGGTACGGCGAGTGCATTTCCGGCTTGTTCCTTACCCTCGCCGTCATGTTGATCACATCGCTCGCGTACGCACATGACTCAGTCCAGAGGGGCTGCGTCGCCGGCATCCTTGAATCGCCGAACAGGCGGGTAGCCTCCAGGCGGGACGCCATTGCAAGCTCCAGCGTCATGGTGATCCGTCGCTCGACCACCCCGTCATGCTTTGGAGAATCGACGGGCGTGTACTCGGGGCGGGTGCCGTGGTGGTTGAGCAGCTCCACGAACTCCGCCTTGGTGATCAAGTACTGCGCACCGCCAGCAGACGTAGGCTGTTGTCCCGACAGATCAACGAACAGACGCTCCAGAGGCCTGGTAGAACGGCACTCGGTCGTCCACGGCACCGCTATCCTCCTCCCTTTCGCCTCAGAACACCCAGCACACGGAACCAACTCCCCAAAAACCTTAATACCCATATGGCGTGCCGTCTCACGGAGAGTGTCAGCATGGGAGTGGGCAAGGGCAACGTGAAGGTCGTTAAAATATCGATCCTCTTCATATTTCCAGGAGCCAAAACATCGGCAGCAATCGGGGTCTCTACAATCCGCGTGGCGTCTACGTATGAACCCGCGTCCCTACGCACAAAAGACAACTGTCCATTCAACGTGTGAGCTCCCTGAGCATCAAGTGTCACTGGGCATTTCAACATCACAGCATGAAGCGAAAATAAGTCGAAGCGAACACCGGGTACGTGTGCTACGTCCATCAGCCTAACTTGAACGTCACCCTGATAGCTGTGCATCACAATTGGAATCTGGCCGAAGTACTCTATCTTCAGTGACCTCATGTCACCGACCACCAAACGGCTCTTACCAGGGGGAGGGGGAGTACAGTTTACCATACAAGAAGGGCTACCAGTCACATGAAAGGTTGTTCCCGAATCCGCTACCCACTCTTCTCTCCCATTAACCCAAAAAACAAATCATCAGTCGCCTTGCCTTGGTGCGCAAACTGCACGGTGAAGAGGTGCGGATCGAACGTAGGCGTAAGGTTGCCGTTGTTCGCTGGGCCAGGGGAGGCGGAAGTGCTGTAGCAGGGTTGTTGTGGCGGGGAAGCTCCGGCCGAGGTATACCCACCACTGCCGTAGGGCGTCTCCTGCAGCCAGCCACCTCCGTAGTATGGTTGTTGGGCGGGTTGAGGAGAAGCGGCACCCGGGAAAGCGACATTCATTTGCGCGGTAGCTGCCTGACATTCCGCGGCGTGGTGGCCCGGTCTGCCGCACGGGAAGCAGGGCCCCTTGCGCCTCCATGTGTTATTCGGTGGGGGATCCCAGCCTGCCGGAGTCGCTGCGGACGGCGGGGGCTCCGTCGACAACGTGCCTAGCGATGGGTCGGTAGGGTACCCAACCCATGGGGGGGACTACTCCACCCGTACCGAAGGGGTCTGGGGCTGAGTCATCCCAACGGTACCTGCAGGACACGGCATCCCAATGCCATTTGGGGCCGGTTATCCCCCCCGACGAAGCTCCTCCCCAGTTGCCACGTTGCTGATGGGGGCGGTGCTGCTGCTGCTGTCGCTGGGGCTGCTGCTGCTGCTGCCGTTGGTGCTGCAGCTGCTGCTGGGGCTGCTGCTGCTGATACTGTTGCTGCTGCTGCTGATACTGTCGCTGCTGCTGCTGCTGCTGCTGCTGCTGTTGCCCATCCTTGAACCGCCCGTCTCTCCTGTTCCTTCTTCCCTTTCCGAGACCCGCACCTCCGCCACCGGCAAGGCTGCGCACCTCCGGCGTACAAGGCATGCTGATCTACCACTCCCTGCACGCCCAACGCCCTAGAAACCATCTCCTTCTCTACCTTGCCGTTTGCATACGAGTCACGGATGATCTCATCGATCTCGGAACGGGGGATGGAAGGGCGGGAAAGAATTGACTTGCTTTGAATAGTATACAAAGATGAGAGGTTGGTAACAATGTGGCGGCTCACTTCCTCTGCACTCTCACCACATCCTAACATCGCCAGCTCATCTGCTGCCTTGTCCGCCCTTCCTAGGAACAGCAAGGGGTTCTCGTCCTCAGCCATTCGGATGGTATGAAACTCCCTCCTCAATCTATGTGTTGCTGCTATCGTCTTAGGCATGTAATAGTCCTCCAACTCCTTCCAAGCACCACTCGGAGACATTGCCTTCTGCATCCTAAACTATGCCATATCGTATCCTGTCATGGCCTCCATCATCAATCCATACACCAATCGCGCGTCCCTAGTCTCCTGGGGGGAATGTCTGGAGGCTAATTCCTCCGGCAAAACCTCATTTCGCCTACTATAACTGGGTTTGCTGTGCTACTGAGTACATGCAAGCACCCAAGCGACGATAGGTACGCCAAAAACTTGCTACGCCACATGCTAAAGTGGGCCTCTACATTCTCGAACTTTGGGGGTCTCGACTGGGACAAACTTGGGCGATACAAAGAAGGTAATGACATGCCTGATTGGGCCTCCAGCCCAGGTGTCGGCACAGTCGACGCTGCTTGTTGGCTTCTAGCAGTTCCTTCTCCTCTCGTCCCCCCACCGCCCCCCCCTTCTTTTCCTGCTCCCTGCGCGTCCCTCTCGGCGTGCAGTCTCTGTTCCTCCATCGTCCTTTCTAGGACTTCTATTTTCTTCCTCATTTCTTCTATAGTCTTTTCAATCTCCACGCTGGCTTCTTGACTGGGCACGTCCTCGAAACTAGGCATGCCGAAGCAGGTTCCCATCTCTCTAGGTTGGCCTTGGCTACGATTGCCAATAGAAGACCACCGGACTCACTAGTTTGTTGATTGATCTCTAAAGGTATAGGCGCAGCTGGCACGGGAACGCGTGGTTGACTCCAGACAGTAACACGGAACTCCTCTTATATTATATCCGAGCTGTCGAGTGACAGCTCATGCATCGTATGCAGGTTCTCATCCAACATGACGCGGGAATAAACCTCCCGTTTATCCCCCCGAATACCCGACTAAATATCCCTCTCCCATAATCCTATATAAAATATATGGAACTCCCTAATATTAGATGAAAAACGTGGCAAATTTTATACGTCACGGGACAGCTTACGCGGACTTTAATTGCGCGCCGCGCAATGTATGCAAAACCCCTGTTTTGGCAGATACTGGAGCGATGTATAGTCATTCCCAGTGACTGGAGGCAACCTTTATGAGAATCCTCGGCAGACATCGATCGACAAAGCCAACGACACCGTCATGAAATCTGAACGGAATGCGCTGGTTAAGGTCTCCGACCCAGCCTAGTGTCACAGTGCTCACACCTCGGTCGGTGATATGTGGCGTGGGCTGACCAGGCGTCTGATAAAAAAAACATTTTGGCACTGGTCTGTCGAAGACAGACGACAAAAAATCTCTACCCCTCACCGATGGCAAAAATAGTCAATTTCTCAGGTTTGACATCGATCGACAAACCCAACGATTACGTCACGAACTCTGAATGAAGTGCGCTGGTTAGAGGCTCCGACCCACACTAGTATCACAGTTCTCACACCTCGGTCGGTGATATGTGGCGTGGGTGGGCCAGGCGTCTACTAAAGACATATTTGGCAGCTGGTATGTTGAAAATAGACGACAAAAACTCTCGATTCCTCTCCGTTGGCACGAAACAGAACTTTTTCAAAGCTCTGACGAAGAGCATAGGACGCCGCGGCCAACCTCTCGCCCCCTCGACGACGGATTCCAATTATACCTCCCAGGCCATAATTTGCACTCATTGGCCTTGCCCGGTACCAAATTCGTTGACCATGGGTGGAGTATATGTCGAGATCGAAGGTCAATCGTCGCGTGACTGCGGGTGTGCGAGCTGCGACCTGTGTCTTTCTTCTTCTAGTTTGTGTGCGGCGTGATTTCACGTGGTTCCCGTGGTTCCCGTTAATACAGCGATTTTATTGGAAGATGGCTCCCGTCGTTCGCGTTATTTCAGCCATTTGATTGGAAGATAGCTGGCGTCAACTGCCCCGTGTTATTTTAGACTTGCCATGTAACTAGAGGTCGGTATCATATCACAAAATGTGATATATTATATGATATGTGATATGATATAAGCGTATCAATATCACAAAAAAAACCCGTGATATGATATATCATATCGTATCATATCATATGATATGATATCGATATATCATATCATATGATATGATATGTGATATGATATGGAATAAAAGTCACGATTTCAGCTTTCTTTGAGGCCACACAGCAGTAGCCAAGGACGTTCTTGGGTTGGGGTGGGGTGTAATGCTCTTCTTGCACTGCTGGTAAGCACATATTTCAATAGTCAAACATGTGTCCAGCGTCAGTCAGTAATAGTAGGGCGAACCGTATATATTACTCGTAACGTTTTCGAGCACAAGCTGGGACGAAAGGTGGGTGATGATGCACACACACACAGCCAGCGAGAAGAGCAGCATAAAGTAGCATCAGTAGTAATAATAATGTATTCATGTGGCATGATGCCGAGAGTTATTATAGTTGTTGGAAACCTAATTGGTATTTAGTAGTATATATTTAACTCCTCTACCAGGCTCTACTCGCCTACAACACCTATACTATATACAGCAGTATAGTACCTGGTAGGCTATATTATTATAACGTGCTTTCTTAGTTTTACACCAGTATAAAATACCAGCTATACTAGGGGTACATACGTACCACGTACGTACGTACATGGTGGTGCAACAACATATATTTCGCTTCCACGGAATAAACAAGGCGCACATTGCTATAAGGTATTACGCACGCAACAATCAGGAATACCTCGGGCCCAAGGCATGCACAGCAGCAGCTAGCTGTGTGCAATCACCAGACAATTTCAACCGCTTGTCCTCAAAATAGAGTATCATGAAGACTGCAATATAACACTGATATGACGACACATACTAGAATCTTCACCCTGAAATCAACAGCAGCACTCCGCCTTTTTTTTACTAATATTAACACAAAAGCAAAAGCCGAAATACGAAAATCTTCGTTATAAAGATTAAACAATGACAACTCCAACTTCAACGCGAACCACAAAGAAGACCATGCCGTGAGAACGACTGCGGCTGTGGACTACAGCAGACAAGCTATGATGGCTCCTTGTGTGCGAGAGCTAGATTAGCTAGAGCCATGTCAGGGTATTTCGAAGAACTCGGAACTTCGAAGAAAAAAGTGCATCTCGGGAGATTCTCGGGCGCTTGGGAGGGTTTTCTGTCATATCATATCATATGATATGATATATGATATGATATGATATATCATATCATATCATATATCACTTTTTTTTTACAAATATATCATATATCATATCAGAGCGTTTTCAGAAGTGATACCGACCTCTACATGTAACGTCTCCGTCGTGTTTTTGAGCACAATGAATAGAGACCTTAGATCTAAGATTTTGAACTGCATTTTACTATATCAGAGGTAGCCATTTGTGTTGGGAGCAACAGGTTTGTAATGCATGGTCGACACCCAACGAACGAGAGTGCATAACAATCCAACTCGAATACCAGGCTCGGAATACAGAACCGTTTTCATCACGGACCTCACATTGGTATTTGCTGGCGCATCTTCCATCGTCTGCGTCACGCGATCCCTCCAACGTTGCGAATACGGAGAAGGTTGTGTACGCGCTCTTGCCACGTGATGTGGAGAAACCTGGCAAGACCTGGATATGCATGGTACAACAAGTGCCGGTTAGTGCCATCATTCAAGAGGAAGCACCGTTGACACCAATAAAACTAAAGATTGCACCACGCGACATATATACAGTGAGGCCTGGGTTCAAAGCTAGGTCAGTCCTAAGTTCCTATCGAGTTTGGCAATGCGGGGCACCTTCTTGTTGTAAGAAATGAAAAGAGCAGCAATTTCCCAACTTCCAGACATCACTGCTGGCATCAAGGTAGCTTGAATTGTGTATATAATCAACCCGTCATCGCGTTAGTAGGTACAATCGGTACAGGTGCTACATACGGTAGTCGCTTTGTTTTGGCCGATTTTGCGCACGCCTGTGTCGCCAGTGTAAGGCTGCCTTCATTCAACATGTCCCACAGACATGGCAATCACACGCGAAATCCTAATGGTACCATCCTAACCATATGGTGTAAGACGTACGGTGTCCGTGTAGCATGAACTAAGGGCTCACTCTTTTGAGAGATACCTAAGAAATGAACAAAATGTGACGCGTGCTACGATAGAGATAACACGTTTCGGGCAAAACGTTTCCGGTATATGGGCGCGGTCATTATCGCATAAATCGTCAGAATTCTTGTGCTGCAAAAACAAATACTGTAGAACCATCTCAGGCCTCGACACTACTCATCAGGTTGCACGTTCAGTTTCTTCAGGCGAGTTTTTACATGGCATAGTAGTGCCTTGCTAATAATGTTGAGCTCATCAAGGGACTAGAGAATCTCAGAAACCAACGGTTCGTTTCTCCAATAAGGTAGCACGCGCCGCGTGATCAATGGCCTACAACCACGCTAAACATTTTATAGTTGGCAAAGCTCGAGGTCGTCCAAAGATCGTGTCACAACTAAGTTCTAGGGCTTGCTCACGCATTTGTTTTCGCGTTGATGGGTGGGCCATCATGCAAATTTCAAGAGCCCGTTTTGTGCGGCAAAAAAAACTCTTACCCAACCCTAGAAAACGATGGGTTTGGCATGTAGACAGCGGGGACTGAATGACGCGAGCAAGTAACACATCAACCATCTGACACACATATCCCATCAGACGGCGTCAGCTTACGTTTTTAGGATGAAGTTGACAAGGGACAGACCACGTTTTTTTGTTGTGGCAGATATCAGGGGTATATATGCACTTACAACCAACGCCAGCAATCTAGCCCTGAGCAGGTATGTATGACTCGCACGGTGGAGCAGCCTAGATAGGGAGACTGTTTGCTGCAAATGGAACTCAGACACCCATGACGGGCTTCGATCTTTTCAGGTGCTTCCACACACGCTTCTTGTGGTGGGAAGGCGCAACGTAATTCAAGAGGCAGTCTTATCAGGGCGTAGCGCTGAGCCAGCCACTGAGGTGATATTGGGTTTCAGTAGTATTCGGAGGCGGTACATAGCCGGGGATGTAGCAAAGAAAGGTCAGCCTCTCATGCCAGGATGCACCTGACATGGAGACTGACCCTGGCCTGCTGTGGTAAGAGAACTAACTGACGTACGTATGAGTGAGTACTATGAGTAAGACTGCTGTTGGACTGACTATTCTGTGATAGCGAAGACTGTTGCTGTAGAAAATAATAGTAGTAGCAGTAGGACAGATTACTTGGAGAATAGTCGAGTACGTAACCAATAGCAGAGAGTGTTTCCCGAGAGAGTGACAGTCTAGAGAGGATGTTGGTAGTCAGGTTGTCGATCATTGGCCGGTAGCAGAGACAGACACGAGTAATGTAGATCAGAGGATGAGCAAGGTAATGACTCTTGTGGATGAATGCCTTGAAGCAGTTGGGTAGAACTACCGACGGGAAGGACCAACTGCGGTTGCCCCTTCCTGTTCAGTCCACTTCTTGCCTCTCATCGCGCTGGGTTTAATACACGAACACTTCTTCTTCTTCTTTCTCCTTGACCTGGACCACTGCGTCTCTGCCTGTTCGAACTATCATCTAAAACTCTGGAAGCTACCCTTCCAGTGTAAGAGTGTGACAGTTTCAGTAACTGTTATCCGTTCAGTGGCGTCGTCCGGCTTCAGGACTTGGCAGAGCTAGCGTTCAACCGGAGAAGTAAGAAAACAAGTACAAGTATGTCCTCGTCCCAACACAGCACGAAATTAGGAGGGAGAAAATAAGTCTCAGGACTCAAGCCCGTAACCACGGCTAGGCGCTCCGCGAGGGTCAGCAAAGCGAAGGGCGCCGAAGTAGTTTCCGACAGTGCTGGCAAAGGCCATGCACCGCAAGAAAGGTCCGATAGTGCTGGCAAGGGCCAAGCACCGGACGTAGGGGGGGGCCACACTGCTGCCGTAGCAGCGGACACGACGCTGACGGTCAAGAATGAGCCTAAGGCGGAGAGACTTGCACGCCACCCAACTGGCAATGCACCCTCACTCTCCCCGAGTGGAAGGAGTGCAAACCTGCCCAAAAAGGAAGGCATGAGCCCTGGCAAGGACCAGGAACGGCCCAAAGAGGAGGATGGCATCAGAGAGAGAAGCTGATTATCTGGATGAGAATATGGAATTTGAGAAGGTTTATACGGTACTACAGAGCCGAGGGGGCTTCGGAAAAAGTAATAAATAACCTGCATTCTATATCAGATATGATTCCGGGAAGCCAAAGACGCTGCACGCCGAGCCTTTGGTCCGAGATGTTTAAATTGTGCGGAAGATACACATTTTGCAAGAGACTGTCCTGCTGCACATATGAATCGATCCCAAATTATAAACCCTGAAATAGGAGAAGGTACACCGGAAGAGGTAAGGAGGCGTTGGGGAAGGTGGCAACAGCGGTTGTGTCAATGGCACGCAAACCGCAGAGAGGCCCGCGAAACAGAAGTCTGAAGCTGCATCGGTAAGGAGGTCGACTTGCCGGTAGCATCGCGGCCCCCGTTTCTTGTTTCTTTTCCACACACAGATCACGGAGCGTCCGGGAGGAGGGAGTCCGGAGGAAGAGGGGGGGGGCTCACAGCATCATCCAATGCAAGGAAGGTTACGATGGGAGCCGCGGTGCACAACACGAATCCAAGTCAAGGGGTAGGATACAATCTACCTAACAGCGGTAAGAGTGGAGGCGTAGTTAGTTGTCGTCTTTCTCGTGAGAGCGGAAGTAATTTCCCCGACGTCGGATCGTGCGCTTCCACTCTTGTACCACCGCTTTGCACAAGCTCCGTCACTGTTAGTAGACGGCTAGCGGGCGGGCTTGGCCGTCCGGACGGCGTAAGGATACGGTGTAAGCTACCGAGAAAAAACGCCACTTCGAAGCAACGTTAATTCGTTGAGTGTGTTGGTTCAGAGTCATACCAAATATGAGTCAATGTCTGCTGTCAACAGAGCGAAGGGCACGCCTGCTTCAAATGTACAGTTGGAAGAGGGAGATACTCCCTACCGGTAACAGTTTTAGAGCCCGGGGAGGTGATAATAGGGGAGCGACGCCTTGTCTACCCAGCAAAGCCCGCGAGTTTTCCCCGCCAGTAGGTGGGAAAAACTCATGGACTGGTAACGTAGTAAGTGGAAACACAGAAAGGAGCGTACGACGCTTGCGAGCGAAAAATAGTACGGAAGTAGATATAATGCCAACCATATTTGAGCGACAGACGGCAAAGCGGCCGGAAAAAAATGTTGATGTTTCCAGCATGACCTCATATACCCCGAGCATTGATGGAAGTAGCAGCGTTAAGGGGGGAGAATTTTCGAGTAAGCCGGGAATGCCAGACAGCATCTATGCACTCCACCCCCAGCAAAACCCGAGTAGTGAAACGCTACCCAGCGTTTTGCCACTGTGTGGGGAGGAGATCGAGAGTGGTGAACGAGCAGACTACCTGCCAAAATTTACGCGTGCCGTGTGAGGAGAGGTGACGCTGGACAAAAGACGTCATACAACACGAGCTCAGATTTTTGGGGGATCCCAAGCTACGCGTACATAAACTTGCACCGTACTGCTGGACACTGGGAGCCCATCCTCTTTCATCCAACGCAAGGTATGGCAACACATGTTGAGATGTGGGGCAGCTTCCAGCAATGGGTTAACAGAAATACCAGAAAGGAAACGGGGAGGGTTTCACGGTATACCTTTCACCACAAACAGCATAGTACGACTGAACATTCAGATGGGAGGAGAAAAGGGGATATCCTCAGAGAATGGGAGAGCACAGACAGTTTGTTTGGTGGTATATGCACACGTTGTACCAGATGAGGCGATGACTCATGCAGTACTTTTAGGACGTGATGGTTGGGCGGAATTTCCAACCAGAAAATACGTTGACATAAACGACAAAGAAACACTGGTGACGTTTACAGTAATATGAGAGTGGGACCGTTGAAAACACACAAAGATATTCAGATTGGGTCAACAGTACAGCACGATTAGTAGAAACTAGCACAAAGGGGGTGGTGGTTGCACGTTTTTCGGGAAAAACGATGTACACTTCCGAACGGGATGGCATGGGTAAAAGTCGATATCACTAATACAGACGGTACGGCGGCGTCCGAAGGTATGTATTATATACGATTTAACAATGGCTGGTTGCCCGGGAAGCTATAGTAGAGGCCGGTACCTCTGAAATCCCGCTACGACACACGGGACATCAACCACACGTAATGATGCCAGAAATGAAATTGGGAGTAGGGGGTGCACCTTTAGTCAAGAGTGATTTGACAAAAGCGCAGCTATTGCCCACCCTGTCTGGAGAGATTAACGCAGTAGAAGCTGCGGAAACGAAAAAACCTCGCGAAATCCCACAAGAAGTTTTGGATAGTTTAGATGACGACCAGCGTGCAGCTTTTGTAAAATTGTGGCAAAGGGTACCACCACATTTACACGAAATAAATTTCGATTTCGAAAAAGAGTTGTGGAAAGTAGCACATATTTACGCTCTGGCATAATTGCTGTGTAGTTATGAGCATCGCTTTTCACATCACAGCCTGATCTAGGACATATCACAGTAGACCCGTTCCGCATTATACTGAAACGCGATGCGAGACTAGTCAAACAGAGACCATACCGTCACTCTCCAGTACTGGCAGCAAAAGTCCAAACAGAGATCGATAACTTAGTGTTGGCGGGAATATTGCGCAGATCATAGTGCAACTGGTCGAGCCCCTTGGTGGTGAATCGCGAAATCAGACGGCAGAATCAAGATCACATATAACTACAAGAGGGTAAGCGCGCAGTCTGTCATACCAGTTTTGCCGTTGCCAACGGTTGATGATTTGTTAGCTGACTTAGGAGGAGCACATGTTTCTAGTACGATGGATTTGGCGGGTGGATTTTTCCAGTGTTCAATACTTGAAGACTCTATTCCCTTGACAGCAGTGCGCACGCAATCAGGAAATTGGGAATGGACGGTCATGCCGAGGGCCTTGCATCGAGCCCAGGGTGATTCCAGTCAATCATGCTCCGTGTATGCGAGAAGTTGGAGCGAGTTCGTTTATATATTGGTAATATTGTTTGATTTTCGAAAAACGAAGAAGAGCATGTCCAAGATCTACGGATTATATTTGAACGGATCACGATTTTCAATTTAAAACTACTGTAGCAACAAAGAAAGCACACCTAGGGGCAAAGGTAGTGACATTTTTGGGCCACAGAGTAGAACGGCTGAAGAGATAGCACCGGGTCGGGGGAAAGCAGAAGCATTATTGAAGATGCCGATGCCCACAAATGTTGGCCAGCTGCGCTCACTCGTGGGAGGGGTAGGGTTATACAGGAAGTTTCTACGTAAAATGGCCGAGATCACAAAAACGCTGAACTCATTAATGAAGAAGGGGGTAAAATTTGAATTCAGTCTGGAACATACGCAAATAGTGCATGACCTTTTAGCGCAACTAGCGAGTCCCAAGGTATTGGCGGTTCCCGATTTTGCAGCAGCAATTTTCGGTGACCGGCCGTTTTTGCTGATTACAGACGCGTCTGCCGACGGGTTAAGCGCAGTGATAGAGCAAGACCAGAGCGACGGTACGACTCGCTCGCATAGTTGTTGAGCAGATGGACGCTCCCGAACGAGAAAAACTAGAGCACCACCGAGCTTGAATGTGCAGCTATCGTGTGGGCAGTCAAGAATAATCGGCAGTTGTTTTACGGTATAGCATTGATAGTGATGAGCGAACATTAGCCGCGTAAAAACCTCGAGAGCCTGGTCACGAAAGTTAACCGCGTACAGAGATGGTTTGATTTTCTAAGCGCGTACAACTATAAACTGGTGTATAGACCGGGAAAATTGAATGGAAACGCAGACATTATGTCCCGGTTGCCATTGCCTGCAACCGCAGAAGAAACCTGTGATAACTTACGTCTGACTGACCCTACGGATGTGGAAGTTTACTTTATAGGTGTCAGTGGAATACAGCCGAGTTTGGGAAGGAGGGGCATCAGCCTGGGTGGGCTGGAGTGTCGAACCGAAGGAGGGAGGGGCATCACCTGGGGTGAGCTGGAGTGTCCAACAACTGGAAGAAGGGGCATCAACTTGGTTGGGCTGGAGTGTCGTACCGACAACATTTTTGAGGTGGGAGATAATGAGACAGAGGTTGAGCACAAAATTGCGCCGCGAACAATGGATGAGCAAGCTCAGCTATCGTGGCAGTTGTTGTAGCGAGGCAGAAAACAAGAATCGTACCAGTCGAGACCAAAAGGAAGTCCGCGAGAGTATGTTATACGTGATGACGGCCCGTTAAGGGAACCTGCCGAGAGTAAGGTATTCAGCGGTCAGCTAGAACCCGGTTTAGTGATATGTCCGACGGCCAAAGAGGGGAGGGAATTGTTGGACCCAGGTTCGATACAGGATGTGGCAGTAATAGACATGGACGGGGGAGGTAGCAACGATGATGCAGCAGGAGGCACAGGACAGGAAAATAATGAAGCATAACCATCGGAACTTACAGATGAGGAACTAGACAGCGAAGCAGCGTTCGCTTTTGGGGAAATGTTGTGTCAGAGAACCGCGAAAGACTGGGCGGCTGCCCAGCAAAAAGATGATACTGCTAACATAGCAATGGCGTGAATAGATAATGAAACACCAAGCAGTGATATAACCGAGCAAGGGTTAGGTCCCGGGATAGACGTAGTAGAATTGAATCGGTTAGTATCGCAAGGGGAATTGATAGAGCTTCCGATGTCTGAAACGTTACTGGTCCGATGCCCGTCGCGTGCCCCTGATGATCGCCCTAACCGAAACCCAGGACAGTATAAGAGGCTGCTGGGAGATGAGACGGTGAGGACCTACGTACCGCTGCTGCTAAGACCTTGGGTGATGGACTGTGTGCACAAGGAGGCAGTGCATTTGGGAGAGAAGGTCACGCTTGGTTTATTACAGCGATTTTATTGGTAGATCGGAATGGCAGAGAGCGTAAATTGGTGGATAAGAAGATGCTACTCATGTCAAGGCAGGAAAAGCACCAGGCAAACTGTACATTGGCCTCTGATATCATTGCCAATACCCAGTATACCAGCACAGATGGTATTTGATCTACAAGGACCCCTACCGGTAACGGCCAAGGGAAACGAGTACGTCTTTCTGGTAGTACATTTATTCGGTAGACACGCCGAGGCGTACGCCATAACAAAGGGAGACTATAATACGGAAGAATGGGCGGCCAGGTTGGTTCACGATTACATTCCAAGGCGGGGATGCCCGCATACTTTTTTGTCAGATCGTGGTGCGGAATTTGTGTGAGTGGTGTGCAGGGCGGTATTCAAGATGCTAGGCTCAATAAAAACGTATACGAGTTCCTACCACCCTCAAACGAACGGAATGGTAGAAAGGCTTAACCATACCTTGTAACAAATGCTGTCTTATCTTATAGCCGATGATCAAAAAATTGGGACGAGATGTTATTGCACGCAATAGCAACACACAATAATAACGTGAGCAGAGGAACAGGATTGGCACCTAATGAAGTACACGTAGGTCGGTACCCGAGATTGCCGATGACCATATTAGAAGGTAGCGGCGTAAAGGAACACCAGAGCGCTAAAAGAGATCAGCTTGATTATCTCGAGCTGATGAGAGACAGGCAAGTGAGAGCGTTTAGATTAATCCGGGAGGAAGACCGGTTAATAAAAGCGAAACACGAAGCCAACAATGAGAAATTTGATGCAGCCATGAACAATCGAACGAAATGGGCAGTGGGAGACTGAGCGTGGGTTTACGATGATCACAGCACTATAACGGGAGGTGGAAAACATGTGCACAAACTAGCTGCGGGCAGCTCACCCAGAAAATCGTTTGGACTAATAAGTAAACTGGCACACTGTTGGACGGGGCCTTAAAAAGTGTTATGCGTAGCGCCAGGGAAGACGAACGATGGCAGAGAGGTTGGACCCAAACTAATATTGTTAGAAATTCGAAAGGATGAGCCAGGTCGGGGTATAAATGCAAGAGTGTCAGTACACCGGTGCAAGAAATGTTGTAATCCTCACGAAGGGGCGATCGCGCCGAGATTTATACCATGGTCCATGAGTAATTACGTGCTGAATAAATACTCGGAAATTTCACCCCCGTTCCACCTAACAACGGACGATGTGACTGCTGAACTAGATACCCATCGCGTAACGCCGCGCACGTTAACACAACATCGACTGATGATAGGACTACGTGGTAAAATAGCAGCGCAATATTGTGCGTACTGCGTTGGACTGGAATGACCCACGTGGGAGCACGAGGAGGAATTAAAGCAATATGGTAATTGTGTAGTAATTGGCCGGGAGAACTCGTTCAATTCAAGGGGGAAAATGCGAAATATCGTCGATACAGAGTGGAGGTAGCTAGACGAGCTATCGCACGCGAAAAAGGCGAAAGACACGTGCCGACAGGATATTTTGTTTGCTGTGCTACCAGAGAAAGGCCAAAATTGTATACGCTTGACACCATTGGGTCGTACATGTATTTCAAAATGGCGCAAGCAGGTTGGCAGCTGGCGAGAGTGGTGGGGGTGGCGGAGGATGCAGAGAACAAGATGCTCCCGCATACTCTAAAAATGCTGGATCTGGGAAAGCTATACAACGTGCGGCCATCTCAGGAGACATTGACAACTGTGAGGATCTAGGCGCGTCGTGCCGGCATGTACACCAGAGAACTCGGAGTGTCAAGCACTATGCACCATCAATGGACTAGATAGGACGCGAGGAGTAAAATGGAATAGGATAGGGGGGGGACGGCAACTTCAGTACGGAACGTACAGCTAGGTGGTTGCAGTAGAAAAAGGGGGGGAGGGCAACTTCAGTACGGAACGTACAGCCGGGTGGTTGAGGCAGACAAAAAAGGGGGGGATGGCAACTTCAGTACGGGAAGTACAGCCGGGAGGTTGTGGTAGAGTAAAAATACTGGAGGAGCATACAGTTGAAACCAGAGTATAAACAAGTAGGGTACGTACAAAATGGGGTTATACTTTGTGATATGAGAATTGTAGTCGTAGGTTTTGATTTTTTTCAGGGTCTGACACTGCTGTTGACTTGGTATGATTGTTTTTCGGGTCTGACTAATACTCTTGACTTGGCATTTTTTTTTTTCATGCGAGCAAGATCGCATATTGATGCTCCACCGCACGCCCGCGAAGTTGGCGACAGTGGACCAGGATGGGCTATTGAGGTGATAGTGGATTTCAGTAGTATTCGGAGGCGGTACATTGCCGGGGATGTAGAAACGAAAGGTCAGCCTTTCATGCCAGGATGTACCTGGCATGGAGACTGACTCTGGCCTGCCGTGGTAAGAGAACTATCCGACGTACGTATGAGTGAGTACTATGAGGTACGACTGCTGTTGGACTGACTTTTTGTGGTAGCGAAGACTGTTCCTGTAGAGAATAGTACTGGACTGATTACTTAGAGACTAGTCGAGTACGTAACTAATAGCTGAGAGTGTTGCCCGAGAGAGTTACAGTCTAGAGAGAATGTCGGTAGTCAGGTTGTCGATCCTTGACCGGTAGAAGAGACAGATGCGAGTAGATCAGAGTAAGAGCAAGGTAATGACTCTTGTAGATGAATACCTTGAAGCAGTTGGATAAATCTACCGACAGGAAGGATCAACTGTGGTTGCCCCTTCCTGTTTAGTCCGCTTCTTGCCTCTTATCGCGCTGGGTTTAATACACGAAAACTTCTTTCTCCTTGACCTGGACCACTGCGTCTCTGCCTGTTCGAACCATCATCTAAACTCTGGAAGCTACTCTTCCAGTCTCAGAGAGTGACGGGTTTCAATCACTGTTATCCTTTCAAATGGGGTTAAGGTTGCCACGCCTAGCGTGGCGGTATACACCCGGGGGCTATCCGTTTTCGTCCCCGGGTCGTTCTAGTTGTACATGTAAGGAAGGATATATAGTCTGGAGATAAACGCGTATCGCCCCCAGATGCTGCGAAACCTCGCCGTTATCCCGAGAGCCAAATGTCGCCGCGTGATGTCTTCATAAGCCGGAGCGGAGTACAAGTAATTCTGTGTGGTCTAGGGTTTCTGCAGATGGAGTATGTTTTTCCCATCACATGCATGTGGTTCCCATAGATTTCCTCCGGGTCGCCCCTTCCCCAGCGTATGTATCACGGTTCGTACTCGGGTAGTGTTACCAATACAAGAGCACAAAACAAACAATAACCAACCGTATTCAATATTGCGTATTAATCAATTTTCTCGATAGGAAAGCAAGTTTCCCACGTCATACCACACCAGGGTAAGGGGGGTGGTGCTCTAGCCTAGTAGAAGACGAATATCTATGCTGTATATCAAGACCACCTGCCCTAACTTGCGCCTGTACGTTCTCCAGTTCGTGGCTCGGGACTAGCAAACTATGAACGGAAGGCCACGATGAATATGAGAAATGAAGGAGTTTACTCGTTCAAGCGGATGTCTCACAGGGCTTCTCAGCCCCGTACCCTCCAACTCATGCACCCCTGTTGGTCATACCCGTCATAATACCCTCAGGGCCATTCTTTCTTTTAACTGCGAACGTGCCAACAGAAGTGCCTCTGCATACTTCTCTTTTTGGGATCGAATACACAGCAGACACCAGGACGAAGCGACAAGCGAAAACGAACCACACAGTATCGGATGAACCAGCGCTGCTCCTCCTTTGCCCCACCCTAGGCGCATGGCACTCACGAACAACATACCTAATTGCCAATGCTTTTATTGAACACACGGTAGACTTTACAGTCGTAAACCGAGGCAATACCAGCCGGTCACGGCGATCAAGCACAGACTCGTCTCACCTCTCGCAAGAGCGCTGAGCTGCTAGGAACACCTGGAAGCTTTAACGGATTCGATCAACGCCAATACAACAGAAATCGGCTGCAAGTTGTGCTTGCTCTGCTCTTGTTCGACAACAAGTGCAAACGTGTAATCGTCCGGTTGTTTGTCTGAACAGCGCAAAGTTGGGGTATAAATATACCCGTCAACCAATAGAAGGCGTCAACCCGTCATTGATTCACACATCGATTGTCAAAAATATTTGAGGGACCTGTAACAGTTACATAGGTCATAACCACCCATTCGGGCGTAGCAGGGTGCAGGATCGTATTCTTCGATTGGCCAATGACCTGCATTCAATGTTGAAGTCTGGGCACCGTTCGGGAGACGCATTTGCCTTGCAGATTTTTCAACCAACAGCAAGTTGCGGACGCTTTCGGGCCATGAGATACTGTCTACAAAACGATACCTGTCCAAATCGAAAGTCAACCCCAACGTCAGCATCCCTTTTGGCCACGCGACGCCTTCGAGGGGCTGGTTGAAGTTGATGGAAAGCCAAAGGGTTTCGAGAGATGGTGGTAGTGCCGTGTCGAGAGGTTGATTGAAGCGACCGTGCCCAATCGTTTCGAAAACTCCCCGGTCGGACATGAAACATTGGTCGGGTCGGATGAAGTCGTCGACCGTACCTCCGTTGCCCCACAGCCGGATTTTCGAGGGTGACACAAACTCCAGCGCTTTCAATCCCGGAGGCCACTGGACGTCTCGTAGAGGCCGGTTGTAGCCAGGCAAGGAGAGCCTCTGTAACCCCCCCGGCCAGGTCGTGTCCTGAAGAGGCTGGTCGAAACTGCCACCAAGGAATATCTCTCGTAGACCGCAAGGGAACGTTACCCCTTGGAGGGGCTGGTCAAAAGTATCCGTAATCCTGCAGGTGGTCCAATCGTCTACGTTCGGCTCCCCAAACCAAAGTCGCTCTAGTGCCGGCGGCAATATCATGTCGTCGAGGGGGCGATTGAACGCGCATAGAGCTATCTCGCTTGTCCCCTGTGGCCACCGGACTTCGCTCAAGTTGACATTACTCCCATCTGGAATATCAGTAGTGTCACAGGTTTCTTGTTCTGTCTGCTCTTTGAAACATAAGTTCCAGCCGAGTCTAGGTGAGTTGGCAAACGTCCAGAGCACGGATAGCACACTTCGAGGGGGAACAACTCGAGATGAGTCTTCAGTGCCCGCTTGCTGAAAGCTGGGATAGACAATCGCCAGTATCGAAGGGGGCGCCCATCTGCTTATCCTTAGGCGCTGTACAGGGACACGTTCGCGGCAACCGTTGCACAGGCTGAGGCACAACGTCTGGATACTCTGACCACTTCCCATGAACCCCGAACCGGCTGCGACCTGTAGGGCGAGATCTACCCGCTCTTCTTTGCCTTTCGTAGGTATAGCTCCGTCCTTTGTGTCAGTGAAGGCAGTCTCGTCGCCCTCTTGATCTGCGGTTGCCTCGACCTGTTGTAAGAAAAGACAAATAGAGGCGCCGATGGTCGTTTCCGCAGGTGTTACATGATATTCTGGAGAAAATGAGGTTTGGATAGAGCTACACGCTGAGTACGTCGTGGGTATAAACGCCCAATGTGTGCCGCCGTTATATTTGCCTCGACTCACATTATCCGACGCTGGACGTTTGGGAAATTCTCGAGGCAAAGCGGGGACACGCAGCCGCAGAGGTTTCTCGTCTGGGTTGGTCAATCGCATGCAGAACGGACGATGTAGAATTCAACGGAGTCCTGCCAACAGCTCCAAACCGGGAGTAGCGCATTACGTCACATCAGGGGTAACCTAGTGAAACATATCTCGCTCGTCAAGCGGGTGCTATTTGAATAAAACTTAACGTACGTGTGATACGATAGGGCATGCCTTATACCATCCTTTTCGCAAAACACTTCCAGCCTGACCGTGATCCTTAACGCAATACCGTTGGAACTCCAGTCCTGCTGTAGTGTCTGACATCGTAATATGCTTACGTAAACTTTCGGTTGGTCATCGCGTTACATTTTTGGTATTTTCTCTAAATCAGGGTTAGACTTACTATTAGTGTAGTCTCTTAAACTTTCGATGGTGCTCGTACCGTACACAGCGCACGTCAACGGTGTGTTGTTATATTTCGTCCTTCATCGTATATTCAAGTGTGGATTCTACAAGAGTTGTTCGAATCCCACGGGTCGTGTCGGGTCGGGCCAAGTTTTTTTCAAACACTATGGGTCGGGCTTGGTCAAGAGTTGATGAACACCTCACTAGTCAGTTGAGGTCATGACCCGCGCGAAACGGGTCAATCTTGGGTTAGGCCAACATGACCCGCGAGTTGGTTTTTGTTGACCCGCGGGTGGGACCCGTGAATCCGATCTGCGATCCGTCACTTGGAAAACTTCTCACTTACAGCCCAAAAGCTTCTCTCGTACCAACTTTGAATAAAACTCCTTTGTTATCATAATGCATCGTTCAAACACCCTCTGGATATGTATACAGGCATGTTCGCATCCATCAATACCCACTATTGCCAGGCCATATATCACTGTGGAGTAGAAAAATGATGATTAAATTGTTTTTAGGGTGTAGACCCACGCGCCTAGTCTGCGGGTCGAATCCGCCGGTGGAGATACCTGGAACTTCCGTGTTCAAGTGACCCGGACCGCGACAGACCCGAATCTCACGGATCAATCGGAATCGTGCAGGTCGAGTCGGGTTCAATCAGGAAGTTGTTCAAGTCACATTCCCCCCCCATTTCCTCACCAATGCATTCTCCACACGGTGACCCATTGAACTGTTACTCGTAGTACCAAAGGTATGGCCCGTCCGGCATCGGCGCGGAGGAGCCAAACCTAATCCCTAGTACCATGCTCTCGTGAGACATTCTATACGGTCCTCCTGACCGTGGGGTGCGTTTTTTCGAAAACGGTGTTTTCTGCGAGGAAAGGGTGACCCCAATCCCTAGTGCCATGTTTTCATGTACGTAACTCTCCATACAGCCGTTTCGACCAAAACACGTGTGTTGTTCCTCAGCAATGGTGTTTTCGATCGCGGTTCATACGACACTGCACATGTCCGACAGGGAGAAAAACAAATATGGAAGCTAAAGACTACTCTAATTCTGGAGGTAAATCTGCACCTACTGCAACTTAAGTAGTGCTTCTTGTTGGGGACACAACAAGTGTAAGACGTGGTCTACGCCGAAAGAACGAGAAAGGACACCAATCGAACTCGATAGCCAGGGTACGAATACCGAGCGGTTTGAAGTATGCAACTCACATCATTAATAGTATTTACTGGCGTATCTTCCATTGTCTGCGTCACGCGATCCCAGCGACGTTGCGAATACGGAGGTTGTTGTGTACGCGCTCTCGTCACGCGATGTGGAGAAACCTGGAGGACCTGAATGTGACCGGAACAACGAGTTGCCGGACAGCGCCATCATTCAAGAGGAAGAATCGTTACCAAAATAGAACTACCACTGCGTTGTTCTACAAAGATTGCACCACGCGAAATGTTTTTAGGTGTCTATCTTGAGGCCTGGGTTCAGGCGTAGCTCAGTCCCACGTTCATCTCGAGTTTGTGAATGCAGGTCTCCTCCTTGGTGTAAGGCATGCGAAGAGCCATATTTCCTTTAATTTCCAGATATCACTGCTGGCATCAGATATCCTGAATCGTGTATATATTCAAGGCTTCACCGCTTTAGTTGGTGCAACCGGTGCCGATGTGGCATACGGTAGTTGCATTGTTTTTGCCGAGTCTGTGCACGCCTGTGTCGCCAGGGTAAGCCTGCCTTCATATCTAATAACCCACAGACGTGGAAGTCACACACGAAATCCAAAAGCTACCATGCTAAACATATGGTGTAAGGCGTACGGAATGCGTGCGCTCGAGGATCGAAAAGCACACCCTTCACCGATATATATTCAGAAACAATTTCCGGAGAGGAGCGGGGGCCTGCGGTAGTAAGAGCTAAGGACCCACTCTTTTCAGAGACTCTTATATGAAGAAAGTGTGGCACGTGCTACGATAGAGATAGCACGTTTCGGGTCAAACGTTTCCGAAATGAGGGGGGGGGGGCTTAACCCAACATCGTCGGAACTTCATTGTTTTGCTGCAAAAATGTATTGTTTAACCATCTTAGGCCTCGAGATTACTCGTCAGGTTGCACTTTCATTTCCCTCCAAGCCAGTTTTTTGGGTGACTTAAAAATGCCTTACTAATAGCGTAGAGCTCCTCAAGCGACCAGAGAGTCTCAGAAAAAAACTGTGTGCCTCTTCCTTAGGTAGCACGCGCAATGTGTCCAATGGCGAGAGCAACACTAAACCCTATGTAGTAGGCTGTGCTCGAGGCTGTTCCAGAATAGTGTCATAATTAGGTTCTAAGGATTGTTCACATCATGTTTTCGTGTTACTGGGTGGGCCGTCAAGTAAGGATTAACAACCCACTGTATGTGACAAAACAAAAACTATTACCCGACCCTAAAAAACGATGGGTTTGACATGTAGATATCGGGGGCTGAATGGCACGAGCGTATAGCATAGCAGCCACCTGCCACACATCCATCGTACGGCGTCTGTGGGGTTTAAACATGAAGGCGACCAGGGACAGACGGACTTTCGCTGTGACGGATGCCAGGGTTATAGATGCACTGAGAACTTACGCCGGCAATCGCACTCTGGGAAGGTAAGTACAACACGCACGGCGGAGAGGCCTAGTTACAGTGCAAACTATGTACTGCAGATTGGACTCAGACATCCATGCATCCATGACGGGCTTCGATGCTTTTAAGTGGTGCAGACACGCTGCTTGTTGTGGGAAGGCGCAGACGTGACCCAAGAGGAATGCCTATCAGTGCGTAGCGCTGAGTCAGCAACCCTGGTGCTGTTCTTTCCGAAGTATTGTTCCAGGCATTTCGTACTAGTGGAACCTATACGGATCACAAAGCGTTGATGTACATTACTACATGCATACATCTGTATATTTACGTATATGTTTTCCAATTTTCACCAGACACTTGTAATGCAGAGAACGCCCGATTTCAAGAAATGTTACCGTCTATAGAGAAGATTCGCTCTCCCGATAATAATATGAATCTTCGCCAAATATACGGTGCCCAGAGTCGGATGGAACGTCTGTACAGTATATAAACAGCCACACAATAGAATAGCCAATTGTAACCTGTGCTGTATAGTGGCCACAACCGAATAACCCGACGCAAGATTGAAGGTTTTATCTCGCTGGCGGCTCCTGTACAAGTATTTGGCCAGTTGTGATTTTGATAGCAACCCCAACATGATGGGGTGAACCTCAGCGTTGTGTGGAATCTCGGGCCCCCTCTAAACAGGTCCCAGGAACAGCGGTTCGAACAACACGATGACTGATAGAACATCCACTCGCCTCAATAGTGTATCACTTTTTTTTTTTTTTTTCCAGCTCGTTCTTTTCAAGCGTCTGCCAGATCCCCTGCGGGGGGGGCAAGATGATTTGTTTTTACATACATATATATATACAAGGTTCCCCTTCTCAGGGAGGTACCGTATTAATAGGGGAGTGGCGCAAGAGCGAAATGATACTCGTATGAAACCCTGCACACTTGTGTAGAAGTAGCACCCGCACCCACCCATCATTTTAACGTGAAGAACACACACAACATATTTTTGAGGACATGCTATATTATACTGTTCGCGGAATTAGTGTGGCATCATTACTACAATAATATATAATAGGGTTAGGGTTGAGATAATATTGATCCAGATCCAGCTGACTCGCGGCGATTAATTCGAAAGTACAAAAAAGTTGCGCGAGGTCGAGGTCGCGCCATATTGCGTTGTGACCGGCTGAGTAGCGTACAGCACATACATACATACTGGTACTACAATACAGAATACATGTGTTTCCCCAAAATAACTGTTTCTTGGTGCTCAGGGTAATATCAAGGTTTCACAGGTAAAAATGCTCGAGAACAAATCGTAGTCCGAGTACTGAGAGTATTGGAGTACTGGCGGCAAAGCTATTGCAAGCACTGAGAAGGCCCAAATACCGAGAGTAATGAGAGTGAGCAGTACCGAACCCCGAGAATACAGGTAAGTCAATATGCGCAGTACAGAACCTCGAGATACCGAGAGCATTCGCAGTACATACATGCATATATCGAAATACTGCCAGACTGCTTTAAGTGCTCAAGTTGTCTCCAGCGAAAGTAGTTTGCTCCAATTCCCACTCGTGTGGGACTATCTGGGTGTGTTTTTGTGCCAAACGCTGGGCCTGAGACTTGTCGACACGGTGCACAGACGGTTGAAGTATACTTCATATGCTCGAAGTCTACTGGGCATATTGAGGTTATTTCATTACTGCGAGTACTGAGTCTCGCAGAAGCAGCAGTACGAACACTACCGACGGACGAAATACTGCTAGAATAGTACTGGTATGCTTGTAGAACCCGCGATACAGAACCCCGAGATACTTGAAGCACAACAGGCGGTATCCATGCCAGCAGCAGTAGCAAACCCCGCATTAGTGCGAGCCCGAAAGTATACGCATTAGTATCTACAGAACCTCAAACTACTGCGAGTACTCGCAGTATCTCGAGTACAAAAAACCCGAAATACTGCGAGTGTACGAAGTACCTACGGTAGTAGCAAGCAGCAGTATTTTCTCGAACATACTTTGCTTTACTCCCAAGTATTCGTAGCTGTGAAATGTTGAGGTATGAACGCACGCCACACGCAAGCGCGCCCAAACTCTTTATTTTGGGCTAAAACACATACCAGGTAACTGTCAAGTAACACGTACTATCAATATATCATTATCATATTATACGTTCAGAAAAGCAAGGCGCATGAAAATGTACTGGCACAAAAAAAGTCACAAGTGGAAAATAAACACACACAACTTCTATTACAGTAGTGTATCATGCTATACGTTCAGGACGAATGTATTATTATTACTGTAGTACGTTGTGTGTAGTCCTGGTACAAAAACAGCCTAAAGTGAAATAAAAAAAAACGTGGATAGTGCGAGTCGAACCCCGGAAACGAAAAAGTTATCCAGCGCAGTATAAACGTATAATCCGCTAGAACACAACAGTGCTCGTACAACTGGCATGTCGTGTTTTTTACGCAATCTAAAACACTTTGCACGATCTCCTACAGCAGTAGAGTAGCTTGTACAGGTACGACTGCATATTCAGCAGTACTGCTGTAAAATGCCACGCGAGGAACGTACGTACGTGTACTGGTCCCCTTTCAGCTGGCTCTAGGATCTATCGGTCAGCAATGTAGGACACACTGCAATCAGAACTACCGTACTCGTACAGTAAGTAACTGCTGTAAGTATGTTTAATACGAACGCTGCCGTACGAATGAACCGCAGTACGATCATCCATACGCGCAAGGTGTGCCCACTGCTTCTGCTGGGCAGCAGGGTTGGTTGTGGTGCTATAGGAAGCTGGAGGTAAGTACGCTCTGTGCACTGCTGTGGGTATTGTTCTCTAGGCGGTGATCCGTGCTCCGTGCAACAACCCAAAAAAAATGATATTTAACGTCATCCTGGGTACTTACGGATAAAAATATATGGCAAACGATGGAATGCGGACGGCAGGCTCCGACAAACACAAACCAACCACAGCAACACTGCACATATGGGTGTGCCGAACACGCACGGCGTGTGGGCGGCGGCGTTGGAACGACGGCATCTGTGCATGTTGTCTGTTGTGTACCTGGTATATGCTTGAGCTGCGTGCTCACAGCTCATGAGAGCCGGGGGAAGAAAACAGAGAGCATGTATGTACCGATACGTACGTACAAAATAAGGCCCCTTACTGAAACCAGGGAAATCGTCTTATCCACCCCCGCCGGAAAAACAAATTTGAGCGCCTGCCACGCGCTTCAAAGTGCACGGATCGCGCCGAGACCTAGACCAATGTGTCCGGCAGGGCTTCCCGTGTCCGAGTACTTCCTGTTTTGCCTAAAGGTGCTCGTGCGAAGAGAAAAGTTGGCAAAAGTATGAAAATTTGACAAATATACGTATACAATATTGACAAATATACGTATACAACATTGACAAATATACGTATTCAATACATATTTTCCTGTTTCTTTTTCTTTTTCGAATTGTCTTCTTCGTTTTTGTTTTTTTTTTCTCTGTTTCGTTCCGTTTCTCTAGTTCATGAAATGTGTATGTCGTGCCTCTCGTACGCAGTATGATGACATGGCATTTTATTGCATACGTGGCAACGTAGTATCTCTGTGGCGTAGCTTTGTGCCCACAGATCTTGTATCTCTCTAGGATTGACGAATCGGCACGGACACTGGTTGTGTTGGATGTCGACGGGTAGAAAGAACGGTTTAAAGTGAAGAAAACAACAACATTGAGATCGATGCCACGGGTGTCGCACGCTTGTAAAGTCGAAATATCTCGCGAGTAAAGTTGCGGCCGTCAAAGCTAGGGATGCATAAGGTGGGTATGGTCCCACCGGTTGTTGTTTTTCATGCTCTCTGCTCGAATGCCGCCCCAACCGAATAATATGTTCGTTTTTGGTTTCTGGAAGTTTTGCTGGTGCACGTATTAATGCACCAATGATACCTGATAGGGAATAAGTATATGGCAAAGTATTTTTCAGGTGTGTAACATACCGGCACTCAATACCTACGTGAGTGCATTTTCACGCCATTACAGTTGGCGTGCGATCAAAATGCGGATCGATCGTGCAGAAAGCATGGCCCCTGCCTAGGTGGGGGAAGGCGGGCCGGGGTGGGTGAAGGCTGTGGAGACCAGCAAAAAACCGCAATGGCGAGTGACAATGGCTCTTTCTAAGTCTTCTCGTTACGGGGGACGATAGTGTATAGGACCAAATACGTTTAGTAAACATAGGGAAATATATAGGTTTTTGTGTGTACCGCAGGCCCTATTTACTGTGATCCCCCTGTAAGAATAGTCTTATCAGCTATTTGTGTGGATATGATGCTCAACAGTTGCTGTAGAATCTTTTTGAGGATTCGCAGGAAATTGAAGCTGAAAGCCTTCACGCTCTCAGTAACATGTGTTACTCAGCATCCCGAGCTTCTGGGGCAAGGTGTGTGACCGAACTGCAATATCAGGACAGGTGAGACACGCGAGCAGCATGATGTAGTATTGCTGCTTAACGCTCGCAGTCGATGCTCGAGAGCATCGCACAAGTCGGCTATTGGCAGGTACCATTGACGCGACAGCAGTATATCCCAGAAGAGAAAAAGTCGTGCGGGTTGGACCCAGCAGCCTTGATGCCGAAAGTACTGCTATACACGGCGTGTTTGTTCCCCACATGCGGGAAAGTGTATGAGTAAGGTAGTGCTTTAGCGGGCAGCGTTGCGTGAGGCGTCAAACACACACACACACGAGAGACAGACTTTGGAAATACTCGCACAGGGATGGATACATTCGCTATACACTGGCGACTTCACATCAATAGAGCACTGTGGTTTACTACTCTGCGCACACCACCATTGAGCTTAAGATGTACCTGATATATTTTAGCTGGTAAAATTTAACCTTGGTTTCGGGATAACTATTACCTCGTCAAATATACGAGTCTGGTACAAAACAGTATTTAACACTCAAAGGCGGAAGATGCAGACGGCAAGACATATTGCATCGGTGTACGAAGTACTGAAGTTACAAACAGTGTAAACGGGAAAAGGACCGGAATACGGGTGCTGTAAAGCTTAGACCCGGAGATGTGCGCAACGCCTACAGTACTGCTGTAGTGTAAGCACCGCTTTGTCATGTGTGTAAAAGCTTGGAATGGGGCTGAGCTAGGCCATGAAATACGGGACACAGCGTACCTAGTGGCTGATACTCGGGAATAATCAATATTTACGAGTAATCGGAGTGAGATATCTTCTACAGTATATTATGGAAACAAATCCACGCCGAGCCTCCGCTTTAAAAAAACGGAAGGCGCTTGACCCCCCTTGAGGTGAAGCCCCGAATCCGCGAATTGGCACCGTTGCTTGCTCCTCGTCGTCACAGGTACAGCGGCAGCACGTCGACGCTTCTGCTCTATTGGTGCGATGTCCCCGGTGGAAGTAAGAACACGCTCAACACGAAAGAGGATCATCGGAGGCCAACAAAAGACAATCTAGCCGGAATCACTTCATTTACGTAGTGGTGTCGTAGTGTGTGTACCCATATACAGCAGTACGTAAAACGACGACGAAGTGCAAGTTGCCAACACCGAACCCGATGCATAACTACTTGAAAACGAGGCTCACCCGATCTGAACCACACACTATGAAGCTCAAGGAGGCGCAGCGGACGGTACGGGCGAGATGATCACGCTTCAATCGAAGGCGCTCCGGTTCTCAGAAAAGTGGATGGTCTGCTGCACTCTATGTCAGCGCGGGCAGGAGTCACTCTTCGTTGTGCCAATTGTGTTGCGTAGGTGCCTAGTCTCCAGTCGCCATTAGGGATCACGGCTCAATCTACCCGCCGAACCCAACGGTCGCCAATGATCCCTTCCTTGTTCCCGCTTCCTTGTTCCCGGATATGAAACCAATCTGACACCGAACGCCGCACACGTATGAACGTGCCATACGATAAACCATAATAAATAAGTAGGATAATTCAGAGCGCGATGTACCGCATTCTAGAATACTGCTCGTATTCAATGTACTGCGATTTAAATAGATCTCCACCCCCCTTGGTATCCTCGTCCTCCCACTGGTTCCCACAGTAATAACTAAAATATGGGGTCATCTACGAGCCCGGTCAGCCAAGACATGTACATTGGTTTTTTTTTGCAGATCGGTGGTGCCCTGCCCAATAGTGAAGTGGATCGTCTGTGACACCCTTCTTACTTTGTCATGTGGATTGTGTCGCGAGGGTGCGCAGTCTCCAAGCACCATTTGGTATCAGGACTCAATCTACCCGACCTGTACAACGGACGCCAATGACCACTTGTCCCAAGATGGTTGACCAACTTGACACCAGACGCCGAATAGGAATGAACGTGCCACACGACGATAGGACATCGTGAACAGTGCTGAGTACGACATACCACATTTTAGCGCACTGCTGTGTGTTTTTTGTTCTCCATCCCTTCTATTATACTCGCACCGTATCCCCCGCTCCTGCCCCAAAAATGGTTGGTCCATCACGAGCTGGGCCAGTCAAGGCATTGTTAATTTAACGGGTTAAACATGCCCCGGCCAAGGTTGTTGCGAAGTAAGACTTGAAACGTTGACACGGCTTATTTCGTCTACCGAGCGACATCAAAGACTAAGTGATCAATACATTGAATAGATATTGTGGTCGCACGATGTTCTGTAGCATGTGGTTGCTTTATAGGATACGTTGATCGAATAGTATGCGGATGAGCCAAATATCAGTGGGTCATACGTATGGCACGTACGAGTAAACGGTTAATTATTTATTGGACGGGATATTCTGACGGGAGATAGTACGGAGTTCCGATATTGAGATAAGGTTCAAACAATACTCCTTGAGGCAGTATGAGACTGGATTGACTTCCTGGGAATACAGGATGGCTCTAGGAAGTTCCCAGTGATGTGAGAAGGACTGATTGAAGAACTTTGGCAAATACGGAGGTGAATACATGATTTGGGAGAGGGGAACGAGAGTGACGCATCACAGCTCACTCTCTCTTTTGTTTCCCTCCTTCCCGACAGCAACGAGTATTAAATATTTATTAACATCTTCTACACGTCTTTGCACAACACCCGACATCATGTCGCGGCCATAGCGACGAGGCCATCCCCCGCACGAAGCGGTCTATTACGCTAGCGAAGTCGATCGATAAGATATCTTCGTGCGAGGGATAGGCAAAGATGGACCCATTAATTCTGGCGAAGACACGAGGAAGATGGTCGAAGACAACTTCGAACAAGCGCTCCGGCAACAGCAAGCTGCACGTGACGACAGTTCAGCGGAGGGAGAGAGGATAGACGAAGGACGAGCAACCGCCCAGGAAGGACCTGTGAGCACCGCCGCATCGTCACCCTCCCAAAAATTCACGCAGGACTACGCACGAGTACAACAGCAAGCGTGGGCGTCAGGCCCAGCCTCAGGAATGTTTCGATTTAGTACCAGAAATAGGCCCAAACCGTTTGATGGTGATTTTAAGAGTGGGGAAGAAAGACAGCAGAAGATTTTGATTTTTGAGGGACAAATGATTGCGCTGTTTGGGGAGAAGGGGTGCCTTGATGCAGTAACAAGTGACGTGCCTATTAAGGTTGGACTTCCGAATGTAGACGAGGAAGCCCTAAAGAGGGAGCATGGAGCAGAGTCGGTAGCGAAGGCACGCGTTGCTTGGGGTATCCTCATCCACCAGATTACATATCCCCCAATGCTTGAGAAAATATGGCAGCAGGAAGCCCGAGTGAGGGTTGGAATTTTTTTAAGAAGTTTTATGCCCCACAGTCTTCGGCCGAAAAGGCCAGACTTACTCAGACTTGGTATGGTCTTAAGATGAAGGACAGAGAGCACCCGAACGAGTACTTTGCGAGGAGTAGTGTTCTTAGGAGTCGGCTTGCAAATCATGCGGTGACCTTTTCCGACTTGGATGCAAACCAACACTTGGCCCGCAATCTTTCCCACGCATTCCGAGTTCAAAAGAGCATTTTGCTCGCAACCGCAGATTTGTCGTACAAAGTCCTTGAGGATGTGGTACTGGACGCTCATGGCGAGATGGAGATGGCGAAGGAGGAGGAGAAGAGGAATGGGACGGGACATGCACTCGTGGCCCCCGACTGGCCAGGCCGGGGGAATGGGGGTGTTCAAGATGGCGGGAGAGGGGGTCAAGGCGGTCGTGGAAGAGGCAAGAGGCGCGACTACAAGAAGGGGGAGCAGCAGCAGCAGAGGCAACAGCCTCAGCAGCAGCAGCAGCATCATCATCAGCAGCAGCAGCAGCAGCAGCAGCAGCAACTTCAGCAGCAGCATGTGAGTCATGGCGGTGGTGTTGGTTGGGGCGCAGTGCCACATTGGGGCGCTCGAGAAGGAGGACCCGGGAGCAGGGGAAGCAACGGAAGGTTTGGGGGTGGTCGTAGACAAGGTGCTGGGGGAAGAGGTAGGGGTTTGTTACCATACCCCCCTCCCCCCGGCAGATACGACTACTCTCGGTACCCGCCGAACGCCCCTCGCCCTTATGGTCCGCTGCCTGTTTATGGAGCTTCTCCTCAGAGTAGCCACGCGGGCGGACCTCCACACCCCTCGCATTTCCCGCCGGGTCGACAACAGCAGTGGCCGCGCCCGTACGGTCAAGGAAATATTGCCGCCGCTGCCCCGGGAGGGTCGACAACAGCAGTGGCCGCGCCCGTACGGTCAAGGAAATATTGCCGCCGCTGCCCCGGGAAATATTGCCGCCGCTGCCCCGGGATATGGTAGTGTTTTCCTTGCCTCCGGTGTTGCTGCCACCACTACCGCCGAGGACAGCTTCTACGAGGACTACAGCCACGACGACTACTACAGCGACTACGGTGATTACGGCGACTACGGCGACTACGAGGGTGGCTACTATCTACAGCAGCCTGCTTCGCCGTCACCGCAGTTTCAGTCGCCGCCACCGCCGCCGTCGCAATTCCATCCGTCACCGTCGCACTTCCAGCCGCCGCCGCCGCCGCCTCCGTCGCAATTCCAGCAACCGCCCCCGACCCCACAGCAACAGCATCATCCCAGCTATGCCCCGTCCCCTTCCTCTTCCTCTCCTGCCGGAGCATCTTCATCTCCCAACGGCGACCTCCACAGCCTTGTGGCACGTTCAGTGCCACAAGGCAAGGTGGAGTCAAATTCTGGCAGATTAGGGGTGTATGGGTTAGCTAGTCTGTGAAGGTGTTAGTGTGACGGGTCGTGGGATAGGTCCGCCAGGTAGGGGGATTCTATTTCCGATATTGGGGCAACAAATCACATCACCAACGATTCTCGAAATGTGTACGATTGGGTGGACATTCCACCGGGGAAGGAAAACAAGTGTTGATTGGTAGTGGTGAGGGGATGAGGGTGGTAGGAATAGGCAGTCTTAATCTAAGGATGCATTCCAAGGTTGACGTCAACGTGAAGCTCACTAACGTGTATGTCACGGAGGGTATTGGATTCAATCTGTTCTCCCTCCACGATGCTCAATCCCGCCAAATCATCACGCTTGACAAAGAGGGGGTACACCTCTTTGGCAATCGACTTACTTTTCCTCGTGACGAGATTGGATCATGTTTGCGCGCGACCCGTTTGAAACCAACCCCCACAGTCGGACTTACTGCTGTGTCTGTTTTATCTGGTGTTGCCCCCCGCCCCCCTTCTGAGCATGCTGTGACGAGTGGTTCACTCCCCCCCCCCTTTCGCAACCCCTACCTTCCACAGACGTAGATAAGGGAGGGCCCGGCATAGTGCCTGGGGTGTCTGGTCCCCACCCCCTTGCGAATCTAGGTTTCCCGCCTGCCGTTCGCGGCATAGTGCCTGAGGTGTCTAGTCCCCACCCCCCTGCGAATCTAGGTTTCCCGCCTGTCGTTCGCGGCATAGTGCCTGAGGTGCCTGGTCCCCACCCCCCTGCGAATCTAGGTTTCCCGCCTGCCGTTCGCGGCATAGTGCCTGTGGTGTCTGGTGTCCCGCCCGCCGTTAATGGTGTAGTGCCTGCAGAGCCGTCAGCAGTGTCACCCCCCCCGGAGTAGAGTGAGGAGTAGTAGGAATGAGCTCCCTTGTTGCTGTCCACGGATTGTAGGCCCCCAACTTGGACGTGTTCATGGACACTAGTCTTATGGATGGGTTTGATAACACCCCACCCACTTCCTTTTTTCCAACCCCCATTGGTTTTGTAGAAGCGCCAACGCTTGAGGAATCAGACAAGCATGCCCCCGAAGAGTGTGATGTTTACCGTGTAAAACCAACTGCTGCATCTGTACTTGCCCCGGGGCCCCGTCCCGTTTCCGTTGGAAAGTCTGGGAAAAGGATTGATATTAATCATTTTCATTTTTCCTTCGACCATCTGAACGAACGTTTGTTGAGGGAAACGGCTAAGCAGCAAGGCGTAACCTTGACTGGTGTACTGCAGCCGTGTGCCGGGTGCTTGGAGGCGAAAGGTGTGCGCGTCAGGGTGCCACGGAGGACGACATCACGAGCGGAGAGGCCGATGGAGACTGTGCACATCGACCTAGCGGGCCCCTACGAGCCGTCTTTGGGCGGGTCAGTGTATCTGATCATGTTCGTGGACAGCGCACCACGGTGAATGAGGCCGTACGGCATGGCGAGGAAGTCCGAGACCACCAAGTACGTCCAGAAGTTCGTCGCCGACATGAACCACATGGGGCGGCCGCACTGCTTCCGCACGGATAACGGTGGGGAGTTCACCAGCCGTAGCTACATCGACTTCTGCGACTCCGCTGGAATCCGTCGAGAATACACGGCCCCGGGTAAGCCACAACAAAACGCCGTTGTCGAGAGCGCGATTTGGCGCGCAATGAAGGGGGGGGCCATGCGGCTCGTCGCGAGATTCGGCGGCTTTTTCCCGGGGTCGACCTCGGCCGCATCCCCTACATAGGCGCTAACGGGGACCGCCTGTGGCTGGAGGCTGTACTTTGGGCTGCCGACTGCTTCAACCGCTCGGCGACCAAGGCCAACACCGGGTGGCGGTCACCATACGAGGTGTTCTTCTCGCGACTGCCGGATCTGCAGGTGGTGCCGTTCTTCCAGGAAGGTATGATGCGGGTGGATCGCTCCACTAAATCCGACGTGCAGTCGGTGTTGTGCTATTTCCTGAACAACGGCTACAACCACCCCTCATCCGCCGTAAAGGTGATCAAGGGCTCGACGGGCGGGATATGTTTTTCAAGCGACGTGTTGTGAACGGTTCCTCGTGTGCCCGTGGTGCCGTTGCCAGCGTCAGCGGGCGTGGGGGGACCAGTGTACGCCGCTGCACCAACAACGGCAGATTATAGCATCACCTACACGCCACCGCCGCTTCCGTCACCGCCGTCACCGCCCCTTCCGTCGCCGCCGCCACCGCCGCTTCTGTCGCCGCCGCCACCGCCGCTTCCGTCGCCGCCGCCACCACCGCTTCTGTCGCTGCCGCCACCGCCGCTTCCGTCGCCACCGCCACCGCAGAGGATATCTGGACGCACTCGTTCCAAAACGGTGTCTTTTTTCAGGCGCACCGGCGGTCCAACACTCACCCGGGACAGAGGAGCCGCGTCCCCCATCGCCGGTGAATAACGATCAGGGTTTGAGTCATAGCATCGGACTCATCTCGTTGCTAGACAAAACGACGCTAGTGGGGATGGTGGCTTCGAATGGTGCCATCAACGCTGGTCGCCGTGACAAGCCGTCGTCTACGGGGAACCACGGGGAACAGGCATTCTCTCTTGAAGGACGTCAGGGGCCGGCAACGTCTGGGGGGCGCGGAGGGATACCGTGTGTTTTTGCGGCGAATCTGGCCACTCGGGAGGAGATCGACGCCACGCTGGACGACCAACGACCGCCCCATAAGCCCCCGGATTTGCCGCAATGCTACGCGTCGGATCTCAGGGTGCCGCGGAGTTATCAGGAGGCCATGCAGACGGAGCACGCTGATCTTTGGACGGATTCGACCGCGCGGGAGTTCTACGGATTGTTGGATGCGGGAACGTTTGAGCCAGTGTAGCAACCAGTCTCCAACTTCATCAACGCCATGTGGGTTTTTGATTGGAAGGCTGATGAGTATGGTTGGCCGACGAAAACCAAGTCTAGATTAGTAGCGCGGGGGGATGAGCAGAGAGCTAACATTGATTTCGGAGAATTGTTTGCGTCCACCGTTGCTGTCTCGAGTGTCCGGTTGTTGACAGCGATGGCGTGCGAGCTAGATCTTGACTTATGCCATTTTGATATTGAGCAGGCTTTCGTGCAATCAAGCCTCGAGGAAAACGTGTTTATGCGCTTACCCCGAGGTTGTGGTAGGTTGTCCGGAAAGATTGTACGATTGAATAAGAGTCTATACGGCCTGAAGCAGGCTTCAAGGCAATGGCATGCGCACCTTACTAGATGTTAAAGACTCTGGGTTTTATGCAATGCTTGGCTGATGCATGCGTTTTTCGTTTGATGGAAGAAGCAACTGTGGTGATGACTATAGTGGTGCATGTAGATGATATATTTGCAGTAGGAGAGAAGGAGAGGTGTGATCGGTTCGGGAAGGACTTGAACCAGATGGTACCGGTCAAGAACTTAGGAGAGTTGCGTTGGTATTCGGGGTGTTTCTGTGAGAGGGATTGGGAGAAGGGAGTGTTGAAGATTTCCCAGCAGACTTTCGCTGAACATTTGGCGGATGAGTATGGGATCGAATTTGGTAAGAGTGTTCCGCGTTCTGTTGGCGCGAGACTTGCTGAGTTCGACGAGAACGAAGCACGAGGGCACTGGCCTTTTCGCGAGCTGGTAGGCTCACTTATGTGGCTAACAACCCAGACTCGACCTGACATCTCTAACGCAGTAAGAGCGGTGGCTAGGTACTGCTCAGCGCCTAAGCGTGTCCACTGGAAGGCGGCACTTGGTATTTTAGGATATGTGAGACGGACGAGTTCATTAGGGATTACTTTTTAGAAAGGTTCGGTAGGGGGGCTAAATCTGCAGGTTTTTTGCTGACGCAGACTATGCTAGTAAAGCAGCTGACAGGAGGTCAATTTCTGGGGGGTTAGTGATGTGTGGTGGTGCATGTGTGTCATGGTTTTCGAGGACTCAGAAATGCGTCACGCTTTCCACAACGGAAGCAGAGTACGTGGCACTTGCAGATGTAGTAAAGGAGGTGTTATTTTTTGAGGCAGGTTTGGCGCTTTAAGTTACCAGAAGTGGGGATGCCATGCATACCGGTAATCGAGGACAATGAGGGTGCAGTGCAACTTGCACAAAACCCCATTACCAACTCCAACTCCAAGCACATCGACGTGCGACACCATTTTTTCAGGGAATTGGTTGGGAGGAAAGAGATTTCGACCATCCACGTGTCGCCACCTTTTCAGCATGTGGATTTTCTTACAAAAGCAATACCGCGTGAGTCTTTTGATTTTCACCGTAGCATTGCCATGAATACATGGCGAGAACCAGTGTTGTTTTTGTTCATTTTGGGGTATTGAAGTTTTTTGTTTGTTTGTTGGGGGAGACACTGGTAGTGTGTTTTGGTATGTAGTTTAAAACATGAGATTTGGGAATCTGTATTTTGGATTGTGGCCTTTTTATTTTTATGATATCATGATGAATAGGATTTCGGACTGAAATTCGGAAATGTGTGATACAATAAATAACCATCTTCTACACGTCTTTTCACAACACCCGACATCATGTCGCGGCCATAGCGACGAGGCCATCCCCCGCACGAAGCGGTCTATTACGACACACTGGCCTCCTGCCCTGTTTTGGTTTCATTTCTTTTTCAAAGGGAGATGTGACCGATCTGAAAACAAAACGAACAACCAAATATAAAAGTGATCAAAACTACCGTCGTAGTAAAAAAAAGAAACAAGAAGAAAAGGGCAGGCGGTCAGTATATCTGGACGTCATGCTATTCTAACATCGGATTAAAACTTCATGGCGAAAATATCAAAACTGAGCGGGGCATCACAGAAATCCGGTTTTTTTTTTCCGTAAGTCGCTGGTATAAAATATACGGAACAGAGTTTTGGTGCATGATATCTCGTGATGAGTGTCGAACTGGGTAACGAGACTTACTACTTGGTTCTTCGTGTTGTGACACCAAAGTTCATATTGATCGAAAACGACAACTTCTATAGGAAACGTTTGTACAAATTTAGTGTCAAAACGTTGGTGTTTTTGAGTTTCCGCGGATGGATGTCTCGGCGCGATCGAGTCGGAAAATCAAAAGGTTTCAATGCTTCTTGTACTCGTTTCTTTCTTCCGCACAAAAAGTGGCGTGTCAGGGTTAAGTGCCTTCAAATATCGTCAACTAATTTGTCGTGGTTTACGAGATGCGACCACCTTAGGAAGCTTTCTCCGTTTCTTGGCTGTCCCAGCTTGCAGCGGGCGCTCCCCTCCCCTTCCTGCCACAGTACGTGCCTTGGGATTGTATTGCAGGAAAAAGGTAGCGTTTTCTCCTCCCTCGGCGACTGCCGTCGAATTTTCGCGAATTCATGCTGACAATTTCTGCTATTGGTTTTCACAAGAAAGAAAAACCCCTTGGCTGGACTCCAAAACACAACACTCTGGTGCTACTGCCTGTAGTACTAGAGAGTTCTAACCACTAACCGCACACGGGAGCCAGCCCCTGCGTATCTGTGATACGAGTACGTACGAGTAGTGCGTCACTGGCGTCTCGGTGACTGCGAAGTTCTCTCACCAAATAATTCGATCAACCATCGGTTGGCCATAGCCCCTTTGCCTCGTCTATAGTGTGTGCCAACCATAGTCTGGAATAAGCGGTAGTGTAAGACATTACACTACAGTACTGGTTGCTTCATCTTTCATAATACCCTACGTACAGAGCACGACCGCAGTATTCCGTGACATGTTATCGCATTGTCACACCTACGTAGTCGTCGAGTATTCATCAGGCAATTGAACGATACCTTAAATGTAAGATATTTCTACGACAGCAGTGTTTTTCAAGCTGCCATCGACCATTCAATGAAAGTATTGCATTGGATGAGGCCTCCTGCCCCGGTCGGTGGTCCTACCGAATTTCCCTTTGTTTCTTGGTTGGTGATTCGCCACCGACCAGGCGCTGTGTGGTCAAACCCAAACTTGCTTTCTACTGGTATATTTTAGTCATGCGGTCACATGCATGGGGAGAAAACTGTCTCGACAGCTGGAGACAGCAGTGGCAGCTCGCTCGTGATCGGGTATTATTTAATATCTGGTATTATATGTAGTGGTCCTGTTTCCTCTTTGGCGGTTGGATCTGCGTGCAAGTGGTCGATCCGACGTAGATATTCGCTCCGTTCTCCGACTTCCACCTCCGGATCTTCATGATCTCGTCAACGAACGGTCGTACCCGCCAATGACTTGCTCTCCGAGACGCTGGGGTGGCTGCGAGGACGAAATTGTTCTGGGGTTGATCTTAACCTTTTAATAAAATAGGAGAGATAAATAATATAGGTGCACCGGGGCGTGCCTTCCGGCAATAAACGGGTGAACCAAGCATGTATACGAACTAACTCGAATTTGTTTACTGCGCTTGCAACAGCTTACCCGGCACCTCCCGTCCTCCCGTCCTCCAGTCATGCTCGAACGCTATTACAGAGCGTTGTTTGTTTGTCATCTGACTAATGTGTGCCCTATTACCGTGACGGAGTAATGCGATAGGGTAAAAACGACGCTGCTACAGTAGCCCCAACCAACTCTCTGGAAAACGTAACGTGTCCGCGCAGGCACCTGTAAGACGACAAACCGTGCTGCCAATGTAAATCTAATGCTGTATACAATGTGCCCCCGGGAACCTGTATTTGCTTCATCCATCCCGTACCAGAGTATGTGTTTAGGCTCACAGCTATCATATATGCATGGCACAAAATCTATACACTATTGAACATACACTATTACGGGGGTCCATAGAAAATAGGACCTATGGTATACATAAAAAAACAAATATTTATCTATTTTTACCAACAAGATTTGGTCCTGTTAACTATGGACCCCCGTAGTAGAATCCTGAGCTTTTGAGCCCATTTTTGCACTTGTTTGGGCCCAAACATTTTCGAGCCATTATGGGGACGTAGTTTTGAGCCTAGCAGCATCTTCAACGACGATTCCCTAAGAGATATATCATCCGCCTGGAGAACATCAATGTTCTAGCGAATGATATTTCTTCATCGGTGATGTAGTAGCCCATTGTGCTATTCTCCCTTGCTGCGTCAAATGATTTTTTTGCGTTTTCGCGAGCTTTTTGTGCTACTCGCTCGCAACATCAAATACACCAAACACCTTGTCAGACGTGAACTGTCGTCTGGCATCGAGAGGCCCTCACAGACTCCATCATGATGAGCACCCTTCAATTTCACAGGTTTTAGTCTCCTGCGAAGAGCTGTAGCTGTCCACAAGTGATGTGCAAACGTTCAGTTGGGGGTTGTTTTCTGTCGCATTTTGTGCAACGCAAATTTCGACCAATATCAATCACTGGAGCACATGTTAGTCGAGGTATACACCTGTCTGTTGAGAACCTGCGGGGCATCAATCTCGATCGAAGCACAAGCTGCTGTGATGAATCTCTAACAAGTCGCCGTCGCTCTCCGGGAAGCACGAACCAGCCGCAGTTCTGAACGCAGCGTGTCAAGATAGCATTGTTTTTTTCTGTCCCGATAAAAACATCTAGACATTAGAGTGACCGGATACTCGGGGACCAGGGGACGCTTGGGTGCCAGCGTCGCTTCAAGGATGACGTTGAGACCCAACAACTAATTTCCCATAATATTGACCCGTTTTAGTTTTTTTTTTTTCAAAGAATGCACGCCAACGGCGATCACTTCTGACCAAACAGAAAATGTCTACAAAAATATCTCTCGTTCCAAAATTACGAAAAGCTGCTGATGTCGGATTGTTCTTTTTTACAAGGTTTAAATCTAATCCTTCGTTCCACGAATATTATGTTGATGCCGGACTCAAAGGGGTCGGTGGGGTGTGCGTGGCATGGTAGGCCAACACAGGTTGTGCTCGTCGCCGCATACCTGGTACATATACTTCGTATACTCTTTCGATACATATATAGATTTTTTCAGCTCAAAAAATAGAGGCGACCTGGCCAACACATTCTAGAACTGGCACAAACGTACCTATAAGAGAGAGAAAAAACTGCCTGTGTGAAGAGCATCGCTTTGGGAACCTCCTAGCTTCGGCCATCACCAGCCATATCGACCCTAATCACTACTGTTCGTAAGAGCCAACAATTCGATCTCGATCACAAACGCTACATAAAAAGCTTGCTGCATACTGTTTTGTTACTGTTTTGTATGAGGTTGAAAGCTCGGTATTTACCTAGGTCCAGGCACCGGGAACGTATTTGTAGTACTTGGAAGGCGTATCATATATTGAAAACCACGAGGGACGCACAAGCTTGGTCTCCGTCTTCGCGTGCACGAAAGGAATAAAACTGCTCTTCTATAGCTGAGCAAGCAACCCACGCGAGTACCAACGATTACCGACTTAAAAGGCAGACCTGTCCAGGGATACAAAGTGCCCCACAACCTTGATCTTAACAGTGGCGTCGACGGCAGGACCCTTTGTTGCCCCCCACCCGAGCACCGTTCTTGAAGACGTCTACAGGGTCTGCAGGGCCTATTTAGTCTTCGCGTAGGCCGCTCCACGTGCGCAGCGATCCTTCGGCTCCAGTGGAACAGGAAAAACCTGGCACTGTCCGTCGAGCCAGTGGTAACTCCACGGCCTCCGGTCAGATCAACCGGACAGCAGCATACCCTTAAAATTCGGAAGAATTGCAGCTCTCGTCAAGCAGAACGGACTCAGACCCCCTGCCCCCTTTGAACCAGGACGGAGATCATCGGGTGCAGAAAGAGAACCTTCTGGCGATTGTTTGCCAAAAGTGACACACAGCTCGTATACGTGGAATCGGACTCGTCTCGTGAAACAGGGGCTCAGTGCTCTCAGAGAAGCACACCCCCCCACACACACACGCCGCAACTGCGGCCACCAACGACTCGGCACCGTCGGTCTTTGACTCTACTCTCGAGTATCCAACGGAGGGGGTGGTACTGTTCTGGCAGTCCCCGTCTTATTTTTCGCAGTGGTCCCCCTCGTCTTTTCTCATCGATTATGTGCCAGATTCCTGCGCGAACCAGCATATGATGGCTGAAACGGCTCGCCTTTTCCAGGACCACGGCACAGCGGAGCGGATTATGGTCTCGCCAGACCCACGCGATCACAAACGCCTCGGTCGAGGCGTGCAAAACTTCGACTGCGCTATCTGGAACCGTGTTCGGGAAGACGCCGTCCGTGCTGCTAATTTTGCAAAAATCTCGCAGAACCCGGTCATGAAGCAGCGCCTATTGAGCATTGGGCACCAAATGTTTAGCTGAAGCCAGCCCTTTAGACGGCATGTGGGGCATCGGTCTCCGGGCGGACGATCCCGAAGCTCACGACCCCTCTCGGTGGCATGGACAAAACTTGCTCGGAAAGCTCTTTCCACCGTTCGCGAAGCCCTCAGCTCAAGTGAGGCCGGGTTGGCACAACCCGCCTCCTCTCATCAATTCTGCACCCCAACCAGAACTGACAGAATTCATGAGATTGCACCAGCGCCGTCCCGCCCTTTGGCCGTAGCCCGCGCTTGCCCAGATCCTCCTTTGGAGTTTTCGACCTATTGTTCTGTCGCACCTAGTGACCCCTCGTCCGTCCCGACGGTACCCATCCCGTCCGGCCGCAACCGCGCCGAGCCCGTGGGAACTTCTCTTTTACGACTGCCGCCGCCATCTGACGCACCTCCCGTCACCTCGACCGACTTGGACGCCCTCGGCGCAGCTGCCGAGATTCAGTTCGGTGATTCCGCAGCGTGCTATTCGCACGCCGACTGGGGCTCGGGAACAACAGGCTGAGCCCGCGCACAACGCCGCTATGCGCTGCATAGCCCTTGGCCGACCGGACGTTTTGCCAGACGATTTTTTATCGGGTTTCCATTCCCACCAGCGCCATCCCTTTTAGGAGGTTCAGGAGCTGGCCGACAAAGCCCGCTTGCACACCACCCACGCGGGCATCGTTCTACTTGTTCGACAGTCGCCCCTCCCCCCTGCGTCCGATACGCAACGCCCGGTGGGTCGTACGGCCTGTTTATTGAACGACGAGCCTGTTCGCATTTATGTTCCGCTGCTCATGCGCCCCTGGGTCATGCAGGCTTGCCATTCCACGGCTTCCTGCCACCTAGGAACCGCGTGCACCCTTCGTATGCTCGAACGTTTCTACTGGTGGATCGGTATGAGCGTGGTGGCTACGCAACTGCCTAAAGTGCCAAATACAGGAAACGTCGCGGCAGACGGTCCGGTGGCCCTCCATCACGTTTGCCTTGCCGGAAGGGACCGGCATCGCCGCCAGCATCGACCATTTCGGCTCTCTCCCGGTGACGCCTCGAGTCAATACTTACACCTTGCTTTTCACTGGTCGTTTCAGCCGCCAAGCCGACATGAACAGCTAACATTCTCATCAACCGGGATACCCCTCTTTGGGGGTGCCCACGCAACATCCTCTCGGACAACGGCATCCGGTTTTTCTCCAAGCTTTCGCACGCCGTATATCAGCTTCTCGGGGTTCGAAAAATTGCCACCAGCTTCTACCACCCAAACGGCAACGGTGGGGTGGAACGTCTAAACCACACGATGGCCCAGATGTTGGCAATGGTCGTCAACGAGCTCCAAAACAACTGGGATGAACAGCTCCCTCACGTCGAATTTGCGTAAAACAATTCCGTCAGTGCCGCTACGGGTCTGGCTCCCAACGAGGTACATATGGGTCGGCTCGCACGCCTCCCTCTCACGAGTTTCAAGCGTGCTGGAGTCGCCGGCCACCAGAGCTTGGCCCGCGGCCAGCTTGCCTACTGCGACCTAGCGACGGACCGCCAGCAGCGCGCGTGTGATATCGTTCGAGAACACCACGCCCTCACTGTTGCTCGCGTAAACCGCCGCAATTCCGCCCTGTCTGACGCTCTGCGTCCGGTCCCCAAATTTGACGTTTGCGGTTGGGTGTGCGTGTACAATACAGCGGCCACCATCCGCCAGGGCGCGAAACCAGACACGGACGCCAAGGTCCTCAAGGCCAAACTCTCACTCAACTGGACGGGCCTTTACAAAGTTCTCGCAGTTGGCCTATGCTCCTCAGCGGACACCCTGGATGGATATCCTCTCGGAGCAAAGCTCTTGTATTCGGATATTCCGTCCGGTATGCCTGGCGCTGAGGCTCGCCGGCGCGTATCTGTTCCACGCTGCAAGCCCCTGTGCTAACCACCACGACCGTGGCGACATGCCGAAGTATTTACCGGCGGGGTTGACGCAATACGTGCTCAACAATTTCTCCAAGAAATCTCCTCCGTACCACGTCACCGAGGACGACGTTTCGACCCCTCTGGAACGACTCGAAGTGGAGAAGATTTATAGACATCAATCGGCTAGAGGTCGAGGTGGAGTCATTGCGGTGATGTACGAGACGCACTGGACAGATATTCCCGGCCATCCTGGGAACGGGAAATGGACCTTCAGCTTTCTCGTCACGCAGTTCTACTGGGCCGGCACTCCGAACCAACACCGCCAAACCAACCTCCTGTGCCGCCGAATGAGAATTGGCACACCGGCAGCTTTCTCGGAGTAACGGCGAGCGGTTCCAGGCAACCGGCTTTGGCTGCGTATCGCACGCCGATTGACTCCGCCGATACAGCAACACTGTACTTCCCAACGGGGCCCACGTTTGGTACAAGGGCGACGACGGCCTGTGGTGGCTCGGGAAAATCAGCGCAACTACACCAACGGATGGAGTATATTTGGTTCGATTTTTGGACGACCCGGGGACAATCAAGCTTCATCTTTCTCCGGCGCGCTACACGACTTCGGCGAAAGTTGTACGAGGTTCTAGGTGTCTGCAAATTCACTTGGCTAGCGCGTCTGCACGGGGGGTTCATAGTAACGTAGATGAATCTCGAGGTGCCGCCGTGGATAGCTGATTTTGGCTTCTTGACTGCACTCGATATTTATTTATTTTTTGTCGTTTTCCTGGACTTTGGGGGATGAATTTTTGTACGCTCGATATGCTTCTGGTGTGTGTGTGTTTGTTTTTTTTTGCGCTGGGTTGGGGATGTCGTTTTGCGTATTTTCTCCTGCTTACCCCCGCTGCTCAGTGTCGGGACTGGTCTGGGCAATCGGCCGCTCATGTGCGGCCCAGAACGCGTTTTCACAGTTGTGGGCTGAGTCTAGGTGGTTCTTGCCGTCTTCCGTGTTATTTTTCTTTCGTTCCCGTACTCGCTTTTAGCTTTTCCATGCATCTTCTTCGCATCCACCCCCCGTGCGGGCGGCATGGCGATCGCTTTCATTGACGATCTCTTTTGTTGGCTCTTAAGAACAGGTCTTCCCTTTATTTTTTTACATACTTTACCGATTTCATTGTCTCGTCGTTCAGAGGTGTGGGAGTGGGTTTTGAGGAGCCGCATCTTCGACTCATGTGTTTGTTCGCTGAATCGAGGTTTCACTGAATTTCCCATAATTCTTCAAATACGGCTCATCAGAGTGGGTTAGTGTTATAATACTGCATTGTATGAGGTTGAAAGCCCGGTAATTTCCTGGGTTCAGGCACTGGGAACGTATTGGTAGTACTTGGAAGGCGTATCTTAGATGGAAAACCAGGGGCTTTCTAGAGACGCCCGAGCTTGGTCTCAGTCTTCGCGTGCACGAAAGGAACAAAACTACTCTTCTTCTATAGCTAAGCAAGCAACACACGTGAGTACCAACTATTACCGACTTAAAAGGCAGACCTGTCCAGGGATACAAAGTGTCCCGCAACCTTAAGCTTACCACTACTGTACACCCACGAAAGAGAAAAGGTTGAACCAATTACATGCCCGTACTATGTATACGTTATCACTACTCTACGGTAAGAGTAAATACTCCTGGAAGTGGTTATCATGTTCGCGCATATATTCTACCGGTCGTTCTGTCATTTACTTTGTTTCTTGTTTTCGCACTTACTTACGTATTCAGATACTTCTACTGTACGTAGCTCTTCGTCGGAATGGGTTTCTTGTTTTTTGTTCGCCACAGAGACCCCCCCCCCCGTCCTCCCCTCGCTGCCTGCAAACATGCAAGTGTGCGTGATACCTCTTAATGGCCTTTCCCCTCGTGTATTCTCGAGGGAATAATCAATCGTGTGTTTTCCTCGTCGACCCGCATCGAAGTGAAAACTTGATTGCAGGTAGATTGCATACACAAACTACGTATAAGAGAAGGCGCTTCGTAGCTGGAGTCAACGTTTGAACACGAAAAACGGGTTTCGAACTCCAGGAATCGGCCTTAGGAATCACGAGGATAGACCACTTTACTGCTGGGGGTGCCGGACACCGACTGGTATCACGGGCATAGTTGCTATGAACCAGCGCGAGCATAATATCCGTTCTCGGCATGGCCAGCGCAACTCTATGCTTAGAGCTGCCAGGATCCACGGCGCGCACAATCGCTCTCCGTGCTGCAGGCGTGTCGAGTGTGGGTGGTAGGAGTGATACAACGGTAGGACCTCGAGAAAAGTTGTTTTTGCAATGCTTGGCCGACACGCGTTCCGAATGCGGGGGTGCAATCATAGGAGGTATACACACGAGTATTACAGTTGTACTTGAACCACGTGTTTCTTGGCTTTCTATGGGAAGTAGCTGATCTGCGTTTTGAACGGGTACGGATTTGAACGTGACCTTGTATTTCAAGTACGGTGTTCGTGGCGAGATTGATGAGACAATCTTCTCAAACGCGGATGAGCGAAGGGAACCACATCGTTTCAAAAACTCCAAATTCCGAGATTCTAATGCAACGTCTGACGATAAACTCGCTTATACGAGGTGTATATCGACCTGCAAAATATGATGAGCGTACGTCGTGCTACGATTAGGGTGCGTTACTCATTGATGTCTGTCGATTGGTCTCTGAAGGTAGGGAGGCAGCTGGCACGGGAACGCGTGGTTGACACCGGACAATAACACGAAAATCTTCTTCTTATATTATATCCGACTTGTCGAGTGATGGCACATGGCGACGCATGCAGGTTATTATCCATCAAGTTGCCAACACAATATACCTCCCGTTTGTCCCGCAGAATATCCGCCCAAATATTCTTCTCCTATATTCCCACATCACTATATGGAACTCCCTAATGCTAGATGGAATATCTCCGTCGTGTTCCTGAGCACAATCAACACCCCCACTGCTCCTTATACACGACCGTACTTCAATACCCCCCCAGCGCTTTACATGACAATGTACGACTCCACAGGGTTGATATATCTCAACATTATGACCATCTCATATGAAAGTCAGAAACACTATTATTCAACAACCCAAAATCAAACTCTCAATTTCTAAAGTACTACCAAAGCTTCCAAGCCAGGAAAAATTAACATGGACCGCACACGCCCCCAGGTGTTTCGTAGTCTGTCTCCAGCCTTGTCAAAAACCTCTCGCTCTATTTGATATGAAATTAATGCAAATCATGGAAAATACCATAGCAGTCAGGCTCATCAAAATCAAAATCAAGCCAAGAATTTTAATGCTAGAGATCGCGAGGAACCTCGTTCCTCCTGACAAGAGCCTCCCCTTATCCCCTGCTCCCGCCATAGATATACAGATCGAGACGGTACTGCGAGAAAGCATACATCCCTTCACCTATTATTTTATTTGGTATTGAAGCTACTGAAAAATACGAAAAAACTCTCCTAACCCATCACCAGGAACAAAACGGTATCATCCTCGGAACTAGCCAGGGAAAAAAAAAAAAAAAAAAATCGGCTGCATCTTCGGATCTATAGTTCAAACAAATCCTTCACTCTAAAATCATAACAAGAAACCTTCTATCTCGGAAACAACGCTTTAAAGATCCATCAGAAAATCCCGGTAGCAACGGAAAACCGTGTTGTTGAGCGGCTTTGTCAAGAAGTTAGAACGCTGCTCCTCCGACTCTACTTGGGTAATAACAACCCCCCCCTTTGTAAATCAGCTGCCGCAAAAAGTAGTGTCGTACGTCGATGTCGTTTGAATTCGACGTGAACACTGGATTTTTTGCCATGTGCCTTGCCCCTTCGTTATCCTCGAAAACCGTAATGCTTCTCTCCACAAATCTCGCAAAATGAAAACTCCAGGCGTAGCGCATGAACATCGCCTCCGTGATATTATCTGCCAGTGCTACATATTCGGCCTCAGTGGTTGAGACTGTGACGCGTTTCTGCGTCCATGAAAACCAGCGCACACGCCCCAGCACACATGATAGCCCCACCGGAAACTGACCTCGTGTCAGTGGCTTTGTTGGCATAATCTGCATCTGCAAACGCTACCAGCTCAACCCCGCTACCCTTCTAGAACGTAATGCCGAAATCACTTGTAGAAAAAACGTACTTTAAAACACCGACTGCTGTCCTCCAGTGTACTTCGTCGCTAGTACTTCCCCCGGCTCATTCGTGTACCTCGCTACCGCCCTCGCCGCGTTCGAAATATCCGGTCGTGTTTAGTTCGCACGCCACGTCAAGCACCCCACCAACTCGCGAAAAGGCCAATCGCCCACGGGCTTATTCTCGTCGAACCCCTCGAGCTTCACACCAGTCGAAAGCAGATTATTCCTCCCAGAACTAGCATCCAATCTCGCCGCGGTATTTTCAGCGAACGCCTGCTGCGAAATCTTCGAAGTACCAGAATCCCAATCTCTCGAAACATAACAACTAGCATACCACTGCAACTCGCCCAGGTTGTTGATCGGAACAAGGTTGGTCAGGTCTTCACAAAACTGATCGCATCTAGCCTCAACTCCAACAGCGAACATATCGTCCACATGAACTACCGATACAATGGAGACAGAGCCCGACTCGACCAACCTCATGACACACGCATTAGAGGGGCTCTGCTCAAATCCTAGACTCTTCATGTGAGTGAGAAGGTGGTTGTGCCACGACCTCGACGCTTGCTTCAAGCGGTAGAGACTGCGATTCAACCTGGCTACCTTATCAGATATTTTGCCGCAGCCAGGGGTAGTCGCATGGATACATCCTCATCCATGTTCGACTGCACGAACGCCTGCTCAGGAATTGAATGACACAAATCCAAACCCAACTCGCACACAATAGCACCCAACAAACGAAAACAAGACGCTGCAGGCGTCGGAGCAAAAGTCTCAAAGAAATTAACCCTCACGCTGCTTTAAACCTCGTGCCACCAGCCTTGCGTTCGCCCGCACCACATCACAATGCAATTTGGACTTCCAGGCGAACACCCACTTCGACGAGATGACCTTGAACCCCTCTGGTTGCTACGTCGCTCTAAACGTCCCCGCGTCCGCCAGTCCATGACATTCGTTGTCCGTCGCCTGCCTTCAGATGGCCGAATACTCGTCCGCACACGCTTCAGCAAACGAATTCGACTTCGAACGCTCGCTCGCCAGGTGAAGGGGAGGGTTCTCGCGCGGTGGAGCTTGGTGGAAACGTACATGGCCTATAACCTTCCCGCGCTGCCATCAACGACAGCAGCCCATGTCCCTTAGCCTCGCGGTTCGGTGTATTCTCCCCCCTTGTTCGCCCCCTCAGCACATCTCTCTATTTTCCGGTGCCGCCCAACTTCCCCCCTGGTCCGACCACCCTGTATATCGCCACTACCCCCCTGGTATCGTGCGGTTTTCCCCACTTTTCGACCTCTCTGCACACCGCCACCACCCTCCTGGTGTCATGCGATCTCCCCCCTTGTCTGCCCTCCCTCCACACCGCCACCACCCTCCTGGTGTCGGTCTGTCTCCCCCCTTGTCTGTCCTCTCTCCACACCGCCACCACCCTCCTGGTGTCGTGCTGTCTCCCCCCTTGTCCATTCCCTCAGCAAATCGCCATCTTCGGGGTCCGGGATATAAGAACCCAGTTTCCGGACAGCACGCTGCGAAAGCTGTGACTGCGGTGACTGCTGCTGCGGCGTCAGCGGTGGTAACGGCGGTAATGGCGGCGGTGGTGACGCCGGTGGCGGTGACGGAGACGTGGCGTCGGCGGTGACGATCACGGCGGCAGCGACGTTGACGGTGACGGCGGTGGTGGCGGCAGTTGCGGCAGCAGAAGTGGGGATGGGGACGGTGGCTCGGGCCATACGTCAGGTCCCCCTCAGAGGCTCCGGCGCACCCGAGGGTGGTAGCGACGGTAACGCCGGTGGCAGGGAGCTTTCCTCCTCCGAAGGCAGTAACCCCACAAACGGTTTCCTCGGTCGTTCTCAAGTGACGTTGAGGGAGAACGACCTCTGGCCAGGCACCAGGAGAATCGCTGCAGTCAGCTGCGTGTTGGTTGTCACCGTTGCGCTGCAAGCCTCCGCCTTCCGCTGGGTCTTCAGGGTCCTCCTGACGTAGTGGAAGCCCGGTTTGAGAAACGAGAGCAGCCGCGCAAACGGTGCTCTCCCGTGGAATCTACGGTACGGCGAGTGCATTTCCGGCTTGTCCCATTCCCTCGCTGTCATGTTGATCACATCGCTTGCGTACACGCATGCCTCAGCCCTGAGGACCTGCGTCGCCGACATCCTTGCATTGCCGAACACGCAAGGGGCCTCCAGGCGGAACGCTATTGCAAGCTCCAGCGTCATGGCGATCTGTCGCTCGACCACCCCGTCATGCTTCGGAGAATCGACGATGCTCGCGGCGGATGCCGTGATGGTTGAGCTCCACGAATTCCGTCTTGGTGAACACGGTGCCGTTGCCCGAGCGAAGGCACACCACGATGGACGGCACACCCTTTACGTTGATGTCGGCCAGAAAACCAGCGAAGACCTTCGGGACGTCGGACTTCCGCTTCAAGACATACAGCCACCCCAGTCGCGAGTAGCCGCCGACGATCATCATCAAGTACTGCACACCGCCAGCAGACGTAGACCGCTGTCCCGACAGATCCACGAACAGATGCTCCAGGAGCCTCGTAGAACGACACTCGGTCGCCCACGGCATCGCCATCCTCATCCCGTTCGCTTCAGAACATCCAGCACACGAAACCAACTCTCCAAAAACCTTATTGCCCATCCGGCGTGCTGTCTCACGGAGGTTGTCAGTGGGATTGGGCAAGGGAAAGGTGAAGTCGTTAATATCAAACCTCCGAATTTTTCCAGGGGCCAAAACAGCGGCAGCAATCGGGGTCTCTACAATCCGCGTGGCATCTAAGTGTGAACCCGCGTCCCTACGAATGAAGGATAACTGCCCATCCAAAATGTGAGCTCCCTGAGCATCACGTGTCGCCGGGCATTTCAGCATTACGGCATGAAACGAAAACGGGTTGAAGCGAACACCGGGTGCTTGTGCTACGTCCGACAGCCTACCTTGAACGTCACACTGAGGGCTGCGCATTACCATTGGAATCTGGTCGAAGTACTATATTTTCAGTGGCCCCATGTCACCGACCATCAAACTCCTCTTATCGGGGGAAGGGGGGGTACAGTCTATCATACCAAAGGGGTTACCGGTCAAATGAAAGGTCGCTCCCGAATCCGCTACTCATTCTGCTCTCCCACTAACCCAAACCAAATCATCAGTCGCCTTGCCTTGGTCCGCAAACTGCGCGGTGAGGAGGTGCGGATCGAACGTAGGCGTAGGGTTGCCGTGGTTCGCTGGGCCAGGGGAGGAGAAAGTGCTCGAGGAGGGTTGTTGCGACGGGGAAGCTCCGGCCAAGGTATACCCACCACTGCCGTGGGGCGTCTCCTGCAGCCAGCCACCTCCGTAGTGTATCTCCTGAGGGGTTGACGAGCGGCAGCACCCGGGATGGCGATGTTCATCTGCGCGGGAGCTACCTGACATTCCGCGACGTAGCGGACCGGTCTGCCGCTCTGGAAGCTGAGCCCCTTGCGCTTCCTGGCGTGTTGTTCGGTGGGAGGCCCCAGCCTGCCGGAGTTGTAGCAGGCGGCAGGGGTATCGGCGACGACATTATCCCTGATGGTGGGTCGGTAGGTACCCAACCCATGGAGGGGACTACCCCACTCGTGCCGAAAGGGTCTGGACCAGAGTCATCCCAACGGTACCTGTAGGCCACGGCATCCCAACACCATTTGGGGCCGGTTATCCCCCCCGACGAAGCTCCTCCCCTGTTGCCACCATGCTGATGGGGACGATGCTGTAGCTGCTTCTGCTGGGGCTGCTACTGCTGCTGTTGATGCTGCTGCTGCTGCTGCTGATACTGCTGCTGGGGCTGCTGCTGCTGCTGATGCTGCTGATGCTGTTACTGCTTCCCACCCTTGAACCTCCAGCCTGTCCTGTTCCTGCTTTCCCCTCCTGGACCCGTACCTCCACCACCGGAAGGTTGCGCACCTCCGGCGTACAAGGCATGCAGATCTACCACTCCCTGCATGCCCAACGGCTTAGAAACCGTCTCTTTCTTTACCTTGTCGTTGTCATACGCATCACGGAAAATCTCATCGATCTCGTAACGGGGGATGAAAGGGCAGGAAAGAATTGACTCACTTTGTATCGTGTACGAAGACGAGAGGTTGGTGACCATGTGGCGGTTTACTTCCTTCACACTCTTACCGCAGCCCAACATAGCCAGCTCATCCGCTGCCTTATCTACCTTACCTAGAAACAGCAGGGGGTTCTCGTCCTCAGTCATCGTAATGGTCTCGGATCGTCTTTTTAACCTATGCGTCGCAGCTATCGTATTTGGCAAGTAGTAGTCCTCTAACGCTTTCCAGGCACCACTTGGCGACATTGCCTTTTTCATTCGAAATTCCGCCATCTTATATCCTGTCATAGATGTCATCATCAATTCGTATATCAATTGCGCATCTCTGATTTCTGGAGGAGAATGCCTGGAGGCTAGCGCCTCCGGAGTCACCCTCATATCACCTACCAGAACTGGGTTAGCTGTGTTGCTGAGTGCATGCAGGCACTCGAGCGATAACACGTAGGCTACAACCGTACTACGCCACATACCTTAAGTGGGCCTCTAGATTATCGATCTTTGGGGGCCTCGACTGGGTAAAACTAGGGCGGTATAAAGAAGATAATGGCATGCCTGATTGGGCTTCCAGCCCAGGTGTCGACACAGTTGACGTTGGTTGTTGTCTTGCAGCTGCTTCTCCTCTCGTCCCCTCTCCGCGCCCCCCCCCCCGTTGCTGCTCGCTGCGCGTCCTTCTAATGCGCAGCCTCTGCTCCTCCATCGTCCTTTCCAGGACCTCGATCTTCCCTCTCATTTCATCCATCTTCTCCACACTTGCCACGCTGACTTCCTGACTAGGCACATCATCTAAACCCGGCATGCTGGAAGCTTCCAACCTCTCTAGGTTGGCATTGGCGGCGCTTGCCAAACGAAAATCACCAGCTTTCACTAGTGTGTTGATTGATCTCAAAAGGTATAGACGCAGCTGGCACGGGAACGCGTGGTTGACTCCAGACAACACGGAACTCCTCTGATATGGTATCCGAGCTAGCACATGGCAACGCATGCAGGTTATTATCCAGCAAGTTGCCAACACAATAAACCTCCCGGTTGTCCCGCAAAATATCCTCCTAATCATCCCTCTCATATAATCCCACATCAATGTATGGAACTCCTTAATGTTAGCTGGGACATCTCCGTCGTGTCCCTGGCTGATTTGGGCTGAAACAGGGTGCCTTCTAAGCGTGCCGTTGCCAGCAAGATGCTGTTAAAAAAATGATGGCTGACGCAGTGGTGACCTTCCTGCGACTTGAGCGGGGATCACTAAGCTCGGTGTAACTCTGGCGAACAAACGCCCGGCGCCGTGTTGCACAGGCATAGCACGTAGGCACGAGATATATATATGTGCGCGTAAATGCTTTTTTAACATTCGCCGCCTAGAGATGAAGCATACCTCATGAATACCTGGCCCAGCGAACGACCGCTGTCCAGGTCCAAGCCACGACCCTGTGTGTTCGCATCTCCTGCCAGTCTGCCAGCACCCCTCCGTGGTGTATGCCACTTGGCACTCCCACAATCCCGATTAACCAAACAATGCCAGCTACTGCTGTCGAAGTGCGCTACATCCTACTGTTACGTACTCAGCCGAAAAATAGGAACCGTAACGCCTAATTCTCTCTACAACAACTAACTGCAGATTATTATCATATCGGTTCTCGATCCCAAAAAGTATTTTACCTGTAACATACACGACGATAAACCAGTACCGAGTACGAGCCTCCGGACAAACGAAGGGGTCGGGGTTTGTCAATGCTCGCTAAAAACACTACGTAGGAGCACGAGTACAGCAATATTGTCAGCCTTATCATCGCGTGGTATCGTGTTCGAGAACATGTGCGCGGATATGCGACACTGAGGCGCGGGTTATGGGTTTGCTTGTAAGCCATCTGGATTTTATGTTTGCATATCGATGTTACACTTTGGGTGGCTGCGAACAAAAGCCAAAACACGAATTTCTGGGATGCAACGCGTAAACACGAGGTACTGTATAGTTAGGACAAGTAACGACAGTCAAGCGTGGCGCATAAACCACTGAGCCACTCACTCAGCGCTGGATGAGCGCTGAGCCGACCATGAACGGCTTGGGTGAGACCGCAATGCATTCTGTTTAGTGGGTATTATTGCGATAATCTGAGAAGATCTTCTTGAGAGGTGCACTATGTCGCAGGAAGATGATGGGAGAAACGTTTGATATCTGCCGCTTATTAAATATCTTGTAGATTGCATCGCCAGAAACTGCTGGAAACCCGGTGACTCAGCCCCCACCCGCCCCATCACAAGGCTGGAGAGCCTTCATGTTATTATTGTGTAATATTTGGTGATGATGGTCAATTTCTTTACATTACTACTCCACGTCGGTGCGAACGGGTGGAGATATGGTTTATTCGAGGGGCAAATATGCTTTGTTGACAGAGTCGCTGGTTTACACCTTCCTACGGTACGCGCGGAGTCCAAAACCACCGCGTTAACTTTCGCCTCGTCTAGGCGGTGGCCACGACTCGTTGTACTCTGTGAGTATGTTTGTCGTTGGTTCGCTTATCAAATGGGGATTCAAACCGCCTTTCCCAACAACAATGTGTCTGAACAAGCAGTAGTGAAGTGCGAGTGCGGGTATGATAGTGAACGAACAGCAGTCAAACAACAGGGAAGAAGCATAACTCGCAGCAAGCAGCAGCAACAACACACAAACCACGTAAACGCTGCAACTATGTGACACGGCGTCTTGCTGTTCGTTTTAAAAAAAGCCGCATTGCAGCAGCAAATTCAGCCTGGGTTGTACGAGTCATTGACGCGAGCGCACCGAGCATGACTTAAGCTGCTGCGCAGTACCTATTGAAGCCTTCATCCTTGCTATTATTAATTGTAGAGTACGCAGGGCTGAGCTGGGGTATACCAGACGAACCTGACCACATAATTAATTCCGATGCTTCGGGTACATCTACGAACAGCTGCATGCATAACATCCTCAGAGAGAGGTGTATGTATCCGCAGCAGAGTCGTATTCGCAGCGTCCATGCCGCGGATTTGACTGAGTCATGTGCATTGACACCACTTTAAATATCCGTTACAAACTAGAGCTGCCCGTGGCAGCAAGCAGCACAGAAGATGGCGCTTATAAATAAAAGTCACTGCTGTTAACCCCTGTGAGGGTCGGAATGATCCGACGATTATATATATGAAAATATTACAAATACGTCCGGTGTGAGTTCGATCGGTTAAAAGGGTTGCGCTCAACTGGTGTAGCTGCCTAATGCGCTGGTCCTACACTTTTCCATTTACAGTGTGGTGTTAGTGTATTGGAGTTACGATGTACTACTAACGTTGGGGTTATTGATCAATTTTACTAGTGGTGGGGTAGGCTGTTCGCGCGCCCTTCTAAATGTAGTCCTCGTTAGGAAAATACAGTACTTTCGTGACTCCCCTGGATGCCACTCGGATCAACACGATCTGACAAGGACGATGACTGTCCGTTACCATACTAGGCACTGATGGATACCAGTGCCATATAGTCCGAATACAGGACAACATGAGACGATACTATTACATGATACGGTATCACAACTGCTGGTACCAACAATAGGGGCATCATACGAAAATATCCCACTTGCACAGTCACTGTTCAGCCACACGACGCAGTGCGGACGGTTGGGGCAGTGGGTATTTACGATGCATCCTGCAGAGACACTTACAGCAGGCGCAGACGCGTGCAACGATAGGGGTAGCTAAGCAGCGAACAGCGCAGAAGTAGATGACTCTCATATTCTTGAAAGGCCACGGTTATAACTCCTCTAGGTCTTCAGAGGGAACGGTGAGATGGTCATACCCTTGCACATCTCTACGTCGTGGTCGACACTGCAGTGGACATGTACCAGCAACGGCGTGCATATACCTTCAGCGAGAGGCACATTCCAACCAAAGGAATGGAGGGGATAGTGTTGAAGAGGCAGCACAGTTGGCTTTCAGTGCATGAATATCTCTTTCACTCTCTCGTTCTCGTGTTCTACCGGCCTCATTTGTATGTACTTGATAGTCAAATAGCTGCAGGGGGTGCTACGAACCGAATCAACCTCAAGAGTGCCAGTAGCGTCCACAGAGGAATACGCAGCGGCATCAGAAGTTCATACAAGCGTACCGCTGCTTCACGACAAAAGCCCGCACAAGCCCGCACCAGCAAGCAACGCCGCGGATAGCTCTCATGCATCCCGGTTTCAATCCCTTTAATTTTCCACAGGGAAGAGGTGTCGATCATATCTTATTGATAGACATATATTTGACGATTTCAGGTCGTCCACATGACGCAGGCCGAGGGACCTTTATCAAGCGCCACGTGAGAGATTTGCGTTCTCAGCAGCATGGTGCTATTCTACCGCGGCATGTCCTCCCAGGAAGTATTTTGACTGCACTGCTCTCGGTGTAAGTCGCTACTCGTACGTAGTTTTACCGAATCCCATGTATGAGGGTGCATGCAATGATGCGGCTGCGCTCTAAGCGTGTGTACCGGGTGTATGCATACTTGATTCCGCTTCGAGTTTAAAAGCACCTTTGATGTAGCCCGTTTTCGCACGGTTACATAATTTCGACAAAAGGGTGGCTTTAACGGGTAAATATATTTTCTATTGCATACCTGGTAGGCCGTGGTTTATTTGTTTCGTGTAGTCTCGGTCCGGCCGCAGCAGCAACGACCAACAGCCACAACAACAGATCATAGTGCAGGTGGGTTTGTTCACGGAATTTGCAGCCGAAACAGCGGCGAGCCGCCCCGACAGCAACAACAGCAAGGGTTCCACATGGACCACGACTGGGTCAAGCCTGCAGCGTGCAGCAGAAACTCAAAGCGACTGTGGTGCCTCCCACGTTTACTGCACAATGTTCGACGTTGGTAGTTTAACATAATATATATTTAGTGCCATATTTTTATGCCCATAACCGTATAGCTGGTACGGGATGGATGAAGCAAAATGCAGGTTGCCGACGGCACAATGTATACAGCATCAGAGTTACATCAATAGCACGGTTTCTCGTCACACTGGGGCCTGCGCGGACACTTTACGTTTTCCCGAAGGTTGGTTGGGGCTTAACAGCGTCGTGTTTACCCTATCGCATTACTCCGTCACGGTAATAGGGCACACATCAGTCAGATGACAAACAAACAACGCTCTGTAATAGCTTTCGAGCGTGACCGGAGGACAGGAGGTACCGGGTACGCTGTTGCAAGCGCAGTAAAAGTATTCGAGGTGATTCATATACGTGCTTGGTTTACCTGTTTTTTGCCGGAAGGTACGACGCGGTGTACGTATATTATTTTTCTCTCCTCTATTATTAATAGAGGAAATTTCAACCCGACAAACATTTCTTTTGGCAGTCATACCAGCGGTGAGCAACCGCAGCAACATCCAGCGGCAGAAGTTCCGAAAGGATGGCGGCTGTGCGAAGGAATTGAACTGAAACCTGTGCTGCGTCACGCGTTTACGGACTGCGCCCAATGTTTTACACTTCTTAGTTAATACAATACTCGTTTATGTGCAAAACTTGAAATTTCTCATGAAACGAGAAAAACACCGACCACACGTTATATTTACGGTACGTCGATACGCGACATCCCGGTGCCTTGCGGCAAGCGCAAGCACTGACCAAGGGGGACAACGAGGCGGATTTGAGGGGTACCGGTGAGCGGTGGGGATGCCCGACCACCTTGGCGCCCCCTTCCACGTCTTGGAGAGCAAGTCATTGGCGGGTACGACCGTTGACGACATCCAGAAGATCGGGAGGTGGAAGTCGGAGAACGAAGCGAATTGCTACATCGAAATCGACCACTTGCACTCAGGTCCAACCGTCAACGAGAAAACGGTACCATTAATAGCACGAGCGAGCTGCCACTGTCTCCAGCTGTTGAGCCGGATTTCTCTGCGTGCGCGCTCACGCACGGCTAAAATATACCAGCACGAAGCAGTTTTGGGCGAGACAACACAACGCCCGGTAGGTGGCTATTCACGAACAAAGAAACACAAGGAAGTTTGGGTAGGACCATCGACCGGGGTAGGAGGCCTCATCCAATCCAATACGTACATTGACTGATCATTGGCAGCGTGGAACAATACTGTGGTAATCGTGACCCAATCAAAGGAACCAATCTTTGGTACAAAGATATGAACCCAGGGTATGTTGGATTTACTCAGAGTTAGAACGCACGAAGCGATCGGTTTGTCGAAGCCTAGCCTACCCTTAGAGAACAGGGTGATAGGCACATGGAAAAAACAGACCTTCCCACCCACCCTACAGGCTAGGTAGTATTTTTTGCAACACGATCATTTCAATACCAGGGATGGGCGCCGCGCTGAGACTCACCACGAGGTTTATCCCGCGCGAGGTCTTCCTGCTCCGAAGCAGGAGGCATCATCCAATCCAATACTTACATTGAATGATCGTTGGCAGCGTGGAAGAACACTGCAGGTTTCAATTACTCAGTTGTTTAGGGTTAAGACACAAGCCGAAGGTTGAGCACTTCAGGCGTAATAAAGGCAAGGGAAGAGGAGGGGTGGACGAGGACAAGGGTTTTGGGAAAAAAACTAGTGTGAAAGACGCTTCTCTGACAAAAAAAAACACGAAAAATGTTAATTGGGGAAGGTTTGTGTCCAAAAAAACGAATGCCATCCATTGTTTGTTCTTGGCCTCCCTTCCACCACAAACGCACTCGTTGAGCAGGGCGTGATGTCTTTACTAGTCACATACCACCGAACTAAAAGGGCTCGCGTCCCGAGACCAAACAATGCTATCGCCTGACGCTACTATCAAGCCAAACGGAAGTGAGTACCGGTCCCGGTTCGATCAACCACCCTGTCAATCACTGGTAGCGTGAGCATGTATACTTGAAATATATTCAGAGACCCCGCAATCGTTTCGCTTCAAGGCTTCTAGGGCGAGGGGACGTGCATGGCTCGCAGGGCGGAGAGCAGCAGGCATCCCATCTCGCTATGTCTCTCTGACCGACGTACCCCGATTCTGGTAAGTACGCGACGACAGTCGCGTGACTATATGGAGGCGGTATTTCATCCGGACCGTTCTACCTTTGAGCACGGCATTGTCATCGTTCTGCGTTACAGCCGGAGAGTTGAACAAGCTGGGGCTACCAAGCGTGTATGTCCCCTCGATGCGCTCGACCCCGAGTTCCGTGGCTAGTCTTGCGGCGGTAATAATTGTCATTGCTCCTCCAAGCGAGTGTCTTGCGGTTCACAAGCTTCGATCTTGCTGATGTTCTCATTGAGGTCGTTGAAACATCCCCTGCACCTGCAGTGACGGCCACAAGCTGTCCTGGGCATCGAAGAACCCGCTGTGTACCTTGCCCTTTCCAACGCCAATGTCGGTGGAAATTGGAAATGACTTGGGCCGAACCCTGAAGTTTTAGCACCAGTTGACGGATGATGTCGTCCCCCGAAAAAACGATGCTAATGTCGCGCAAAGTATTCACGATCAAAACTGCATTATCGGCCCTCGTATTGGTTCCGGCACCGTAGAAAAAAACGATATGAATATCGTCATCTGGTATACATAGTCTGTACCTGTCCGCCACCTTCGTCGCCTCATCTTGCAAGGGCCTGTTGGGAATGTCATACACCAACCCGGATAGATAAGCCAGTCTGGCCGCCATGTTCCAGTTCAACGTCACCCTTGCACCATAGATGCAAGATCCACGGCGCAACGGACGTTAAACGGCAAGGAAGCAGCACTTGCACGGTTGAGTCGACATTGCGCAGATCACTACATACGAAGATTACATCGTAAGCTGACCTTGTCGTCATGTGTGTTGCTGCACACACACATTTTTTTCCCCTCCACCGGTAGTACGCAGAACCTTTCTTGGTATGTGCACATATTGCGTCCGTTCAGAGTACCACGTACAACGTAGTCGTGGGGCATAGGTGTGGTGCTCGCACACAAGGGTGAATCAGTTCTCTCGGGATGCAGGGGTCGCCAGCACCAACAGTGTGTGCAGCTCGAAACATCGGCGGCACCAGCATTAAACAGGCGCAGGTATAAAAATACCAATGCGAACGACGTTACGAAAACGGACAATGATACATGTAGATATAAAATAGGTCCAGTGTTGCTGAGGGCAGTAGTACCGCAGCACGTAGTACACTCCAGCGGTGTACGTCGATACACGCTGTGGCAGGAGTAGCACCTGACTATACTGGGGTCCCTCATTCTAGAGAATAGTCAGCGTACAATCCCGACAAGCAATGCCTATATGTCCGAACAAAAGTGCGACCAAATGTCACACTCTTGATGGAGGCGTGCTAAGAACGGTGTCGAAATTTCTGATCAGAATATTTCTGACTGCCCGGGCTCCCGAACCCACTATCGTCGGAATACCACCAGTGCTTTACAATATTTTTCGTTGTGTAGGCAGGGTTCGAGATTGTTCGTCGGCTTGCACTTCCAGCTCTTCTCTAAATCAGTTTTTGGGTTAGGTGTGCAGCTCTTAAAGGTAAGGGCCTCAGGAAACATCTGCTGCACTCCTGCCGTACCGTGCACCAGTCTAGTCTAGCGACATTGGACGATTCCTGGGGAGGGAGCCACGTCAGTCGGGAAAAAAAAAAGAATACTAACATATGCTACGACCCCTCGCGTATAGAACGCGTCCGGCGTGCACTCAAATTTTCTCAAATAGCCGGCTGCGGTTCGAGTGCTCAACGGATAGGCAGATCTGTGCGACAATTTGTTGCAGCCAATGAGATCAATAAATATACTTATCGGTATTGGAGTCTGACTCTGAACTGTGGATCGCTTCATCGGACGGCTGGCATCATTATCGTGAACTGCTCCACTGCGAAATATTCTGGAGACGCAGCTTCTGCAGGGCTATTCGGACGTTTGTTCATATGGACGAATTGGCCACACCCCACTTTGCCGTGTGTACAGGTCGAATCGACGTATAGGTCACGAACCACCTGACACAAACGACCGTGAATACTCGGCAGGTGGACTACCCAAAAAATTGGGTCTGAGGGTGAGAGGCTTGAGAAATTGGATGACGGGGGGGGGGGGGGGGCGAATCGGGTATTTCCCTCTAGGTTTGACCACGTGGTCGATTCACTGGATAACAGAATACAAAAAAATCGCTGGGTGGCTATCAAATACACGAGCATTCAAACAGAGATAAGCACATACTTTGTTCGTGGGTAACCAGATCTCAGGTAGGCATTAAAGACACGGATGAAAAAAGGGCCCAAACGTCGGAAAGGTGGCAATTCCCACAACTATGAGCCTGCTATAGACACGCGGCACAGGTACGTAAATCTCCCAATAGACGCGCCTATACTTGTCATGCCACACGTCGAAAGTCTGTTGTGCTCCTGATAGTTTTTGTAGATCAGGTTTGTTCTGCGGAACCAGATCTCACGCCAATATCTCGGAAATTATGAGCAGAAGAAATACGCGACAAAGATCTTGGAACACTTCCAGTGATGCGTTCGTAAGTGCAACCCTTCGATCTCCTTCGCATCAGAGCCGACGCGATACATCCCTGGGTCTCGAGACATTTCGGTTGCCGCCGCGTCCCTGTAGACATCGACATCGTCTGCCGAACGGCGCCGCAGAGTCCAGCAGACCGACAAGAGCGTCGGCAAGTGACTCTCGACGCTTCGAAATCAACGAACCACGAGGGCCAGGTCAAGCCAATGACCTTGATTCCGTCTATTTGATGTAGACGAGAAGATGTGCCTTCGGCCGTGAAGAGATCGTGGGCAAGCTCCCTGTCCCTGTCGGGGAAAGACCGGCATGTGTCGAGGAAGCGTTTCGCATCTCCCGGCGTTCTTGAAGTCAACGAAATACACGCAGTTAATATCTACGGTTAGGTGAACTAGAGCTAGCACATTGGTGACCGCCAAGCCTCGAACGTATATCTCAACAGTACATTGGCACACATATCGTCCATCCGGGGCATTGTTTCCAGTTACGTTTGTAGTGAACAGTGGAAAAAATAACGTTCTTTTGTCGTGAGGCTTCAAATAATCCTCTTCCGGATTGGGCCGCACGTACGTACAGCAGTACACACACAGGGTTTTGGCAATGAAACTCAATATCCTGAGGATTCCGTTTTGGAATTCTGCATGTCTATGTGCATATATGCGCCAGCAATGCAAGGATGAAGTACACTCCGTCGATTACGATGTGCCCGGGGTCGGAAGAACAGGAAATATATATTGGGAATGTTATCTCGCAAATATACGTGGCAAGGGGTTAAAAGCTCAGCTAGGAAGATGGTTATCTTACATCGCCTCTGATCCAAGGAAAAATGAGAACTCGCCTTCTGGTTTCTGTTTTCGGCGTTCGGGTTTGGCACGTTTGGTTCGATTATACAGGCATTTGCTTCAAGCTTCCAAGTTTGGAGTTCATGATTGTTTTTAGGAAGATCAAAGCGGTCTCGAAGAGGAGCCATTGACGCGCGTGCTCATGACACACGGCACTGCGCTGCTTCAAACAGACTAGATTGCGTTGGAAATAGTATCAACCCCAACGGCAGCTAGTGGTACTGTCTCATGGGGATCGAGGACTTGGTACTGATATAGTCGGTGGGTGGTCTGGAGGCAACGAAAAGAACACCAGGTGAGTGGTATTCGCCGCTTTATCCTCTACTGCGGATAGCATCCAAGTAGTCACACGACACACGGCCGTCACACGACAGGCACTGCCGGCTAATAATGCAGGCATCCTCCAGTTGGTCCCCATCCCGTCCGCTGCTGCCCGCAGTAGCTCGTGACTCACTGTAAGCGTTGTTCTTGGTGCCTGGGACAACTCATGTAAAATATTTCAAACCCGTTCATACCCTCATTGTGCAGCAGGGGTGCTCCGTAGTTTTGTAGCTGTACTGTGTGGCGAACAAATAGCGAAGGCACCGACCCCCTCCAGTCCGATTGTTATTTATGCTGCTGCTCATTAATATAGCTGCTGCTGCTGCTGCTGCTGCTGCTGCTGTGGATGGAACCTGCTGCTGCTCCTACGGCCGTTGCAGCTCGATCCATCCAGCGCGGTTGGTACGGAGGCTTTTGGCTGTGCTGTTGCTACTTCTCGCTGGTGCTTGACACTGCTGCCGCTCGCTGCTGCCGCTTGATGCTGCTGTGCCGCTGCCGACGTTGAACTATATTTTTCATCCTATCGCACGTGATCGTACAACTACTGCACTAATGCCTCGCCATGACTTGCCTCACACTATTTGTTTTCTACCCAGCGGCACCAATGTACCCTGTGTCCATCTAGATCATTTAGCTACTGTAACAGTGACACCTCTTATGATATGGACAAACTTGTTGTGGGTCACACGCTACTACTTTTTGTACTACGCTTGTGACACAGAGGAAAACAACCTAATTTCATAGTCGCAAAGTAGTCGACGTAAGCACTCCTTCTCCTGACCCAAAGAATAGCGTATCCCTTCCGCCCGTCGCGCTCGCCGATTATCATTTTTCAAGGGGTTTAATGTGGCTGAGTGTGTTGGGGACGCTGGTGGACGAGACCCTCCCCTTATAGGGTGAGGGATCGCAATTACTATGTCCACACACACTGTTGTAAGCATTTTGTAGAAAGTAAATAAAGACGGAAGGTCCGTGGAAGATGGACAAACAAGGCATGCTGTACAACCCATGAATGTTCGGATTGTTCTTACGTCTTTTGAACAGTAAACAACACCCGAAATGTGGGCGGATCCGGACCTTTTGGAACCCGTTTGTATTCTTCGAACATATGTACGCCATCATTTGCAACGTAAAGCAACACGCAATCCTCATTACAGCGTGGATGGGTCCGAGCCTTGCGCAGTCCATTGTTTTGCTGCACTCTGCAGGTCACCTTTTCGAAACCTGAAAATTGACACAAGGTCCCCACAACGTGAGCCCGTCCAGACCGATGTGCAGCCCATCATTTGTTCCTTGACTTTGAAGTCCGCCTCTTTTCACTGAGACAAGTAAAAGAATACCTGGTACGAGGTATACTATAGTCAGCCTCAAGTACCGATGTGATCCAGTATACGTAGATGACAATCTGAAAGTGCATTATGTACTGCTGTAGCTCATAACCGGCCTGCCAATGATGTTGCGCGTTGTGAAAATGCTTCGTGCGGTAGGTTCGATATTCGCGCACACTTACGTGTATAGTGCATGCGTCGAGCCCATTGAGAACCAAAAGCGAGCTATGAAGGATGTCTCGACACACTTGTGTACAGGATCGCCTAGGACAGAATGTATAACTGCTGTTGTTGCACGAGCCAAGTTTTGTTCTCCATTCCTAGAATGGACAGAATACCGCCTCCGGGGTGTGCTCTGCACCAAATCAGAGTCTATCGAAACTACTGCTGCTGCACGTACCGTTTTAGTTAAGGTTTGACTGAGCCCGCCAACGCGCACAAGCTGTCGACCGTGGCAAATATGCGGCTGCGCAAGTTCCTAGCGACATCAATCGTTCGACAACCGGTCAGCTTCGCTCGAGCCGTTCGCTCGGTCGATCGCCAGCAAGTTTGGTCGATGGCGATGTTCTTGCAAAACATGTCCTGCCTATCGGCAGACAATAGTCGCTGTCTTGAAATGATGAGACACTACAGTACCTCTGACGTACAAACTGCACTCCATCCCTCCGTCGCGAAAACGACATAACTCTATCACCGAGCCGCGAACTATCGCCCGAGCAACGTATCGGGGGTCAAATTCCTCCTCGCCCCCCCTCGGATTGCAGCACTACCATAAGTCGTTCATTCCACACGTTCTTGCCCCCCCCTCCCCCCGCCCCCCTCCGACCCTCATGCCGGGGAAATGGCGGTGGGTTTCGTTGACGTTTATTCCCGTCGTTAATTACTGGGCCTCATTTGGTTGCTCTTGTATTCAGGTTCAGAGGCGCGGGATTGGGTTTTGAGGAGCGGCATCTTCAACCCATGTTCTGTCACGGGGTGACCGAAAAAAAGTGTGTCAACGAAGGGAGACACCGAGTCAACGAGTCCATCTTGGGTTTTGATCACCGTAGCCCTGCTAAATATGTTATACTACGAAGGAGAAGCCTAACAAGAAGCAAATACAGGGGTGTCAGATGCATGGGTTCATCGCGGGTTCTCGTTTGCCGTGCCGGTGAAGTCGAGGGATTTATCATATTCTGGCGTATTGCCTCTGACAATAATCAATCGGATAATTCACGCTACAGTAACCAAAACAAAGACTCAATTAATTTCACTCTCTCAAAAAAATACGAGTGGTCAGAATGGCCTGGTCTTATGGTTCTGCTATAAATGGCCTTCAGAGTAAAACAGCCAGAGAGAGGGAATCGGGGCAGTATTTATTTTTCTCGTGAGTCGTGTTTTCGATTGCAAACGGGGTAGATTCAGGGCAAGGGATATGCAAGCCGTCTCCATATTGGCTTCCATGGTGCTTAAAACAAATAGAAACCGGTCTCATTCCATCCCTATACAACTAAAGTGAACTATTACGGGGGTCCATAGTTAACGGGACCAAATGTTGTTAGTAAAAATAGGCAAATATATAGGTTATTATGTACACCATAGGTCCTGTTAACTATGGACCCCCGTAATAGTAACAGTGAGAACCTGCTCACTAGCCAAACCTGCCGTTGGGCTCTTCAGTCTGCAAAGGAGGAAACACACGTTCCTTGCTGTGTTTGCATCGTAAAACGAGATTACTCAGCAGCAGAAAAAAAATCTCTGCCGAGTCTCTTCTCTGGTATCTCCACCATGTAACGTCCATGTAGGACCCTACCCGCTGTCCAACTCGAGGCCCAAGTAGGGTGGCCTACTGTTTATAGTGCCCGACTATGTCGACAAAGTACGAGTGAAACAGTACCAGCAACCTGCGAAACTACCTCTTTATTGACTCGGCCAAGCGTAGTACAGGTGTTAGCCTTTCTGTTACCCGGTACGTAAGAAATATGTTCCGTGATGAAAGAAATCATCCCATTGAGCCGGCATCTATTGAACAAATACTGCATATGACCCATGCTCTCCAAAACCATAAAAGACACCTGCTAAAGAAACAGGAATCCGGGCCCAGCCTGGTATTCTTATTTGTTCTTTTCATGAAGCTCTTCCTTCCAGGGCTTCTTTCTTTTTTCGTGCGGCGAATGTCGACCTGACAACCTATTGGAGTTGAAAAGGGGTTAATTCTCAGTGATGCCGCAATTGGCTGTACACCTGTCACTGGTCGCGCACGCGCACAATCGGTGTGCGAAACAATCCGCGCATACTATTATAGAAAATGTCCTTGGCAACGGGGTTGAAACGTTGTGTCTGTTTACGTCCGAGATCGCTGCCGTTCCATACTTTTCTTCGTCAAGGCCACGAACAAGGTTATATACCCGTCGTCCTCGGGTTTGTGTGTAATTGCATTAGATACGGCAGATATTCGTCCGGGGCTTTATATTACGTCGCTATTTTAACTCGTTGCATTTTTCCGTCGGATTGTTTGTGTCTTAGGGCACAGTGGGTTTGTCAAAATAGTGTCTCATCTTCAGCAACTAGTGTTTCTCGCCCAGTTGACCCTCAGTACTTTCTCAGTGGACGCCTACACACCTCGCCTTTACAGGGTGTTTTGAAGGGTGTTTTGCGGAAGGAGTGATAGGTTGAATTTCGGAAGAGACCAATATGAAACTACAAACACCATCCAACTAAACATGTTCGCCTTACCTGCGAATAGTTCCCCCCCACCTTCCCCCCTCAAGCTTTTTTTTCTTTTTTGGCGGTCACTACGGCTGACGGTCGAGTCAATTCATTTGTATGCAGGTAGAGCCTTAACTCCGCACAAGGGGGATGATGGTGTATGCTTCGTAGAAGGCACCCGCAAAGCTGTTACATAGTTTACCCATTGCTATCTCTGGAAGTGGCCACACCAGAAATTAAAATCAACTAATTGACGCTGAAGTCCATGTGCAACAAAATCCGACTTAAAATCGGTTCTCAGAAGGATGCAGCTCACCCTTCATGCGACTCGTCCGACAACTCACGGCGCATCGTGCTTGTTGCAGCCAATGCCTGCCTGGTCGGTGAAATTTCGACGTGCTCCGTCCGGGCAATGAAGGGATGCGAGGGTCTATGGTCATACGCCCATGACCATGCATGATATCGAGCACACCTCGTCTCCGAGCAACCACAGGCTACGCCATCAAGTCACTCTTCGTACAGGGTGTGTGAGGGCGTCGAATGCAGCAGACAGTAGTCGCATACAGACAAAAACAGTCGTTCTCGTCAATTTCAAATTGGCAGTGAGTTGCACTCTATTGGATGAAGTCGCAAGCTTGGATATATGTTTCATTCACGCACCTCAGCCCACTGTAGTATCACACAAACAGCATCCATGAAAAACAGGGGCTTTGTAATGAAACATTGACCGGTTTCCTCGCGGGTCGTGTGGATCAGTACGCTGCCGCACCCAAAAAAAAAGTGATCACTTGGACGCAAGGTAGGCGACCCTAAAGTGGCCCGATTATTGCTTACTTCCAGTAGAAGTTTTCTAGAACGAAGTGAAACTAGACCTTGTTGCCAAACCCCCGTACACTAAATCTAAGTCGTTCGTATACTTTGGCGAAACATATACTTGATCCTACTCGAGAACGGATTTTTCAGGGTGTTTGGCTGTGGCCTTGAGGTTGCCATCACATCGAAATCTCCACAGCTCGCCACAAGGTTGGAAAACATGTCTTCAGATACACCGTGCGCGCGTACGACACTCTCAAAAATGCGTCGAACTGTGGCGTGTTCAAGGCTTTTCTGTATTTCATTTCGCTCAATGCCGAGGGCTTTTTGAGTCTTGGCGTGAGCGTCGTTGACTTGCTGGGGAGCGCACTATCTGTGTGTTGGGCCTCGTACATGGAGAGTAGATTTTCTCTTCTGATCCCGTCTCTTCTCCGTGGTAGATCTCAAATAAATCGTACCGATGTGTTTGCGTTTTCCACGTCGAAAAACGTTTTTCTTGTGGGCTATACGAGCAGGTTCAAACAAATATGGCCCAGATTCATCCAGATTTCTCCAGATTCCAATTTCCACATTGTTTTTTGTTTGGGACCCGTACATCTGGCACACGTGTTGTATGAGCCCCTGCTCAGCCATTATTGGATAGCGCTTCTTTTGTTTTTGCGTTTTGTGGAATGTTTGGGCCTTAGACATCTATACGTTCCAGCTAAAAAACAATCAAACAAACGCCACTCGACAAAGGCTTGGCAGCGGCTCATAGAACACGCACCAAATTTCGCGATTCATCTTCAGACGACGGCATGGATATTCCGATGTTTGTGTGGTGAAAGTGCCAAAAATAGGCGTCGCCTCTCGTAAATACTTGCCTCCAACATAGGAATAATTTGTTCCCTTAAATAGTGGCAAAATGTTGTCCCGACGTACCAGTTATTCGAATTATTGCGTGAAACGTCTACAACAAATGCTCTGGAATACGTGAAACTTTTTCGTGCAGGGAAAAAAATGGAAACGAAACATTAAACAAATGTTTTTCTACGGAAACGCCAGACTAAAGTTGACATTTTTGAAGATCTGCGTTTGGTCGGGACGTAGGTTCGCGGCTAGCTCCAGCCGTAGGCCCTTAACAAAAACCCGTCTGTGTCATCCTTTTCCGCCGATCATCACGATCATCAGTCTGTTACCCCATTATGAAACTCGAAGCACCTATTGCATGCGGCATTCGTGAATGGCACTTCTGGGAGTTTAAGCTGTTTCGTGTGCTACTCGCTTTCGAGCTTCAGATCTGTATTTTCAATCCCAAAAATGAAAGCATCTGCTTATCCAATCCGAATACTCGTACGCAAAATCCAACCGGATTTTGTTTAGGTTTGAGAATCCAATTGCGCAAGTCGTCAGATTTAATTAGGCCCAAATTACGACGACCTGGGTGATCAGATTTGCAAAACGATAAATTTCATGATATTACCTAAATTCAAAACACTACCCGCGCAAGCAAGCAGCAATATAACGATCGATAAACGACTACTGTAGCTACTCGGTGACACAGCTGGATAACCACATTGCTTCGCACCCGACGCTCAGTCGACGGGCGGCGGGTCTCTCCGTGTCCAGACTACAGTGGACTGGCGCCGGTTCGGGCCTAGAGACGAACAGAAGCGTTCTCGGCGCCCAGCTCTCCATGGAAGTACTCGTAGACCACAGCAGCAGCAGTCAGTCGCACTGTGAAACATAAAATACGAAGACAGGATGACTCTACGTAGCTTACTCGTCAGATCTCTTTGCAACCAGACCAGAGGCCTTCAGCGTGGACTAGGATGCTTGGGTCCTACGCGGAGTGCAGCGCGCTCATCGTTTCCCTTTGCGGCGCCAGACCACGAGAACAGCAGTTGGTCTCGACGTTTGCTCGAAGTCTCCACAGCTCGAATCGGGAGGCTTGACAGCGGAAAAAAACGATGCCGCACCAGCCCAAGGTGCGTGACAACGGCGAGCGTCCCTTTTTTACGCTTCTGATACCGTACTGCTTCCACTGTGTAAAACATATTCGTGTGTGGGTCCTGCATTGTTCGCACGTGTCGTAGGGCGTGGGGCGATGCGCTTGGTATGATTAAAATAAACCGCTCACACACAAGATCGCACAATGTAAATCAATTCCGTGCTACATATAGTAAAGCAGTTCAGTACTACTTGTGTATATTGCAAGATGGAGTACGTGCACAATAACAAAGCGGGGAGAATCCGTATTTTATACCCTTACAGAGTGTTGCAAGCTCGTCTTGGCAAGAATAAGGCCAACGGACAGAAGAAAGTGGCGACGAAAATAGTATCCCCCGGTTTTCGTGCTTTTATATTATGTGAGAAACGGTGGCGATCAGGTCTTCTGTCGTACCCCGTACATCGTATCGTACCCCTTTTCAGACAGGGATGTACCAAGTATATGTGCGACAAACAACAAACAAGGGGAGGTGGGTGGAAAGCCGATTTCTTATTGCAATTTACGCGAAAGAAAGGGTTTCAGCCGTTGTTCGTCCGCATCGACCATTGGCCCCCTGCCGCGCGCGGGCCAAAGAAAAAAGAAAACAACAAATGCAGTACTCCTACCATATGTCATGCTCTACGTACTTGTTGTACGGTTGTTCCGTGTCGTCTTCGACTGACCCTTCGGAAAGAGCCATGGCGATGCACAGCAGAAACAATAATACCGGGGGAATGCCGCCTTTTTTATGTCCAGGTGTTAAGGTCTTAGCCCGTTGGGATATAGGTAAAAGGTTCACCGGTCGCCTACCCTATTTAAGCCTAATACGTATCACTCTCCCCCCTTGGAACGGACCGGATATACGGGTCGACGCCTGACACCAAAAACGCGGTTCCAATTTCTGGGGATTCAGAAGTATTATACATATTTTGACATAAGGACATTCACTTTCTTTAAAAAGCGATTTCATGGTGGACGTGAGATTCGAACTCACGACCAATGACACATGTCCTGCCGACGATGCTATTTGTTAAGGTCTTAGTCCGTTGGGCTAAAAAAGGTAAAAGGTTAACCGATCACCTACCCAGTTTAAGCTTTTAACACAGGCACGTGGTAGCCTCAGCATCACAAGGGTCGTGTGTCCTGTGTGATCTTCTGTTTTTTGTAGGTTTCGCGGGTAGAAAAACTGTTATTTTTTTGTTTTTTTTTCTGATTGCGGGATTCCCACCACTCGCCCGTGGAGCTCGAAAAATCAGTCGTTTTTTCCCTACAGTCGTGCCGGTCCGTCTATAGTGCTAATAATAGTGTGCACCAGCCAACAATACCGGCACTATAGCGACAACCGGCACTAATCCCTCCGCACACCGCCACACTGATTGGTGCATCCCATCTGTGCCAAGTGATTTCACAGGTATTCTATCTAACGGGTAGCCAGCACTGCCGGGGGGCACTTAGGACCGCCGCTGTACATGTAAAGTCAATTCTAGTTCTTCGCGAATACGATTTATTATAATATTTCATGTGAATTAAGTACGATATGTTCCGTTCGATGGAATCTTTTGTCATCTCAAAGCAAGTTCTGCTACCTACCAGGCACTGAAAACAACGATTCTGATCCGGTGCGTACTGTTTGGGTTTTGTTGATAGGTTTCTTGTTTCTACGACTTTCAACTCCATAAAATATATTCAGACTGATGGAACTGTACTCAGAAAGGAAAAAACTCGCGGCGCAGCAACAAAGGGGAGGGGGAATTAGGGATCATGCCCCTGCGCACGAACCAGCAGCTAGGGTCGAGTGCACGTATTACGATGTGACGACTCAGCGACCACAATGTAATGCATCCCAGCTCAACGAAAATTGGAGGCCGCTTAATAAAATAAAGCAGCCTGGTTTTTCCCATGCCGGATTTTATATCCATGTTTTGCCTCTGTCGTCATCCATACTCTCAATGTATTGTTGGCTACCGTAACCAAGACATTGTATACCCGGAAGCATTCGAAGTTTTGAATAATTTGTGTAGACATGCCCTCCCCTGCTGCGGGGTGTGCCAACCTGTGCCCCGTCACCACGTCCTTCACTATAGTTTGCTGTCCCAGTCGAGCACGAAATGGTCGGGTCGTTCTCCGTGCTTCATTCACTCGGTTCTCCTCTCCCGACGTCTTCTATCCCTCACCATGGTATGCGTTTATCGAGAAGTACTTCTTGTACACTTCCTGGGTTCAATCGCTTCCTTAAAGGAGGGCAGCGGGTACGAACTATTGTCTGTCTCTGGTTGGTTGACTAGTAAACAGATTTCGAATGTTACGGCGTCGAGGAGCGTTAGGTAGAGTAGCCCCACCCCACCCTAGGAAGAGGGCCTTCACCCAGTGGTTCGATGTATTGTATCTGTAAAAGACACTGCGGGTGTCCTCGAGTTCAACGGGTTCCAGATTCTCCCTCGTGGCTATGACCCATGCGTGAATCTATCCCGCGTAGTCGGATTTCCTAGCGCTTAGACGTGTCCAATTCTGTCGTGTGGTAAATTTTTCCCGCCAAAGACGTACAGTGGAGACCCGAGGCCCATGCAGCCGGGGTGGGTAATTCAGTACTGTGTCGCCACAGGTCTAGCGACTGGCGACTGGATAGCATTGTTGCAGGACGACAGGGACGTGTTTTTCACGTCCCCGCAATAATGACACTGCTGGAGAAACACCGCCTGCTCCCGCGAAGGATATATATGTTGTTTGTACCACACTCGTTTTTTTTCACCGACACGTATATATCTATCAGTGACTCTGTGCCTAGTTTGCCACGAAGGCGCTGCCTGCTATTTATTACCGTTGAGCGTGCTGATAAACCGATAACGCCTAAGGCTAACGCCGTCATGGATCTTAAACAAAACCTCCATTGCCGCTGGACACTGCTGTGTCACATTAACAAGCGAACGGTCGTTGGTCAAGGCGCGCCTGTTCATGTCCGACGCCCTGGCTTCTGACGATACAGTGGAGTTGATCTCCGCGAGAGATTCCCATTGTTCGCCGGACCCCGTTATTCGTCCCTCGTATAACTGAGCAGCGCTCCCCAAGGGCAACCACCGTACGTCGTTCTCGCGATGATTCCTCCATTTTTGACAAAGCGCGTCATTTATGTGTCAACACCCGCGCTGAATACCTTTTACTTCATTATTGTGCTAACAGGCGTGCGATGATCTATTTTCCGCCATCCCTCCGCCTGCCGCTCGTTCCGTACGCTCCATCGCAGAAACAGTTACGGAAGGCGTGGCCAAAGGCTGGGGTGGGTTCGATGTACATTAGAAGACATTGCGGCGCAAAAAGAATGTAGCCGATGATGACGCCTCTCGTGAATATACTCGGAGGTGGATGATGACACCCAGTGATCGTGAAATACACTTGCGTTGTTAAATAGTCTCGCGAGTGTCGTGCGAACTGGCTACCTTTGTGTCTGCTTTTCCTTGTGCAAGTATGCATGCCTAACACAGTAATTACCATGAGGTATCACTCCAACAGGGCCTCCTCCCGCTCATGCACTGCGAACGCATTTATCCCGAAGGTATGGAGTGAAACGATTGATTTCGAAACTCTTCCATCAACATTAGCACTGTTCACCACGCAGACCATCGATATTGGGGATATCGTGTAGGTCAGCACTGTGTCGCCGCCCTTTCTCTCGCTGCAACCGGTAACTCAACCATTGAGGCGCAAGATCTTCTTCCATTCTATCGTTGTGCCCACCTAACTGACTGGCCGTTCGAGCCACCGCGCAGACGTGTTTTTGAGGGAGCCGCCGCCTTCTGCCTTCCCGTGAGACCCATCGGTTCCGGCCGTTACCAGACTGGGGCTCTTTTTGTTTTACGCTTCACTTCTGCAGCGCACACCCAATACCCCAGACGTGTCAGACACTTCCAAGCACCGTTGTGGTGTGGCAGGTCAGGCAGGGAGTAACATGCTGATGCTAGTGCTGTTCAAATTAAGGTCAAATGCCCCCTCTTCCAACACAGGGGCGTGCATAGTTTCAGAATGTTACCTTTACTGTCATGTTTCCGTTCGATGCTTCAGGAGTCAATTTCTCAGATCTGGTGATCACAACGGGGGCCTGACTAGAGGGCAGATATGTTTGACGCCTAGGTGTTGCCAAGGAGCGCGGGTGCACTCGCCTGCTTATTTTCCCGTCCGATGGTCTAATACGTACCACGATTCGCCGAGGAGAGACTTCAAATAGGGGTGGGATCGAGCGAAGCGGCGCAGGAGGGTCCACCTGTAAATGAGTGGAGATTGCTTCGATTCTATGTCCATTCAACTTCCAAAACACCCATTCGACTTCCAAATTACTTCCAAAAGTTCCACTACGATAGGACTTCCAAATGGAGGTTGAACGGAAGTCAAAAGGAAGTATCGGAAATCAAATTGAAGTAGATGAAAGCTGACGTGGAAGCACGTGGCAGGTTCGATGAACGCAGATGAAAGGTTTCCAAATGGAAGCTTCCATGTAAGTATGATAGAAGTGCATCCATGGATTGCTACCGTAACTTACACCTACATCCATAAAAGATTCCATCCACTCCTGTATGCAAGCACTTTCTCGTACTCCCACCCACTTCCACCCCTTTCTAAAAATCCATTAGTACTTCCATGTGGCGTTTATTTTTTCGGAAATTCCCATTAGCTTCCGCAAAAACGTCCATCTACTCTCGTCCGACGATTGTTTACCGTACTGCGATTTCTGACCGTTCACGGTTCGCGATTCGCGCTCACGGCCTTCAGCAGCTCTTGCGGAGGGCTAATTATATGTTTGCACCTTGTCAGTGGGAGCAAGGTGCCAAATGGGATCAGGGTCAGGTCCGGGTGGGATCAGGAGAGCCGAGCAGGCGGCTGCTTTGTTTCCGAGGATGAAAGTCGATGGATTTATATGAGGGCATATGGGAGCTTAGTGGAATCTCGACCAAGCTTCCACCAGGTGTGGCCGTTGAAGCTTCCACTGTGCTTCCACTTGGAACCTTCTACTAGCTTCCGAAGTTGAAGCTTCCATGGAAGTTTATAGAAATTGCCATCTATTTCCAATCCACTCCCAACCATTTCCATCGAATTCTATCTAGCTTCCATTCGATTTCCATCCAACTTGCAAAACCTGCAGTCGACTTCTAAAACTTCCAAAAGACTTCCAATTAACTTACGGAAGTTGAGTGGACGTTTAGAAAATCAAATGGACGTTGAGTGGAAGCTTCCACCTATCTAACAATAATGAAGAACACTGGCGTCCCAGGAGTCAGCCATGATGCGGCAGGGTGCTGTAGGTGAAAGTATACTTTGCGTTTCTGTGGGCTAGGCGCGCTGGTATTGACAGCGCGTTGTATGCAGACGTGTCACCCCGTGTGGTATTCATGTGCCAGCTCTATACGTATTTCCGAGAGTGCGAAGGGTATCGTCGTGTCCCGCGAGCACGCGCCTCTGACTCCGAGGCCGACGAAAAACAAATCTACACGGAAAAGCGCGGCTACTTGATATATTTCCCGTTCGCGCCATTGGCAACCGCAGCCTCATTTGTGGACAAACTATGAAAAGAATCACTACCGTTCGACACAGAGACACTCACTCATACCGCGATCGTGGCGAGGGAGTCCCAACATTTCTCGGGTGCCCAACAGAAACCGAGATCACGAAAAAAGAAACCATACGTCTTTGAGAAGTATTTCGGGCAGGACCCAAAGAACGCTGCCTCTGCGTAAGAAGTTACATACCAGGTAGAAAATATATTTGTAAACTAATGTAGGAATGCTGTAAACCAATGCTGTGTAGTTCCGTAGTCGAGGTGAGCCTCGCCAGTCTTAGCGTGTTCGGCTTAAATGTGAACCCGCCTACGAGGGGAAGAAATAACAACCACCCAGATAGGAAGAGTACAGCAGTACATGTGAAAATCCCGTGGGTGGTTGCTATATTTATATGTGTGTGTTTGCCGCCCGTTAAAGTTAAAGTATGGCCTGCAGCTCTGACCACTCATATAGGTTGTCAGAAAGACGAAGAAGACAAAGGCAAAGAAAACTATCGGTCGAGACCTCTGCAAGTACAGCCAGGAAATTTGCACCACACCATCCTTACCGTACATTAGGCTGCGCGTGTGGAGGAGGTTGAGAGCGGCGAAGAAAACAGACAAAAAAGATCACCCACATACATTGACACAAAGTGTGCGTAAGCAAAGGTAGACCCAAACCAGTATCAAGCAATCGTGAACCTCGGGAAAGCTACACCATACGTGAGCACCGCCGTGAACGACTAGTGCGCACTCGTATGAAACCTATGCGTTTTACAACCTACAAGGATGCAAAGAACGCTTCAGACGCACAATGAGACTTCGTCGCCGACATTGCTATATTGGAGCTGCTGGAGAGTGCATTGATTCGCATGGACGGAAGACGAGACGTCAAATGAGATTATTTCTATAAATAGGCCCACTAACCAAACGATGAGTGCACCCGATCTGAACTGATGGCTTTAAACAGGGGTCTACAATTGCTAGCCTCGTATGCAATGCCGGAAAGTTCGCAAAACGCGCAACGTCAAGAACCTGCGGGAAATGGTAACGTACTACCGATGCGACATCGTCAACTTTATCAACGCGCCTGCAAACGAAGCAGGGGCATCGGCCCACGATCTGCGGTACGGGTCGTCCGGACGTCTGGACGAAGCTCATGTGTTCGAGGCAAGCGTGATCGGAGAGACAAGATGTCGGGTCGTGTCGTAGAGAACCCACTGTAGTCGTTGGTTGCCCGCTGGACAATCGACCGGGCGATCGACGGCCTGACTGGAGTTGTACGTGCCTATGCCCTCGCTAGAGTTTTACCTTAACTATACTATTCTGCTCATGCTGCCGCTGCTGTCGTTGCTTCGGCTGCTATCGTTGGTCTAGGCTTCAAGATATTTCAGGTGCGCATGCCGATGTTGAATTCGCCTGAACCACGGAGTAACCGCTTTGAACAAAACCATGACTGCAAGTCAGTCGTGGCCATAGCCCAAGGGAATCTGCGACCTATATACCGATAGGTTCTACACTAAAACACGTCGAATGTACGGTGGACGGCTATCGGTTTGCTCAAAGGGCTTGATCACGAGGCTAGCGAAAGGCGTGTCCCCCTGGCACCTAAGAAATGACCGTCAAGACATCAGAATAGCGGGGTGACCATATTTTAATTTGGTACGCATGGAAGACGTGACGTTGTCGACGCCCACGCAGAAACGATCGGCGCTCACTGCGCCACCAGCGCAATGGGCGCCGTGTTGGACCTATGCGCCGGATCGTCCGTTTGGTGAGGGTTTGCATATTTAGGCTGTTTCCTATGCGAGCTTCACATTGGTTTTTTCGATCTCGAAAATGAATGCCCCTGATTTTGCAGCCCGAATACGCAAAATCCTGCTGGAAACTGTTCGATTTGAGAAGCCGAAGACCAAGTTGTCGGATTTTGAGCGAAACTCCGACGACTTGTGTCATCACATTTTTCAAATAAAAAGTGGCATGATCTCTAAATTCAAGCTGTTATCCTCGACAGCAAACAGCAGCAGAACCATCGATGAGTTGGATGGTGACACAGCTGTATAGCGACGTTGCTTCGCGTCCGACGCGCGGTCGGCGGGCGGCGCGTCTCTGCGTGGCCAGACTACAGTCGACTAGCGCGGGCTCGGGCCTAGAGACCAAGAGAAGCGCACTCGGCGCGCACCTCTCCGTGGATACGTACTCGTTGACTACACTGTTGAACAGTAGCAGCAGCAACAATCAGTCACATTGTTTTTAAACACAAAATTCCAAGGCTGGTTGACTCTAGCGCACTCGCCACGTCTCTTCGCCGCCAGACAAGAAGCAGTCAGTCTCGGCTCGGACGCTTGGGTCCTACGCGTAGTGCAGCCCACCCAGCGCGTCTCTTCGCGGCGCCAGACCACAACAACAGCAGTTGGTCTCGGTGTTTGCTCGAATATCTGCACGCACAATAAATCAGATTTTTCCGCATATGAAGACTGTTTGGAGTTGCCAAGTTCACACCTGAAAATGCAATCGGGTCAAAACCTGAATCTCAAAAATCGAAACGCATGTAAAAAAAGCCTTACGAAACCCCGTCTTCAATCTCCGTAGCGGCAGGAAATTCGTGTGGAGGCCTTTGCCACATCCTGATCTTATCACGGATGGATGTAGACTCTTTTCGGAAAGGTATGAAGGAACACGACATATGAAGGACGCATTTCTTCTTCACGCGCGCTACAGGATGTTTCGAACCCGATACACACCGGACATACCGCGACACAAGCAACATGCCGATGATGAGGACTCGGTCACTCAGCATCGCCCGAGGGTGTATCCGTCGGACGCATGCACTCAGAAAATCGTGGGGCGTGAAAGGGAAATCGCACGTTTGGCGCTATTAGCACGTAAAGAGAGAGAACCACAGGGTAATCACACAGGCCATAAAAGAGTTGATTGAAATGTACCAGCCAAGGTGGTAGAGTCCGGGCTAGTCAATACTGTAGTGCCCGGGAAGATGGGAGAACCACTCATTTACGGATGCTACTTATTTCCGCAGGCACACAGTTGTGTGCTGATCGCCGTAACAGGGAAGTACAGAATACTGATAGGTAGTTTTTCATCGATACAAGACAATGAGAGGGGTGGGAGGGCGGCGGAGTTGGTACGTAGATTCCAGCGAGGAATGCTGTAGAAAAAACGTCTCCTCCAGTTTCGAAGTACTGACTCCATGAAGAACGTCCGATCATACGTGGCGGAGAGGAACGGACAACAAAAAATGCATCATAAAGCTATCACGAGGACCGTTGACGTCGAGCAGTATGCAGGAAACAGCGAGATCGCCACATTGCGAAAATGTCGCTCTTGAATAGATACTCACGTTACAGGGAGCCTCCAACCATTACGGTGGGAGGTCGAGTGTTGCACAAACCACGGGAAATGCAGGCAGAACACATCAAAACACTGAGCGACCATCGTTGGACGCGTTGAGTGTAGCAAAGCGCTCGAGCGAAAGAAAATCACCCAGTACTAGATGACCCGGTCCGAGCAACGGTAAACAGGTTGCGCGAAGAAACGCAATGGTCGGGAGAAGGACGTGAGGCAAACCTTGACCAAACGATCGACAGCGTACTGCACAGTAGTCCGGGGTGGAAGAAAATCGCTGAGAAACCCGTGCGATCGTTCGCCGCTCTTCAAAACCCATCCCATCAAACACTGGGCGAACACGAACGGAAGGGCCGGGCAGGGAATGTCACCGCTCATATTATTGTAGCAATCGCTATGTCAGTCGCGCAAAACAAAACAGAGGTAGAGGCGGTTGTGGGCAGGACTACTCTCGCAGCGGAGGGTCGTACTTGCAAGCCAAGTATCGAGCCACCTCCAACACTTCCTGGTAGGGAAAAACTGTTTGAGACTAAAATAATGCTACAACATGTACCTACCGGGACATTTAGTCTCGAATGTTGTTCACTTCTGCACCGCGGTACAATACTCATTTAAGGAGAAGCGATGCATCAAGCGTCTACTTCCAATATATTGCTTAGTCCCCTCCGCCAGTCTCTCTTCCGGGTACACGCCCGAATGCAATACCAGCCCCCGCTTCACGCGCGATTTTGTCTAGTCTCGCCAGGTAAGACTTCTTCATACCGTGCTGCTTAATCCCCAGAACAATATTTTCGCCGGCGAAGTTTTCCTTTTGGCCCAGAAGGAGATAGTAAAAGCGTATACGGTCGTGCTTACGACGCGTTCGTTCAGACATGCCGTCTCGCTCTGTTAGTCTGATCGGGATGCCCGGGTTCCGGAGATATGGCGAAAGTATCCGCGGGACTATGTCGAAACCGTATTTCACGCGGAACGTTCGGCCCTTGAGCACCGGATGAGCACGGTATCGTGAGACTGCCGCACTGTCGAACAAGCTGGGGCTGCCAAAAGTGTATACCCCATCGATGCGTTCGACCCTGAGTTCTTGGACCAGTCTTGCAGCTGTGATAATCGCCATTGCTCCGCCAAGCGAGTGTCCTCCAATCCACACGCTACGGTCCTGCTGATGCCCTCCTTGAGCTCCTTGGAAATATTCCAGCGTTTGAAGATCCGGCCAAAGGCTATCCTGGGCATCGAAGAATCCTCGGTGCACGTTGCTCTGTGGAACTCGAACGTCGTTGGAAATGGGAAATGACTTGTAACCCAGCTTGAAGTTTTGGAGCCAATTCGTCCATGATGCTGTGCCCCGGAAGACGATGAAAATGTCGCTTGCACTCTCAACGATAATAGCGACATTATCCGCTCTCCTATCGGCTACGGGGCTGTGGAAATACTTAACAACAAGCTTGTCGTCGGGTATCCATTTCCTGCATTTCTCAGCCGCCAGTGCTTTTTCTTGTTCGTCGGGCTCGTCCGGAATATCATATGCGAGCTGGGACAGGTGCCCCATTATGGCCGCTATCCTCCACTTGAATGAGACTCCTGTACGTTAGTTGCAAAAGCAAAGGTGTAGATAGCGTCACACTTCAAACCAGCATCACTCGCAATATGCTGTTCACAGTGCTTTAAACTGAACAACTACTACAGGACGTACCCTATCCTATAAACAGCTGTCCTGAAACATCGAGCACGCAGAGAGCGCGCAACACAATATCTACAGATGCCCGCGAAATGTACTGCTGTAGAGGCGCTATGGCGTCGTGCCTGCCCCTCTGGAGAGGGTAATACAGCCCACAGGCACTATCAGGATATGGGTTAAACTAGATCAGGCTGGATGTCTTTATCGGCAATGGGCATATTTTATTACGGGGGGCCATCGCAAATAAGACCGAAAATTGTTAGTAAAAATAAGTAAATATGTACCAGGTAGGCTTTTATATACGCCATAGGTCCTATTAACTATGGACCCCCGTGATAGTGTTCGCTATCATTTTTTTATCCTCCGGCGCACTGGTAAAAAAAAACTTAATGTGCTGTAGCTGGTCAGGTCTAGAAATCTGGAGATCCAACTTGACTGGAGCGTTCTTGCTATGCATGTACTGTAGGCATCGTCAGCGTATTCGCTGTGCAGGGTGTACCATATCTTGGCGGCACCAGCGTTGCACGCTACGAGGTCTGCCTGCTACACACGCGGGACCATGTACGAAATTACGAGCACGGCTAACAAAACGTAACCGATCGCAAAGAACGAACGAGTTTACAACATCATAAAATGTGTCTGGCTTGCCGAGCTCCACAGAAAACCTGTAGCGCGAAAGCTCGACAAACAGACGAATATGTACCTTGTAATGAGAAGCCAATTTGGACGCGTGCTCGAAAGGGCGTCTCTCCGTAAGATCGAGAGTGGGTCTTGTGTGCCGTGGTCGGCTGTGTGATGCAAAAACGGGTTGAGGAGAAAACTGTTTCTTTCCGAGTGTGCACGTGTGTGACTCAGTGAGTGTGTTCGGTGAAATTTATGCCTCGCAGTGAGACCAAAGCACAGGTGATTTCGACGCCGACGATGCCTATGGAGGCCCTATTTGATATTTGTACCTCCATCTTCCTCTGTTCGCGTAGAAATCCGCGTTGGGTTCATCAATCTCTGTCGTGGTCGGTGCACGAACTACCACGGGAGACTTCGGTCTTAACTGGGATTTGAAGCATGCACCACAGGCGCCAGAGAGTACGGCAGCGGTGCTGAGCTGGTGACTTGGCGCTTCCGAACTCCAGCAACAAAAATCTCCTCCCAAAACAAGGACGCAGAGTCTCCCAGCTATATCAAATGCAACCGAGGCCTCGAGGGGTAGAATTCGCAGGATGGTGGTGCTGTTCCTGTATTCCGCGTTTGCAGGCAGAAGGAGCACGCCGGTACCCACAACACGGTACGTGTGTGGGTTCGCTATATGTCTGTTGACTCAAAATCAGGGATGCGGGGACGTACGTATGTCAACGAAAAATATGGTTGATAACCACCAGATCCAATCCCCCAGCACCTGGTACCAGGTAGGTAGCATACTACTGATGGTTGGTATTAATGCTGGTGTACAGCAGCAGTGGTCTTCGTTGTTGCCATTAATACCTCGTACCAGGTAGGTAATAAGACCTGAAGAAGACAATACTCAATATATATACCCCTCCCATGCAATTTGATTCTTGGTTCGTATTTCGTGCTGTGTCGTAGCTGTTTACTGTTGGTGATCCTTGCTTACACTCATCGCGGGGTGTTTTCGTCGCTTTTGTTGTTGTTGCGTGTTTTTCAGTGTTTCCCTCGGCCTCTCCGCTATGTTGTTGGTGAGTTTGGTTGTTGACTTGTATTCACTTGTTGTTGTCGTCGACTATTTGTTGGCGCTTGTGCTGTTGTTATTATGAGTGTTTTTCACGTAGTGATATGGCCTGTACACCACGCCCCCCTCTCGCCGCCCGACTACCCACCGACCCACCTACCCACCCACCGATCATATAAGGTTTAGGCCCTGACGCGCATCAAAAAGCAATTGACTGTTGATGGTGGGTAGTGATCTCGTGGTTGTTGCATCGACCAGCTCACGCAGCAACCGACGCACCCAGCAACTCACTTATCCACCAACGGATACCCACAGTCATCATACAAGGCTTTTGCGTCGACGCTCGTCGCTCAATAGTGAAAGCGATCCCAAGAGTACTGCTGGAACACAAGTAATAATAGAAGAACTGCCAACGCAGTACGAGCAAAATGGAATTCGGAGTTTGACTGACACAAAGCGTCCATGACACTCCTCATTCTCACCGTCTTTTGCCGCAAGTGTGACTGAGTGCGGCACATGTTCGAGTACCTTAGGAATTCGTTTTGATGGTACGGGATATCCACTGGGCTGCATAACTTCGGTTTTGTGAAGTTTGCGCCATCGGACTCCCTTTTTTTATATAGGATGCCAAGCGTTTCGCTCAACAACCAACTAGAGCGCTAGATCTTGTGTAGGCTACATTTTTCGTTTTCCCGTCCTGTAGATAAGATGGATCCTTCCCAGCGACATCACCCGTAATTTTGTAGAGTTCGGTAGTTTGTAGAGTTCAGAGCGATGGAATACCATAAGTTGCCGTACCCAATGGTTTGCGTGGGAAGAGGATCGGCTTCAAAATACACAGTGTGGGGTTGCCGAAAACATGGTATAGCTGTTTTCAAGATCTGAAGCGAGTTGAGCTTCCTCAACTTCACGCTTATCCATGTGAAATCGCACTTGTGGCGGAATTTGATGAGGAATAGGCAGATTAAGCCATCACATTTCTCTGGAAAGCTTAAGTTGCGAAACGTTTTCACGAAGGCCATTGGCCGAGAGAGTTTCAAGAAACGTCGCTGCATTCATATATGGATATCGCAATGTGTCGTCTGGGCGGTTCGTGGTTGTTGTTTTAACTTGTGTTGTCGAGTTTTTCCGGTTGATCTGGCGTCAGGGAAGGTGTTCAATATTGCTTGCCTCCTCGAACAGGCTATCACAGACTTTCGTTTGCCTTCGGAGTACGCCAGAGATTGCGGACGAGAGACGACTTACGCCAAAAACAGTTTTTCATTGGGCAGATTCACGTATTGGGCCAATTCATTAACGTGGCTGACAAGGCATTGAACATTCCTTCGCGCGTGCACGAAGCGTGTTGGCAGGTATGCTGCCTCACGCTTGGTGCGAACACATGACGGCCAGACGCATTAACGACCAAACGTTACCTTGTTTAAGCGCCTGTACCTGGCGAATAGACCCGGTTATTGAAACGTCTAGTAGCCTAGCAGGTAGAAAAAGTTCATTCTAATGAAAGCGGCGCGTGCACTCAGCAGATTCGTGGGTATACTGCTTAACACGTGTTGCAAACGCTCGACGGCCAGTCACGTTAACGACCAGCGCTAATTTATCAAGGGCCTGTACTCGGCGAATAGACATGGATATTTAACAATCCCCTGTTGAAACAAGAATGGGTGTGCGCACTTATCACCAGTGTTGATCAATCTCCATTGTGTGTTGGACCGTGTACGACTCTTTCCTTGGGTAGCAAATACCAGGGTGAAACTAGATCGAAAAATTATGTACAACGGCCGAAAAATGGTTCGTGTATTTTAGACAGCTCAGACATAGCCTGAGCTCCTTGCGTCACCTGCTGAGTTGTGTAGGCAATTACATACTTGACATTCGATATACATTTATGGCAATCTGCTCATGCATCCTTTACTTTCCCCTCGACGGTTTCCGGACTGCAGAATGGGAGGGAGTGATTAAAGTAGTAGTAGATCTTCTACGTATTGCTACGTAGGTCTCAGGCTGAAAGTGGCCATTGCGGTAAGCCTCACAACGGTTTCGCCGACTAACGGTGGCATACTTCAATCTAGCCACAGACATAATGTGGCAGCGTTTGACCTAGACCGTGAGGGCATGATGAGCGTCTTCAGGTGACGCTAGTAGTGTGTATAGCATTGCTAAACTCCCTTAGCATTGCAGTGCACAGATTTGACACACACCTTGGCACACCTCCACTGTTGGGGTTTGGATGGCAACTTTTCGTTGCGCCTCACTACGAACCAGTCGAGATAGACGCAAGAGCTCAAAGAAAACGTTATCCACGTCAGCATAAGTAGAAGCGGTTGCCGTAGGTCGCCACCAGAATTGTCCAGCCGAGCCAAGACTCGTCTCGCCAGTTTCTCGCGAACGGTACAATTCGACCAAACGAGACAGTAGGTCCTCATCTTTACGGAGGATATTAGCAAGGCCATCAACAGCCACTTCACGCAAAGCTTGAACCCCGCCAGGGTCTCTTCCTTCGGAGTCCAGGCGGTGCTTGTCGAGGAAACCCTTCGCTTCCACCAGCCAATCCTGAAAACGATAGAAATACGCATGCACAGATGTTGTAGGGTGTGTGTATGTGAATTTATGTCAGCAGAGCAGAGTAATGCCGACTACAGATCGACCGGCGTGCGTAGAACAGCAGGTACACGCGAGTAGATGAATTCGCGTAGATAAATTCAACGAGTTCCCCATACACTACAGACTACATTCCTTAAATTCAACGAGTTCTCCATACACTACAGACTATACTCCTTAGTTTTGACTCGCCTTGTTGACATCAGACACCATGTGCACTTATGCAGCGCGTACATACGGGCTGAATGAAGTCAGATATATCTCGGGACTGCGAGTGAAGCAACAAAAGCCCAACATTGCTCTATTCTGTAATTGAGCGCGATGGAATGTTTTTCAGAAGCAAGGTGTGACGAACCAGTGGTAGATGCGAGGCATACTCGTTGTGCCCTAGGTTTTCGATTAAATCAACGAGGCGTGAATTTGACGACTCTTGGGACAGGTACTGTGGTATCCCATGCTAAGTGAGTCTTGTGTGCAGATTCTGGTCGGCAGCCACGTGTGTAGGTTGCTTAGGAACAGAAAAACAACTCATCTGTTGCTTAATCTGGTCGCGAAGGAGATTAAACCCACGGGCCTCACATAAACCTCGACCTTGACATCACCAATGCGTTGCTAACACCTAGAAAACAGGTAAAATCCGAGGATTGAAGGTGTTTCAAAGCAATACCACAACACTAGCCCACTCCGAGATGAGCCTTCCTTGCAGAAATGGGGAAACTCCGCGAAAATACGATTCCACGAACAAGACCATGGGCCGAAGATGCGGCTCGTCAAAACCCACTGCAACACCTCAGAACGGTGAGTCTTCAAAGCCGATGAAGAATACCAAGACAAAGGGAGAGAAAAGCAGCCTATCTCCACGGGAAAGGAGAAATATCAACAAACCCAACCGCCGTATTGCAAGCTGGGTGGGATCGGGGTGAGCGTGTAGATATACAACAACCCTAGCGAAGAGAAACGAGGCGAAGTGCGATCGTCGAACCAGAGAACACAACGATTGACATAGACCTGGGCCATAGTAGTAGTTTGCGCTGCCAATTGACCCAGATCGTCCCCGCTTCTCCGTCCTGCAGCCTCTGAACTACGTCCTGGCCCGACTACTTCCTCCGCCATGATGGCCGGTTTAGGCCCATCCCCTACGTCGACGCAGCTCAGGTATCCAACACGGCGCTCCACCAAACCAGCCGACGACAACGCCTGCCTACTACAGGCCATCATGCGCAACGCAACTCGGTCGGTTGCTTTAAACGATAGAGTACCAGAACGGTTGAATAGCACCCGCGCCCTCCTGCTGGAGCTGGCGGATGATGTAATCCTATCAGTACAGAGCACATGCGAACTGGTGGAGAACGATTCTTGGCAGACCCAACCTTGGGTGTGTACCCGAAGGCTTCCCCACGGCTGTGCTTTGGCCCACCTCGTAAGACGTCAAGGACTTTCCATCGGAGAAGTGGTGCGAGCAAGTGTAAGGCCGGCCACGGAGGCTCCCACCCGCGCTCAGGAGAAGGAGGGCTCTAAAATGACCGGGGCGCGGCAGCCGCAGTGATAGAGGCACCCACCGGTTCTCACGAGGAGGAGGCGGTTCGGGAGGTGGTACCAACGGTCGGCGTAGCGGGCCCGCCGGAAAAGGGAGCCGCGGGAAGGGCCGACACGGCCTCTTCAATTGGCGGTTAAGGGGGCGCTGGGACCACATGCAGAAAGGCGATAACTGTGCTGATAGTTCCAGCTCCTTGGGGGGCAACGAAGAGGGAGCTGTCCACCCTGAGTTTACTTTCGTGAGGGACAAGAGGCAAAATTGTCCCTTCTTTTGTCAACACAGCACGTCCGCAGATTACCAAGCTTCGGAGACCTCACCAAACCTATCTTACGTCGCCCGCGCTCGACGATCTGCGAAAGACGCCGGCGCCACAACTGCTAGCGCCAAGTCACCGTTGTAAACGACACGCGTACGTAGCCGTCGGCCTTCAATAGAAGGTTCGCGTAATAACCCTCCCTTTTTATTCCTCGTTAAACCCGTCGGAAGTCGCGCGAAATCTCCCTCACTCGGATAAATCCTCCCGGTCCGATGTCCTCACGAGTTGCTACGTGCTCCGTCCGGGAATACTACGTTCCTCGGCGTCGGTCGTTGGCAGGGAACACCCCCTCCAGATATCGGTCGTCCGTGCCACCACGCCTGAAATGCCTTCGACCGCCCCTCTCACCACCTTGATCGACGATGTGTTGGGACAGGTGCCACAAGCTCTCAAGGTTCAAGCCACGGGGCCCTGGGCATTTACTCTCGTGTTACCACTTTGACGCATCCATATCAGCCGCGTGGACACGGGGACGGCCTATATGTAGCGGCACGCGTTCGGTGTGTCTAACGAGACCCTAGTTTGCACTTTCAATCGGAATTTCTTGTAGTGTCGGCATCGACAGGCCCTGAGCGCCGTTAGGCCGCAGGGGTCGAGGTAGTGTTGGAGGGGGTTCGCCTGGCGGGTAACGAGCAATGCCACAACTCTTCGTCAAAGATATACGTGGGAGGTTCGGCTACCGAACAGCGGCCATTCGATCCTTTTGACTTAATTTCGATACGCTTTCCAGAACCTTGCAAACATTAAGGCACCAGCCATTTTATGCAAGTAATCGACTTTCATTGCGTGATTATTAGACAGGTAAGCGGTGATCCGCCCCATCGGGACGCCGGCCCGCTGGCAATGGGCTTGGTCAGAACCTTACGCCTCAGTACCAGAACAGGTGGATGACTCCCCCGATTTCAAGATCCCAATCAACTGTGAGCACGATGCAGGGGTTCAATGTTCAAGTGAAATTGTCACGAATGCGTTCCAGAAGCTAGGGAGTTGACCCCCCCCGCCCCCCACTCCGTCCGGCAGAGGAAGGTGGTGCAAGAGATACAGCCAGGGTCTACAATTTCCCCCACGAGCTCTTACCCCTACGCTTCTCCTGCCCGACCAACGTGTCGTCACAGGCCCTGGCCTCCGTGCGCTGATTGCAACGGTGTCAGTCGTAAAAACGCATCGCTAAACAAGACCTTTACATAGTTTTTAACGTACACAGTTGCGAATATTGATGCCTCCTAGATGCCTAGGCGGATCTTTGTGAACAACAACGACCACGCTGGGCCTGCACAACGACACCTACAACACACATTCGGGTCTGCTCGACGACACACCGCTGCATTGACCAGCCGAACTGCAACGCAATGGTCCGTCTGCCTCGTTGACAATCTGACTTGTCATGCTCCCCTCTGGCACGAAAAAAATGTATTTGTGTTTCTCCTGATGGATCCACTCTCAGCGACATGATGTGGAGTGGGAACCAGTACGTGTTTCGCCAGAACAGTACAAAGCCTTCGAGATACACGAAGAAGCTCGTGAAAAGATGCATTTTCTCTTATTCACAAAGTCGAAAATAAACGAGAACCACGTTACGCTTTTTTACCCCTTCAAGTGTTTTGTTTTAGGCCACCAGTTGACTAATACCAGGTACACATCACGAGATCATAAAAATTGTTTGCTTTTGTACAACCACTTCGGATACATATGTTTAACAGTTAGAAACCTCCGTGGCGAAAGCATCAATCCTTTGGTCATAGCCGTATTTTGATCGGTGCTGTATGCATGGTTTTAAAGCCTCCACACACAAAAACAGAGCCATCTTAACGGGTTTTCGACATGTTCGCGATGCTGGAGAAACTTGGAGCTCACGAAAACATCTTGTGCGTCATTTGTGGCTGCCTCCAACAACTTTCTGGTGCAATCAACGCCCTCACACCATCCGCCAGGATCGGGGCCAATTTATGTGGGTTGTTCCAGACAGTTTGGGTCTGTTACTGCCTGCAAGCGCAATCAACATCTTCAGTGGGGGGCAGTTTTTGTGACTACATAATTTCGACCATGTTCGACCACGGCACCCCAAAGTCGAGATGTAGATCTTCGTCGAGAAGGTACGCACGGCCACCTGGAGCGGATCACAAGCTGCCGTAGAGTAGGCGAAACACCGGGCCGACACATAGGCTCTCTGCTAAAGTGCAAAACAGCCAAAGGTCTAAATGCAGCTTGTTGAATACTGTTGAAACTGTCTGCACCCCAAGCAGTATACATAAGACCTGGTACGGTCACCACCAACAGACTTGGGGATGGCAGGGTGGAAACGATCCTGCGCGAGGTTGGACTCGCTGTATTTTCGTCTCGTGTTGTCCTGTTTTCGGTCCTGAATTCGCTGTTTTCCTCATTGACTATTCCGTCAACTATTGCTGTGTCGGTTGGAGCCATGTCAATGGGAACGCGAAGTTTGAAACGTTCCTTTGAAAAACAAAGCCGTCAAGAAACAGCCGAAGCAATTTTCGTACCGTCGCTGTGGAATAAAGTGAACATTGATTGATTTTGGTTTTTAGTTCAAACGGCTTCAGGGGGCGCACTTTTTTTTCTTCTCGTTGCAACTTGGGAACACGCTGACGAAAACCAGCTCGTGCGACGATAGACCTTCGATCTTGACAAAGACCCATCTCAGGGCCAACCTGCCTGGTGTAGAGCAAGGCCATCGACTGTAGATGACGGCCTCGGAGATATCAGGTGGATCCATGGTCTAGAGGTCGAGAGCTTGCCGGCGGCGTCTGACACTCATGTCCCAAACCAGAAAAAAAAAATGTTGCCACTGGAGACGGATCCAGAAAAACCATCATATGTTTTGTGCGCACCAGTGGTCAATTGCTTTTGTGTCATGCACTAGGCCAGCACCCGCCACGTATCACCGGTCATTGTGTGAACACGGTAACGCTGGGGTGGGTCGGACCCCCTGACGAGCGCACTCACTTTCAGACGTCATGAAGCATTCATTGGTTTCGTCGCTCGATGTCTGCCAAGGACTCAGAATCCCGCCGCTTCGAACAAATAAACTTTCGCCTGATTCTTTCTCAAGCCGATCTTGGCCCAACATCGGCCACAGAACTACTTTTCTAGGGGTTTTCATAATCTTTGATACTTTCGGTTTGAAGAATCGCCCTCATAGAAAGCTGTGCCTGAAAAACTATGGCAGGTGTATTTCGAAGTCAAACTTTTTATGGAAACTTTGAGCTTTCTTCGGCATTGATCTTCTTGGGGTCTTTCTTCGGTAAACCAAACTAAAAACGCGATAAAATATACCTTTCATGAGTCCCTATCGAACAATGCTTTCGCCAGCGGTAATGCTCCAAGTATCGTCCGCACCCCCCCCGCCTTTCGTGGACATAGCAGCGTACCGTACGTACCAAACACGAGCTTCGGAAATAACAAATTCCATGCTGCTGAGTAGATTTCGTTTCATAGCCCAGAGGGAAGTAGGCGCCCTCCCTTGCAGACCAAAAGCCCCCAATATCTTCAGGGTATACGTTAATCGGACTATACCGTAAAACGGCGTTCAGTTCAACCAAGGGGTACGATCGTCTTGCAGCCCTCGTTTTCCTCTCGACAACATTAAGGGTGCTAAAAGTCGAAAGTGCTAGTTTGGACAGGCTCTCGACGACGTCTTGACGAAAACGCCTTGTTCGGCATTGGCAACCTATCTGGTCTCGAAAACATAAGCACTGAATTAACAAACTCAACGCTCTTTACGATAGTGCGAGGTTTTGTAGTGGAGGTAGGGCCCGTTTTAAGGCTACGGGGGATCTTACCCGCCCCCTGCCCGGGTGACTCTATTTTTCAAATGTTTTACCGAAACACCAGATCGGGGGCGCTGTTCTGGCACGCTGCGTTTGCACGTTCGGCTGGTTCGTGCCTAGCAGAGATCGAGTGTGACCCCAACGAGCTTCATGACAGCGCGTTGGGATTTTCTTTCGTATTAGCGATCCGCGCTTTCTCAAAGAGGCCGACACCTTGTTTGACTTAGACGTGCTGCAGTTGTCGAAAAATATCGTTTTTTTTTTGTCGGCCTGAAAAAAATGGAATGAAAAGCAATTCTGAACTAAATGTTTGCACATCACGTTTGGACAGGTACAGCTCCTCAAAGTAAACTACGGTCATCAAATTGAAAAAACGTTCCAGATGAGGCGCGTGAGGGCTTCGGGTGTGCCAAACAGCAGTGCTAGGTAGCCGAAAGCGACTCATGAAGTGTTTCCGACAACTCGAAGTTTCTAGCCAGCAGCAGCACAAAACTATCCCGAAATCGCTGAAATATTTCGATTCACGCGCCGGAGCCTAATCCCGGTGAGTACATCCACGATGAAAAAACGGTTTTCACCAAGCGTTTGCTGTTCGCAGATGGATTATGCAAGCCTTCTCGTCATCAACCCGGAACGCCCGCGAGTCAAAAGTTGTTAAACACGCGAAGAGTCATCGTAGTGAGATGTTGGGCCGCAAAAATGTAAGAAAAGGGCTACAAAGGGCTACAAAGCTCTGGATTATTGTCTGTTTGCATCAATTGTTAGGAAACTTCGAAATACGGATCTTGGTTGCAATACTGTGTTTGGGTTCCAGACCAAATCTATGTTTCGTCGAAACGCCTACGCGCGCCTACATGACAACACATTCTTGAGTGACCCTCCGTGCCCTTGACGAGTAAGTTTTCCATTGAATTTCGAAAACAATTTTTTCGTTTGATGTAATTTGCATCTGATTCGTCGAAAGGTGAATCACCAAGCAGGCATTTCCGAGTAAAATTGAATAACACCGACTCCCACAAAAACCATTTTTGGGGACTTTTATCTTGCTCTTCGCGTTATTCCGTTTGCAGAGTTTGTCCAACCCGACGTGGTATGCTCTATGAAACCGAAGCAAGCCGCGGTGAACATGAGCCGCGTCGTAGACTGCTTCAGAGGCGAAATCCATCATTCCTGAGAGGAAGGGGCACCGGAGCGGTCGCAACGCAACGTCCGACGGCCCCTAGCACACAGTAGAGCACCCGCGGCATTTAAACAGATCGCAAGGCCATCGCAAACCCAGCTTTCCATCTCTCTGTTCTCTCCAACCCACACGAGCAACGACCAGGTCACGACTTCGCTCAGACGTTCGATCGCTGTACCCCTGTCGCTGCTGACCGCGTGGGGCTTCGGGGCACCCAAGATTTCTCGAAAGCGATACTCGTAGCCTTTTAGCCGGTGCCGGCAGAGATAATCTGTCGCTGACCGCGGCGACCCGGGGAGGACTCGGACCGTCCCTCGCGTCATTGGTTGCCCTCGGGTGTCCGTAGTCCCTTTTGCGTTCTTCGGTTTTTTAACACAGTACGCCATTCCTCGATGTGACCGGACCCAAAAGTCATTGTTACAGAATTATATTCGATTACGATCCATTTTTATTTATTACGTTTTTTATTCATTCATTTATACGGGTCGAGGCATGCCATCCTTATTTCAGAGATGGCATTGCAGTTGCAAAACAGAAATAAATACAATACGTTTTCAAACGACAGCAGTACGTCTTTTTCATGGTCGAAGGGGCTTCTTTCAAGAGTATACACGGTCACAGAGAACAAATACACTTTAATACGCAGCGACGCAGGATCCGTCAACCTGCAGCCGCAGAACCGGCAACCAGCGTACCCGTACCAGGTGTCTGCGCGGCTGTTGTGCGCACTGTCACTTTTGGGAATCGCCCGAACTGCGCGTTTGTTTGTGGTATGTCTGTGTTCTGCTACTTTCTTGAGCTTGGTTGCGGAGATATAATTTTTTTTTCGGCCTGAAATGTAGACTTGGTAGAGAGATACATTGATTGATTGACTGGGGGCACAGAGGAGGGCCCAGCGAAAACAATCCTGACTACAAGACTTTGGTAATCGAGCCGCTATGTGCAGTGTCATGTGTTCAACTTCTGTAAGACTACCCGTATCGTGAATGAATCAGCAGAATAACTGCTGTTGTGGTTAGTATTATGTCTTGATAGACGAATTCCATAAGACCACGGATTGGATAGATATATACAGTGAACCGAAGCGGTCGTGTACGTATGGGATTTTGATGTGTTTTCCATAGGATACAATAATCGTTGAGTTGGCGTTGTTTTTACCATTACGACATGCGAAAACACCTATCTGTACGATGTTTTTCTTGGTGTAGGAGGCTCAGTGTCTTCGCGGCAAGCTATGCTAATAGTATGGAGAAGACAGCAACAATAATACCCCCTTGAATCTTACTTGATTCAGTACTCCGTTATTAAGATTTGCCCTTTTTTTTCTTGTTGCCTTTTTGTCGATATTTCGGGGTCGAAGGAGACAGTAGAGCCTGTGTTGACGAGCAACTTTTTGTATCGTAATTGGACCAAAAAAAATGAAGTTGATTTGATTTGAACATAATTTGTTGAAGAGTATGACTTTGGGTCCTGTCGAGGTGTCCTCGTAGCGGGTTTAATTCCTATAATCGGAAAGCGCACAATGGTCAACCAACGCTCACGGCAACCGACGAGGCGAGCGGCGGCCCGCGTCCTCCCCGGGGCACCGCGGTTAGCGGTATATTATTTCTGCCGGCGCCGCCGAGAAGGCGATCGCTCTTGGGAGGTATTGCGTGGCTGGCGCAGCCCCGAAACCCCACGCAGGCAGCAGCGACGGGGATACAGCGATCGAAGTCTGAGCGAAGTCGTGACCTGGTCGGTGCTTTTGCTTTTTTCTAGGGAAAGAGGGATTAAAAACTGGGTTTGCGACGGCGTTGTAATTTGTCTAGGCGCCATGGATGGTCTACTCTTTGCTAGGGGCCGTCGGACCTTGCGCTGTGGATCTCGCCTCTGAAGTAGTCGACGACACGGCTCAAGGTTGTGCGGCTTTCTTCGGTTTCAAGAAGATGTCACGTTGAGTCGGACAAACTCCCGAAATTTAATCTCACGAAGAGCAAAAGAAGTCGGGAAAGACTTCTTCTTGAATTCATTTTTGTTCGTTTTTTTTTTTTTTCAAAACACCTGCTTGATGATTCAACTTCGATCAATTTATATACAGTAGATGCAAATCGATACAAACGAAAAGAATATTCACGCAATTCAAATATAAAAATCCTCGTTAATACAGGCCATTAATGTATACATTTCCCACATCTTCGTTGTACCTGGTCTTTTACTTCTGCCTGAGCCATGACCGCTACGAAATTCATCCACTCGCCCTCGCGCGGAAGCCATACCCCATACCCAGTGCGCGAGTCATTCCAAGAGGACCGACGCTACATTTGTTTCACATCTGACCTTTTCGGCCGGGGGGAAGTATCAGACAACCATCTCCTCCGCGGAATAGCGCGTTTGAAATGGTATAAACGTGAAGAGACTCTTTCGCTACCCCCCGTCGACGCGCATACCACGGCGCACATGATATACCACCGACCTATGAGCTCTACGGAGGGTTATTAGCGGGGCGTACTGAATGAACTACGTGTACGTATACCCTCCACACAGGCGGCCGGGAAAAACGCTTTGGAGACGTTGAACGAAACGTAGCACATCATGTATGCATTTATATCGAAATGAGAGGTATTATTGTCGACACCATGTGGGGTTTGTCAGGGTTTATCATGTCTCCACAGGAAGGTGCTACTCATACAAACAGAACATGTTACACTTGACCTATTCACGCTGGTCAAAATCGACCAGCGGCGCGAAAATCGACTGACAACAAGCGTGTCGCGCTCGCTGTAACTTCAGCATACGAAACACAACAACAACTTGCTCAGGGTAACGTTCAAAGCTTACCAACGTGGGCCAATAAAGTTTGTTTTTTTTAAACGTTGAGCGATCGTGTTTTTTCGGCCGGCCGGGGGACGGGGGATAGGAGGGGATGCGAGTATTGGTCACAGGTACAGGTAGCTAGTGAAAACAAGCCAAACCACACGCAACAAGCGATGCCTTTGGCCAACCGCAGGGCTCTTCGAGTACGGTTTTCACTTCGCGTTATTACTGCTGTATTAATAGTCTTTAACCGATTTTGCCCAAAACATGCCTTCTTTACCCGTCGTCGCCCGAAACATGCATTATGCAGCTTGCAAAGTTGAGCATCAACCACTCAACCGGTCGATTTCGCTGCGTACGCCGCGTGATCATTTCAGTGATGCGCCCGGCTCCCGGCTCGGATTTTTTTAATCAGCGCCAGCAGCAACTAGACAAAGGTGTGGCCGCGCAATTGGTAACTTGCGCATAGTTGCGACATATACTATACGTGTTCGCGGCAGTACTCTCGTACGTGCCCAATTTTTAAAACTATTGCCACACAGAGTGATGAACTTTGGCTATCTTCTGCGAAACACGGGTAGATACCACAGCATATGCTACATGTATGTACGTGACATACGGTATGGTTTCGTCCGTGAGCACAAAACCCTCACCGTCTCAGCATCACTTCTCTCGACGTCAACGAGGAGATCGCCAGCTCCCACCACCCCCGCAGTTTGATCCTGTTGTTGTGGATGCGGCTCGGGAGTTGGTCCACCAGCACTTGGGGCCACTTCCCCGTCGTTTTGGTTCCGATTCTCTATCGGGCTGGCTTCTTTCAGAATCACGTTGTTGTTGTCCACAGAACGATGATGATTCTCCCCGAATCCCGCACAGCTGTTGTTGTCCTGCTTCTCCTCCATGAACCTATCGGTGCTGCGTGAGGCCAGGTGTTTGTGTCAACAGCGATCGTCTCTACCCTTCCGTGGGGAAGTAGTGTTCGTCGTTTGTGGTGAAACAAATGTATATATGTGTGTATCATTCAACGAACGAGGTAGAATAAAAATATATCACAGGTGCAAGTTATCTGGCACTCCAGTTAGGCAAAAAAACAAACCATATCGGGTGCCCGGTACCAAGAATATATTAGTACCGCTGTACGTGGTACCTGGCGTGTGAGCACCACCTGTGTGGTCCTACGTAGGGCCATCCGGGTACCCGGGTGCCTGTACTTGCACCAGTAGGTAGGTCCTGAATTACTGTACCTTGTATGTGTCACATACGACTTCGATACGATAACCACGTACCAGGTACACAAGATCGCATTTTTTCACGCCTCGGATAACGTAACACTTAACGTTTTATGTTAATGTTAGGCGTTAGCGAAAAAAACGTAACGTTACGTTACTACGTTAACTACTTTCCGGATTTTGTGATAACATAGTGTTAGTGTGTTATGATATTGGCGGGCGATCGCGTAACATTATGTTAGAGTGTTACCTTGATCTCTTACTGACCGCAGTATATGTGCTACGGTATTAGGGCATGCAGCCCATAGCGAGTAACACTATGTTAGCGTGTTAGCGGAATTCCTGGTGACTATTGTAACACACGTTGAAGGGATAACGCAAACGGTCAATTAAACGTTAACATTATGTTACCATGTTAGCGACATCAGCCCTTGGCGAGTAACGTTATGTTAGTGTGTCAGCGGGATTCTTCGTGCTACCGTAACACCCTTTCGACGGATAACGTACACGGCCAAATAAACGCGTACATAACACTATGCAAACATCGATTTTGGACAGTTACATTGCGATCATACGAAAGGCTGAGTACCACTGCCACCTACCCCCCGCACGTGTCGCCGGTGGTGGTGGTGGTGGTGCTGTTGCTACCGCTGCTGATACCTCTGCTGTTATGTTTGCTATCTGCCTGACCCGAGGCGTACGATCTGAAACAACGGCCTGTACTGTTTGTCGGGTGCATGCACAAGCGTATGTCAAGCTTTTACAGAACGGAGATGTTCGGAGTGCTCACGTACTTGGTGTATGGATTCATGTGTAACGGTATTTGGGAGTTCCACAGAGGAAATATGTGTGTTTCTGTGTGGAACGGTCAGCGGGTTGGGACGTATCTTATCCGCCGCTTTCTCACTTCTTCTTCTTGTTCTACTTCTTCTTGTTGTGTGTGTACTTCATGTTCTCCCCCTTTCTTCCTTGTCTTGTGTATTCTAAGCGATAATATATATATATACCCTGGAGGGGCTGAGGCTTCTATGAACTGACTCAGGCTTGGCCTATCACATCAGTGAGTGCATCGAACACGCTAGCGATCTGTTCCAATTGGACGCGCTCGCTGATTGGGGCTTGCTGGGAGAGATACATGTTTCGGCTCTGAGTGGAAGCGAGATGGCCACATTCGGCACAGGGGAGATCCGATGCAAAAGGTGGGAGCGGACTGGTCACGCCCTACCGCAGTGTAGGGCGGTGGTGCAACTCATGGACGCTCCCACCGCTCCATACCTACTTCGACGCTGGAATGCTGCCTCCTGGCTACCACTACATCGATTACAGTCGTGTCCTCACCAGTGCCGAGCTGGCATCCCTGCCACCGCAGCAGTGGGTCGCAGATCGGAGACAACGACAACTGGGGCAGCAACACCAGCAGCAGCAGCAGCAACACCAGCAGCAACAGCAGGAGCAGCAGTGGCTCGAGCAACAGTTTCAACAACAGCAGCAATACAAGCAGCTGCTCGAGAAGCAACGGCAGCAACTCGAGCAGCAGAGGCTCGACCAGGAGCAGCAACGGCAGCAGTTCCTCCAGCGCGTGCAGCAGCAGCAGCAGCAACACCAGCAGCAACAGGAGGAGCAGCAGTGGCTCGAGCAACAGTTTCAACAACAACAGCAATAAATACGAGAAGCAGCTCGAGAAGCAATGGCAGCAACTCGAGCAGCGGAGGCTCGACCAGGAGCAGCAACGGCAGCAGTTCCTCCAGCGCGTGCAGCAGCAACAGCAGCAGCAGCGAGAGCCTTTGGGGACGACTGCTGTGGCCGCGGGAGGTGCAAACGGGCAGTTCGCATGCCAGTATATTTCTGCTTCTTTTACGCCGCCTGCGGAACGCCGAGCAGATGGTTTCTCGAAGAGTACGTGTGGAAATGGGAGCGAGGGAGAGAGAGAGAGAGAGAGAGAGAGGAGGTTGATGGAAGGCTGGAGTACAACACGCGGGCGGTGCAGAGGCAGTTGCCCGGTGAGACAGAGCGGAATGCTCTTCCAAGCCGGCCGACTATCGCCGCGGGAGGGATTTCCCCGAACGCGAGAAAATATGTGCCAGATGGTACACACGGCGCGGACGTAATTGAGTATAACACGCGGGCGATGCAGAGGCAGTTGCCCGGTGAGACTGAGCTGAATGCTCCTCCAACCTTGTCGATCATCGACGACGCGGGAGGGACTTCCCCGCGCGCGGGAGAGAGCGCACCAGAGGGTACGCGTGAACAAGGAAACCTGCTTGGCCGGCAGGAGCCGTCGCCTACGAAAATAGGCGAGACATCACGAGGGGTTGCAGGCGATACGCATCGGAGCAAGTACGGCATCGCTGTTGTGCTTGCACCCGAGGAGGAGCCGTCCGACGAACCCGGTACAGAAAACAGCGTGGAGGAAATGAGGATCCCCGAGGTGATGGAGGGGTGTCCGGAGCCGAGGACGGCCACCGTGAGGCGGAGAGCAAGGCGGGAGAGGGGCAATGGAGGGAGAGCCCGCATGGCTGACCGAGGGTGGCAGAGCAGGCTGCGTCGGAGGACGAGAACGAAGCGGACACGAGTTAAAGAGAAGGAGAAGGAGACCGAGAGTTGGAAGCTGGGAGCTTGATGGAAATTACAGGTTGTATTTTAGTTTTCTTGGTTCGTTCCGTTTGGTTGGATGATTTGGTTTTGCTGTACCGCACGCGTATTGTTTTTGGGCCGACATTTTGAGATACGATGGATTTGTTTTTTTTGTCAGAGGTATGTTTTTGATGACTGCTGTACCTTGCCCTCCCCCGGACGCCCAACCCCCCCCCCTTGCGCGTTGTTGAGGTTGATCCGTTTATGAGTGAATCAGTGCTTGGTAGGGTATGCGATGAGCGTCAGAGGTAGCTTTGCGGTAGCCTACAGCCGGTCTCGGACAAGTGTAGCTATATTACTGCTGTGCTGTTTCTTTGCGTTGATATTTTGAGCAGGACACGAGTGACGAGGAGAATCGTTTTTTGTCGTGTGCTTGATCCCTATTTGATGATCCTCGAAATTAGGATATTTAGCACTAAACCAAGTCATTTGTGGTAAAATACGAGTGCATCTAATTTACGGGTATTTCTATTCAAGTGATCTACGTGTAGATTAATGGTTGATGACATGATAGTTGATAGCTGAGTGCGTCAGTTCTGGAATTCTGTTTTTTTTAGCCTATGATACTGGTACGTACATGTACGGCCGCAGCAAGAGGCGGCAGTACGGTGTGTTTTATGCATATGTGATCGGTAACAACCTGGCGTGCTCCGTCCCGGCATTGTAGCGATGCGAGGGTCTATAGTCATGATAGAAGAGTGGTCATGCATGACATCGAGTACCTACACCCCCTCCCCGCTCCCCCTGCTGTTTGCAAGGCCAAGTATGGGCACAAGGGGGACCATACAGTGTTACATTATACCCGTACTGGGTTTCTCAAGTTTATGGATTTCCCGAGTTGAGGAATCGATCGTGATTCATGAGTGGTGCTTTTTATCCCGTTCCGTTGGGCCTGGAAGACTGCTGTACGTAGCAGGAAAGCTGAAATATTTGGAACTACCATATAACATTATTATACTGAATACGTATCTTTTTTTTTATTTATTTATTCTTTCATCATCACTTTTACTTTCCAGCCCACTCGTAGGAGGTTTTACCCTGGACGATCTTCTGGACAAGCCGTGGTCACAGGTGTCGTCCCTTCTCCCCCCCGGTACGTGCCTTTAGTTTTTATCGCGCGTAGGGTTCAGCATTCCCACTGCTTGTCGATTTTCATCGAATGTACAGTTAACTCACGCTCTCGCTTTCCGCTAATCAATTTTATCCAAGAAAAAGTCCCTATGAGCATTCACTCGGTGAGACTCGAACTCACGAAATTGATCTTGATAGGCTCGCGGACCACCTACCAAGCCACCGGGGACGGCGAGTGGCTTTTACGTACGTAACGCGGAATTGAAATCTGTAGTATACTAAGTCGACCGCACTAAACTGGGGCGTTATTTCAGAGACGAAATTCTGGGTTTTTGTTGCCATTTGACTGGATTTAGTGTGTCCCCTGTAGAGAGGCTATATCGGATTGGTGTTTGATTGAGATGGAGGACTGCAGTACTATATAAATGATGCAAGGATTCGATTGATTGTTTTCTGAGATTTTGAGGAGTTGCTTTGTGGGCTTTTCTGGGCTTGGCGGGCTTGATCTTTCTGTACAGTCGAGATTTGAGGAGTTGATTTCTGTTTTTCTCCGATTTATTTTTTTTCGGGTTTTGAGCAGCTGTTCTTGTGGTAATCTGGACCAGAAAAGAGGGGACGCCAGCAGGGTGGATCCCTTTTCGGGAAAGCCTCCTTGTTGTATGGGGAGACAGTGATTGAGTATCACTCCGTGAGCGATATCGCAGCTCTACAACAGCACGACAAAGTAGAAAGAGGCTACCGTAGGAAAAAAAACAGAGCTTATGACGAATGCAGCGATCGCTGCGGCGGCCGCCCCGCTCCCTTTTCGTCGGGTGCGGAACTGGCTGAAATGCAAAGAAAGGAGGACCTGAAATCCGGACCTGTCCCATGTAGTGCTGACTGTGGAGTACGACAAGAGCATCGGCCCGCGCCAGAAGGAGCCGGGCGCCGGCGTCGGACGTCGGAGCGAACTGGGACCACGAAGAGCTCAGCGCCTCGCGAGACCCCGGTGGAGTCGATATTAGTTTGGTGGCTTCTGAGCGTGTAGTGTAACCACGAACGAGGTTTTACTGCGATGATAAATCCCTCTGCTGCTGTACGAACGGAAAGGTTGTTTACTGCTGCTGTACGAGTACGTAATCAGTTCCCACGTTCTGGTTTCTTCGAGAGGGCGAGCGGCTGCAAATCTTTCGCGTAAGATATCACGTCCAACCGACCGTTTGGTTTTTCTCATGATAAGTGAGTGGGTACGAGAAGACGTATGAAGAACCCCAGTGCACGCCTCACACGAACCTGGCAACACAAGCACGCAAACACACCCACACACGCGCGTTGGGTATAAAAGTCGCCTTGCTTTGGGAGAATCCGCGTCGAGCATCGGCTCTTTATTTATCATGTATTTCTCCTCTTCCAAGCGTACTCTATACATTTGAATAGGTTTGACGTGATCCCCTCGTCTCTTTTTTTGTTTTTGTTTGCTTGTTAGGTTTTGTTTTGTTGCAACTCGTACCACTACTACTGCTGTGTACCATGTACGAGTAGCATCTGGTCCATACGTACGCTGACTTCGCCTTTATGTACCGGTATATACGTCGTGTGCCCTCCGATATATACTATATTGGTCATTGGGACAGCTGTGAGATCCAGTGTTTCGTCGAAACTCATCTTTGCAAGCTGGGAATGATACTTCGTTCGCGCGTACTCAGGGGTTTTGTTTGGCCTCATGCCCGATATATAATTAACTCTTTCTACGAGGGAGACCAAATCTGAAGCTGCAGAATTCAAGGAGTGGGTTATTATTATCCCAACACGTACCGAATGGTTCATGGGTCGTTTGTTCGGTGATACAGCAGTTCATCAAATGTCCGCTTTCGTTTACCTACACCGCTTCCTTGTCCATCGCATGCATGACATACGTATGTTCGTGGTCTATTTCGGGGTTCTTGGCCAGACCGCAGTTTGAAGTGAAACGCGCCGCCGTCAATCGTGTGCAGGAACGTTTTTATTATGAGTATACGTACCAGGTACGCATATCGACGCGTCCGAGCCAGACGAAAGCTCCAATAACATCGAATAGATACTATTAATGGGTATATACCGGCGTCCCCGGTGGCTTGGTAGGTGGTCCGCGAGCCTATCAAGATCAATTTCGTGAGTTCGAGTCTCACCGAGTGCATGCTCGTAGGGACGTTTTCTTGCATAAAATTGATTAGCGGAAAGCGCGAGAGCGTGAGTTAGCTGTACAATCGATGAAAGTCGACGAGCAGTGGGAATGCTGAACCCCATGCGCGATAAAAACTGAAGCCACGTACCGGTATGTCTTATCTATTTTCGAGCATGTACTTTCTTTCAGAACGAACAGGTCCGCTCCAACCAAGCATGGTATGTACGTATACGGAACCTGTTCGTACGTACATCACTTTCATGAAGTATGATACGAGGCGCGTGGTATCGGTTGCTATTACGCATCAGAGCTGATGGGTTTTCCAGCGGGAGTTATCCCGCGGTTTTGGGCGGGATTCGGGATTTCCCCGTGGCCCAGTGACACATGTGAAATCTCGTCTCCGCACCTCGCACAAACGAGCCCCGCGAAAATTATTATATCCCGTTCCCGCCCCCACGCATTCTATGACGAATCCCGTTCCCGCACACACGAGTCCCGTGAAAATACACATATCCCGTGCCCGCACAGACACGTCCCGCAAATCCAGGATACGCCAAATCCCGTTAATAAAGTTCGCACATGCTACGAATTCAACCCGACCCGCCGATGACAGCACTTTGACAGGGTATGCACGTACATGTGTCGGGTTCCGAGTTCAACCCATCCCGGGGAGTACCGCGGTGGCCGGAGCCCGCACTGACAATCCCCTCTAATCCAATCGTGGCTACTGCTGTAGGTCGTATACCACCCATCCAGTCGAATCCCGTAGTTGTTGTCGAACCTGCCTGGGGGAGTCCCCGCTGTGGCCAGACTCAACGCCCATACCAATACTGCCGTGAAAGCCTGGAGTATCTGATTCCCATGGGATTTGGCCTGGGAATCGAAAATGAGTCCCGAGAAATGCCCTGGTAGTACGAGTTCATGTGTGTACGAACAACTGTTTACCTGGTATATCATACGTACTGTGGATACTACGGTAGTTACACATGCACGAGTATAATACCACGAATCACAGAGCAATTGAATCGTGGATGGACTTCGGCCGTAGACGCACAGCCGAAATCAATATGTATTCGATCTGCAGGAAGGCGCGGGGGGCATGCGGACCAGTGCCAAGTAGTACGAGTACGAGTATATCTATGTACGAACAACTGTTTACCTGGTATATCATCATACGTACTGTGGATACTACGGTAGTTACACATGCACGAGTATAATACCACGAATCACAGCGCAATTGAATCGTGGATGGACTTCAGCCGTAGTCGCACAGCCGAAAATTAATATGTATTCGGCCTCCAGGAAGGCGCCGGGGGCATGCGGACCGAGTGCCAAGTATATACCTGGTATCATACACAGGTACAGGTATGCCCGGTGCACTCTTCTTCTATAATATGACAGCAGGCAGCCATATAATACGCGCACTCCGATGTCAATAGGAGCGGACAGCACCCCCACCCCCCCCCCCACGAGGCCTTTACCACCCGGGGTCGCCCTTTCGCACTAGGTATGCGTTGGAGATCAGGAGACACCAGAGAAAGCGACCAAAACAATTATCTCGATTAGTGTATCAATCGCCTGCATACAGCAGTACGAGCAACGTGAGCGCCCAGCGGCCCTATTGTACGACCCCTTGCACTGTGACTCAGGCACCACATTGTATCACCCCCAATCACGCGGGCCCGTGGAAATGCTTCTTTATTTATCATTTTCTCGTTTATTTATTTATTTAGTTTACTTGACTTAATTTGGTTTGATGTACCTCGTTTGGCTCTCATTGCACGTCTTCGTATACGGTCCCTCCGGGTTTTAAGCTGTTGACCCGAGAAAACTGCTGTCAACGGAAGAACACTCGTGTGAGGTCGGGGTCAAAATCCCTTTAGGCACCTTGGTCATCGCAAAAAGCGCAAGAGCTCGAGTTCGCAAATTCGTTGAGAATCGACGAGCAGTGGGAATGAGGAATCCTGCGGGAAAGGGAAGCTACCTGCGACCACTGCTTGTCTACAGAGTTGGAAAGTCAAAGTGATGCGCTATAAGAGGTACCCTGGGTTGGTTACCTGATCGATCCTTTACCCCTAAAGCAAAGCAGGTAACACCTTCACTTGTGTCGTCGTCGACAGGACACGGGTTCGAATCTCACTTTGAACACATCTCCCTCGTTCCCCAGGTATTGAAACGAATCGGGTAAGTCAACGTACGGCCAGATACGGTACTGACGTCCCAAGGACCCCGCCGTTCAGAGGGGGGGGAGTGTTGTAAGGGTTACCTTGGGCTGGGTAATCGATCGGTCTTTTACCCCTATAGCTTAGCAGGTACCACGTTCACAGATGATTAGAGGAAAGGTACGGCGGTGGTCAGGGATATATGGCGTGAGGTTGACTGGTCGTGTCACGATTACTGTAAATGCTTTATACATGGCACCAGTTCACTTTATATATTTATTTCCTGCGGTTATATTTTCGGCTCCAGAGTTGGAGCCTGTCCTGTGACCACGGACTGAAGACCTTGGACATTAGTTCATGTGAGAACAACAACGACAACGTTGTCATAAACCGTCACACCTCTATCGTCGACTGCCCTTTCGGAAGTGCTGAATATCACGGCTGTATACGGGGACATAAACGCGCCCAGCGTACAATGCAGCGGCGAAAATCGAAGTGTCAACCATTCAATCGGCCAAAATCACCGCCGGCGGACCTGTAACAAATTGGTCGCACGCACAGCGAATGCACGTGTAACGATGTTACACTTGGCATCGACCACAGAATCGCTACGACAGCGTACAAATAGGGCTGCACGTACCTTCGTTTCGCCGGGGCGTAGAGTACATACCTGGTAGTAAAAGAAGAACGGGCTGCTCAACATGAAAACGTACCCGAAACACTCCTCAGTACTGCGGGCTACACTCGATTATTTCTCACCAGGTATGCGCGAGCGGGTACTATCGTTCGATGAAATTTTAACGAATAAGCGCGCCCGAAACCACGCAGCGGGCGAAGTTGAGTGTGAACCATTTAATCGGTCAAAGTCACTGCTGGCGTAGCTTCAATGCATTTACCCAATACGACGGCGTAAAGGCTATCCCTCGCGAGTGTTCAGCGTCCACATCAAAATGCATTCCCGGAACGTTCGTGAACGCTGTGTACCGAATTCGGCCCTCTTGTACTTCGTTCGGAGGGTACATACGTTGCAGTACAGCAGCACCCCTGCGCAAAGGTTCTCTGCTAAGAAGTTTGTGGCCAGCGCCCACTGGTGACGGTATATCAGGCACTCGGCAGTATATACATCACGACTAATGACAGACCCACAGCAAGTATATCTAAGGTCCCAGCCTCGACGCATATATATGACGGCCCAAGGGTTACGCACCGATTAATTCGACAACGGAGGCTGGGCGTCAAGGCCTGACCGCGCCCGCAGGGTTACACCCCCGAAGGGGAAGACAAGCGACGGCTGCTCGGCAGTACGGCCACAGCAAGAAAGCAGGGTTTAATCCCCGACGAACACGGTGTAGTGCAACGGGTTGGACCCCCCGCGGTCGAATTCGACGGGTTGAATCCCCGGACCGCGACTACCGTAGTAGATATTAGGGAGTAGGCACCATGGCATGTTGAGGTGCTTACCCCTGCCAATTCGATAGCGAGCGATGCGATAGTGACTAGGGAAAACGAGCGACGGCTGGTTGGCACTACGGCCACAGCAAGCAAACAGGGTTTAATCCCCGACGAACGCGGTCGAATACGACGAGTTGAATCCCCGGACCGCGACTACCGTAGTAGACATTAGGGAGTAGGCATCGTGGCACGCTGAGGTGCTTATTCCTGCCGATTCGATAGCGAGAGATGCGATAGCGAGCAGGGACAAACGAGCGACGTCTGGTTGGCTCTACGTCCACAACAAGCAAACAGTGTTTAATCCCCGACGAACGCTGTCGAATACAACGAATCCCCGGACCGGGACTATTAGACATTAGGGAGTAGGCGCCGTGGCACGTTGAGGTGCTTACCCCTGCCAATTCGATAACGAGAGATGCGATAGTGAGAAGGGACAAACGAGCGACGGCTGGTTGGCACTACGGCCACAGCAAGCAAACAGGGTTTAATCCCCGACGAACACGGTCGAATACGACGAGTTGAATCCCCAGACCGCAACTACCGTAGTAGACATTAGGGAGTAGGCGCCGTGGCACGCTGAGGTGCTTACTCTTGCCGACTCGATAGCGGGAGATGCGATAGCGAGCAGGGACAAACGAGCGACGGCTGGTTGGCACTACGGCCACAACAAGCAAACAGGGTTTAATCCGGGACGAACACGGTCGAATACGACGAGTTGAATCCCCGGACCGCGACTACCGTAGTAGACATTAGGGGGTAGGCGCCGTGGCACGCTGAGGTGCTCACTCTTGCCGACTCGATAGCGAGAGATGCGATAGCGAGCAGGGATAAACGAGCGACGGCTGGTTGGCACTACGGCCACAGCAAGCAAACAGGATTTAATCCCGGACGAACGCGGTCGAAGACAACTGGTTGAATTCCCGGACCTCGTCTACCGTAGTAGACATTAGGGAGTAGGCGCCGTGGCACGTTGAGGTGCTTACCCCTGCCGATTCCATCACGAGAGATACGATAATGAGAATGGACAAACGAGCGACGGCTGGTTGGCACTACGGCCACAGCAAGCAAACAGGGTTTAATCCTCGACGAACGCGGTCGAATACGACGGGTTGAATCCCCGGACCGCAACAAGTAGACATTAGGGAGTAGGCACCGTGGCACGCTGAGGTGCTTGCTCCTGCCGATTCGATAACGAGAGGTGCGATAGTGAGAAGGGACAAACTAACGACGGCCAGTTGACACTACGGCCACAGCAAGCAAACAGGATTTAATCCCGGACGAACGCGGTCGAATACAACGAGTCGAATCCCCGGACCGCAACTAGTAAACCTTAGGGAGTAGGCACCGTGGCACGTTGAGGTACTTACTCCGGCCGATTCGATAATGAGAGATACGATAATGATAATGGACAAACGAGCGACGGCCAGTTGGCTCTACGGCCACAACAAGCAAACAGGGTTTAATCCAAAAAAACAAAAACAAAAACAAAAAAAACAAAATCGTTGTACGATCGAGGTTAACCCTATTTTCTGGAGCTCCTCACTTAAGGAGCTCCATACTACCCTACCCTAAAACTGAAACAAAACAAAAAAAAATCACGTTGAATCTCGATGAATACTCCCATGGCCCAAGTATATTAAAACGTCAATTTCGAAACAAGATTGTCATTCCGACGATTTTGGGCTAAGGAACCCCCGTCAAGCAGATTTTTGTTTTTCTTTAGCGGAAATGTTTCACTTCTAACGTAGAACGCGTCCGAACGGGGTCGAATACACCGGGTGAATCCCCGGACCGCGACTAGTAGACATTCGGGAGTAGGCACCGTGGCACGCTGAGGTGCTTGCTCCTGCCGATTCGATAACGAGAGGTGCGATAGTGAGAAGGGACAAACTAACGACGGCCAGTTGACACTACGGCCACAGCAAGCAAACAGGATTTAATCCCGGACGAACGCGGTCGAATACAACGAGTCGAATCCCCGGACCGCAACTAGTAAACCTTAGGGAGTAGGCACCGTGGCACGTTGAGGTACTTACTCCGGCCGATTCGATAATGAGAGATACGATAATGATAATGGACAAACGAGCGACGGCCAGTTGGCTCTACGGCCACAACAAGCAAACAGGGTTTAATCCAAAAAAACAAAAACAAAAACAAAAAAAAAAAAACAAAATCGTTGTACGATCGAGGTTAACCCTATTTTCTGGAGCTCCTCACTTAAGGAGCTCCATATCCTACCCTAAAACTGAAACAAAACAAAAAAAAATCACGTTGAATCTCGATGAATACTCCCATGGCCCAAGTATATTAAAACGTCAATTTCGAAACAAGATTGTCATTCCGACGATTTTGGGCTAAGGAACCCCCGTCAAGCAGATTTTTGTTTTTTCTTTAGCGGAAATGTTTCACTTCTAACGTAGAACGCGTCCGAACGGGGTCGAATACACCGGGTGAATCCCCGGACCGCGACTAGTAGACATTCGGGAGTAGGCACCGTCGCACCTTGAGGAGCTTACTCCTGCGGGCGGTTCTGGCCATGCGGCCCCAGTAAGCACGCTGGGGTCAATCTCCAACGCGCACGAGCGAGCACGTTGGGTTACACCTCCGAGCTGCTATCGGTACGACGGCAGCCCACCGCAACTCACATACTCGGTCAGCCCTAGGTTACAACCCCGATCACGGAAATAGGGCTAAATCCCCGACACGTTTGAGCACAGGGTGACATTACGGTCACCACGAGCGAGCAGGGTTTGTCTTCCAACCATGCAAGGTTATTACGTACACTGCGGTCTCACGGTTCAACCCCGGTGGACAACTACGCGCGAGGCATCGACGAACGAAACCGTGCTGACGCGAACCACCATTTCGTAGTGGAGTATACTCTCTGAGTAAAAAATAAATAAAAAAATAAAAAAAAATGGGTTTTAGCCTATTCAAGGTGTACGTACCCGGACGCGGGGTCAAACATTCAGCGGCCGTGGGCGCCGTTGGACCGGAGTTTTTTTTTTTTGCTAAGAAAGCGCGAGAACCGCGAGGAACAATAAGGACGGTACGATCGATGGAAACCATGCCTGCCTAAAAACGACGGGGATTCGTGTATCGTATGGCGGTTCAGGAGAGCGAGGACAGCGGGGCGTGTTTGTGGCCGGAATAGCCACGAGAGCGATGGCGACGGTAATACTAAGGGACGGTGACTTGTCAACGCACGAGAGGATAGAGTACGACGACACCGGAGGACGGTCACACATAGAGTAAGGGGAGTAGCGCGACGGCTAACTTTCAATCGCACGACACGTACATGTAAGCGGGGCGTACCATGATCGATAGGGTCGCCGTCGCCGGCTGCTAGAAATAGGGACGGGGATGCAACACTTGACGAACGGTAACACAGGAATAACAGAAGGCTGGGCTATGCATAGCGACCTGTACGCGACAGCACAGGCGAATCGACGCCAGGAGTGCGCCAGCGTTCGCGACACGATAAGCGGCGATGTGGAACTGTAACGGGAACAGCGGGAGCGTAAGGTGCTGGCGTTAATACAAGGGGGGAACGTGCACGGCCCACGCACCTGGCGACTAATATGACGAGTCGCGGCGTAATCCCACTTTCATGTACACAGTGTTAGAATATACATACCGGTATATAGTGGCAAAACAACATAAAATAAGAAGTACATGTCGTATACATGCGAGTCCTCGAGCGCATACGCGAACACGTTGACACACACACAGAAAAACAGCGAGCGCACGAACCGGTATATTTTGCATCCATGACACTTATTTTGACCGATCAAGTCTATATCACATATAATCGACAACTGTTTCACGTCTGTACCCGCGTGTTAGAAACTGTACGGAATATAAATATATGTATATATATCATACTACTGATATTCATAGACCGTCAATCCGAAGTGTCGTTGCAATTGATTGCCCTTACGTCCGCCATGTCTCTCGGCGGGTGCGTCTGGTCACAGTCGCATCGAACCTGCGTTAGCTTCAAGTACATCGCAACCCACGGTAGTGAGCGGTGCACCGTATCTCAGGTGCCTGTAATTGCTGGCTATAACAAACATAATTGTACATCGTGCCGTATCAAGCGTGGTGGGATCTGCCAGCGTATGGCTCGTGACCCTATCACGGAGGCACCGAGAAGTAGGTTTCTCGTTCCCATTTTCCCCAAATCTGAAAGTCGAGGAACAAATGGGATGAGGGGGCGAGGACCAAGCGAAACGTAGAAAACATGCCGACTGTGGCAGACGTTATGCGTGCTTCGTTAGACGAAAGCGTATGGTAACTACAGTGGGGGGCGGGCTGCGGTATCTGAGAAAATATAGTGTGGGAGACCACCTACATAAACGCTCCGCCTTTGTCGCCCCTCAAGCACGACATAAGCGTATGTTAGTTCCGGAAGAACCGCACGGAGACACGCTACAACACTGCGTGCCGACAACCAGGTAAACGCGTTCCGGGTGCATCACATCGCGATCGCATACCTCAGCGCGTATCACCGTCAGAGGGGTCTGGAAAATCGTACACGACGTTCCCACGGGACAACCAACGGTAGCAGCACCCCTAATCAACTAGGCTACAAGTTTAGGGACAATAAGGAATAGAAGGCACTCGCAAAACAGATACGCATCAAAAGAGCGACGACATTGAGATAAGAGAAGGGTCAACAAGTATGGGTGTGATCTCATGCCGCAGCAGAGAGAGGCCTCATTGATCCCAAACTATATACGAATTAACGTACGACGCGATGTTACAACAGTAATCTGGACCAGAAAAGAGGGGACGCCAGCAGGGTGGATCCCTTTTCGGGAAAGCCTCCTTGTTGTATGGGGAGACAGTGATTGAGTATCACTCCGTGAGCGATATCGCAGCTCTACAACAGCACGACAAAGTAGAAAGAGGCTAGGAAAAAAAACAGACCATCCCGCCCGCCCATCGTTGGTAGCGAGGTGTACCGTCGACAACAACATCAGTTTTGTTAGTGTTTATTTTACCGGGGTACCTACTCTCTGCGACGAGTGCCGCGTTGATTGCCAGACAACCAACGCGGGAGTAGTAACCCTGGGTGAGAGTCTCCGGCTGGTCGCAGCAGGAGGCCTCATTGATCCCAAACTATATACGAATTAACGTACGACGCGATGTTTCAACAGTAATATTTTCTGAGATGTGAAGATTAAGTTTCTTTCTTTGTGAGATTTGAGACTTTGATATTTGTGTTTGTGATATTCTGATTTGAGGCAGTGGTGGTCTTGACATACACTTATCTTTGAGTACAATACCTTGGATTTGGATTTTGGGTGATCGTGGTCTATCATCATGGCATGGTACTTTATCATGAGCGATGTTTGGTTATCCCATTCACCAAGCAGCCAAGTAGAGAGCAGAGGGGCTGTTCGGAGTGCTCACGTACTTGGTGTATGGATTCATGTGTAACGGTATTTGGGAGTTCCACACAGGAAATATGCGTGTTTCTGTGTGGAACGGTCAGCGGGTTGGGACGTATCTTATCCGCCGCTTTCTCACTTCTTCTTCTTGTTCTACTTCTTCTTGTTGTGTGTGTACTTCGTGTTCTCTCCCTTTCTTCCTTGTCTTGTGTATTCTAAGCGATAATATATATATATATACCCTGGAGGGGCTGAGGCTTCTATGAACTGACTCAGGCTTGGCCTATCATATCAGTGAGTGCATCGAACACGTGGCATCCTAAAGAAGTCCGGGGTTCGAGTCCCGCCAGACGTCGTATTTCCGCTTGTTCTGCCGTGGGTAGAAAAAGGGAAATCAAGTGGAGTGAACCACTTTGTTAGAAGAACGCACGACTAGGGAGGGGGACAATAGGAAGGAAAAACCAGGCGTTGATTAGGGGCTTGATCAACCCCGGAAGATGCTATCGGCGGGAGGCCGTATCGAACCCAAAGGTACTTCTTTTTGTTCGAAATATAAAGGATAGACCACTGAGCTACTCAGTCAGCGCTGACTAAGTAGCTCAGTGGTTTATCCTTTATTTCGAACAGGAGATATCAGGTATCATACAGAGTCAGACCCATCAAACGTTGGACTTCTGTGCGCTAGCTATTATAAAAGAGCGGCGCACGTCTTGAGAGATACTACTATACCCTCCCTGCTGCTGTGGCTTCGGCGTTGGCTACTGCAGCTGCTGTCACTTACGAGTTACGACTATTAATACCACGGCTACTGTTTTCGCTGCTTGTGGCTAGGACGATGGCTGCTGCTGCTTGTTGCTGCGATCAAACTGTTCTGTATTATTTTTTCTTATTTACACGATAGATATTCCAGACAAAGACGGAGAAACCTCAATCCACTCCCTCACAAATAAATCGTGAAGAGCGCCTCCAAACAATCCCGTTCACGAAGAATGTGCTTTGGAGAGCGAGGACAAGCTGCTTGACGCGCGACGTAGCGAACCGAGCCAAGGGCAGAGCGCACCCTTGCTCTATGTCACGAGCAACAACGTGCGATTCTTATCATGTGGTATCTTGTTCTTCTGTTCCTAAATATTCGTTTTGCTGTGCGATATCATATAATATCATGTGATGTGAAATAACACAAGATCCGATCGGCATTATTGGAGGATATCTTGAAACACGGACGGGGAGCCAAAGAGTGACACCTGCTTCGCTGAAACAGACGTACGCACTGCGATAGCACACGGTCCAACTTGTGGCGCACGCCTCCCCGGATGAACGGCACACGAAACACGGACGGGGAGCCAAAAGAGTGACACCTGCTTCGCTGAAACCGACGTACGCACTGCGATAGCACACGGTCCAATTTGTGGCACACGCTTCCCCGGATGAACGGCACACGAAATACGGACGGGGAACCAAAGAGTGACACCTGCTTCGCTGAAGCAGACGTACGCACTGCGATAGCCCACGGTCCAACCTGTGGCACACGCTTCCCCGGATTCCCGGATGAACGGCACACGAAACACGGACGGGGAGCCAAAGAGTGACACCTGCTTCGCTGAAACCGACGTACGCACTGCGATAGCACACAGTCCAACTTGTGGCACACGCTTCCACGGATGAACGACAAACACACACGAAACATGGGCGCGCAGCGCTGGAGCAAATGCACATGCTGCATCATCACACTGTCCAACTTGTGACACATGCTTCCCCAGATGAACGTCACACGAAACACGGACGGGGAGCCAAAGAGTGACACCTGCCTCGCTGAAACAGGCGTACGCACTGCAATAGCACCACGAAAGATGGACAAGGAAATCAACACGATACGACACCTGCTTCGCTGAAGCAGGCGCACACACTGCGACAGCACACCGTCCCCCTGTCGACTGGTGATATGCACGAGAAAGCCGACGAGTCGCGACACCTGTAGTGCTGAAGCAGACGCACATGCTGCAATAGCACACAGTCCGACTTGTGGCACATGCTTCCCCGGATGAACGGCACACGAGACACGGACACGGGAGTCAAGGAGTTGCGACACCTGCTTCGCTGAAACAGACGCGCGCACTACGATAGCACATGGTCCAACTTGTGGCACATGTTCCCCCGAATGAACCGCACACGACACATGGACGAGGAAGTCAACACGATGCAACCTGTTTCGCTGAAGCAGGCGCACACACTGCGACAGCACCCCCGACCCCCCTGTGGACGGGTGCTACGCAGACGAAGAAACGAGAACCGACGAAATCCGCTTGGGCGGCGATACGCGGTGTACCCACGGAGGTCACGAACCCGCTCGTGACAACTTCTCCCGGATTATCGGCTAACGTAATATGCACGAGGAAGCCGACGCGACCCCCCCGATTCGCGACCAGCAACTTGTACCACCATAGGTAGTTAAGCTACAGTGGAGCAACCGGTACCAGTTAGACCCCAATCCACGTATTATTGTAGCGAAGGACAATAAAGTACCAGTTACCACCGCTACCAGCTACACAGCCTGTATGCTCTGATAATCCCATACCACCAAGAAACAATCAGAGCACCAATAGCTCAGAGTATGCTCTACCAGAATACTGCACAGGCCCCAGTTTCGGTAAACCGCTATCCCATACATTGGTAGTATACCCCGGTACGAGCATTTAACATATCGTACATACAACCACTGCTGCACTAACACTGCTGTATACGCATGGCTGTACCAGTCATACTCACATAACCTTTTCTCGAGTTTGGTACCACCGATAAAAGCCTCGCATGAGGTATGATATTTCGCATATATATTATTAATAAAAGTACGAGCACTTGAAGGAACGTACGACCACTGCTGCACAAACCCTGCTGCTGTATCCGCACTTCTGCTGAACCCTTCACATTTACTATTAATAATCGTGCCTTTCCTCGAGTTTGGTACCAAGCTAAAGTACGAGGGGATGCGCCTGGTATAATATTCCCGCAAGCACACACTACCGGCCCATCACTGCTCTACGCATGTGTTTGCAAGTTGCGAACATAATGATACCACCGAGGGCGCAACATCCCGGGTAACGTCACACTGCTGTGCTACAGCAGTACACATCCCCTGTAACGTCTCACTGTGCTACGACATACCAGAGGTACCGATCTTGCCGATTCGCTCCTGTGCTGGCTTGTCCGGCCACGCTTGCCATGCCCTCCGACATAGTCCCTAAGGTCTTCCGTCCACACTCCCAGCTAACACCTCTTGTACACTCACAAGACACCACGAACGAGTCTCTCCAAGGAAGGTCCCTCCATCAAGAAAAAAAATAAAAATAAAAATGTCTGGCTGGCGAAAACCCTGCCTGCTCAGCGTTTAAACAGATCAGATCGAACGCTCAACACAGAGCCCTCTTCGAACTCAAACTAGTCTCACGCCTTGGACCTGTAGCTCTGCCTCCGCTTCACTGCGCTGATACGTGTAGGTTGCGGCTACGTGCCAGACAAGGTGTGTTTACCAAGGGCTACGATTCATGCTACCACGAATCACCGCAGTCATCTGATTGGCTTGAACTTCTTACGTACGTACAAAACTCACATTCTCTCATTCTTCCGAGAATAGTCTGCATCTTGACAGGTCTTGATCTTCGTTTCACGAATATCATGTTAATTTTTTTTAATAAATTTTGAAATACGTCAGCTGTGAGTTCGACTGATAAAATAGTTGATACTCAACTTTGCAAGCTGCGTAATACGCCTCGTTTATATTCCATTTTTACCTAATTTTACAAGTATTGTGATAAACCGAGCGCGCGTATTCTATATGTGATTCCTTGTCAAAGATATAGGCCAGCGGCTCCCCTGGATGCTGCCCGGGTCAACAGGACAATTTAAAATAATCATTCTGCGCACTGATACTATATAACCCGAACAAGGGATATTGATATGATGTTGCAACATGTTGAAACCTTTGCATTTCACAAATATTTATAGATTGATTGAGTGTGTTGTTGTTGATTTGGTTCTAAGTGTGAATAATTCCTCCGGAGATGAGCTGCTGCTGTTCTTGCTACTGCTGTTAATTATAATAAATACAAGGTTCCCCTCCGGGAGGTGCCGTATTATTAGGGCAGTGGCGCAAGAGCGAAATAATAATACTCGTATGAAACCCTGCACACTTGTTTAGAAGTAGCACCTGCACCCACCCCTCATTTTAACGTGAAGAACACACAACATATTTTTGAGGACAGACTATATTATACTGATGTTCGCGGAATTGTTGTTGTTGTTGTTTTCTTCACATTAAACCGTTCTTTCTACCCGTCGACATCCAGCACAACCAGTGTCCGTGCCGATTCTTCAATCCTAGAGAGATACAAGTTCTGTGGTCACAAAGCTACGCCACAGAGATACTACGTTGCCACGTATGCAATGCTAATGAAATTAGTGTGGGACCATTACTACAATATTATAATATTTAATAGGGTATCGGTAAGTAGTAGTGGAGATATATTGATCCAGCTGACTCGCGGCGATTAATTCGCAAGTACAAAAAAGTTGCGCGAGGTCGAGTTTGCGCCATAATAGTTTGTGACCGGCTGAGTAATAAGGTGCAGCACATACATACATACTGATACTACAATATATATGTTCCCCCAAAATAAATGTTTCTTGGTGCTCAGGGTATTATTGTTACAGCGGGTGGCGCCAGGGAGGGAGGTTCATAGCGCTGTGACTGTCGTGACCAGCGCTATGGGGAGGATAATACGGCGCGAGACCACTGTCCTGATCAGGGTCACGCGTCGGGTCTATTCGATAGGCAGAGGGCAAGCTTTGGTTGGCATCCTCTGGGCGGATCTTATAGGGGCAGGGAGGGTCCCCGGTGTGGGAACGCCTTCGGTCTCGGGTACAGAGCCAGTAACGAGGTTCCGGGACCACCCGGTGTTTACAAAACACCACCAAGAGTGAAGAAAGAAAGTCAAAGCCAAGTGATCTGTGATACCTGTCCTATCGACCCCCAGTCCCTTGGACCCTGCCGTGCCCGTTGTGCCCGTCATCGTGTCTGTGGTGCTTCGTTGAGTGTTCACGCTGACTGCTTGCATCTATAGCATTGCATCGATCCACGTTCTGCATGACCCGATCATTACTGCTTGAAGGCACTTCCTCGAACTCCCAAACAACAGGTGAGCCGGCGTCAGAGATCTAACGAACGCAGGTCCTTTTTTTTCGGTCTGAGAGCTGTACCCTGCTGTAACATGGTGAACCCAGGGAGATCGAGGTGCATTGCAGGAGATCGGAGCGTTCGCAAAACGTGTGCAAGAGATCGGAGCGATTGCAAACTTGTGAAATAATGTCATCGTGTTCTCTGTATAAATCCCACGTTTGATCTTGCATAATACCTCATTGCATACCAGGCACTTGGTATATTCATACATCCACATGTTTTCGTTGTTGCCTACCTTGTATGATGGTGATACGTGCAATATGCTGTTATATATTCACGCTGCCAATGGTGCTCTGCTTGTTTGTTTCGTGAGGCTTTGAAGATACTTATCTGGTCAATGCATGCAGGCATACTCGTTGCTCGTGCTCCGTTTGCCTGTTGCTCGTGCTCGTCTGTTCGCTCGTTGTTCATGATCGCACACTCATGCATGTTCGTTATTTAAATGACTGCATGCTATTGACCACATATTGTCTTCAAAACCGAATGCAATCGACGGGTATCGACACAAGCCAAAGGTGCCGTACGTACTAATGCACGCCATGCTCTCGTGTACCGTTTGCCTGGTTAGGTGATACCGGAAACTAACAACGTTGAGCCTTACGCCGTTTGGGCGTGCGTAACCCTATAGAACCATGAACCCCTGGACAACACCATGCATTGTCGGCTGGCAAACATAGAGCTTTCAAGAAAACCACGGATATTTTTGGTGATCAGTATTCTTGCCGCGATGCTTGTAGACTACATCAGTAGCAATAGACCAATCGTCGTATTATGCACACCAAATGGAAAGTCCGATGCACGTTTGACCCTCTTCGGTGTCTCCGGTCGTGCTTTTTTTTCTGTGTTGTATACCAACCGAGCGTTGCGCTCGAGTATCAGGAACAACACCTGGAGGACTGAAAGCCAAGTACAAGAGGAAAGGAAAAAAAAAAAAAACTGGAGCAGCAGATGAAGATCGGCTACGCAAGCCCTCGGGGGGCACGGGTCACACGGGGTGACATAGTTTGTTCGTCAGCCCCAAGCACAGGTAGTCAAGACACCCAGACAATCGGTGAGTTGATAATTTAGGTAGTTTATTATTATCTCCCAGCAGTGGTAGGGACAGCAGAAGTGACATTGTGCGTCATCCCATAACACCCAGATGTCAAGAATCACATAATGCACAATATGCCAATATCCCGAACCGGCACGTAACTGTCAAGCTAAAGAGGCACAACGAACACCCTCCCTGACTCTTTACGTAACATTTACGGACCAAGACAACAACACACAACTCCATGACCTAAACCACCCACAAACAAAAAAATCGAAAAGAAAGAGGAAACCCACCCCTGCGAGCAAAAACCTCTCACTCTCCCCACAGAGAAATATTGCAATTGTAGACGATATTACAATATATCCACGCCAATATAATAAAAATTAAGGTGAAAAGTACAATGCCAGAGATCGCGGAGAACCCCGTTCCCCCGGACAAAAGTCTCCTTTTGCCCCCTACTCCCGTCATAAATTCTCAGATCGTAACGGTAATGCGAGATAGCACACGTCCTTTTTCACTTGTAAAATTAGAATTTATCTGGCGCTAAAGTTACCCGAAAAATAATAGTCGCTACCCAGTAGCTCCTAATAATCGAATAAAGAAACAATAAAATGCCGCTACAGCTTTCGACACGAACAGCTTAAGCCCTCCCAGCTACGAAAACTATTCGATCATTCGCAGAAAATATTTAATGTTCCACTTTTCTCCGATGCGAACAAGTATTCGCAAAATGATACTGTTGGCAGAACAACCAATCAACCATGAATATGCCCACCCTCCTTTATTTTGCAGACAGTAGTCTACTGCCAAAAATAAAAGATACCCGCAAAATTCAATATAATCAGTAGCCACCGCCAATACCAGCAATACACCTCACCTCCCTTTGGTGTATCAGCGTACCCTTATTTCTCCATACCGCTACGAGTTATGGCCTCTGCCAGATGATATCAGCAAGAGGGCTTCCAGCGAGGGACTCCACCAGTCTCGCTGGCCTCGCACTCAGTAAGTCTTGTTCTTAGAGCTTGTATTATCACGGAGTGATCCTCATCGGACCACGAGCCAGGTGGCTAGGGGACATCACACAGGATCCCCGGCCACTGCTCCACTCACACATGCGATTACACTGAAACCTCCACGGCTTGGTATCTTTTGGCTACAGCACCCCCAAAGCGAGTTCACTCGACACGAACGAGCTTGACAAAACCAAAAAACCAAGACGAAATCGCATGCGGCAAATCACAAATCAATGCTGAACTCTGAAGCAATTTTAATCTTGAGCGCACGGGTCATCCGTAATTTGCGCAATTCCTTCACGACGAATTCAGGCGCAGCAGAATAAATCGACCGCAAAGACTCCCACGTGCGCTCCTCTGCTTCGAAACCATCCCAATCGACCAAGACAATCACCTCGTTGGCATCATCTTCGGCCACATGCACCAAAGCATTCATGCGGCATTCACCCTGCGCAAAGGAATGTTGGAAAACATCCTTCAGATCAGCGGTGACGTTCAACGTCGCATCCGCATAAAATCGTAAACGAGCCACGTGAGCTTGATGCACCTTCCCAGAAACGATGTTCTGAACTGAGTACACATGATCATGATCAGCTGCTACCACACGCCACGGACCAGTCCATGTGGACAACAATTTCGGTGTGACACCCTGCCGACGAACACGAGCATACAACACGAAATCACCAACCGCAAATTTTGGCAACACCACCTGGCCCTGAGCCTGTTTACGTTTGTTGTCGCGAGACACGGCAACAGCTGCGCGAATATCGGCGCAAAATCTCTCCTGCTCTGCAACGACTTCACGGACGTTCGCACGCAACAAGTCAGCATTCATCACGTCAACATTCCACCTGCCATCAGACTCAGAAACGAGCGCCGAGAAATCGGTACGCGGAGCACGCCCAAACATCACGCTGTACGGAGTGCTTCGGTAACGTTCACGAAACGAAGTGTTCAAGGCCCACTGAGCGGCCGGCAAAACATCAACCCACTCCGAAACCTGACGACGCTGTTCTGACAGAATGGAACGCAGAGCACGTACCACCTCTTTTACCATGCGTTCACACGTACCGTTCGACCACGGCGTGTAAGCGACAGCAAAACGATGTTCGATGTGCAACGCGTCGCTCAACAAAGCAAGCACCCTGTTCTTGAAATGCGTGGCGGTATCACTCACCCACACACGCGGCACCCCCAAAGTCTTACACCAGGCTAGCAAATGCTTCGCTGTGACCTCGGCTGTACAAGCCTCGGCCGGTTCCAACGCCACGTAGTTGGACAAATCATCCATGATGACCAAAACATATCGGAAACCATCCTCATCAGGCAGGCCATCGCTACCTTCGGGCCCGCTGTGGCCAACATACAAAAAATCAAAGTGCACCACTTCTCCCGGAGCGGTACCATGCACCGTGTCTCCGTAGGGACGAGGAATGAGTGCACCTGCACGCGTGTCTACACAGTGCAAACACTGGCGAACGAATTCGCGAACCTGAGAATCCATGTGAGGCCAAACACAATATTCCTTCAGGCGAAACAAAGTCGGCGCCACACCACGGTGACCAGCCGAGCGCATGTGCGCGCACACCATCAAACGAGTTTGAAGAGCAAGATCATCCGGCGGAATCCACAAGACGTCACGCACCCCAACACGCACACGAAACAAACCATCATCGGCCAAGGTAGCTTGACCGAAGGTTGTCGAAAATTCATGAACACCAACGCCGATACGAGCGACAGACCTTTGTTGCGAGGCACGAATCACATCCAATGCGGGAAGCGAATCGTCAGCATTACATGGGCTGTGCACGGCAACCGAACGAACAGGCACCGTAGGAACTTTGACCCAACGAGACAACAGATCCCCCCAACAGTTTCGATCGCCAGGGATGTGTTCGATTGCATAGCGGTATTGTCCTAAAACACCCTTCCAATTCTCTAGGCGTTGTGCCATGGTCTTTGTGACCGTCGTGACACACTTCTCCGGATTGAAAATGTACTGCAAGTTTCGATGATCAGTAAAGATATGAACACCACCCCAAAGCAGGTATTCGAGCCTCCGGAACGTATTAACGATCGCAAAACCTTCTTTGTCGACAGTCGCCCAGCGCAACTGCGAACCTGTGAACGAACCACTCAGAAATCCGAGAGGCTCGTGAGACATGCTTTCCAACGCCAATCCACTGCGAAATTCGTGTTCAGGCACTTGGGTGAGAAAACTACCCCAATGGAAATCAGAAGCGTCAGGAAACATCAAAACAACGCACCCGGGACGAGGATGATGAAGCGGCACTGCTTGCGCCACCAAACCCCGTGCGGCATTCCACGCCCGCACCCGATCCTCCGTCCACGCGGTATCCTTGATGACACGATTGCGCGCCACTCGCTTAGTCCGACGTGTAGCCCCAACAAGGAGCTCCTCCAAAAAATCACGTAACGGTGCTACCGTTTCCGCTAAACGTGGTAACGATGTACGCAACCAGTTGACAGCCTGCAAGAATTGCATTAGTTCTCCAGCGTTTTCGGGACGACGCATTTCACTTAAACCTTGCACTCGAGCGGGGTCATGGGACACGACACCATTGGAATACACCTTACCACACCAGACCAGTTCACGAGAGAAGAAGGTACACTTGTGGGCGGCGACAAACAGTCCAACATTCTCCAGGCGTTCAAGAATGTCATCAAGCAGCTGCAGAAGAGCTTCTTCGGTGTCTGCGAAAAAGAAAACGTCATCGACCCAAACTTTGCAATCCAAACCACGCAACACTTCAGTCATGACACCTTGGAAATAAGAAGTCGCATTCAAAACACCTTGGGGAACACGGGTAGGCGTGAACAAACCGTCGCTTGTCGCCATGGTGAAGACGTCTTGCGCCTCCGGAGCCAAAGGCATCTGCCAGTACCCTTGAAGTAGGTCCAGCTTGCCGAAGAAACGCGCGCCCCCAGCAGATCTCCCATGTCTTCATGGTTGGGCATGACGCCCGGGGACTTCTCCACCTGTGCGTTCACCGCCGAGTAGTCGCTCACCAAACGGAAAGAGTCCTTCTTGGGCACCGCCATCGCCGGACTCGCCCACACCGCCTGGATGTTGTGGTAGACAAAGCCAAAAAACACCAAAGCAGCAATGCACTTCGAGAGCCAGTCCCTTTTCGTCGGTTCGTACCGACGTGGCGTTGCCTTGACAGGCTTCGCCTGTTGCTTCAGCTGCACTCGCATCGGCTCCACTTGCGCTGGCGGATCACCACACAGCGCACGGCGAAAAGCACCCACGCGACGAGCCAAAATTTCGCGCAAACGGGTTGCTCCGCCGACGCTTAATCCACTCTGCTCTGCCTGCTGCACGCTGTCCTCCAACGCCCGTTCTCGGGCCGTCCGCTCCGCCTCCGGATCCATGAACATGTCTGGCCCCCGGTCGACCAAATGTTCCACCGCCTTGTCCTCCGGAGCATCCACCGTAGCCTCGGTCTGAAAAGCACGCACGGAAACCGTCACTCTGCGCGCCGCAAGGTAACTCGGAGTCTCCACACCGGTCGATACCGGCACTGCGCGAGGGCGAAGCTTCTCCAGAGCTTCACGGTAGACGTCGATGCCAAGAGCTTTCATGGTAGCCATGCCAAACAGAACGACGTTATCTGTACCAGGCATGACCGCGAAAGTGATGGGCTCCAATTTCACCGCTCCCCACGGCGTCCGTACACTCACGGCAATCGGCACCGTTTTGTGCGTGACCATCACTGAAACACCCGTAGCGGTTTTCGCCTGCTGCGGGCCATTTTCGAACGGAATTTGCAGATCGGCGCCGCCGAAATGCGAAGACAGCTGCTGAAGTAAGCCGACACCGATGGACGTGAGCGCCGACCCCGAATCAAGGATCACACGCGCCATCAGCGAACCAACCGACCCTGGCAAAGAGAGATCAGCGCGTAAACACTCAGCGCTGCGATCGACAGGCACTTCACCTGCCGTTGAACTCTGGTCGGTACCAAGAGTCACCTGACGCCATGGCTGCCCTCCTACAGCCGGCGCCGAAGAAATAGAATCGGCGGTCCACCCCGACCAAGACGTCGAATATACAGACGGTTCCGGCGCTACCGCCCCTGCAGCAGCACCAGACACTGACTCCGCCCGCTCGGTGGATGGCGAAGTTCTCGCTCCAGCAGCACCCACCGATGTTCCAGCTCCTCCAACGTATACAGCTCGGCCGGCAACAGACGAACCAGATCCCGACCCAGCGGCTCCTGCCGCTGGCGCACCAGAAGTTGAAGAAGCAACAGCAGAAGTTCCACCGCCCGCTGTCAATTGATTGCCACCACGGCCACCGCGCCCGCGTCCATGGTTGAATCTGCCCCGGCCGCCATTGCGGCCCCCGCGATACCCTGACGACCCGCGCCCACCACTGCTGGGAGCTGTGCCGCCACCGCGAGCTTTTGGGCAATCAGAAACATAATGGTTGGGATCACCACACTCGAAACAGACGCGAACAAACGACTTTTTCGCGGACTGCTGCTGTTTCGGTTTCTGCTGCTGTTGGCGTCGCGGTTCAGCTGCCCCTGCAGCATCTTTCCGACCATACGCCTCGATGAATTTCCACTGTTCTGCAGCAGAAAAAATTTGGTCCATGACCAATGCCGGGTCCTTCTTCCACCCTGCAGCGTACGTTAGCTGACCTTTTACGTACTTTTTGAACTCGGACGGCCATAAGCCATCCACCAACGCCATGCTCACAAATTCCGCCGGTCCGGGCAACCACGAACGGTCCTGCGCGCGGTACATGGCATGCACCGCGTGATTCTCCGCAAAATACTTTTCCATAGCGGAGTTTACCATCATCGCGCGGTCTTTGACGGATGTTTCACCGCCCTGCTTTTCATCGCGCCTCATTGAGAGAACGCGACGCAAGTCCGCTGCCGCCCGCGAGGTGTCAAATCTGTTGCTGGTGGTTGTGTAACCAGCGTGCTGCCTAACAGCGTCCAACAACTCCGAGGCGGTCATCGTAGTCTGATGCTTGTAAAATCCCTCAAAACACCGATGAATGTAATTGGGGATAAGCTGGCCCATGCTCACTTTGGAGTGCTGAACCACCCCCTGAGCGTTGGCGAGCTGCAGCCGTTCCTCATAATCGAGGTACGCTGCGTAAAAAACACGAGAGGCCTGCTCGGTCCACACCTCTCCGTATTTCGGTGGAGTCAGAGACTCCCCTACCACCAGCGGCGTGCTTGCCGTGTGCGCCATAATCCACAGCAGTCCACCTGGACTCTACTGTAATAACGGAGAAACTGCCGCCTGACCTGTGCGTCCTCCAGCTCCCGGAGCGTCCTCCCCTGCTGTGCGCTTCAAGCCGTTTCGATCCGTCCAACGGGCCAACTGCCTTCCCAGCTGTGACCCAATACTCCGCAGCCGAAAACTCCTCCAACAGAAGTTCCGCGAATATCTAGATATTATGGCCTCTGCCAGATGATATCAGCAAGAGGGCTTCCAGCGAGGGACTCCACCAGTCTCGCTGGCCTCGCACTCAGTAAGTCTTGTTCTTAGAGCTTGTATTATCACGGAGTGATCCTCATCGGACCACGAGCCAGGTGGCTAGGGGACATCACACAGGATCCCCGGCCACTGCTCCACTCACACATGCGATTACACTGAAACCTCCACGGCTTGGTATCTTTTGGCTACAGAGTATGCATTTCATTTCTACCAGGCCCCATCTGGTCCTGTCTACCTACACCAGAAAAACACTACAAGTTTTTCGGATTTACAAAGACTGTTTGATTTGAACATGAAAATACATTTCGAAGCCACCAGGCGAAAAAGGCTACGTATACCACCCAGAACGAAGAATCCCAGATGATACATCGTCTACTATCTACGGTTTCTCCACCCTGGCCGCAAATAAATAGACCTCACGTTCGACCAAAAAAAAAATTAATTTCGATCGACAGGTGTATCCATCGTAAAATTAAATTCACCATTCATTCCTACGAAATCACACCATGATGACCAGACCTGCCCCCTCCGCCCCGAGATGTTGCCGGACCTTGCATGAAGCTCCGGCTGACGAAATACCCAGATCTGCTCGCTTGTTGCCACCCGGACGAAACCCCATCGTTATTTGGTACTGCTGCAGACAGTCCACGATTACCCCACGCCCGTTTCCTGCCACCGTTTTTTAGCAGCAGCAGAATGCACGCAGCTATTATGCCGCGCGACTTTGCCCCACCTAACACCCCCCGGTAGGCTTGCACACGGCGGGCGGCCGTGCGACTTCTCGCGGAATTCGCATGCAGACATGTACCCTCGCTGAGCGATAACCCCATATCTGCTGCCTCCACAACCTCTGAAGTGGAGTGCGTACGGCAAATAAATGTCGTACGACTTGAAGTCCCCCGCTCGCAACACACGGCGGAGGTGCCTACGGTTGTCCGCCGTAGGGCTTTTAGCTGCTGTGCCCCTAAAACGCCGTCGTCTCCACATCATCTCCGGGATCCCCCACCATCGCAAACACGGCCTCCTCCGGCGATCCATCCATGTCCGCCGGCGATGCGCACTTGCTGCTCTCGTGTCTTCTCCCACCACACCTTTCGCAGAGCTTTGTTGTGCGACTGTCGCTGTAGTGGCTCGCAGCCTTGCACCGGAAACACCTCCCCTTCGCTTTCCCGGCTCCACCGTGCCTTCGTCGGAGCGATCCAACGATGGCGACACAGCATCCCTCCCTGCTGTATCTACGGCAGGTAGCCCCTGCTCCCTGCCGGACTTTCGCTGTGCCTTACTCTCTCGACTCGTTCTCAATAGAGTCGCCATCATCTCAAGCAGTTCAGCAAGTAGAGACGATTTTTGACGCTCCTCCGCCTCTGCGGCTGCTTGTTGTAAAGTTTGGAGAGTAAGGCCCTGCTCCGAGACTACGGCTCTAAGATCATCAAGTTCATCACCCATGATGAGGCTGCGTCGGTACCAACAACTCTAGAGTGTTCGTCAGCCCCAAGCACAGGTAGTCAAGACACCCAGACAATCGGTGAGTTGATGATTTAGGTCGTTTATTATTATCTCCCAGCAGTGGTAGGGACAGCAGAAGTGACATTGTGCGTCATCCCATAACACCCAGATGTCAAGAATCACATAATGCACAATATGCCAATATCCCGAACCGGCACGTAACTGTCAAGCTAAAGAGGCACAACGAACATAGTTTCAGCTGGACGATGATGAGCTTGCACACGCAACGGAGGAAGGTGTGGCTTGCTGTGTCCGGAGGGTTCGGGCTAGATATATCGATGCAGCCCAACCTGAGTAGTACCAGGCCAACAGGTACGGAGCGGGTGAAACACAACCGCGGTGATCCTTCTCTTTTTATGATGTCGTATCCACAGTCGAAAATGCTATATTATTCTTGCTGTACGTTTTTTTTCCTCGAGCGCAAAAAAAAATCGGGCGGGGTAGGCTGCTGTGTCGCCCTGATTGATTTAGATTTCAAGTCACGCACCAAAGCTAGAAAACTCGCGCAGCGCATGCCGTAATATGCGGGACCACCAGGGACATGCATCCAATGAGATACCGGTAGCAAGCATGACATAGCGCATACCAGTGACGAGCAGCCCGGTGTGTTCGGAAAGGCATGGAATCCGAGTAGTAAATTGATTGATGTGCTGTATTCCTTTAGACTACCATGGAAAGTATTGCTGTGGGCTGTCAATATATGTACGACTCAATAAGTCAGCCCAACCTGATCAACCGTCAGTATTTTCGTGGTCATATATCACATGTACTGGTGTTGTTAAAAAATGTCTCGCTGCTGGTATCGAAAAAGCAGTAGTAGGGAGTACTTTTGAATATGATTGCGGGATGAGCGCCTCCCATAGATGGTTCTAAGTGTGAAGCTGGACGTAGTTACTGATGAGCCTACCATGCCACGAAACCTTGCCTACCGCCGCCCGGAGCAAAGGCGCCTCAACTCGGAATTACACAGAAGAGCCGTATCTCCGTCTCTACAATGCTATCAGTAGTCTAAACACTACGCACGATGCTCAAAAAGATTAAAAGAATATTGCTGACGACCTGCACTGCCGTACACTATTGGTATTAATATCAGTCTAAGTGCATTCAATTTGGAAGAAAATACAGGAACCATACTGCTGCCGTACGCTGTACCTGCAGTTTTTGTTTATTTATTTCCCGAACAAGGTTGATTTATCGATATACGGGGTTGGTGAATACTAAACCACAAGCGTACAGGGGGGGTGGCTCGCAGTATGATTTTTACACATACATACGTACATAAAGGACGTATACAATACCCCCATAATACAAAAACTGTACAGCAAGATCCCGAAGGACCCTTTGGTTCGCAGGTGGCTCGCAGCACGCTTTTGACACATACGTACATAGAGGTGTTCGTTTGGATCGTTCCAGCAGCGACGGTTACAAGTTGTAGAGGGTTGCGTATATCTTCGCAGGCGTTATTATGAATTATGCCGTGTGTTCACGAGGAGAGTTTGAGCACTCCGTTCTCTGCTCCGTTCTCTGCTCCGAGCTACGAGCTAGGCTCCGCTCTCTCTCCCCTCCTCTGTCCTCTAATACAACGATTATAAAGAAACGCATCAGACCACGTGGTGGTCAGGGCATCCAGGCTTGGACTCTACGAACACACTAGTGTACTTGAACGTTTGAGGTCTAGTACCAGAAGCCCACGATGCCCTCGAAGGGATCGGCTCAAGAAGAGCCCGACTCTCCACGTGACGTTGAAACGCTGCGACGCGAGATCGAACTGGCGATGGAGAAAAGCGAGGCGTCGATGCTGAACGCCATGAGGGAAATGATGACCGAGTTCATGAGGAACAACGGTCGATCGAAGCCAGGCAGCGCTGAAGGCAGCGTTGCTGTAGGAAGAAAAGTCCAGCAGAGGTAGGAACCACTGCTGTACGGGAAAGCCCAAGAGGGGCAGTACCCACTGCTGAAGTACGAGAGACTACTGCTGCTGTTGAAGCAGGCATTGGTCGATCGGAGTCCGGCAGCGCTGAGGGTAGCGCTGCTGCAGGGGAGAGCCCACAAGGGGCAGTACCCACTGCTGTAAGAGAGATTGCAGCAGAACAAGAGACAAATTTGCGTGAGGGCGCCTCGCCAGATTTGGGAGCAACTGGACGCGGAAGAACTGCGTTGCCTGTCGAGGTTGGCCCACCGAGGGGTCATCCAGACCAACATGGGAGGACAGGAGGATGGGGTGCATACCCTGGCGGTGAGTTGGGTGGTGGATTTGATCTGCCTCTGTCGCGCCATTTGGCCTTCAAACACACTCCTGTGCCATCGTTTAGTGGGCTAAAATCTGAGTTCAACCCCTGGACAAGAGATGCTCGGTATTACGCCAAAGGAGTTGGTTTCTGGTCTGCTTTCGTGTCGGATCCACCACAGTACATTCCCGTAGGGGAATTAGACACTGAGACGACGATGAGTTCGTCTCGAGGGGGCGCCGTGGACGCCTCCTCGGTCCCGGCACGTGGGGTTTTGACCTGGACGCGTTTATGCTGGAGCGCGCACAGCAGGCACCTGCCGCCGGCGAGGCCGGCGGCGAAACACCCGAGACGATGCGTTCGTCTCAAGGGGGCGCCGTGGACGCCTCCTCGGTCCCGGCAGGGAGGGCCGAAACACCCGAGACGATGGGTTCGTCTCAAGGGGGCGCCGTGGACGCCTCCTCGGTCCCGGCAGGGAGGGCCGAAACACCCGAGACGATGGGTTCGTCTCAAGGGGGCGCCGTGGACGCCTCCTCGGTCCCAACAGGGAGGGCCGGAAACGACCCGGGCGCAGCATCAGCCTCCGACACCGTCCAAGGGAACGGTGAGGATCCCCCCGCGGTCCTGTCGGGGAGGACCGCACACGAGCTCAGCAGCTGGGGCCAGCTCCCCCCGACTGTACGGGGCCGGACCCGGGGTCAAAGCCAACGCCTGGAGGGTGAACCTGCTGTGCACCAGGTAAGGATGGATGAAGGAGCCGCAGACGCGCTGCTTGCGGCAGCGTACGAGTCGTGGACGAAGCCTGGGAGTATGCTGGATCGTACGCCCTGGACGACGGAGGACGAAGTGGCTTTGATGGCCGGAGGACCTGCTGTGGAGAACAAAGGGGAGTTGAGCGTGTGCATGCCGAGTGGTTTCCCGGAAGACGTAGAACCGCCCCCACAGTCCGTAGCAGATGTAGAGCGTTCTCAATACAAAGCGGCGTGGCACGAGGCCATGAAAATTGAGTTGGACGGTCACAAAACGACCGGTACGTACGAAACCGCGACACCGCCAAAAGGGCGGAAACCTGTAGGTGCGAAGTGGGTGTTTACCTACAAGACAGATAAGGATGGCTTGATAGTAAGACAAAGGCTAGACTTGCGGCTAAGGGTTTTAGCCAGGTGCGGGATGTAGATTATTTTCAAACGTTTGCACCGACTCCGTCGTCAGCGTCAGTTAAAATTCTGGCGGCTGTTGCAAATGAACATGGTTTAAAGATTTTTCCTATAGACGTCGCACAAGCTTTTGTTCGCGCCAAACTCGACGCCGAGATATACTTGAAACTGCCCGGTGGGTGTAGTGACATGTCAGGAAAGATCGTCCGCCTAAACGGATCACTGTATGGTCTAAAGCAGAGCGGACGGCAGTGGGCCGGATTATTGGTAGAGACCGTGGTAGAGTACGGAATGGAGCAGTGTAGGTCTGACCCGTGTGTGTTTCGCATGGTTGTGGTCGGGAAGGTAGAACTGATCATGGCCGTTCATGTAGATGACATCGTGATCGCAGGATCGGATGAGACATGTAGAGATTTCCATGCCGCGCTAGCTATGAAATTTCCCACGAATAACCTTGGCGAACTGACTTGGTACACTGGTTGTGCTTTCAAACGCGACTGGGAACTAGGGACATTGGAGTTTACGCAGAAGGCGTTCATTGATAACATGCTGAATCGTTTTGGTTTTAACTCATCCTCTGATATCCCCGCGACCCCCGGTGTGGAACTAGGTCCAAGAGAGGAGGGCGAACTTGGAGGAGACTAGCCGTACAGGGAGGCTGTGGGCAGCTCTGATGTGGCTGTCGACCGTGACGAGGCCGGACATCTCGAACGCTGTGCGTGCTGTGGCGCGCCACTCCCACAACCCAACGGAGAGGCACTGGAAGGCAGTTTTGAAGATTGTGGCTTACCTCCACGGGACCAGGTTTATGGGATTGACTTTTGTACGGGGCTCGGGTTTGGATTTGACTGCGTATAGTGATGCTGATTATGCCGATAAGTCGAACGATAGGCGCTCGGTATCGGGGACGGTAATTACCCTAGGGGGTGCGGCCGTCAGTTGGGCAAGTAGTACGCAGAGGTGTGTTACGTTGTCGACAGCAGAAGCAGAGTATGTCGCCCTGGGTGAAGGGGTGAAGGAAGCTTTGTTTACGGGCGCGGTGTTGTCGTTTATCTGTCCAGAGCTAAGCGGATCATGTGTCCGGGTTTTCGAGGATAACCAGGGGGCCATAGCGTTGGTTGAAAACCCTCTTAGTTCTGCTCGGAGTAAGCATATCGACGTGTGTTTTCATTTTGTCAGAGAGCTACTTCGTGCTAAGAAGATCGACATTCAGTTCGTAGCTTCGGAAGAGCTGCACGCGGATATTTTGACGAAATCCCTTGCTGCGACCCCTTTTAAGTCTCATCGTAGGTTCTTGTTGAATCTGCCTTTGGAGGGTGAGTGAGGGGTATGAGCATTATTCGATGAGTACCATGTTTGAGTGATGCGAGGAAAAAATTGTAAGGTCGCCAACCCTGCGCTACTTTGAGGGGCGTGGGGGAGTAGGGCACCGCTTGGCATTTTATTTTCTGGCCATGATCATCGTCTGGAATGCGGCCGTTGTTTCAATTGCAATGGTTTGGAGTATATGTGTTATACAGGGGGTTTTGACCCGGTGGCCGGGTTTCCTCCTGCGGGACTGTCGTTGGCTGTTCTTAGGTCCTAACAAGTCTTGAATGTCTTTTGGGTCTCGTCACTGCTGTGAAGAGCCAGGGAGGGTGTTCGTTTGGATCGTTCCAGCAGCGACGGTTACAAGTTGTAGAGGGTTGCGTATATCTTCGCAGGCGTTATTATGAATTATGCCGTGTGTTCACGAGGAGAGTTTGAGCACTCCGTTCTCTGCTCCGTTCTCTGCTCCGAGCTACGAGCTAGGCTCCGCTCTCTCTCCCCTCCTCTGTCCTCTAATACAACGATTATAAAGAAACGCATCAGACCACGTGGTGGTCAGGGCATCCAGGCTTGGACTCTACGAACAAGAGGACGTATACAATATGTCCATAATACTAAAACTGCTGTACGACTAGATCCCGAGGGACCCTTTGGCTCGCAGTACATCTGCTTTTTGCACAAACGTACATAGAGGACGTGATACAATATATCCATGATACTAAAATTGTATGGCAAGATCCCGAGGGACCCCTGAGCCTATCTCTCTTCCTATCTTGACGAGTTATCATGTTGACTCGTTGAAACAGTACCTACACAGCAGTATCTGCTGGATGTCGACGAGTAGAAGAACGGTTTAATGTGAAGAACACACACATACACCATATTCACACGGGGCATACTTGAAGCTGGATGAACAGAGTGGAGCTGGGTAGAAGACGTTGGTCTAAAAACTCAAGACAACAACCTGGAGGATGTATATAAATATATGGGTAATACTATAGGTCGTAGGGCAAGATCTCCCTCGATCCTTGGGTCTTACGATAGTTGTCCCTTACTACCGCAGCAAAGCATCAACACCACTGCCTCTCGGCATAAAGTACTGCTGTTGTGAAGCCGTTCTATATGGTATTCATACTATAAAGAAATTAACTGTAACAGTTGATGATACTATAGGTCGTACGGCAAGATCTCCCTCGATCCTGGGCCCTAAAATAGTGTCCCATACTGCTGCCGCAGCAAAGTATCAACACTGCTGCCTCCCGGCATGAAGTACTGCAGTGAAACCGGTCAGCTGTCCAGTACAGCAATCAGGTTTTTATTCGGGTGAAAACACCGCATGAAAGCTACGTTGAAACTGAGAACTATACAACGACTCATATGTTCACAACATAGCTGGTGTTGTGGTCTTCTCGTACCCGGTACGTTGGCATTTCACTTGTTCTACCCGTTACGGTATTCTCGTACCCGGTACATTGGCAATTCACTTGCTTTACCCGGTATTCACCGGTACGCTGGCATTTCCCTTGCTTTCTTGCTTTACGCATTGCTTTGTCTGCAAATAATAATAAATCAGAACGGACACTGGGTTGGACAGATGTATTTGGCAGGTAAACGCTGTAACTCCAAGAGTGTGGAGCGGTCAAATACATACTATTGTAGTACGCATTTCGTGTGATCTCACACAATAACAATAGTAGCTCAAACGCCTGAAATCCCACCGGTGGTCACAGAACAAGCTGTACAACTAAAATACATCGCGACTGGAGCAAACAAACAAGTACGAAATAGTGCCGTACCGGTTGGTGAGAGAAACGGTGTTAACGAGCTATTCGATATGGGGTATACCATCCCGTACCAATCGCAAATGAATGACACCATGAACGTGTCCATGCTGTTACATTTACACCCTATTAATAGAGCTAAAAACAAAAAGACAAAGAAAGAGTAGTCTGTGCATGAACTAGAGCAGAGTGTGAGCGTGGCATGTACACCCAGCATAGAGCGGGCTAGAACTTTAGAAAAGAATATAAACCTTGATGTGAAAACTGGTCTTTGTTACATCGTGCCGAAAGGACCCCGGAGCGTTGGCTCCGATCATGAGTGCTTTGCCTGCAGGAATTGCGACTGCTCTCCCAGAACTGATACATGCATCCTAAGCGGTGGATTCGAGATACACTATGCAAACCAAACTGGGCAGAGAAAACCTGGCATCTTCCGATAGTAAAAACCCTCCCCAGGACGCATATACTCATTCGCTGCTTGACTGCTGCTCTCCAGGTGACTATCTTTGATCGCCACGATGGCACAACAACAGTGACAGTCGAATAAGAGGCAAGTCGACACAAAACCCCAGCTAAGAGAGTGGTATAGCTGGATACAGCCAAGCATCTATTAGGACCGACCAGGCTCCTTAACCCAATATCAGGGGGATACAGACCATCAGTGTTTTGCTATACGTTTTCGTGATAATACCTAGGCTTTGGGGTTGTTCACACAGATTCAGTTTATATACAGATACTCGACGTCACGCGCACAGGAGGTACATGAGAAGGCGTATACCAGGTATCATAACAATTGGATACACACATGTAGGAAGGAACGAGTGCATGTGCAAGTCGCCACACCACGCACAGGTACACATTTGTGAGACGCTAAACCGAGATCGAACGTGACGACCTTTGGTACGATCTGCGCAACCCAACAGGATACTATTTGTCGCTCCAAGCATAGTGGTCGAGGGTTGAAGGAACGAATCGACAGGTGTGATTGGAATGCCAGTAGGTGGTGGGCAGTTTCTGTTCTGGGGGGGTGTTTGTCTCCACCTTGCTGCAACTACTTCCACAAAAAGCATACGAGGCGTACGATTTGGAAGTAGGTCTGCACGAATGCCGTTTTAAGACGCGTGATTGATTTTAGCACGAACAAGTTTCACGAGTGGACAGTGTCCGTGCTGGGGGGGGTGGCGTAAACGTCAGCACCCTCAAACACTTTTTAACTCGGAATCAAATATTTACCTTGGCTAGTGCCAGCAAGTCGATGTGTGGCGTGAACGTCAGTACCTTGAAACGACCTAAGTCACTCGAATAATAATTTTGGCCCGGAGTAGAAAGAACTCATGAACTTCCTACAGCCCGTGATAGATGTATACATAAAACGACCTCCACATTCGCAAGGAATACCTACTCTCAATGCAGAGAAGTTTGAGGTCATCACTAAAAGAAAGGCCTATATAACATATAAAACGCGTGATACGCGCGACCGAAGTATCACAACACAGCTTGCAAAGGACTAGCGTGGAAGCTGGCAAAGATGAGCTGGGAAGAAATCCTCGATCTCTTAGCTGTTTCTTTTGTTCTGTCAATATATCAAAATGTGATATCCATACCAAGAAACTAGAGATATCTGGACGAACTTCAGAGTAGCAGATGGATTCTATTACGGGGGTCCATAGTTAACGGGACCAAATTTTGTTAGTAAAAATAGGTGAATATATAGTTTTTTATGTATACCATAGGTCCTATTAACTATGGACCCCCGTAATAACTTACGTAGAAACATTTGTTGAAGGAAGGTACAGTGAGAAACGTCTGGCGAAGGCAAGTGAATAGTGGAAGCATCGACACAGTCCACTGCGCACGCTGAACCGTGACAAAGGTACGTGAAGTTTTGCCACATCGATACTACAAGTACGTGAGTAGAATGGAATACTGATCGGTGAACCGTTATAACAGGTTTGACAAGTCAAGCCCGCAGATATATATATAGAGGGGCAAAGTGGACAGCCACCGCAGCGTCTCGGTAGTGTGACCACGTATAGCCATACGACACAGGACTGGAAGAATTATCTGCAGTCTCAGTTAAAGGTTGGTGGTGGGGTAGGACGATGGTAGCTTTCAGTGGAATGTATGTCTGGCCAAAAGCTTAAACGTGTAGGTTATTGTAAAAGTGCAGACGTAGGCCTTGGAGAGGAACCCCCACCTCAGATGCAGGTGAGCCAGGAAGAAAACATGTTTTTTCGCCGATGAGTACATGCTCCGAGCGTGTTAGACAGATGTGGCGCTGGTAGTTGCAAGTGAAGACTGTACGAGGGTCAGGTCCGCCGCTCTTCTCAACACCGTCCAAGGTCAGCACCGCGGGAACAAGAGGAGCTGCAACATTTGGCCGACGGCTATAGACGGGGGATGAAGGCTGAAGAACTTCTGGACGAAGGTCAGGACCGCCGTTCTTCTTACCACCGTCCAAGGGCAACACCGCGGAAATGAAGGGCGCTGCAACATCGGGCCGACGGCGATGGATGGAAGAGGAAAGCTGAAGAACATCTGGACTAAGGTCAGGACCGCCGTTCGTCTTACCACCGTCCAAGGGCAACACCGCGGAGAGGAAGGGCGCTGCAACATCGGGCCGACGGCGATGGATGGAAGAGGAATGCTGAAGAACGTCTGGACGAAGGTCAGGACAGCCGCTCTTCTCACCACCGTCTGAGGGCAGCGCTAAGGGAAGGAGAGGAGCTGCAACATCGAGCCGACGACGAGGTGCGGAGGTGGAAGGCGCAGGCGCTGCAGCGGTCCATGATCGTAATACCCGCTGAGCACCGTCGCTCATATGCGCCGGTCTGGGGGGGTGTCCGAGGAGGAAAGCGCACACGCTGTCGCCGGGCTAGCACCGAGGCGCCGGCTTTGTGCCGACAATGGTTATGTGTCGGGCAGGGGGGGTGTTACAGCGGGTGGCGCCAGGGAGGGAGGTTCATAGCGCTGTGACTGTCGTGACCAGCGCTATGGGGAGGATAATACGGCGCGAGACCACTGTCCTGATCAGGGCCACGCGTCGGGTCTATTCGACAGGTAGAGGGCAAGCTTTGGTTAGCATCCTCTGGGCGGATCTTATAGGGGCAGGGAGGGTCCCCGGTGTGGGAACGCCTTCGGTCTCGGGTACAGAGCCAGTAACGAGGTTCCGGGACCACCCGGTGTTTACAAAACACCACCAAGAGTGAAGAAAGAAAGTCAAAGCCAAGTGATCTGTGATACCTGTCCTATCGACCCCCAGTCCCTTGGACCCTGCCGTGCCCGTTGTGCCCGTCATCGTGTCTGTGGTGCTTCGTTGAGTGTTCACGCTGACTGCTTGCATCTATAGCATTGCATCGATCCACGTTCTGCATGACCCGATCATTACTGCTTGAAGGCACTTCCCCGAACACCCAAAACAACAGGTGAGCCGGCCTCAGAGATCTAACGAACGCAAGGTCCATTTTTTCGGTCTGAGAGCTGTACCCTGCTGTAACATTATATCAAGGTTTCACAGGTAAATGCTCGAGAACAAATCGTAGTCCGAGTACTGAGCGTATTGGAGTACTGGCGGCAAAACTACTGCGAGTACTGAGAAGGCCCAAATAAATACTGAGAGTAATGAGAGTGTGAGCAGTACCGAACCCCGACAATACAGGTAAGTATGTACCCGCAGTAGTATCGAAACACGAAATAAATACTTGGGGTAAAGGCAATATGCGCAGTACAGAAGAACCCTCGAGATACTGAGAGCATTCGCAGTACATACATAATACAAGGTTCCGCTCCAGGAGGTGCCGTATTAATAGGGGAGTGGCGCAAGAGCGAAATAATACTCGTATGAAAGCCTGCACACTTGTTTAGAATTAGCACCTGCATCCACCCATCATTTTAACGTGAACACACACAACATCTATATATGTTTGAGGACAGACTATTATATACTGTTCGCGGAATCACTTCAATGATATAAAATAGGGTAGCGGTAAGTGGATATATATATATTGATCCAGCTGACTCGCGGCGATTTATTCGTGAGTACAAAAAAGTTGCGCAAGGTCGAGGTTGCGCCATGATACTTTGTGACCGGTTGAGTAAGGTACAGCACATACATACTCGTACAATATATATGTTCCCCCAAAATAAATGTTTGTTGGTGCTCAGGGTAACATCAAGGTTTCACGGATAAATGCTCGAGAACAAATCGTAGTCCGAGCGCTGAGAGTATTGGAGTACTGGCGGCCAAAATATTGCCAGCGCTGAGAAGGTCCAAATACTGAGAGTAATGAGAGTGTGAGCAGTACCGAACCCCGAGAATAGAAGAAAGTATGTACCCGCAGTAGTATCGAAACACGAAATACTTGGAGTAAATAAGGCAATATGCGCAGTACAGAACCTCGAGATACTGAGTATTTTCGCAGTGTTATACATGCATATATATTCCTCGCAAATGCGTATCTCGAAATACTGCCAGACTGTACTCAATCAATCAGGTTGTCTCCAGCAAAAGTGGTATGCTCCAACTCGTGGGACTATCTGGGTGTGTTTTGTGCCGAACGCTGGGCCTGAGAATTGTCGACGCGGTGCACAGACGATTGAAGTATACATCATACTCGAAGTATACTGGGCATATTGAGAGTATCTCATTACTGCGAGTACTTTGTCTCGCAGAAGCAGCAGTACGAACACTACCAACGGACGAAATACTGCTAGACTAGACTACTTGTAGTACACGCGGTACAGAACCCCGAGATACTTAAAGCACAACAGGGGGTATCCACGCCAGCAGCAGTAGCCAACCCCGCATTATTTGTGCGAGCCCGAAAGTAACTGAAGTAGTACAACAGAACCTCAAAATACTGCGACTACTCGCAGTATCTCGAGTACAAAAACCCCGAAATAATGCGAGTGTACGAAGACCTACGATAATAATAGCAGTATTTTCTCGAACATACTTTGTTTTACTCCCAACTATTGGGAGTAGCTGTGAAATGTTGAGATGTGAACGCACGCCACACGTAAGCGCGCCCAAACTCTTCACCTTAGGTAAAAACACACAAGTAACTTGTACATCACATTATACATTCAGAAAAGCAAGGTGTACAAAAAAAGTTAGAAGTGGAAAATAAACACACACAAAAACTTATATTACAGCAGTATATCATACTATACGCTCAGAAAAGCAAGGTGTGGACGAATGTACTGTTATTAATAGTACTACTGTTGTAGTCCTGGTACAAAAAAGTCAAAAGTGAACTTTAAAAAAAAAGCGTGGATAGTGCGAATCGAACCTCGGAAACGAAAAATTTATCGCGCGCAGTATAAAGGACTACGCTAGAACAGTGCTCCGTACAACTGTCACGCCATGTTCTTTACGCAATCTAAAACACTTTGCACGATCTCCTACATACAGCAGTAGAGTAGCTTGTACAGCTAGGTACGACTGCATATACAGCAGTACTGCTGTAGAATGCCACGCGAGGAACGTACGTGTACTGACCCCCTTTCAGCTGGCTCTAGGATCTATCGGTCAGCAATGTATGACACACGGCAATGAGAACTACTCCTGTAAGTATGTTTTGTACGAAGGCTGCTGTACGAATATAATTTGTTACAGCAAGCAGTACGAACGATTTGTTTTTGTTGAACTCGAGACGACGAATATATCGATCCGGGGATAATGGGTCACACATTGCGGAAGGTACGTGCATCGGCCAATGCCGATGACAACAACAACGGAATACAGCAGAAGTACTGAGCTTACAGCGCGGATCTTCGACATGCGCACAGTACCCTGCCTGCTGCTGCTGTTGGCGCACGGTGCTGAGCACAGCTTGAGCAGTGGCAATGTTGGATCACACACAGGAATAAGCAGAAGAAGAGAAGCAGGTGTGTGATGCTGGTTGGTGTGTTCGTGGCGTGGTCAAGTGATGGATCGAATAAACCAACTGTGATAGCCGCAGTACGATCATCCATACGCGCAAGGTGTGCCCACTGCTGCTGCTGCTGGGCAGCAGGGCAGCAGGGTTGGTTGTGGTGCTGTAGGAAGCTGTTCGTTGTGCCTCTTTAGCTTGACAGTTACGTGCCGGTTCGGGATATTGGCATATTGTGCATTATGTGATTCTTGACATCTGGGTGTTATGGGATGACGCACAATGTCACTTCTGCTGTCCCTACCACTGCTGGGAGATAATAATAAACGACCTAAATCATCAACTCATTGATTGTCTTGGTGTCTTGACTACCTGTGCTTGGGGCTGACGAACACTCTAGTGTCGTTGGTACCGACGCAGCCTCATCATGGGGGATGAACTTGATGATCTTAGAGCCGTAGTCTCGGAGCAGGGCCTTGCTCTCCAAGTTCTACAACAAGCAGCCGCAGACGCGGAGGAGCGTCAAAAATCATCTCATACTGAGCTGCTTGAGATGATGGCGACTCTACTAAGAACGAGTCGAGAGACTGAGGCGCAGCGGAAGTCCGGCAGGGAGCAGGGGCTACCTACCGTAGATACAGCAGGGAGGGATGCTGTGTCACCATCGTTGGATCACTCCGACGATGGCACCGGGAGCAGGAAGGAGGAACGTGGTGGTACTGCGGGAGCTGGTCGCACGGAAAGTCAGCTCGGCGGTAGAGAGTAAGATTGGGGCGTTGGCCCCTCAGGTGAGCTCTCCCTCCGTGGTCGGCCATTTTTGGGCCAACACAAGTTGGCAATTCCTGTCTTGAAGGGGAGAGAGAACTTCGACACCTTCTCGAAGCAGATGCGAGTCTATGCGAAGCTACATGGATTCGAGACAGTCTTCGAAAGTGACCCATACGTCGAGGTTGGGGCCGATGGAAGCGACCGCGCTTCTATGATGATGCAGGGAGTGACGGCCTCTATGTACGAGCGGCAATTGATGGCCCGGGTGTTTCTTTCCCAGCTCTACAGTCAAATGTTGACAAAGCAGCTTTTCACCGAAGTACGTCTCCGAGGAAATGTTGGGAGTCAATAGTGGATTGGTACGATACAAAAACCAATGCACAGAAGGGAACTTGCATGAGGCAGCTGTACAGCTTTCAAATCGGGAAGGAGGACGACCCCGTAGAAAAACTGTATGAGATGGAGGACCTACGTGTCAAACTGAACAACGCAGGCATGAATGTGGATGACAACACTTTGTACGCCTGTTTTGTTTTCTGCCTTGCCTGCTGCCGAGTACGAGCTTGAGATCCGAGATCTGAATCTCAAGCAGGTTTACGATCGCAAGGAAATCATAAACTTGGTTCGCAGCAAACACGAGGTAATAGCCTCATCTTCCGGCAAGTCGAAGGGCTCATCGAAATCGCTTGCGCTCGTCGGAAAAGGGGGAAGTGGTTACGGAGGGAAGGGCGGAAAGGCAAAAGGGGGTCGGTCTGGAAAAGGGAAGGAAGGCAACGGAACGCCAGTTCAGACGGTGGAGCCGGCAAAGCGAAGGGCTCGACAGTGAGGTGTTTCCGGTGCAAGGCTGCGGGCCACTACAGCAACAGTTGCACTGCAAAGCTCTGCGAAAGGTGTGGTGGGAGAGGACACGAGAGCAGCAAGTGCGCATCGCCGGCGGACATGGATGGATCGCCGGCGGAGGCCGTGTTTGCGATTGTGGGGGATCCCGGAGATGATGTGGAGACGACGGCGTTTTAGGGGCACAGCAGCTAAAAGCCCTACGGCGGACAACCGTAGGCACCTCCGCCGTGTGTTGCGAGCGGGGGACTTCAAGCCGTACGACATTTATTTGCCGTACGCACTCCACTTCAGAGGTTGTGGAGGCAGCAGATATGGGGTTATCGCTCAGCGAGGGTACATGTCTGCATGCGAATTCCGCGAGAAGCCGCACGGCCGCCAGCCGTGTGCAAGCCTACCGGGGGGTGTTAGGTGGGGCAAAGTCGCGCGGCATAATAGCTGCGTGCATTCTGCTGCTGTTAAAAAACGGTGGCAGGAAACGGGCGTGGGGTAATCGTGGACTGTCTGCAGCAGTACCAAATAACGATGGGGTTTCGTCCGAGTGGCAACAAGCGAGCAGATCTGGTTATTTCGTCAGCCGGAGCTTCATGCAAGGTCCGGCAACATCGCGGGGCGGAGGGGGCAGGTCTGGTCATCATGGTGTGATTTCGTAGGAATGAATGGTGAATTTAATTTTACGATGGATACACCTGTCGATCGAAATTAATTTTTTTTTGGTCGAACGTGAGGTCTATTTATTTGCGGCCAGGGTGGAGAAACCGTAGATAGTAGACGATGTATCATCTGAGATTCTTCGTTCTGGGTGGTATACGTAGCCTTTTTCGCCTGGTGGCTTCGAAATGTATTTTCATGTTCAAATCAAACAGTCTTTGTAAATCCGAAAAACTTGTAGTGTTTTTCTGGTGTAGACAGGACCAGATGGGGCCTGGTAGAAATGAAATGCATACTCGTAGCGGTATGGAGAAATAAGGGTACGCTGATACACCAAAGGGAGGTGAGGTGTATTGCTGGTATTGGCGGTGGCTACTGATTATATTGAATTTTGCGGGTATATTTTATTTTTGGCAGTAGACTACTGCCTGCAAAATAAAGGAGGGTGATCATATTCATGGTTGATTGGTTGTTCTGCCAACAGTATCATTTTGCGAATACTTGTTCGCATCGGAGAAAAGTGGAACATTAAATATTTTTTGCGAATGATCGAATAGTTTTTCGTAGCTGGGAGGGCTTAAGCTGTTGGTGTCGAAAGCAGTAGCGGCATTTTATTGTTTCTTTATTCGATTATTAGGAGCTACTGGGTAGCGACTATTATTTTTCGGGTAACTTTAGCGCCAGATAAATTCTAATTTTACAAGTGAAAAAGGACGTGTGCTATCTCGCATTACCGTTACGATCTGAGAATTTATGACGGGAGTAGGGGGCAAAAGGAGACTTTTGTCCGGGGGAACGGGGTTCTCCGCGATCTCTGGCATTGTACTTTTCACCTTAGTTTTTATTATATTGGCGTGGATATATTGTAATATCGTCTACAATTGCAATATTTCTCTGTGGGGAGAGTGAGAGGTTTTTGCTCACAGCGGTGGGTTTCCTCTTTCTTTTCGATTTTTTTGTTTGTGGGTGGTTTAGGTCATGGAGTTGTGTGTTGTTGTCTTGGTCCGTAAATGTTACGTAAAGAGTCAGGGAGGGTGTTCGTTGTGCCTCTTTAGCTTGACAGTTACGTGCCGGTTCGGGATATTGGCATATCGTGCATTATGTGATTCTTGACATCTGGGTGTTATGGGATGACGCACAATGTCACTTCTGCTGTGTCCCTACCACTGCTGGGAGATAATAATAAACGACCTAAATCATCAACTCATCGATTGTCTGGGTGTCTTGACTACCTGTGCTTGGGGCTGACGAACAGAAGCTGGAGGTAAGCACGCTCTGTGCACTGCGGTGGCTATTGTTCTCTATAGGCGGTGGTCCGTGCTCCGTGCAACACAAAAAAAAAAATGTGCAGGGATATACGTCATCCTGGGTATATACGGATCAAAAAGTGTATGGCAGACGGTGGAATGCGGACTGCAGGCTCCGACAAACGCAACCAACCACAGCAACACTGCGCATATGGGTGTGTCGCACACGCACGGCGGGTGGGCGGGGGGGCGGCAGCGTTGGCACGTTGGGATCTGTGCTTGTTGTCTGTTGTGTACCTGGTATATGTCTGAGCTGTGTGCTCAAAGCTCGTGAGAGCCTAGGGGAGAAAACAGAAGCATGTAGGTACCGATACGTACGTACAAAGTAAGGCCTCTTACTGAAACCAGGGAAATAAATCGTCTTATCCACTCCCGCCGGAAAAAAAAAAAAAACTTTGAGCGCCCGCCACGCGCTTCAGAGTGCACGGATCGCGCCGAGACCTAGACCAATGTGTCCGGCAGGGCTTCCCGTGTCCGTGTACTTGCTGTTTTGCCTAAAAGTGCTCGTGCGAAGAGAAAAGTTGGCAAAAATACGAAAATTTGACAAATATACGTATACATATTAACATATTATATCGAAATACTGGCAGACTGCTTTAAGTGCTCAAATTGTCTCCAGCGAAAGTAGTTTGCTCCAACTCCCACTTGTGTGGGGCTATCTGGGTGTGTTTTGTGCCGAACGCTGGGCCTGAGACTTGTCAACATGGTGCACAGACGGTTGAAGTATACTTCATACTCGAAGTATACAGGGCATATTGAGGGTATTTCATTACTGCGAGTACTGAGTCTCGCAGAAGAAGCAGCAGTACGAACACTACCAACGGACAAAGTACTGCTAGACTAGTACTTACTGGTATACTTGTTCCCGCGGTACAGAACCCCGAGATACTTGAAGCACAACAGGCGGTGTCCATGCCAGCAGCAGTAGCGAACCCCGCAATATTAGTGCGGGCCCGAAGAAAGTATACGCAGTAGTATCTACAGAAAAACCTCAAAATACTGCGAGTACTGCTCGCAGTATCTCTAGTACAAAAACCCCGAAATACTGCTAGTGTACGAACTACCTACGGTAATAACAGCAGTATTTTCTCGAACATACTTTGCTTCACTCCCAAGTATTCGGAGTAGCTGTGAAGTGTTGAGGTATGAACGCACGCCACACGCAAGCGCGCCCAAACTATTTAATTTGGGCTAAAACAAACAAGTAACATGTGTACTATATCATATTATACGTTCAGAAAAGCAAGGTGTTGACGAATGTATTATTATTACTGTAGTATTCTGTTGTAGTCCTGGTACAAAAATAGTCAAAGGTGAAATTAAAAGAAACGTGGATGGTGCGAGTCGAACCTCGGAAACGAAAATGTTATCCAGCGCAGTATAAACGTATACGCTAGAACAGTGCTCGTACAGCTGGCATGTCGTGTTTTTTTGCGCAATCTAGAACACTTTGCACGGTCTCCTACAGCAGTAGAGTAGCTTGTACATACAGGTACGACTGCATATTCAGCAGTACTGCTGTAAAATGCAACGCGAGGAACGTACGTGTGTGTACTGATCCCCTTTCAGCTGGCTCTAGGATCTATCAGTCAGCAATGTAGGACACACTGCAATGAGAACTACTACTATACTGTACTGCTGTAAGTAAGTATGTTCTGTACGAACGCTGCTGTACGAATGAGCCGCAGTACGATCATCCATACGCGCAAGGTGTGCCCTCTGCTGCTACTGGACAGCAGGGTTGGTTATGGTGCTGTAGGAAGCTGGGGGTAAGCACGCTCTGCGCACTGCTGTGGGTATTGTTCCCTAGGCGGTGGTCCGTGCTCCGTGCAACAACCCGAAAAAAAATGTAAGGGATATTTATACGTCATCCTGTGCAGATACGGATAAATAATACATATGGCAGACGATGGAATGCGGACGGCAGGCTCCGACAAACACAACCAACCACAGCAACACTGCGCATATGGGTGTGTCGAACACGCACGGCGTGTGGGCGTCAGTGTTGGAACGATGGAGTCTGTGCATGTTGTCTGTTGTGTACCTGGTATATGTACAGCTCATGAGAGCCTGGGGGAAAAAACAGAGAGCATGACAATGTACCGATACGTACGTTCAAAATAAGGCCTCTTTACTGAAACCAGGGAAATCGTCTTATCCACTCCCGCCGGATTTTTTTTTAAAAAAAGCGCCTGCCACGCGCTTCAGAGTGAACGGATCGCGCCGAGACCTAGACCAATGTGTCCGGCAGGGCTTCCCGTGTCAGTGTACCTACTGTTTTGCCTAAAAGTGCTCGTGAGAAGAGAAAAGTTGGCAAAAGTACGAAAAATTGACAAATATACGTATACATACAAGGTTCCCCTTCGGGATGTGGGTGTTATGAAATCCGGGGGATGTCGCAAGTTGAAAAGGGAGACGCAGGTAAAACCCTTGAACCTCTGGTTTGAGTAAAAATGATGTCGGAGTAAAATGAGTCATGGGTTACAGTACAGTAGTACTGTAATATTGCTAAAAGCGAAGAGTAGTAGTCTAGTCTTCGATGCTCTCTCGCATGTCTTGGCGTATAGGAGGCATAGACTACTGTATTGCTCAAATGAAAGCGTAGCACTCAGAAGAAAATTGACGGGATTTGTATCATCCAGGTATTTATCGCCTGGGTTGGATCTGCATCATCGATATATGCGTGATCCTTGATGATCTGAACATCTCTACCGGATGGAGTCTGCACGATCTGCATGAACTACACATGTTAATTGAGCATACACGTACCGCGATTAACTGATGAATAGCTTTTTGCGTGGGTGGGTCTGCATGATCTGAAGGATCTGTACGATCTGCAGTGATCTGAATGCCATGTGTGCATGATGTGGAGGATCTATCTGCATGATCTGAAGGATCTATTATCTACACACTCCAACTAGTTTGCCAGGGAAGACATGTACGTTCCGCATATTTTGCACTTATGTGCCAGGTGGGATCTGGTTGATCTCATTGACATGCACATGTTTAACCTGAAGGGGATCTGTGTAGTTACAATGTTCATAGATGTGTACCTGAGCGGAATCTGTGTGATCTGTATAATCAGTACATACATATCGACCGGGATGGGATCTGTCCGACCTGCCTGATCTCTACATCTACAGCGAGATAGCGTCTGCACGATCTGCATGATCTGCACATGTTTATCGGTGGGTGTCATTGATCTGCCGGATATGTATAATCTGCAGGATCCGTATGATCTACCTGAGTGGAATCTGTGTGATCTGTATGATCTGTACACCGGGATAGGGTATATACGATCTGCATGATATGCACATTTTCATTGGTGGGTCTGCATGATCTGCAGGACCTGTGTGATCTGCGGTATTTCTGTATGATCTGGAGGATCTGTAAAATCTGGATAATTCCTACAAGGTACTTGGTTACGGCATGTTTAGCCGGGATGGAGTCTGTACGAGGTAGATATTTCACAGGTGTGTACCTGAGTGGGATCTGTATGATCTGCAGGATATGTATGATCTGCAGAATCTGTATCATCTGCAGGATCTGTATGATCTACCTGGGTAGAATCTGTGTGTTCTGTATGATCTGCACATCTTAACCGGAATGCGGTCTGTACGATTTGCAGGATCTGTATGATCTGCAGGATTTCAGTACGATCTGGATGAATAATAAAATCTGGACAGTTTACACTTGCTTTCAGCATATTTAGCGGGGATGGGGTCTGTATGATGTAGAAATCTCACACGTGTGTACCTGAGTGGGAACTTGAAGGATTCTTTATGATCTGAAGGATCTGTAAAATCTGAATACTTTACACTCGTTTACGTCATGTTTAGCCGAGATGGGGTCTGCATGAGGTAGATATTTCGCACGTTTGTACCTGAGTGAGGGCTTGATCTGTGTGGTCTGTCTCTGTGTGTAATCTGCAGGATTCGTATGATCTGTACACATGTGTAATCTGCAGGATCTGTATGATCTACCTAAGTGGAATCTGCGTGATCTGCACGATCTGTTCATGTTGACCTGGATGGGGTCTGTATGATCTGCATGATGACGTAGATATTTCGCATGATGAGGTAGACATTTCACACGTGTGTACTTGAGTGGGAACTTGCAGGATATCTGTATGATCTGCAGGATTTGTGAATCTGGTATACTTCATAATTAATTGTTTACATCATGTTTAGCCAGGATGGGGTCCGTATGAGGTAGATATTCACACGTGTGTACATGAGTGGGAACTTGATCTGTGTGATCTGTACACATGTGTGATCTGCAGGATCTGTATGATCTACCTGAGTGGAATCTGTGTGATCTGTACGATCTGTTCATGTTGACCTGGATGGGGTCTGTATGATCTGTATGATGATGTAGATATTTCGCATGATGAGATAGATATTTCACACGTGTGTACCTGAGTGGGAACTTACTTGCAGGATATCTGTATGATCTGCAGGATTTGTGAATCTGGATACGTCATAATTGATTGTTTACATCATGTTTAGCCGAGATGGGGTCCGTATGAGGTAGATATTCACACATGTGTACATGAGTGGGAACTTGATCTGTGTGATCTGTACACATGTGTGATCTGCTGGATCTGTATGATCTACCTGAGTGGAATGTATGTTATCTATATGATATGTTCACCTTGATCGGGATGGGGTCTGTACGATCTGGATGATTTGCGCATATTTATCAGTGGGTTTGCATGACCTGCAGGATCTGTATGATCCGCAGGATCTATAACATTTGGCAGGTGTGTACCTGAGTGGGCTCTTGGTTTTTGTGCGATCTGTACACATCTTCACCGGGTGGGATCTGCATGATCTGCATGAACTGCACATGTTTCGTGGGGAAGATCAAATAATCAACCAACACAAATCAAGCTCGAAAATGAGTTGGTGAACAACCCTATACACGCGCAACGCAATTAACACCCGGTACAAAATATACTGGTACACGAAATAGACAGAGTGTGATAAAAACATCAGTCGCACGGACACAAAAAAACGAAGAGCAGCAGCAAGGAAAGCAACCTGCGCCAGCAACATCAGCAGTAGCTATACCGTGACAGTGTGAATCAGCAGCGTCATCAGCACGAGCACCAAGATAACCCACCGTGTGACACAGGCAAAAATATACTTTGGGTAGCAGTAAGAAATTCTAAAAGGCGCCAGCCTCAACAGTAGTAGTCGTAGCAACTACACCGTGATTGTGCGCAGCAGTGTGCAGCAGCAGCGGCAGCAACAACAGGACCAGCAAGATAGGCAACCGCGTGGCACGGGCAAAAATAAATAAGGGTAGCAGCAAGAAAAGCAACCTGTCCCAGCAACAGTAGCAGCTATGCCGTGATTGTGTGTAGCAGTAGCGGCAGCGACAACAGTAGTGGCAGAATAATAAGGAAACCGTGTGGCACCGGCACATTGTACAAAGGGCAGTGAACACTCGGCTAATACACGCAACCCAATACATGGGGCAAAGACCCGATAAATGATGAATCGCACCGACACACCAAAAATATGCCACCAGGTATGTACGTACATACATGGTGGCTCAGCCTTTTCTCACGTCTTGTGGCCAAGCACGAGCACACGAGCACTCAGCAGCGGCAGCAGCAACACTCAGCAGCACTCGAGCAACACTCGATTCGAGCAGCACTCGTACGCCTGTTGTTGCTGTTCTTGTACTGCTGCACTGCTCGAGCGGCACTCGAGCGCACGAGCATCATGATGAATAGATTTCCAAGCCTATATTGCACCTAAAAAAAAGACACGCGGGACCACGATCACTCGATTGCTCAAGCGCAACGAACACGAGACGAACACGAGCACGGCGTGGCCAAGCAGTCACGGGCACACGAGCACTCAGCAGCAGAGCGGCAGCACCCAGCGACACTCGAGTAACATTCGACTCGAGCAGCACTCGTACCCCTGTTTTTGCTGCTCGAGCAGCACGAGCTCGAGCAGCACTGCTGCGTGCTGCTGCAGTTGCGCCAAGAAGCGAGAAGAACAAAATCTTAATCTTTGCAGCTAAATGCGAAGATCCGGGTAGGTTTCCAAGACCCTAGATGGCTCTGCGGAAGTGGGACTCCATCCCCTGAGTTTCTTGCCGCGTCACGTGACTTTGACCACCTGGAGCATGAGCCATGGAACCCGGCCGGAGCCAACGCTTGCACCGTAATGTGCACAGCCGCCCCCCTGTGGGCCCCGCAGCAGGAAGCACGAGAAAAGACCCGCGGTCAAACGAGAAAAGTGAACTATTCCGGAAAAAACGGCTATTTGGTACTATATAATATATCTCCACTTACCGATACCCTATTTTATAAGAAACTAAGAAAGCACGTCAGCTGTGAGTTCAACCGATCGGCAGATCGGTCGATACTCAACTTTGCAAGCTGCGTGAACCGCGCGCGTTTTCCATTATTTCCCTCGCGATTGACTACTGGCCAGAGACTCCCCTGGATGCCACCAGGGTCGACGAGACGATAATACTTACAGCTGGTTCGATTTCCAATTGATTTCGGCCAGTACCATTTCCCGCACTGAAACAGCAGATCGACACGTGAGGGCCGGGGTACACAAGACAGTCGAAAGTTGGTTCACAGCAGTTCACACGTGACATACACACCAAGACACCGGAAAAATGTTTCTGCAGGTCTTGACGTACAAGTACGTGTTTTTGATCAATCTCACTATCGTACATGTTCTTGGCCTCTTCTGCTCTTGATATATGAAAAACATACCCTATTATAAATATATATATACAATGATTCCCGACGCCTGAGAGCGCAGCATTCGCTTCCGATTTCGTCTTGAACTTAGGCTGGGATTCCACACGCCTTCGCTTTCCTGCCTTCGTGCTTGCTTTTTCGACCGCTTTCCTCCACGGTCGCGCAGGCCGGCCTCCGACCGGTGTTCTCCCGTGCGCGCGTCTCGGAGTCTCGCGCCGCCGACGAGCGCGGCGACCCCGAACTCGAGGGATATTTGCTGCAGAGAGGAGACACGGAGGCTCTATTTTTCGTGGTCCTGGAGATTTGTTTCGCTGTTGTTGTTGCTCCGCCAAGAGAGACAGACTTGATCTTGGCTCTTTTCTGTCCGAGGTTCGATTTTCGGCCATGCTGATGCTACCGCTTTATCCTCCCGACTCCCTTGGTTTGCCGGCCGCCATCGGCCTCTTCGACCCCCTTCGGTCTTGCCTTACTCGGTGGCTGCCTTCCCTCGCCCCTCTCTCTTAGCGAGTCGACTACGCGCGCCTTCCCGAGGTATCGCGCCGTTCTTGGTACCAGATCGTTGGATATCCCGGTGATGTATTTGGTGTTTTATAAATCGGAACGTCATTTGTTCTCGCCGGAGGAATGGAATGGAGGTTGTTGAAGAGTATGAATACGACCGAGTGTTGTGAGTTCGATATGAAAAACCGACCAATCACATCGGAGGACATCATACAGGTGGTCGTACATGCCCGGACTGTCTACTGCTGCTGCAAGGCAAGGTCTGATCCCTGGAGGCTCTCATTGAAACACGAGTACTACTACAGCAGCAGTACAGTAGTTCAGTGGTCCAGAGGCGTTCTACTTCGAAAATGTACGTACAAAGCTTTGTTCTCGCCGGTCGAATTTGATTGAAGGTTCTTGGAAAGTAGGGTCGAGCGTTGTGAGTTCGATAAGAAAAACCGACCAATCGCATCGGAGGATATCAAACGTGGTCGTACATGCTCGGACTGTCTACTGCTGCAAGGTCTGATCTCTGGAGTCGCATTGAGATACAAGCACTACTACAGCAGCAGCAGTACGGTAGTTCAGAGGTGTTCTACTTGGAAGATGTACGAAGCTAAACCAAATATCCATAACAAGCGCGCCCGATGAGCGTGTCTGGCGTATCACGCAATCACGCAGCCTCCAAAGTTGAGTTTCAACCACTCAATCGGTCATACTCACAGCAGACGGTTTCACTTTTTATGCACTTTGAAAAAAATCATATCCAGCTGCCAGGCATCTATACTACTATATCTACCAAAAGAAATTTAAGACACTGCAGTCCCGCTTCAAGATACGATCCTTGGTACCAGGTACGGTATACTGTAATAAGATGTTCGCCGTATCATCTTCTGGTGAAAACACGTCAAGTTATTTCGGCGACCACTACTGGAGGTAATGGAGGGTTCGAGACTGCTTGCTTCCACTGCGAGTACTCGCAGTATGTCGGGGTTCTGTGTTGCTGTGGATCTTGTGCTGCGTGTGCTTCACGTATATCCGACCTGAAAAATAAGGGGTTCACACTGAGAATTCTGCCCATGTTAGCAGTGTACTTTGCGGTTGTCAGGTTGTTCCGTATTGCCGATCGATATCAGGTACCAGGTACCAGGTATCAGGTATCAAGTGTTCGATACTGCTCATACTCCCAGCATCTCGGAATATATACTGCGATTACTGCCTGTAGTCAAGATAGAGTATTTCATACCAGTGTAGATAATGCGCGTATGTATATTGGTTGGTATAAATACGCGCAAACGTGTCCTGCACTCGCAGTAACTTGGGCGGATACTGCACGCTGACATGTTGTCTGCAGCAGCTGCTGCTTCGGTAGTGCTGCTGCTGGTGGTGGTATTGCGGCTGCGTCTGCACACGGCAGCACATCAGCCCAAGACCAACCCGCTTGGTGTCGGGCAAGGCCAACCAGTATATAGATGACCGCATCGAAGATAGAGAGTGAATACATGCTCTAGGGAGCGAGAGCTTGCCGGCAGCGTCCTGCGGTATCCTCCCAAACCTGAAAAAAAGCCTGTTTTTTTGCCGTCATTCGAGACGGATCGAGAAATTTTGTCTTCTGTTTTGTACACACCAGCGGCTATTTGTTTTTTTATCGTACGCCTGGCCAGCGCCCGCCGCACGTCACTGGCCATTGTGTAAAGACGGTGACCCAAGGGTAGGTCGGAGCCCCTAACGAGCGCACTCCGTTCATAATTCATGACGCAATCGTTGGTTTTGTCGATCGATGTCTGTCGAGGACTCGGAATCTAGCCGCTTCGAACCAAAGATTGGCCTGAGTTTTTCTCAGGCCGATCTTGGCCCAACATCGGCCCCAGATTTGCTTTTTTTTCGGGCTTTTCGAAATGTTGGGAACTTTTTTTTTTTCTGAACGTGCCCATAGGAAGCGTGTTCTAAAAAAATTTGGCGGGTATCTTTGGAATTCAAACCTTTTATTGATACTTCGGGTTGCCATTGGCATAGGTCTAAACACAGCCCGTTTCTTGTCAGCTGTTCGCCCGCGATATCCTTCTTAATATATTACATGTTATTTTACAGCAGGGCGCCGTACGTAGTCGGCGTCTTTATTTCTCCCCCAAAAGTGCATCCCTTCTGTGTGGCCCGAGCGTATCGGAACAGACTTTTTCGATTATGCCACAGGCCGTTTCCTCTGCGGTTCGATTTTTGCGCGTCAGATTTTGACCCGATGGCATTTTCATATATGAACTTGGCAAATCGAAAGGGCCTTCCTGTGCGGAAAAATCAGATTTATTGTGCGTGTAGAGATTCGAGCAAACGCCAAGACCAACTGCTGTTATTGTGGTTTGGCGCCGCGAAGAGACGCGCTGGGTGCGCTGCCCTGCGCGTAGGACCCAAGCGTCCGACCCCACGCTGACTGCCTCTGGTCTGGCGGCGGAGAGACGTGGCGAGTGCGCTAGAGTCATCCTGTCTTGGTATTTTGTGTTTCATTTTGTGACTGACTGCTGCTGTGCTGCTCAGCAGTGTAGTCTACGAGTACGTATCCACGGAGAGGCTCATGCCGAGTGTGCTTCTCTTGATCTCTTGGCCCGAGCCCGCGCCAGCGGACTCTAGTCTGGTCACGGAGGGACGCGCCGTCCGCGCGTCGGGCGCGAAGCAACGTCGCTATACAGCTGTATCACCATCCAACTCATCGATCGTTCTGCTGCTGTTTGATGTGGTGGACAACATCTTGAATTTAGATACCATGCCATTTTTCGATTTGAAAATTTGATGTCGTCGGATTTTGGGCCAAAATCCGACGACTTGGGTCATCGGATTCTCAAATCGAAAAATTTCCGGTTGGATTTTGCATATTTGGACTGCATAAGCTGGGTCATTCATTTTTGAGATCGAAAAGTACAAATCTGAAGCTCGAAATCGAACCGCATAGGAAACAGCCTCACTTAAAAAGAGGTCAGAATGGGAAACAAACCGGAGCGTTGTGATCACAGGACCCTTTTCGGACTGCAGTCCCGTTTTGGGCTCAAACTACTGAGAATTTGAGTGGTTGGCTCTCCAAACGGGACTGCATCCTAAAAGGGTTGAGAGAAAAAAAAAACAATAAAAACTACGTCTCTTGATTGATGTCGATATGAAGTTTTGCGCTGTCGGAGTATACTTCAGCAGCTCTCCCTGGCAAGACGCCTATTGTCTGCCGATTGTGCCACAACAGTCAACGCGCGCATTGCCCGTCCGTCCCCGCGACAAATAGGGCTAAACAAAATCAGCTCGCCAAACATCGCATCACGCATACATACCGCCTCACAGCCAAAACCCTATTCCAGGTACGTCCTGTGCACCACAGTTCATAAGAAGCTTGCGTCATATTATTATCTGGCAGGACGAAACCACGGCGGTTGGCTTCGGTGGGGACCTCTATGCAGTGACCCACGGCCTCCGGCAATAAAAACTATATCGTACCGCACGCCGACTTATCCCAAGCCAGCGACGAAGGCGCGCATAAAAACAGCAGTAGCAGCAGCAGCCGCGCTTGTGGAGAATCCTACACGGGAACCGACTATAATGACAGAAGAAGTACTATACTCTCCTAACTGGGCTGGTGATACATACCTGGTGTTGTGGATTGGATGCTTTGAGCCTCAGGTCGAGAGCGTTGACCGAAGGAACACGTAGGACCGGCGAAGAGGAGTGAGTGGCAATCCACAAATTGGGGAGGGGCCGTAAATGACGCGGCCCCTGCTGATACAAAAACGCAAGTCGTCGTAACTCCTGAAACAGTCTAAAACCATAACACCCGGTGTCCAACAACGTACTCAAATCGACGAATTATGTAAGTGTATTTAAAATCGCACCGCTGCCTCGATGTCATTTGGGAGCGTGTGTTGACGCGAGCGTCGGCATGAGAAACGGTGTGATCGCCACTCTGATTTTTTTGCTGTAATCGATGTGTGTAGAAAATCAGATTTTGGTGAGCTTGACGCGGCTTGCCGATTTTGTGCCCCCGTCCAGCAGTTCAAGGGCCACATACCGGCATGCCGGGCTTCATAATCAGGACATATCTGTACGGGCGCACTCCAGCATTCTGTAATGGTACACATGTTGACAAGGTCCGTTGCACACACCCTCGCACAAATACCACTACCAAGATCACAGTCTCCGCTGATAGTCGCACCCGTTCACACAATCAAAGTACTGTAGTTTGTTTGCACATTCTTCGCTGAGTTAAAGCTCGGATATTTTAACCGTACTTTTTGCAGTTCTTGCACCCCCGCGGGCAAAACATATTAATACTTCCCCTTCAGGGTTATTGTCAAGCAAGCCCGAACGCCGCATCCCGATTAGGTAACTATTCGGTTGACTGGTGTGAGCAGTTGAGCCCCGTAATCTACAGAGTGTCACAGTGATAACTACAGTAGGTTAAGCGTGGTTCCGTGGTCCCTCGATATCACCCCGATTAGGTAACTATTCGGTTGACTGGTGTGAGCAGTTGAGCCCCGTAATCTACAGAGTGTCACAGTGATAACTACAGTAGGTTAAGCGTGGTTCCGTGGTCCCTCGATATCACCCTGGCGGTGGTTGCGCTGGGGTTCGAATCAGGACTGTGGTATATTTACTGTACGGGACGTTTTCTGGGTATTGTTTGGCCGCCGAAAACACGAGAAACCGAGCTGTCTATATTCGATAATAAACGACAATTGAGAATGTTGTGCTCAATGCGCGATATAAATAAAATCAAATATATCCCCTTCTTGTTTCGCCGCCTGTGGCCACCATCTATATCTCTAGTGTGACCAAAACTCCTCCATGTCACGTTCGTATTTATCTTCATCTCCTCTTCTAACGCATCCCGTTCCTCCTTGTACATTTTACATTCTCCTACTATGTGAGTTTTACTCTATTGCTTTGCCACACGGCCACATCTGTTCATCTATCTCCTCATATTTCTTCTTTCTGGCAGGTCCAGGTCACGTACACGAAGTCGCAGTTTCAGCGTTTTCATGACGTTCATTGGGCCGTGCAGATAGGTTAATTTTTTTCATTCCCATCGCCTTCCTTATTCCCCCGTATATCTCCAAAGAATTGTGTCTCCGATCTCACGGCAAGGGGTAATGCTCTGCACTTCTGGCCATGTCTTTTTGGAACTCTTCCCGTTCTCCAATTGTTTCTAGGTTGTATTTTCCGCATATGCACCATTTTCGTACCTCGCCTATGGTTTAATATAACTGTCGTCTGCCGACTGCCTATCCACATATTAGACAGTAACCCGTAGTTCCTACGTCGGCTGCGCACACACGTTTCCGTTTCCTAACTACTTCCATTTTCTACCACTATAAGGTCAAGGATAGAAATCTCTCCCTTTTATGTGTACTGTCTATAGCCCATTCTAATTCTGACGTTTTTACTCTGTCGTTCAATGTCTTCATTCGGGTTGGTTTCCTTCCCAATTCTTGAAGTAAAATCTCCCACTAGTTCTGACTTCTCCTTGCTCTTTATTATTCTGTCAATCTACAGCTACTTCTCCAAATTTCCTTCGTATGTATAGGTTCCTGCACCCTTCGACTCTGAGTGATATACATGTTTCCTAATACGTAATAGTTCGCTCCCCGCTTCCCTGGCTCCGTATCCATTTGTTTTCGTCGAAATTAGTGGTTTGATCACCTTTACTGTGTCACGCAGGTATTACTTGGCGAGGAGTCCTACTCCCCCCCCCCCCCCCTGTTCTTGCTATATCATTTCCCTTCCTCTTTTCCCCTATCCATGCGTTTTTTCTCCAGCTGTGCCTCATATTTCCCCCCCCTCTTTCTCCCACGACTCTTTGATTATCACGATGTCTACGCCATGCTTGCTTACCTGTTCGGCCTTTTCTCACATTTTGCGCCCACATTATACGCTCTTCCGTGGTGAACCAACATACGTTTCGTGATCTCATTATCAACTTCTTTTTAATTCCACTATCCACTCTGTTCATGACTGTTGTTTCTTTTCCGTTGTCGCTAGGACTATTTTCATTATTTCGTATTTCAGCTTTCTTTCTTTTCACCTATGTTTCTCCTCCATTCCCTTTGAGCAACTTACTGTTTCCTGCATCCCCTTGCATTCGTTCACCCTAGGACTAGGTTTTAATTTCGATTTCCAGTAGCTATAAATACTCTCAATCCTAGTCGTCTAACGCGTGCCGATACCTTTTCTGTCTCTATCGTCTGCACTCCATGCTCACGTTCCGCTTTAACATGGCTTGAAAGTGTTCTTCCGGTGCTACTCTTCCTACTGCAAAGGGGTAGGGTCATTTTACTGCATCGCGCTTCCTTATGAACTCAGTCCTCACCATGTCGCTAGGACCTCAAAATGACAGCACCACTAGTACTTCACCCCGCCAAACTTTCTTTCTCCACTCACCCTGGGTGGTCATCTTTATCTTAACTTCGTCCGACATTATCTCAAGCTTGTTTGTCTTCATGTTCATAACTGGAAGTGTTCAAGTTAATAGGACCTCCCAACCCTGGTACTTGTTGAGGGTCTGGAATATTTCAGGCATTTTTGCCGGCGAACCACACTAAATATTATCTCGAACACGGGCTCGTAGCCTGGGGGCGACTCCACCATTCGTAGCACAAGCATCCCACGTTCGTGTCAGGCGATCTGAATGGTAACTATCCCGGCGTCCCGTGATGGTATCTTCTATCTCGTTGACCCGTTGCTGTACCAGTTTCTTTCCTCCTGGGAGATCAAGTTACCGTGCAAGGTTCAAAGACGGCTTGCATAGCACGAAGTGATACTCACACATCGGGATGCCCCATGCGTCGCTTTCACTTTAGTATGTACCTGTTACCATAGGTAGCTACCTCACTAATGCTCTCGAGTAGACTTTCGCAGTTTAAAGCTTGGCCAACGATCCCGCCACATTTTTCTCCGGCTGCTAGCCTTCAAGATATCTACGTACCGCTTGGTGCTCCTTCTCATTGGCCATGTGGTGTGTCAATTGCATGCCGTTTGTTTCGTGAGTAAGGTGGGACTCGATGTAAAGCCGAGCATCATCCACTCCTCCCCTTTATTTGGCGCATGGTATGTCCACGTACTGTACTGCCGGGGATTTCAGGGAAAGAAGTCAGACCATATTTTCACCGCTCAATGGAAATCGGGAAAGTATTTTCGGGTATCTTACCACGAGACTAAACCTTCATGTGAATTGAACATATCGGGGTGAGCTTGCTGTAGCTATGTTTTGTATGCACGGGAGGTGGTCCGCCTTCATAGGTTTATGGCCTATGCTTTGTGTCAGTAATTCCAGTATTACGATAAGCTAAAACCTGTACGCAGACTTATTGGGTTTTTTTCGTGTCTCTCTATGCCTGGCTTGTTTATTGAGAGGGGAAATAACTGGGTATAGTTGAGTTGTTTCCTATTTAAATCTGGTTTGCTCGCGTTTTGACCAAACCAAAAGCGGTTCGGAGGCGTTCTACGATAGATTTGGGAAGAAACACGTTTCTGAGCCACCACGGCCTCCGTACCCAGCGGCAGTCGAAGGAGGTACAGTACCACAGATCTTGATGATATCTGTATCTAAGTATTGAAGGTGCGCGCCCCACACATCCTAAGCACCAGTCGTATTCATATATTTGTCCCCGTTGAATTACATATTATATACCCTGGGGGGACATATGAGCCTCCGAAACGTTATGGTGTACTTCTTCCATCGTAGAACCCCTCTTAGGAGAGTAATTGCATGTCTAGTTCTGATTAGTGCTTCGATATGGGCAACAAAATTGTTGCTTGAGTAGTTTTGTGTCTGAATCCGGTTTGTATTGTCTATCAAAAGGAAAAAAAATCCAGGCTAGTTCAATTGTTTCACGTCTTATCAATCTGGTTTGTGTACAGGTATGAGAAAAATAAAGTTACTTAGTGGACATGCATAATTCCGGGTTTTGTTGTGATGAGCAAAACAGAAACTGGTTTGTGCAATATTTTGACGTCTGAATATGGTCTTTGTGTTTCGGTATGGGAAAACAAATGTTATATAGTCGAGCAATGCCATGTGTAAATCTAACCCGCACTCCAGAATGGGGGGGAAAACTGAAGTTTCGGTTATATTGTGTTGTGTTTGCTGTTCCGGTGGATCGGGTGGTTGACTGTTGTTTGCGTGGTATCTATGTTTGGTCTATTTGGGGGTTGTACAGTAAGGGATAGTCTGCGCATTGCCTGTCTAGTGACTAGTGGCTTGTTTTATAGCGTCGTCGCCCCTCGACACCAACCCATCCAGATGGAGAAAGACGGGGGGGGGGGGGGGGCGTCCTCGATAAAAGAGATGTGTTCGATCTCTTGCACGGCCGTAGTCGTATGACCATAGACCCTCGCATCCCTGCAATGCCGGGACGGAGCATGTCGGGTTTTCACCGTTCAGGCAGACACTAATAGGAGGGGGGGGACTCGGTATCATGCATGGCTGTAGTCTTAATACCACAGACCCTACTCATTCTTGTACATGGCCGCAATGGGGGGTGTGGTGTTCTCGACATCATACATGAACGTAGTGGTATGACGATGGGTCCTCGCATGCCTACTATGCCGGGACGGAGCAGGTCTGGTTTTGACCGGCCAGGCAGAAGTTATTTTTTGCAAGCGCGAAGCGCCGTGAGGTATACGGCGGGTCGGGTAAAGGCTGAGCTGCACCCTACCAAGAATATCTTGTGAGGCGAACATGCACATAGACGACAACCCTAATAGGTATATTTAATATCCGGTGTCGCCACTTCCTGAGACAGCAACGGGGTTACTATGAAACTGCCTTGTGGGTGCCTTACCATAAACACTAGGTGAGGCGAGCATTCTCTTCGTGTGGAGTAAAGGTTCTCCACCCCGCACAAATGATCTACAACTCAATCGCCAGCTGTGACTAGCCGCCAAAAAACAAAAACGGTACCCTGGCTATCTAACTCGCGTAATAAGCGGCATGCCTTACAGTGTCTTTGCCAACCGACACCAACCCAAACTATATAAAATAGATAGGAGGGGGACGTACTTATTCGCTGATTACCTTATTCATGTACGTTGATCACGCATCCCCTTCGAGACGGAGGGGGGGGGGGGGGAAGACGCCTGAAACCACAGTAAAATCTACAACGAATGGGGCTGGATAGTCAGGGCGATTGAAAAACGAAACATGACGAACTCCCCAAGAATGGTTGTGTACGTAGCTCAGGGGCCCACGCGCCTAAGGGGTTGAGAGCTACATCGTAGGCTGCCGGTGTATTTTTACTATTGATAACCGTTGCTGAATGAGCGTCAACCGCTTGGGATATTTCGACGAAACAAACTGCGCGAGGGGAATTCTGTCATACAAATCGTCGCACGGACGAACGGATAGAGTTGATGAAAGGATAATCTGTCTCAAATACCCCATATGACAATGGGAAATAGATTTGCAACTAGGAATGTTGGAGCACTTCGCCCTTCTAAACGCTCTTGATTTCGGGCCTCTTGGATCGTTACCTACTGACTATCTTAGGACCCTGCCTAGAGCTACTGTGTAATCGTGGGACTGCTGCCAAGGTTGACATAAAGAGGATTCTTTAGTTTGGAGACGAACTAACGGCCTCGGCGCTCAGAGTACCAAACAGAAAAGGGTTTAGTAGTAGAGAAAATGAGACATGTCTGTGTCTGGGATTGGGGTGACGTCTAGGTTGACGTGCGTTCTGAAGGTGTGGCGAGCATTCCTTTGGAGAAAGCCATTGCGGGCAGGTTAGCAATTTCACACCTTACACGAGTAAGCACGAGGTTCTGCTGCGCGATACGAGCGGACGTGTGAGGAAGTCGCTGGATTATCCGGCCACGCCTGGAGTTTGCCGTATTTTCTGCCGCCCGCTACACTCCCATTTTTCTCTTCCCGCTGCTAAGGTCAGCACAAAACCTGTCGTACAACTTGTTAAATCTCCCACGCCACTGGCTATTGGACTCGTGTACGGAAACAGATATAGAGCATTTTTTCTTGCTTTAAGGTCGAAGGATACACCTGCAGAAGCAAAGGTAGCCAACTACTACAACTGTAGCAGAGTCTGGCGATACGAATCCGAATCATTGTGTGGATTCAACGAACATCATAACAAAAAAAAAAACGGGTGGTATCCCGGAACAATGGGTTGGTTAGCTGGTTCCTTCTTTGATCATGCTAGATTTCTTGTTACTTGGTTGCTCGGTTGCCTATTCCTCTCACGGAATCTTCTCCGGCTTTGTCAGGTGTCCGGGGATGATCGCTAGTCACACGACCGGGCAGGACCAGTCGGGATCGAGGAAGGGGAACGGGACGTCTTTCCCGTGGGTGATGCAGAAGATAGGCTCCACGAAAACGCTATGAAGACGGCAGCGGGAGGCTTTCCCTACCTCTCTCACGGGTACCGTAATATCTAGTTCAAGCCACGACCGCAGCCACCATCCAGATCTTGCTGCGGAGCAGGCACCTTTCGAGGAAACAGGTCCGGGAACAGTAAGCAGATATATGCAGTACATAAAACATTAATACGTAGTGCATGTTCTCACAGAGCGAATACCAGGTACGCATTAAATAATAAAAGAACAAGGTATGAGCCGTCACGCTGAAACAACCCGAGTGGGCTAACGTCCTCGCCGTTACTTGTTATGCCCGAGGCTAGGCATGAACCAAGGTTACAAAACGGGTACTCTAGCACAGCGCAGAGGTCGTCTCCTTCCCCAATACCGTAGCTCACGCGATGCGAAACAGAACACGCCGACGGCAGCAGAAAGTCTGCAATACTCCCCCCCCCCGCCGTTCATGTACATGATGGTGTCCCAGGCCAACACCAAGCCCGAAACGTTTCCGGCCACGTTGACCTGTGGTTGTATGACACAATACTACTACTGTAGTTCGCCACAAACGCACTCATGTCATGATGTGCCCTTGCCGATAACATGGGCTGCGCGTACCGCCACGATCACAACCGTGCTCATGCTTTCGCTTCCCGCCATCGTTTTGCTCAAAACGAGCCGCGCCAATGCCTTCTCGGAATGCTCAACTAACAAGGAGTCGGGCGCACCCAAAGCAAAACGCCGGGGGTGCCGCCGTTTGAATCAGGGCAGAACCAAGCGGTCCAGGGAAACGCTGCACTTCTCCTTTATCTCCGAGGACAAAACAGACCGCAAAGCGGTCTTGCCATCTCGCGTATTCACCCATCGCTCTTCGCCGCCATCGTACTCGAAGCGCATGGGCCCACTGCGGACAAACGGAAAAAAAGAGAGGTCAACATCCCGCAAAAAAATGGGGAAAGCAGAGCTACCGAACCTACCAGCCCAAGCCCTGAGCAATGGACCATTTCAAAAGGCTACATTTTGTTGAAAATCGCTTCGGGAAGAAAGCGAGGTCTAATTTAGTCGTTTCTTAGCCAGAGACGGCATGCATGCACCCTGGTGTGTTTTGGTTTGTTTTATGACCTAGATAAAAAGAGGTCAGTAAAATAGCGCCGGTACGATTAGTCGCTTTCTGTGGTCGTCGTTCGCCATGAGACTGCAGCAGTCGATTACACTGAATTGCCTCTGCGGTGTTGACACAATTTGGAATGAGCGTCATCCTAAAACCGACTACCAGAGCAGTGGTTCGTACTGACAGTTGCTGTACTGCCGACGCGGCTGGCACGGCAACTTTTCCCGTGGAACTAGAGAAAAAAATATAAGCATCTCGAAAGAGAGAAAAAGGGTACCTGATCGGGCTTGACCACCAGATTTGTTGGTTGGGAGACTGTTTGTTGATAACCCCACGTTCCTCGGTCGCTCACGGCGATGTTAAGCACACCTTGCTGCGCTCACGGAAACAATCGTAGCAAGCGTTCACGGGGAGAGGGCGGAGACAGAAAGCGACTGTTGAGCGATGCGACATTACAACGGCGGTGGTTGGCCAATACGTGTGGCCAATGTACGCCTCTCAGGCTAGGGTCTGTCTGTGGTGGTTCCCCTCGCCCGGCTGCTCCCAATATCACCCCTGCTATCCAAAGGTCTAACAGCCTGTTCGCGGTCTGACAGTGAAGACCCCAACCCGCTAACCCATCTGTCAAAAAAAGAGCTGGTGAACACGTAGAAGGCCCGTGGAAACGCGTTCCGTGATTATTTTGAGGAAGAATAATCGTACGTACGCACCGGCGAGTGCACGGTTTAAGCTGCTGTGTTGAAAAAAATGCCGACACACTTCCTCCTGGCAGCGCAAAGCTTTTCGTCCGCTCGCTGTTCACAGTGCGTGTTGCCTTAGAAAATAAACTGCCCACAACTTTTACGGGGGGGGTACTCATGATATTGGGGGAGGTGGGGGCATACTCATTTGTTGCTTGCCTTAGTCATTGGACCACTGACCACACATCCCTCGCGAAATGGAGCACCATTTCTACTCCCGATAGAGACACCTCTAACACTTCGTCGCCCATTACGTTGCTTCCATAGATTACATTGGATGTTTTACTCATCTTGTACCCGTCCTGTTTCGCCGCCTGTGGCCACCATCTGTCTCCTAGGATAGCGATCGTTTTCTCGCTGCTATCCAGTGGACCAAACTCCTGCATGTCACACTCGTCAATTTCCCTCATTTCTTCCAAGACATCCTGTTCCGCGTTGCGCATCTCACATTCTGTTACTGTGTGAGTTTTGCTCTCTATTGCTTCGCCAACACGGGAAATTCTGGCCATCTGCCCCCTCCACCTCCCGGCTACTGGTATACCTCTCTTTTCTGGCGGGTCCCGGTCCCCTACACGAAATCGCAGATTCAGCGTGTTCGCGCGAAGTCCCCATAGGCCGTGCAGATAAGTTTTGATTCCCATAGTTTCGGTTAATCCCCTGTGTATGTTCAAGTGTCTCCCCGATTTCACTGTGTTTCTTAGCGCTGGCCCTTCCCTTTTTTCTTCCATTTTTTTACTTCCGTCTCGTACCTCCCAAACGTCTCTGTGAACATTCTCTCTTCTTGGTTTCCTCCTATGTCCTTCCAGAATTTCTCAACTACCTATCATATTCCAGCCCGCCCTTTTGTTACTTTCTCACATACAGCTATGTCAACTACGGGTGGCAACCTCAATTTTGGGCATGTCACATTTTATTGCCATTTCAAAATCCTCGTGTTTATTTTCGTCTTGAGTGGGTACATTCCCAGTTCGGCTCTTGATATTGTAATGCTCGTCGTTCTTGAGCATGTTCCTATCTTATTAGCTGCTGTCATCTGTACGGTTTCCAAATGTTTTTCGAACTTCGTGCTCCTTTCTCATACTTCTCCTGCACATTCTTGCTTCGGTACTATCGCATTCATCAGGGTACAGCTCTTATTCCTAGTGTCAAGGTGCAAGTATGTTAGGATCGCATCCATCTTGCCTATGTATGCTTTACTTGTTCCATTGACTGTGATGTGTGTGTCTGCAAAGTCCAGTATTTTGAGATCTCTACGCCAAGGTACGTACACTGGTCTACGATCGGAAATACATCTTCTCCCCACTTCTAACCGATGTTTACCGTCTTCACTTTATCGTCCCTGCATACAATTACTGCGCACTTCTTGACGTTCGCCGTCACCTCTCATTTCCTAGCGTATTCTAGCGCCTTCTTCATTGGTTTCTGCAATCCTTCGGCTGTTTCTGACCGGGTGTTTCTGATATCTCCAAGCAGTCATCCGCAAACATCAATCCCGACATTGTATCCCCCCCCACTGTGACTCCTTGCTTGGCTCCTTCGATTGCTACATATTAAATCATATCAGTTCCTTAATATATACCTTGAACAGAAAGGTGGTAACGTATATCCCTGTGCAACTCCTGGTAAAATATCAACATAATCCGATATGTCCCCGTCCAGCATCACGGCAATTCTCGCACATCCCGTCATATTTTTCATCATCTTCCTCATGTTTCTTCTGACCCTTCTTCCCCACAACTTTTTCCACGATCAGTTTCTCCATACTGTGTCGTGGGCCTTCTGTACATCTAGTAATAGAAAGAAAGTGGTCATCACAGCATCAGTCGCCGCAAGCAGTCCGCGATGCCAGGGGGTGTAGGGTATGCTCCCGAAGTGCAACGGAGAGTAGGCTTTGCAATCTGGGAGAAAGGATCTTTAGGGGTGTTTTTGACTTGAAAAATTGAGTAGCGCGGTCTCCACTTCGGAATCGCCGTCCGCAATTGAGAAATTTCCTGGTTCGATGCTGCGCCGCGTTTATGGCCAGTTTTGGCCCGTTTTGGCTGCGGTTTGGGGTTGGGGTTGGGGTTGGGGTTAGGGTTAGGGTTAGACTCAGGGGTTAGGGGTTGGGTCTTCGCCCCAACAGGAATCAAAGTACCTGAACAGCCTACCAACCTAAAGATCCTTTCTCCCAGATTGTAATGGGATCTCGCAACGGAAGGAGGCATTATGGATTACATGAAACGACACAGCACAGCATGGTGTTATACGTGTACTTACTTGCGGCACGTTCAGTTTCATACCAGGTATGCATTTCTCGTTTTCTAGGTCGCCACACCAAATCAAGTTACCGGATGGTATTATATTTGTACTTGTTGTACGCTCATTTTCTTGTGCACTTTTTGTTTTCTAGGTCGCCACACCATAATCAAGTCAAAAGGGTGATCATGTTATGGTTCGGCACTGCAGTAGAATTGCGACACACGTGGCACCTGTGGCTCTATGAAAGCGCTGATACTCACGACACAAAAAACCGAACACCGTGCGGTGGCTAACTCGGCATCAAGATCGACCTTGCAAGGCTGAGGTACACGAACATATGCACAGCAGCAGAAGCAGCACCAGCCACGACAGCAGTCACGGGCAGGTCACAGCAAGGACAGGAGGAGTGTTACAGGGAGCCGCTGGCCTATATCTTTGACAACGAATCACATATAGAATACGCGCGCTCGGTTTATCACAATAATTGTAAAATTAGGTAAAAATGGAATATAGACGAGGCGTATTACGCAGCTTGCAAAGTTGAGTATCAACTATTTAATCAGTCGAACTCACAGCTGACGTATTTCAAAATTTATAAAATACAGTCTACCGAGAGGTTCGAGTACCTCTGCTTCTTGGTCTGCTGTCGTTGTTCAACTCACCGCCATGTGGCAGTCGAAGTCTTCCTCGAAGCCCTCCTCGAGCGCCTCCTCCACAGCATCGTGGATTTCCTCGAGCTCCTCGTCGGCAACCGCGTGGAACTCTCGCTCAGACATCGTCGACATGCCCCGCCGCACCGCCGCCGTCCCACCCAGCTCACTCCTAGCTGTTGATCGTATCGCTGGATAACTGCCGAGTACAATACCCAGCACTGCGCCGGATTTCAATGTGCTCACTCTAGGCGTCATGCGGACTACATCGCTGACGCGGCTACAACCCACGTCGTGGCACGACGATTCTAGTATGTCCACCACTCCTTTCCTTCGGATGAGATGGGCCGCTGAATGCAGGGAGCGAATGGTGCCAGTGCTTAGGAATCGGGCGGTGCAAGACGATGCTACCACCGCCGACAGGGGAGGCGGTGACGGGAATGCTCCGTGAAGGAGAGCTGCCTCCTGCGATGCTATCTTGTTGCTATTTCTAGAGGTATGCACGCCTGCAGCAACGAGGGCGCCTCGATTGGCCTTTAAACCCACCTGGGTCGAGCTTCGCGAAGCCCTGATAGTGAGCATCTCTCGCTGGCCGCAAGCACAGCAATGCCAACGAACAGCAATGAGCTGTGAACGCCTGGGATGGAGCTGCTGAGGTGTGTGTTTGTCCCCGAGTTAGCGTATGCCTCTACATTAATGTCGAACTCCACGAGGTTTTCAATCTGACTACCAATGGGAATGACTAGTCATTCCCATTGCTGACTACGGTGGCTGTTTTGGTAGATCTGCGCAGAGCGAGCACAGGTCGCACGAGGACTCTCCAGTGTACTACTCCCCCACACAGCAGCGCGAACATTGTGCTGCAGTTATCTCGGCTGTTTTCCTGGCACGGACGGCTGCCAGTGCTGGCGTCTGCGCAAAAAATGTCGAGGCTGTCTCTTTGCCTGCTGCAGGGGGCGGCTGTGACTCAAGCATTCGTTCTGCCAGGGCCTGGGACTGGTACTGCCGGAAACGCATGTGAGTCTCATTAGACAAGCCAGTGCCTGACGCTCGCCAAGCCCTTGAACATGGTCACCTGCGTTGCTGTACCTATGCGGGCCGTTAGCAGCAATTCCCGGTCTGCCATCGCGTCCAGTCCAAGAGAAGAGCCTAAGCTAGAGTGAGATGTGTAGCATGAGACAAGATGCTTCCACATCTCCCAATCGAGGTTCTCGGACGTACATACTGCTGTACTCATGATAGCAGGCAAGCTCCCCGACTTTGTTCACCGTCGCCCCATGTACTGCGCGTGCGACTGCTGCTGCTGCTGCTGCTGCTGCTGCTGCTTCTAGCTCAAGCGCCAGGCCCGATCTCTGGGTATCTCAGCCACTCGCTTCCCAGCTGTCTTGGCCTGCATGACTGCCCTGTCCCATCGCAGGTCTGCTCGCCCGAATAGACACTTTGTTCAGCAGATTACATGGGCATTCTAATTCTAGCTCATGATTCATGACCAGCAGTTGTCTGTGTGCTGCTGATGTGCTGACTGCTATGTAACCGTACGAGTAGGCCGGGGGCTCGATGGTGTACAATTTGCACGAGCACAAACAGGACCCGCCCGGCACGGTTCGTGACATGAAGTCTGCCTTCATTCAGACTGGTGTACGTAACTCTTGTGACTGCTGCCAATGCAGCGCAGCGCGGACAGTCGAGGCAATTATTCGCTCGTCGGACAGATCACCTATCGCTACACTAAGCTATTATTACGGGGGAACATAGTTAATAGGACCAATGGTATACTTAAAAAATCTATATATTTCCCCAGTTTTACTAACAAAATTTGGTCCTGTTTACTATGGCCCCCCGTAATAATAGCATCCCCACCTACAGCTACTAATAGTACGTGTAGCTCTTTTAACCCTTTTACAGTAGAACAACAGTCCCGCTTTGGGGACCAACCACTCTAATTTCAAGTAGTTTGTTTGTCCCCAAAACTGATCGCAAGAGACTGCGGTCCTAAAAAAGTTAAGCCAAAAGTTCAGGGAAAAAAACTGCGGTTCCGGTTTGGGGACAAACTACTCAAAATTCTGAGTAGTCTGTCCTCAAAACGGGACTGCGATCCTTGAAGCGCGAAGTCCTCACGATCTGCGTTGTCTACACAGCGGCAGGTCATGTTGCCGGGTGGGAGCTGTATCATCTGCATGGTCTATCCTCGGTCGGATCTGCGCGTTACACTGATGCTACACAACGTTGGGATCTAACTGATCTAAATCAAGATCTGTCCGATCTGTTCAGATCCTTCGAGGTTGATAACTTTGTAGACACACAGAGTGGGAAGCACGGACGTGCCGGTACTTGCGAACGTGAACAAGTTAGACATGACGCCGTGCTGTCGAAAAATTGGAGATCCGCCGTGGCCCTCGAAACCACCAGCGCTCTCCAGCCCCCACCCACCTCATGTACATGGATATTATGCGTATCGATATATCAGTATATTCCAAATGCTGCTGTGTCGTATTGACGGTATCTAACTAGCGAGTATCTCTCAAACAAATAGCGATAAACCGAAAACTGATGGATCTACTGCGTCGGTACATCGAAACATCCATATTCAACCGTCGGCGGCATTTACAACGTCAAGCCTTACGCATTAAAACCGTTGGGCAAACATTTACTTTCCTCCTTAACCCTTAACGTTTCCGCCTGGCAGGGGTGGGGAAACCCTCTGTGTCGGGGCTAACACCCGAACCAGGGGCGAGAAGGGTCTCGCCCTTGCTATGTTCCGGCAACCCGCGGAGGATTGCGACCACCAGGCCGGCATCGAGTGGGAGTCTCCAGGCACACCCAGGGAGGCGTTGGCGCGAAGAAGGGGCGGGGATCGGGGCGAGAGTGCGGCGCGTCTACGAGATTGCCGGTGCGCGAGCATGGCTGTAGTTCGACATATTTTGATACGTTTGGGCTGTAAGGAAAATACGGTGGCAGCACTGCTGCAACTGCTGCTGCTGTCGCCGCTACTGCTGCAACTGCTGTTGATGGTGCTGCTGCTTGGATACTGTATTCGTTTCGAGATGTTGAACATGGTTCGATGATGGAGTGGAAGAAGAGAAAAAAAGCCAGCGAGAGAAGAAGAGGGAGATGTTTAGAGAGGGTGGGGGGCTCAGTGTTAGGCGTGACGTTGGCCAAAACGCTAGTGAACGAGCGGCTTCCGCGCAACACCACGTACAGTAAGCGGATCACATGCATTTCTTTCGGATGATGGATCTCCCTGCTTTCCCCCCTATTTTTTCCCGCGTCACCCCGTCGCGGTGCTTTCGACAATTAAAATTCCCTCTGGCATTCCCTATCTTCCAACCTCCGGAGGCGTGCGCATGTTCTCGTGCATTATCCTACCCTAGCATGTCTCGGTGGCTGTCAAATACGGCCCGAGTCCACGCGGCGCAGCCTTCATGCGATCCGGGGGGGGGGGGGGCTGGGAGAGGGGGGGGCGCGCGAAACGCCGAAGCAATGCAGTGCAGTATGCATGTATTCCTTGTCTCTCCCGGAAGGAGTGTCCGCTCGGCCGCTCGAGCAGTGGGCCGTCCGCCCTACAGTACATACAGTGGTCCATCCGCACTGCGCATCTCGCTTCAAACAAAGAAAACGAAACGAAAAACACCACAAAAAATGAACTCAGAAGTTATCCCAGTCATATTGGGACTGTCGGGTGTCTCGGGACTGTCAGGTGTCAGGTCGGCGGAACGAGCGGCGATGAGGATGACCACCGACGGCGCGCAGGGCGAGGCGCTGGCGGAAGGTACGGAGGAGCCCCAGGCGGGCGAAGCCGAAAATTACGATGACGGTGACGAGGATGTCGCCGACTTTAGCGAGGTCGGACCGCGACCGGCGGCCCCCGTGGCAGCGGAGGAAGAAGAGGAGGACGACGAGGACGGCGAGCCCGACCCGGTCAGTGTCTTTCTTCGATGACAGCGGTAGTGGAAATGGCGGTGGCGGTATCCTTTGCGGCATTACAATGATTGTCTGCGTATTCGTGTGTGTTGGTGTTGATTTTGGTGTCGGTGTCGATGCTCATGTGGTGGTTCTCCTATGGTATGTAGGATGTACCTTGTAGGCGGTTAGGAGGGGGGGGGGGGGGGGGGGGGGGGGGGGGGGGGGGGGGGGGGGGGTACTCAATAGGAGAGATGTACTCGATCTCATGCATGGCCGTAGTCGTATGACCATAGACCCTCGCATCCCATCAATGCCGGGACGGAGCATGTCAGGTTTTCACCGACCAGGCAGATATTGCTTACACCAAGCGCGAAGCGCCGTGAGGTCTCGAGCGAGTCGCATGAAGAGTGAGCTGCATCCTACTAAGAACCGATTCTCTTGCATGTGGATGACAGCGTCAATGAATTGATTTATTTTCTGGTGTGGACATTTCCAGAGACAGCAATGGGGTTACCATGTAACTACCTCGTGGGTGCCTCACCCTATGCACACTACGTGATACGATCATCCCCCTTGTGCGGAGTAAAGGTTCTCCCCGCACAAATTTATCTAACTTGACCGCCAGCCGTGGTAACCGCCAAAAACAAAAAAATAAAAAACGGTGCCCTGGCTGTCTAGGTCACGCAGTGAGAGGTGTGTTTCACAGCGTCGTCGCCAACCGACGCCAACCCAACCTATATACCAGGTATATAATATGGGGGGGGGGTAGTTTTGTTTCCGACCTGACCGTGTCGTAGGCGTGTTGTTGTAGGGGGGAACCGTTGACCTGTTAATGATGGGATGTATCCACCGGTGGAGGCGCGGTGAAAGGGGACGGAGGGGGTACTCGATATCATGCATGACCGTAGTCGTATGGCCTCTGGTTCAAAAGTGGCGCAAAGACCGGATAGATTTCGTTTCTGTCGAGAGTTCGAGTTGTTGCTCACCGTCGTTGAGCCGACTGAGCTTGCTTGCTCACACGCTAGCTCTCTCGCTCTTGGCGTGTGCTGTGCTGTGCTGTGCTGTGGGGTGACGTTTCTCCGGCCGTCCTATCCTATCAGGCGAAGGACCTCGCGGAGCTGGTGATGCAAGCGGTGTTCGACTGGAACAGCGAGCATGAAGTCGCCGACGCCGAACTTCCGTGGTAGGAGACATTCTTATCGCGGTATATAGGTGGACTGGTAATTTTAATCATTTCAGTTGGTAGGGTTGCGCGCGGGAGGTCAGTTTGATTGCTCTAGCGATGTCAGGTTTCTTTTTTTTGTAGGAGTGGTTGCCCGGGAAGGATTTAACGTTTTGCTGTATATTTTCCCTTGTTTTTACTCACAAGATTTTGGTCCTGTTTACTATGGTCCCCCGTAATAGTAGGACTGCGGATTGACAAGAGCGATGATTGAGTCGCTTTAATCAGCCGCAAGCGTTGCTACGTCGGACGGACCCCCCTTCGTGGAGGGCTTCCTGTACGCTGCTTCGCCATGGTCCAGAACACGCGATGCTATTGGAAAACAGACGGCCGGAAATCCGGCCAGGATATGTTTCACCCCCCCCCCCCCCTCCACGCCTTCCTCGCCTATGGTAACCCAAGAAAAGTTGGGTTTTCGCGCCGCGTGAGGCGAGCCGTGAAACCGTCAGACGGCGATCGATTGGTCAAACGACACGCCGCTCCAAACTAATAGGGCTTGAGATAGAAACAAACCACGACACAAAATGATGTGTGAGAGCATCGGCTAGCACGGGTTGGCTGGGGGGTAGTATCCGAGCTTCGGCAATAGACTGAAGGTAGTCGTACGACCGCCGGAGCAGGATGCTTCTGTCTCTACTGCTGCCCATTGACACCACTGCTGTGCTGCTGTGGGATAACAAACGGGTTACAACCATAAGCGACTTTTTTTTTTTCGCGGCCCTAAACGCGACGCACCCACTATTACCCCCCACACGCCACTCCTCGTGGCCTTCGCTTGCCCTCGATGACGGACCCGCTGAAGCCCTACCCCTACCGCTTCTGCTGTACTACCCACGCCCCGACCCCTTCCCCTACCCCCCTGAGATGCGCCGCAACCCGGCCCTGCCCGACGCCCGCCCCCCCACCACCACCTGACATGCGGCACAACCGCGCCCAGCCCCCATCCCCCCCCCCCTCCCCGCACGCCCTCGCCCCGCCGCCTGACATGCTCTGCAACCGGTGGCGCTCTCTCGATATCTGGCAGGGTGGACCTGGAAGCTGTTGTCGACGAGACATACCGGGAAAAGCTTGAACTGGTGGAGTTCTCTTGAATGCTCAGGACCAGAGGGATCAGGAGGCGGCCGCTGACAAAGCTGGGGGCGGGGGGGAGATGGCGGAAGGGGAGGTGCGTCGTTTTGTCGTTAATGTGTACGATTATATACTCAGAGGGCACGCGGAGGACGTGGGATGTGGGTGGGGGGAGTTGGGCGGGATGGAGGAGGGCAGCAAAGGCGGGGGGTAGGGGGGGGGGCGGGGTACTCATATATCATGCATGGCCGTAGTCATATTGGGGTAGACCCTCGCATTCCTACAATGCCGGGCCGGCGCACGTCGGGGTTTCACCGACCAGGCAGACATTGCTTGCACCAAGCGCGAAGCGCCGTTACGTGTCCGGCGAGTCGCATGAAGGGTGAGCTGCAATCCTACGAAGAACCGCTGGTGAGGTGGACTTGCATATGGATGATAGCCTCGGTTAGCTTAATTGTTTTTTGGTGTGACCACTTCCAGAGACAACATTGACGGTACTATGCGACTGCCTCGTGGGTGCCGTGCCAAAGTCACTAGTACGTGATAGTGTCATTCCCGTTGTGCGTTGTGCGGAGGAGCAAAGGTTCTTCACCCCGTACAAATGAGATCACTCGATCGCCAGCTGCGACCGACCGCCAGAACAAGAAAAAAACGGTACCCTGGTTGTCTCACTCACGTATTGAGCGGTATGCTATACAGTGTCGTTGCCAACCGACGCCAACCCAACCTGCATATAATATGTGGGGGGAGAGAGGAGCGGGGGGAGGCTGTGTCGGACGGGTGGGGTCAGGAGGCGGGGGGGGCGATCGAACAAACCATGCGATGCATCCGACGGCAGACCAACCCGGCCGCCGTGCCCCCCCCCCCCCCCCCCCGCCGGTGGTGGGGAGCCTTGGAAATCGTTGGGCTGGCCGCGCCGGGTTGGGCGAGAACTGGCTTGTCGCTTTTTGTTTTTGCTGGTGCTGCTTGTGCCGGTAGTGTTTTGGTTGTCTTTTTCTTTTTCGCCTGTTGTCATTGTTTCCGTGATGTTCTCTTCTCGGTGACTTTGCCTTCAATGCTTAGTTAGCCCTGGTAGCTCCCGTCTTGGTCCGCCCGCCCCGCCACAGGGGGCTGTTTTGACGATAACCCCCACCCCCCCTTCTGCCCCCCCTTTTTTACAGCTACGTACCCCCATGTTGACACGGTACAGTGGCGACAAACGAATGGTTTTTTTTCTCTCGTCGCCCTTGATGGAAGGACGGTTCCCGTACGGGCCATGGGTTGTAGTTGACGCATCGCAGCCGCCGGTGGTTGATGAAGTATACCGCGCCACATAGGAGATATCGAGGCCTCGCGCCCGTCGTCCCAACCCCTTGATTTCTGTGTTTTTCTGGCGCGGCCTTCACATGGCGACCGCTCTCTTTTGCTGCGATTACTTCGTTTTGGTCGTGTATTTCGGCGTTCGAACGGCGGAACGCGTCACGATACATGCGGCTCGAATGATGCCGGTTCGCATTTTGTTTTTTTTTTGGTCGCTGCGATTCCTTCATTTCGCTACGATTCCTTCATTCATGTCATGTTCTCTGGCGCCCAAACGCCGGAACGCCTCACGATTCATGCGGATCAATTGATGACGGTTCGCTTTCGCCAACCCGACCCGATCCGATCCGATCCGACCGAAGCAGGGGGCTCCGTATCGGCCTCCGGCGGAGGTGACCAACATCTTCGAGCAGGCCTACGACGAAGAGGAGGAAGAGGAGGAAGGTGCGGTATGTCGCCGTCTCAGTTGGCTCACTTTTTCAGGGTCTCTTTGTCTCTTTTTGTCTGTCTGTCTGTCTGTCTGTCTGTCTGTCTGTCTGTCTGTCTGTCTGTCTGTCTGTCTGTCTGTCCGCCTTTCTGTCGGTATGCCTGTCTGTCTGTCTGTCTGCCTGCTTGGCTACCTGTGTGCGTGTCTGTCTGTCGGTATGTATGTCGGTATTTCTGTCGGTAATGTCCCTCCGCCCGTCTGTCTGACTGCTTGCCTACCTGCCTGTCGCACTTTGTCTGCTTTTTTTATCGTGTTGGCGTGTATCATGCAATGCCCGGTAGACATTCCTTTTTTTTTTGTAGTATCCACTTGCGTGTTTCCCACTTGCCTCTGTTCGTGGTTTTCAACGTTCGTCTTCGTGCCTTGCCTTGTCATGCCTTGGGCCTTGCCTTGCCTTGCCTTGCCTTGCATTTGCTCGCCTTTCCTTCGCCATGTATTGCCCCATGTCACCGTGCCTCGCCTTTGTGTTTCTCGGTCTGCCTCGACTGACCTTGCCTCCGTTGCAGTGGAACTGGAGGAGCCCGACTCCCGTACGGCGGCTCTGGGCAGGAGAGAGGAGTACCTGTACGGGTTCGAGGCGTCGGCATTGCCCATGACCGTCTTGGACGCGGTGGAAGCAGCAGGAGGGGAGACCCGACGACTGGCCTACGAAAGGTATAGCGTTTACCGCCACAACAAAGTGCAGTGCAGCTGCAGCGCAGGACGCCTACCGATAGTACGAAAACGCTACGAAAGTTATCTGGATAAAGTTAAAAGAAAAATACTTAATGTGCGGCTGTCTTGATCTTGGTGTAGAAACCACCCTCCCTTATTGTTCACTGTCAAATTTAGAGCCGACCAGCCCCCCTGATAGTGTACAGGTGTTGCGAAGCGCCAAGTGTGCAGTACGACCAGTTTAGGAGTGCATGTACATCGCGAGGCCGCTGCCAGCGGCAGAAAAAAACTCCATTCGCGGCGGGGTTAAGGCGTGTGTTTATACCTGAAGAAGAAAATATAGAAGCAAAAACTCTCCAATCTGGGGAGATCGAGGATTTCGTCAAAAAGTATATTTGAAAGCTGGGTAAATTTTCTTCTGTTGTCTTCAGATGGCCAAAGGCGTGAAACGAAAGCCTGGAAAGCGCGACTGGGCAGCTAGCTTGCGGCAAAGCCCGGACCCGCCTATGGTCCCCCCCCCCCCCCCCCCCCCCGCGCCGCCCACTCCCCTCCGCATCGTCTCATAACAACAGTTTTTTTCTGCCTTCCTCTACCTCCTTGCTTTCTCGCTGCTCGCGGCCGTGCGGCATCGTTTTTTCGCCGCCGGTTTCCCTCGCCACTCGACCGCGCGCCGGCCCCCGGTTCTCCAGATTGTTGGCGGGGCTGTCCTCGGAGCCTTACCAAGACAATCTACGCCTGGCGCGGCAGCTTCGTTGGTCCGCGAGGGTTCTCGTCCCGCAAGACGAGGTGATTGGCCCTCTCTCGTGTATAGAAGCAAACAAATTATCAGAAAACGAAAACAACACTTGTGATTGAGACAAGACGCCACGCCCCCCCCCCCCCCCCCCCCCCCCTTCGGAGAATGTTTTAGCGAGGGGCGGGGAGAGTGCAAGCGCCGAGTGACGAGGAGGCGTCTATCGGGAAAACGTTATCTCGACGAGATCTGAAGTATGTCCCACAGCCGCCCATTTTTTTGCGTTGGGTGCGCGTGCCCCCCCCCCCCTCCCCTGTGTTTGGAAGAAATCGACTCTTCTGAGAGTCATCCCCGCTCTGGACGGAAATATAAGGACCGCTTGGTATTCATATTAATGTCTACACGCTCCTTACATGTTCACCCTCAGTCGTAAACGGTGTTCAGGGCACCATTCGTGATGTGCCACCGCCCCCCCCCCCCCCCTCCCCCTCCCCCGCCTCCTTTCGCACTCGTGAGAGTCGTTAGGCTTGGGCCGAGCGTTTTTTGGTTTTGTTTTTGTGTGTGTGTGTATGTTTTTGCTTGCCTCAAGAGACGTTTTTTTTTTTTTCCTTGTACGTAGCGTAGCCGTTTGGGTTTTATTTTAAAGCTCTCATTGCTGGCGTTGTCTCCATCATGTTGTTGCTTCTCTTTTTCCCTTTTTTTTTTAGCGTGATCGCTTTTTTTTTGTTTTTTTGTTGTCGTCGTCGGTATTGCTGTTGTTGTTTTTTTTTCTACTTTTTTGCTTTTTGGCTGTATGGTAGTGTAGCTGCTGCTCATGCTGATGCTGGTGCTGGTCCTGTGTTGATGGAACGTTTGGTTGTACTGAGGAGCACTGATGTTGTTACTGCTATTGTTGGCGGGGTTTTTTGTTGTTTTTTTTTCCCTGGTGCTGGTGCTGATGTCGAAGGTACTGGCGCTGATTGTAGGTGCTGATTGTGGCGATGACACTGATATGGACGGTCCTGATGTTGTTTCTGCTAATTGTTGCCGTTGTTTTTTTATGCTGGAACTCCTGCTGATATGCTGATGGTGCTGATGGTGCTGATGGTGCTGTGGACGGTGCCGGTCGTTCTGCTGATGCCGATGTCACTGATGTTGTCGCTGCTGTTGTTGACGATGTTTTTTCTTTCTCCTGTTGCTGTTGCTGATTTGCGGACGCTGTTGTGGGCGGTGCTGAATGTATTACTGGTGCTGATCGTGGTGCTGGTGCTGGTGCTGGTGCTGGTGACAATGCTACTGCTTTGCGGCGCTTCCCCTCGTGTCGCTGCCGGTGCTGCTCTTGTTCCGTGCTGGAACTGCATCCGGCAGAGCAACCCTGTGGGGGTTTCCGATTCTACCCTGACGGAGGCTAACGTGGCGGCGGTGAAGAAGCTCGTCGCCATCACCGACAGCTTCCCGAGGGTGCGTCCCGCTTGGTTTTTTTGCTGCTGCTGCGTGTAGAAAGTATTGTATAAACAGGATGGTTACTGTTAGAATGGTGATATATTTGTGCGATCACGATTGCGGATTATCTTTCGAGTATATACATAAGCATGCGTGTAGAAAGCGTTGTATCCACGGAATGGTCACGATTAGGTGATTTATTTGTGCGCTCACGGTTGCCGATGATCTTGCCAGTGCGTATGTACCGTACACAGTTGCGTAACTGGCAGTCGTGAATGCTTTTGCGAGTACCGTATACCTGGCGTATCATACTCTTGTGTCATATCACAATCGAGATCGCGACGATAGTCACGGAGACGTTAACGATCGCGATCACGACCCTTGAATTTGGGATTCCGACTGCTTGAAATGTAAAGGTGCTACCTACCTTCACTTTCGTCGTGGCGCTTGGTATGGCCGCGCGGGTCGAAACGGCTGTGCTGAGGTGTCTCAAACGCGCGGGAGTTCGACACGCATGGCGTTTTTTTCGAGACACAGTTCGGCGTTGTTCAGCGGTTGCGCGGAGGTGTTGAATCCAATCCTGCGCTGTAGAGACTGCGGCGGGGAGGAGAGAACAAGCTCGATGGATGTTAGCAGGCACCAGTCTGCCCCAGACCGTATTGACCGATCTTTACTCTAGAATTTGTGTGCAAGCGGTTCCTAATTTTCTGGACAGAATGGATGTATCATAGAGAGATGCGGAGGAGGGTTATACTCTGCTGTGGTCCCGCGCGGGTGCGAGTGGCAAACCACCACTACCGCCAGGATCAATCGAATCGCCATACGACGCCAATTTCTGTATGGCACGTACTGGTGTGCGTATTACCTGGTATGCCTTTCATCTCCGATCAGGCGATGCCGGGCGTGCTTTTTTTTTCCATCACATACTGGTATGCGTAGCACCTGATAGGCGTTGTTTGTCTCGATCAGGAGATGCGGGGCTTGTGCATTCTTGTACATGTTGTACTTGATGGTGGATGGTGTTCAAGTTGAGACCGAAGGGGACACAAGACAGGGGCCGATTTCGCCACCGTGCTCTCGAAAAGCGTACGCCTGCCGCATACGATGCCGCCCGCCGTTTCAGGATGTCACATCCTCTGGGCTGTTCATCAGTCCGTTGTATATCCGTTGTATTGATTTGAATCGTTGCACCCGTAAATCGTACGTGCTAGTCGCGCCGGCTTGCTAGTCGCGCCGGCTAAACCTTGCTCACTAAGAGTCTTGGGGTTATGTAACCGTTTGACCGACCCTCTCCCCCCCCCCCCCCCCCCCCCCATAATGTCGACGCCTCTCTCATTCTTGGTACGCCCCCGCACAGACTTCCCGGGCCGCCACCGGAGGGTGGTGCTTGTGGCTCATGAAATCCCTCAAGAACAGGTGGGTTGCATACCCGAGTATAGCCTGGCTTCCGCTCTCCTCTTGGTCAATGTTTTTCGCTGTGTGCGTAGCTGCTTCAAAGCGCAGGACGTTCGTTTTTTCTTGTCCTCCGCACATGTGATGGACTGGTGGCTGCATGTAGTAGTCCCTGCCTTAGTCCGTGTGTGTGTTGTTTTTTTCGACGCACCTAGGTAGGCCCTCTCCTACTGTAGATTGTCTTGTTTTTGATGTGGAGTTGTTTTTTTTCTTGTGATGTGTGTGTGTGTGTGGCGTCGACGAGTAATATTTTGTTACAATCTCCTCGTCCAACGCATCTTCGAGTGTGAGTTGAATGACCCCTGCTCTAGCATGCCTGTGCCGGTGTTGTATATGCGAAACCAAAACATGCCAACGTGGGTCTTTCCGGCAGTGAGGGCGTTGTCGCGTTTGTCTCTTACAGTGTCTTTTTTTTTGTTTCAACAACACGGCCGCTAAACCCGTTTCGATTTGCACCCTTGTGTGTCGAGGACAAAAAATCTGGATTTAGTATGGGACACATTTTGTTGCAAGCGTAAAGGGGTTATTGGCCCTTTACCTGCCAAAATTATTTACCTTGTCCCCGAATAGGTTAAAAACAAGCATGGCTTATATCGCGGGACATGTCCCCAGCCCGAGGGTCGGGGCAGGAACATTTCGAAATCTCATGGGTCGGATCAGGAAGGGGGTTGTCAGATTATCTTGTACCTCGGGTCCGGTCATCGTTATTGCCCAACCCGACCTGGCCTTGCCTGGCCTGACCTGGCCGGGCCTGGCCTGGCCTGGCCCGCGAAGACGTCCTTCTTGAGGGTACGATAGGAAAGTATGCCGTGTAGTCGGTCACTGCGAGTGGCCGCGTCGGGTTCAGAGTCGCCTTGCCGCGTTTGTTCAACCGTTTCGCTCCGCGAGAGTAGGTGGAAGCGGGATGGAAAGGTAGGTAGCACACCTCGCACAGATCAGATGGGTCATCTACAGATCAGATAGATCATGATCTAGATTATCTTGTTCATCTTCTGCCTCTGTGAGAGGTTGCGCATGATCTGCATGGTACAGATCCATTCCAGGGAGCATGTGCTGCTGTAGACCATGCTGGTTGCACGGGTCCCACCCGGCGGCCCGGCAACATGAGCTAGATCGTACAATATTGGGAATAGATCTATCTGTATGCCTTGAAATATCCACCGTAGATCATCAAGTGGGAATGATCTGTAGATGACCTGTCGGAGCTGTGGAAGGTAGAGTAGAAGAAGGGACTCCTGTCATAGATGACCGTAGTCGTGTGACCGTAAACCCTTACACCCCGGCCAATGCTGGGACGGAGCACGTGGGGCTTTCACCAACCAGGCCGGACCAGGCAAACGTTGCTTGCACCAAGCGCGAAGCGAAATGTAAGGTGTTTCGCGATTCGCATGAAGGGTGAGCTGCTGCCTCCTACTGAGAGGGGCGGGGGGGAGGGGGGGGGCTCAGCTGGGCCGTACGCGCGTCTTGAAGTCGGCGGTCTGGTATTGACACCTACGGATCTATGGCAACGAATGGAAAGGGCGACGACCGACTTGAACGGTAGAAAGAAACCAAGCGACAGTCTCAGAAGCTACGACTGTGTAATTTCGTTGTATGTACTCGCACGTATGTAGTGTCAACTGAAGGGCTGCGGTTCATGGAGTTACCCTGCGGGTCTCCCCTCTGTAACATATGCATCTGCTTTCTTCTTCTCATTTATTGTCTTGTCCGTATTCTCCTATTAATTTTAATATTAGTAGTCGTAACTCCTTTCCTCCCCACTCCCGTCCATGAGAAAACTTCAGCTCTTGTCTACCCACGCTATGCACGCGGTCTCAGCAGTACTTGATTCCCTTTTGTTTTCAAGGCGCTTGACTTGTTTTGCCTGTACCTGGCAGGCTGAAACAAAGCCACATTTCGCACCGATCACGATCTATCTATGTACAGATAGTTCAGACAGATCATTTAGATCCCAGCCTGCCGTTGTGATGTATGGTACGGGATCTGTACAGTACAGATCCAACCGAAGAAACAGGTCGTACTGTATGTACAGTAGTTCATGCGGGTTATACCCCCCCCCCCCCCATATATTATATATGGGTTGAGTTGGCGTAGGTTGGCAACGACACTGTAAAACATGCCGCTCACTACGTGAGCTAGACATCCAGGGTACCGTTTTTTTTTTTTTTTGGCGGTCGCCCACAGCTGGTCGTCTAGTTAGATCATTTGAGCGAAGTAAAGAACCTTTACTCTGCACAAGGGAATTGATCGTATCACGTAGTGTTCAAGGTACGGCACCCAAGAGGCAGTTACATAGTACTCCCATTGCTGTCTCTGGAAGTGACCACACCGGAAATTAAACTAACTCATTGAAGCTGTCATCCATATGCAAGTCCGCCTCACAAGCGGTTCTTAGTAGGATGCAGCTCGCCTTTCATGCGACTCGCCGGACACCTCACGGCGCTTCGCGCTTGGTGCAAGCAATGTCTGCCTGGTCGGTGAAAACCTGACATGCTCCGTCCCGGCATTGTAGGGATGCGAGGGTCTATGGTCATACGACTACGGCCATGCATGAGATCGAGTACATCTCTTCTATGGAGTACACCCCCCCCCCCCGACAACACGGCAACATGAGCTAGAGCCTACAGGTCACTCAGATCATCTGCCCCGAAGTATGTAGATCATGATATGTAGATGATCTATCTGTCCGAGTTGTAAAACAAATTCAGCTCGAGGAAGAAACGGCCTATACACGAAATAGCTATGGCAAGAGACCTGTGAAGATGCTCCGATTTTCCCGTGACAGCAGCGGTACGTTGCCTCCCTCCACCCCTCTCTATTCCCCCCCCTCCCCCCCCCCCTCCTCCCATCCTTTTTCGTTGTTCATGCTGTTTACTACCCCGCACGCCACGGTCTTGTTTTTTTTTTTTTGCTCGTGGCGCACCTTTTCGTTTTGCTGAAATGTTTGCCCCGTGTATTTGTTTTCGTGAAACAATCACGGTGGTTGACGGGAAAGGGACGAAGAGTTGGAAGGACACCTTGCCCTCGACGACGAGACGGCGGGAATGATGTTCGACTTGAGATCCCAGGTGAGGTTGTCCGAACACTGCTGTGCGTAGTATATATATATATATATATATTATTTTTTGGATCCTCGGTTTCACTTTCCAGTTGAACTCCTACAGATAGGAGGTTTCTTCTCAGAGGTGTCGTCCCCCCCCCCCCCCCCCCCTGGTACGTGCCTCCACTTTTATCGCGCGTAGGGTTCATTCAGCATTCCCACTGCTCGTCGATTTTTGTCGAATGTTGCCAACTCACGCTCTCGTGATTTCGGCAAATCACTTTTTACGCAAGAAAAGTCCTTACGACTATGCACTCGGTGAGGCTCGAACCAACGAAAATGATATTTAGTTGGCGCGCGGGCCACCCACCAAGCCACCGGGAACACCGTGTGGACCACGTGGGGTACGTAGGGGCTGCGACGTGGGGGGGGGGGGAGGGGAACGGAGAACATGGCGTGCGTGCGTGGGGGCGCGGGGGGGGGGGGGGGGGGGTGGAGTCTTGTGTGTTGTAGGGTCTGATGTGTTGTTCGCGATCGTGCTGATGGACCTCGTATCGTGTGCGCCTCCCTCCACCTCCCCCGAATGCTTGCTTGTACCGTTTTGAGGGGAAGACGTCCGCTTTGAGTATTGTTTGGCTTCCCTTCCCTTCCCTTCCCTTCCCTTCCTCCTGTCGCAGTGTTGGTGCATTTTGTTTTTCGTAGCGTCCCTGCACGTGTTGGTCGGCGCGGTTTACATTTGCACCAGCTGTTCCCATAAATCTCCAGACCCCGCCATGGTGTACCGCTGCGGCTGCTCGGACGATCCCACACGACCGACGAATGATCCTCGGATAGATTATCTACAGATACAGATAGATCATCTACAGATAGATCATCTACAGATAGATCATCTACAGATACATCGTCTACAGATACATCGTCTACAGATAGATCATCTACAGATAGATCATCTGCAGATAAATCATCTACAGATAGATCATGCACATCGTAACCACCTGCCGTTATGAGATGTTTTGAAGGATCTGTGTGTTGCAGATCCGAACAGCAGATCAGACAAATGAGGAATAGGTCTATCTATCTGTCCTGAAGAACTATTCGATGAGGTGTCTAGGGGCGTAAACATATTCCTTTTTTAATTGAATTTCGAGATTTCGGCCACTCGTTTCATCTGCCCCCCCCCTTCCCCCCTCCCCCCCCCCCCACCACAACCACCACAACCACCACCGTCTTGCACCGCCCCGCCACCATCCCGTGTCGTTTGACTCATTTTTCTTTTTTTCCTGTGCTGTCGACGATGTTGCCGAGTTTTTTTTTTTTGCGAGCTTTTCTCTTTTGTACACTTGTCGGAACGCTTGCTTGTGTTATTTTCTGTGATGTTTTTTCCTTGCTTGTGTCACGCCATCGTTTTGTATGTTTCTGATTGTTTCGCTATATGTGTTCTGCTTTTTTGCTTCCAACGGCAGCTCGAGAAAGACAGCTCCAGGATGAAAGTCGGCAGCCGCATGTTCCGCAAGGCCCTGGAAGACGAGGTCTACAAGCGCGAAGCAGGGGGGCTGCTGGCCGGCGCGACGTCGGAATCGATCGGGTGAGAGAAGTGTGAGGTGCGGGATGTTTTGGTAAAGGGGTCACACTCGTGTGGGTGTATGGCCCGAGCAAGGTTTAGAGAGTGAAGCGTCCGATATTTCCTCTTTACTTGGTGTCGTATGTGCGACGCTGAGTTGCTTCCGCTCTATGTCGCTCAGGTTGCTCTCACATTTCACTGACTTGCCGTTTATTTTGTAGAACAGGGGTCTATTGCTGGGTGACAGTTCTCCCTCGGCGCGGTTGTGTGTTCGCCGTTCGCCTTCGCTGTTGATTGCGCCGCGCTTGTTTTTGACGGCCATGGGGGGTTGTGTGTCTCTTTCGTCGCTCCTTTCTCACGCTGGCAAGAAAAGACGTCGCCAGCATCGGCTGCGAATGCGTGTCGCCGCGCGGGGACGTCGACATGCTTGGATGAACGGTTCACCTGGCGCGATGGAGGGCGCGCCTAATCATTTTTGAGGCCCCTCCTGTTTTTTTTTTTCGAGAGAGCGCTATACAATTGCTGTAGTAAGTCACGCGTGCAAGAGCGACAGCCCGACTTACGGTAGGGTATTATTTTTGAAGAAATAATTAGGAAAAATCGTTATTTATATTGATGATGTTCCAGCAATATTACGCGGTTCTTCTGTCAAGGAGCGTCCCTTGAGTCCGTCGTATGGTAGCTCCATTGTCGTTGAAAGGGCTCCCCCTCTCGAAAGGTATCCCTAAATCTAAAATAAAGATGGGGTAAAGTGTGTTTGTTCGTTCTACTGTAATCAAAAGGGTTACCCCTCTCCAAGGGTACACGAAAATAGAAGGAAACGGAGGGTGGGTGTGTCGGGGGGGGGGTGGGGGGGGGGGGGGGGGGGGGGGGGGGGGCGTACTCATTTGTTGCTTGCCTTAGTCATTTGACCATTGACCACGCATCCCTTTCGAGACGGAGCACCGTTCCTACTCCTAGTAGAGACACCTCCAACAATTGGGCGCGGCGGGGGTGTACTCATTACTCATTATCTCATTGTCATGCATGGCCGTAGTCGTATGACCATAGACCCTCGAATCCCTACAATGCCGGGACGGAGCGCATCGGGTTTTCACCGACCAGGCAGACTTTTCTTGCACCAAGCGCGCAGCGCCGTGGGGTGTTGGGCGAGTCGCGTGAAGGGTGAGCTGCATCCTACTAAGAACCGCAGTAGAAGCGGATTTTCTGGCATATGGATGACAGCATCAATGAAATGATTTCATTTCTGGTGTGGCGGGGGGAGAAAGTATATACCAAAATCATGTTTTTTTTTTTTTGTTTTGTTGTTTTTTTTTTCGTGAGAAACCATGTTTTTTTTCTTGTTCCTGACCTAAAACCCCAAAACCCGTTCTTAACCTGTACCGTGGTAGTTTGTTTTCAATTCCGATATGCTGGCGAGAGTGGCATCATATTGTTTTCGGTGCTGTTTTTTTTTTGTGTGCTGAATGTCGTGGGGTTCTTCTTGCCCGCTTGTGTTCGAACCTTTTTTTTTCCGGCGGCGGCGGCGGCGGGGGGGGGGGGGGGGGGGGGGGGGGGGTCCTCATGATGTGTTTAGCGCGAGTTGTCTCGCCTCGCCCTGGTCGCCGTCTGGGTGGTTGCCCTGAGACTGCCGACGGTGCATGGTTAGTCGCACCCGCGGGCCGCTTCGGGTCGCTCTGCGTGCGCACTCATTTCGTTGCGTACGTTGGTGCCTCACGCTCACAGAGCAACCGCTTGTGCGCGTTGTTGTCGCACGTGTCACATGTAGCCGCTATGCGCAGCCCAGCCCGTACACGTGCGAACGTTACGGCCGTTGTACGTTCGTACCGTGCTGCAACAGTGTATTGAACCGTTAGACGCAGCCGTCGCAATGGTCGTGCGCAGCAGTTTGCCAGTATGTAGCCAGGATATAGCTGTTTCACGTCTGTAGCTTGGAAGATCGTTTCGACGGTAGCCGTTGTACGCAGGAGGTTCGTATACGCGGTTGTTGTTATTGTATCCGTTCTTTCGGTCGTTTCACCTATTTGTTAGCCGTTACGGAAGTTCCACGCACCTCATACATCTGCGCGGTTCGTCCGTTCCCTGCACAGCTCTTGTCGGCCCGGTTGCGGCAGCGCGGCAGCTGTCACGCGCAGACGCTACGCGTTGCCGTCTCCGCAGCCGTTTTGGCTTTTTTTTTCACACGGCCGCTTTCACGCAGCCTTTCACAGCGGATGAATGTACACACTGCGGCCGTTGCACTTGCGCACTGATGTCAACATGCGGTCTCATTCGCCCCCTGCTCAGCCCTTACCCACTGGGTTGCGGTAGCCGCCACGCATAGACGTTACACGTAGACGCCACACGCTGCCGCTTTCCGTAGACGGTTTGGCCGGTTTTTAAACAGCCGTTATTACCGTTTCACGCGGTGATTTTTTTTGGCGGTGGATGCACGCGCGGTAGCCGTTTCATGCGGTTTCTACAGTGCACGTTCATCCGGTTCACGGGAAGCCCTCCCTACCACAGGGCACAGCCGGTGCATTTTGCCGCTACATCCGCCCGCTACACGCATCCCTTACAGTCGTGGCACGTAAACTCGCCGCCACACGCCTTCTTGGCACACTCCCACTCCTTTTTGTTTTGTTTCACATGACCGTGTGGTGCAGACCTTTGCCGGGGCGCGGTGCCATCAGCTTGCAGATTCATCGTATGCGTCGTCGCTCAGGCGGTTTGCACACACGGCGATCGTTATGCTGGTACATGCAGTCGCTGCAACATCTCTATCCCAGCCTTTCCGGTTTCGCCGCTAACGCACCGAGGTAGTCGTTGCGTGCGCGTCGTCGTCGGGCGCAATTTTTCCGCAGGCTCGAGGCTGTTGGAGAAAGTCGTAGGTCAAGTACTGTACAAAATCGCGTGCCTCAAAGGTGTGATCTATTTCGTTTCTAGAGGACGCTTGTACGAATGGTATGAATTGGTTTTTATCACACTACTATTGACTGGAGCCAATAACCTTATTTCTTGATAGAAATAGTCGCTGGCGCTAACCCCATCCTCGATCTTAACCCCCCCCCCCCACCCCCTCTTTTATTTATTGTTGTTTAGTTCGTTTTGGGGGGAGATGGCATCACCCCCTTAAAAAGTCCTACATAACCCTAACATTGAAACCTCCAAACGTGGGGCCGGGCACTGGCGGACCCAGTCCATGGCGATTCTACTATCGTCAAAATCAAACAGTGTACTGGATTGCAGCAGTATACTGTCTAGCTTCTCCATTCTAACATGACGTCATTTTTGGGCGCACGTAACAAAAAACTACTGGCGAATATAATGGCCGGGTCGATTAGTAAATTCTTACTGACAGTACGTACGGTGCCAGTGCCCAGCCCTGCACAAGCAACTTTTTTCGATGGGACCGGTAGGGTAGTCTCTGGCCCCTGATACTCTCCCATAGCGTGAAGCCTACAGATAGGCGTTCTCATTCTCGTTCTCGTCGTCGCTCGTCCTGTCGCCATCCGTAGGCAAGATAATCCGTCTCTAAAGTGGTTGTTCGGAGAGGAAAACCTGAAAAGAACCCAATAAAAACTGAAAATCACGCAGCTCGCCCTTCATGCGACTCGCCCAACACGTCACGGCTCTTCGCGCTTGGTGCGCGCAACGTCCCCCTGGGTCGGCGAAAACCCGTTGTGCTCCGTCCCGGCATTGTAGAGATGCGAGGGTCTACGGTCACTCGACAACGGCAATGCATGACATCAGTACCCCCCCTCCCGCTTTCCCCTCCCTGGGCCACGCCTGTCCCCGCCCCCCCCCCGCCCCCCCGCCGCCGCAGGGAGTACGTGTTAGACATGGGGCAGCGCATCCTGTGCCTCGCCGGCGAGATGGGCCCGTCGAATGCCCGCGGGTTCGATGTGTTGAGGGAGCTAACGCGGGAGGTGAGTGGGGGGGGCTGGTGCAGCTATATCGATAGCCGCCGCACGTTTTCTTGTGTCAAAAAAATATAATTTGCTTTTTTTGCTTCGGGTTTTGTGACCACCGGCTGGCTGAAACGCTTGAAGTAAAAGGAACTAAGGTGAACACGATCGTCATCCTCAGATTGCGTTCCAATGGTTGGTTTTGTTAAGATGACACCTTGGCTGTGAGATGGGAGATTTCGTCGAGACTCGGTTTTGAAACCTGCGTGTAGTATTTCGATCGCGCCTGCTACGGGTTCACTTTGTGTGACTCATGCCGTCAGCGCCTCATGCTGTTGGGCTGCCGTGATACTTCCCGCCTCATGCTGTTGGGGGCCGCCGCCGCAGTGGACCCGAGCGCGTGCGACATTCCGAGGCGGTGACTGGTGTCTGTAGTGATAGCTCACGGTCGACAGAACCTTTTATTTTTTGGTGTTGTTGTCGAGTTTGTATAGCAACTGGGTGACGCGGGCCCATGAATTGTGCATTGCTTGCCGCGCTTTCGCCTGCGGTAGCGGCCTTGAGCTTTCCCGCTTCCATCGTGCTGATTCCTGTCATTGCTGTTTTCGTCTACGGCGTGTGCCGGGCGAGCTTTGTCTACTGGTGCCGCCTATCCCTCACGTGATAATAGCGTTTCGGGCGGGCCGCCCCGGGTACATTTGGCGCTGCAGTTGTGAAGTTTTGACACAAGAGGGGTATCATTTTCCGTCTCCCAGCCTGTTTTGCGCTGCCCTCCGTCTGTTTTCGCTAGCCCCCCCCCCCCCCGCGCGCGTCACGCTTGCGTGTCTCTTCTTTGTTGTTTGTTGGACACGGCGTCCCGCCGCGAAGGGCGATCCGCGACAACCCTTGTATGTGTTAGTGATGACGACCCCACACGCCGCGGACAACACCATTAATGGGCGTGAGAGCAATCTCGTGTCACGGTGAGCCGTTTCCAGCGTCGTCGTGCTCGCTTTGTCGTGCTTGTCCCGTCCGCGCCATGACGCCGCCCCCCCCCCCCCCCCCCCCCCCCCCCCCCCCCCCCCCGCTTTCCGACAGGTGCTGGACGAGATGGCATCATTGGCGTACGACAAAGTGCTCATCGATCTAGGCAAAGAGGTGGGAATATGAGGAGAGGGTACCCCCCTGACACGAGGTTTCTGCTGCGATTCAGAACAGCCCCCCGGTAGAAGGTACTGTGGGCGGACTCTTTGTGGTGTAGGTGTTGGACAAGATGTACTACTAGTGGTAATTGCCGCACACGGAACTGGCGTTTGGCTGTTGCGCCTGGTTAAGCCGTGCGGGCGGTTCGCTCGTGCGGCGCCCCGTCGTTGTTTGATCGTTGTCCCCGCTGTTGAATGCTTGGCAGGCGTTTTTTGTTTTCTGTGTATCACTACGCGTTGGCGTGAGATGTGTACAAGCGCACGTATTAGGCTCTCTTCCATGGCATGCTTCGGGTTTGTCCGGCTGTCGCTCCGGTTGGCGCTCTGCTCGCGACTTGAAGCTTGTCGGGACGCTTGGCAACGGGCGGCGCACAGCAGTGCGTACCGCCCGTTTAGTGAATCGATGCTCTGAAGCAACTACTGTAACGAGTGACGATTAGTAATCATGACCCATCTTATCCACAAAAGCATACATACATACATTCCAGTATTTTTACCGTAGTAAGTAGGACCAAATGTTGTTTGCAAAAATAGGGAAGTATATACCAGGTAGGTTTTTGTGTGTACCTCAGGTCCTATTTACTATGGGCACCCGCAATAGTAAGAACGTTTGTTGCTGATCACAATGTTTCCCCGCAAATAACAATGGTTGCGGTAGTGATGAGTACCGCAGACAGCAGTTGTCCTTTCTCGACATTCCTTGTTCTCACGGCACCCTTACACGAGGGACCCCCCCCCGCCCCCCCCTCCTCCCCCCCTGGCCCCCGCCCCTACATCCCGTGTGACCGCTGGAAACCCTGAATGCAGGTCTCGAGCCACGCCCGAAAGATGGCCGATGCGTGCCCCATGAACGCGGCCGGCGTCCTCAAAGCCATTGCCCAGGTGGCATTCTACGTGTCCGAGCCTCTGGTGTACCTCAAGACCGGGGTGAGACGAGGCTGACGGAATCACCTACGCGGGGCGGGCGTCTGAGCTACCCTGCTACCGAGCGTTTTTTTTTCTTTTTCTTTTTCGTGTGTTGCGTCGGTTGTTCGTGCTCTGTTTTGGATCAGTGGTTTTCGATGTATGTTGTGGACGATAGCTGGAAGGGGAAGTGAAGCGCGAGACGCGGGGAGGGAGGGAGGGAAGGAGGGAAGGAGGACACTAGCGTGAGATCTGGTAGAGTTGTTCCCCTTGACGATCATGGTTCGGCTTAGGCGTGAAAAAGTTTCACGGCTTGGACAGATCATCTACAGATAGATCATGATCTATTAGTAGATCAGTTCACGCTTGTGAGAGGTTTGGTGTAACATTTGCATGGGACATATCCAACTCAAGAAGCAATGTGCTAGATCACACAAATTGTATGGGTCCCACCAGGCACCATGAGCTATACATCCTACAAGATCAGGAATAGCTTATCTATCTGCCTCGAAACATCTACATAATGAGGTGTCAGTGGGAGTCGATGATCTGCCGGCGGCGTGAAACGTTTTAGCCAAGCGCCTCGCTTGGACACCGCCTGAAAGAAAATGGTGGAAAAGTCCACGCCTTTTTTTTTTGGCCTCGGGTGTCGTTTATGTTGGTCCGCCAATGATTTTTGTTTTATTCTTTGCGCCCGGCCGATCTGTTGTCCGCCTGCTTTTGCGTCCGTGATTTCGGCTTCGTTGCTGTTGGTGGTGGTGGTGGTGGTGGTGCTGCTGTTGTTCTGCTGCTGTGCTTTGTGGTCGTGGTAAGTCGTCGTTGAAGTGGTGTTTTTTTTGTGTGCTGTTGTAAGGGTACCTGTTGTAGCTGTCGTCGTTGACGCTAAACCGTGTGTTCGCCTGTTTGCCTTGTTCTTGCTCTCTCGATTGATGCTGCTGCCGCTGTTCTCCTCTCGTTAGGAGGGTGGGCTGAACACGGAGGTCCTTCAAGACGCCATGGACGACCTTCTGCTTCTGAACTCCGTCTTCATGGACAACCATAAGTTCTACGAGATCTTCGCGAGGGACGTGGTTGTCTCGGAGCTAAACGACCCGGTGCGTCAGGCTTTGTTCCTCTTCGGCAGCCGTTACATTTGCAGTTGGACTTCGTTGACTGGTCCACTCCTGATTCAGACCACCACTGCTGTCGGCCGTATTTGCTGTTTGTAGAGGAGTTGCCCGCCGTCGGTAACCATGGGATGTCGGTGCCGGGTAGCTCTTCGTTCCCTGTTTCTTTTCTCCCGGAGAGCCCGAGGTCAAACATTACCGGGAACACAGCAGTGGAGAGCACTGGTTACTCGCTCCCTGCTTCTTATCTCTCAGAGAGCTCGAGGTCAAACATGACAGGAAACACAGCAGAGCAGAGCACTGATTTAGTGCGGGGATGGTCCCGACATACCTGAGCATCCCTCATTTTTTCCCCCCGACATTCGTACCGCCTGTCAGAATCGTGACGTCACGTGTTTTCTACGAGTGCTATTACCGGGGACCATAGTAACTAGGACCTACGGTACACACCAAAACCGATATATTTCCCTATTTTTTACTTACAATATTTGGTCCCATTTACTATGGTCCCCCGTGATAAGCGACCGTGGTGTCCTGCAGCTTATCTAAGAGATAGTTTTTATGTGTCGTATTTTTGTATGGCGCTCCCACGACATGTTCCTCTTGATGCTTCCGTTTTTGGAAGCTTTTTCCCAAGGAGATCGCGGACACAGTCTCATGCCGTTCCGGTCGAAAAGCTGCTGAGTTGATCGTTTTCACGAGTGTGTGCGCTTCCGTTGGTCGGTTCCTGTGTGTTTTTATTTTGTGCCCGTGCGTTTGTGTGTCAGGGAGGGGGGGGGGGGGGGGGGGGGGGGGGGGGGGGGGGGGGGGGGGGGGGGGGGGGGGGGGGGGGGGGGGGGGGGGGGGGGGGGGGGGGGGGGGGGGGGGGGGGGGGGGGGGGGGGGGGGGGGGGGGGGGGGGGGGGGGGAGTGTATTCGATGTATTCATGCATGCATGCTGTAGTCGTATTGCCATAGACCCTCGCATCCACCCAATGCCTAGACGGAGCACGTCCGGTTTTCACGGACCAAACAGACATTGCTTGCACGAAGGGGGAAGTTCCCGACGCACGCCTTTGCACACCTCGGGTAGACAGGTGATGATCTATCTGATCTATCTACAGTAGTATGATCTAGTTCCTCAGCTTGCGTTGTGAGAGGGAGTAGGTTGTGCAGGATCTATCTGCCTTATAGGGTAGGTAGATCCAACCCAGGAAACATGTGCTCGATCATGCAGATTATGCGGGTCCTTCCCACCCGGCAACCTGAGCCAGATCATACAAGATTGGGAATATATCTGCCTTCAAAAATCTAGATCATCTAGTGGGGATAGATGATCTATACATGATCTGTCGATGATCTGTCTGTCCGAGGCATGCATGGTGCCTTTCCAAACGATCAATGGTGCCCTTCTGCTCTCTTCGGTACGAGCGTCTGTCTCGGCATCGGATGAATCCAAGCTAATAAAAGCACCCGAAATGGCTGTGAATGTGGGAAGACGGGAGCAAGGGGGGGGTAGGTGGCAGAAGGGATACTAGTACCTACTACTACTGGTGTCAAGACTCCTCGTCGATCGTAGGCACGGTGTTTACCGCTGAGCTGTCGTCTTCGCGGTCGACGCCCTTCTAACCATCCCCCCCCCCCCGCCTGTCACACGACTACGGCCATGAATGGCATGAGTGCACCCCCCCCCCCCCTAAATCTTCCCTCCCTCCCTAAGACCTTGGCCATGAATACCCCCCCCCCCCAAAACAAATCCCCTGCTCCCTCACCCCCCCCCCCCCCCCCCCCCCCCAAACGCCCCCTCCCTATAGTATATACCTGGTATTTATATAGGTCGGGTTGGCCTTGGTTGGCGACGACGCTGTAAAACACTCCTCTCACTGCGTGAGCTAGACAGCCAGGGTACCGTTTCTTTTTTCTTTTTTCTTTTTGGCGGTTACCACGGCTGGCGATCAAGTTGGATAATTTCTGTGCGGGGAGAACCTTTACTCTGCACATGGGGGATAATCGTATCACGTGGTGTGTGTATGGTGAGGCACCTACGAGGCAGTTACATAGTAACCCCGTTGCTGTCTCTGGAGGTGGCCAGTCCAGAAATCAAATAAATTCATTGATGCTGTCATCCGTAAACAAGAAAACCCGGCTCTACAGCGGTTCTTGGTAGGATGCAGCTCACCCTTCATGCCACTCGCCGGACACCTCACAGCGCTTCGCGCTTGGTGCAAGCAATGTCTGCCTGGTCGGTGAAAACCCGACGTGCTCCGTCCCGGCATGGTAGGAATGCGAGGGTCTATGGTCATCCGACTACGGCCATGCATGAGATCGAGCACATCTCTCCTATCGAGTACACCCCCCCCCCCCCCCCCTCCCTCCCGACGTGCTCCGTTCCAACATTGTAGGGACGCGAGAGTCCGTGGTCATACGACCACGGCTGTGCACGATATCGAGTACACCCCCCCCCCCCCCCCCCTCTGCATCATACGACTACGGCCATGCATGATCATGATCACACCCCCCCCCCCGCTTGTTCTCCTTTCGCGTTGCCAGAGTCCGACGGGGACGATGAAAATGGGCGGTCGCTTGCTCCGCCGCGTGATGGGAATGTACAGGGATGACGCGGTAGCGTCGAACTCGATGGTGCTGGCAGAAGAGCTGTCGCAGAGGCTTTTCGATGCCGACGGTGAGACACGACAGATCGGAGATGGTTGGTTGACGGGGTGGGGCGGCATTCGGCATGTTGTGTGTGCGGGCTGCCGTTGGTGGTGGAGGAGGCGGCTGTTGCTCGTCTTGAATGGTAGTTTTCGTGGGCGGTCGGTCGGTTTTCGTGGTGTTCCCCCCCGCGCTTAGTCGGCCGGTGGCTCTAGGGCGTGCTTGCGATCTGTCCTTGTGTCGCTCGGTGTGCTCGCGCATTTTGTGCTGTCGCTCGACGCGCTCGTGGTTGTTTTGTGTCTCGCCAAATGAGGTTGCGGAACTACCGCACACAAATTATGTTTTTTTGCGTTCATACCAGGTGTGTTGCCAACAGGTTTGGCGGTAGGCGTTTCAATAGATGGGTAGCGCGAGCCTTGCATGCTTTACTTGCAGGCCGGAGGTCGCTGGGAGCGAGTGTCTGTATCGAGCAAGTTTGCACAAAATCGCTTTGTGCCCCGTGTGTGTAGCTGAAAGAGCCGAGAGGATCGCCCTAACGCTACGGGCCTAGAGCTAACGGTAGCCCTGGTCGTGTAGACCACCTCTACTCCTACCCCCTCTCCTAACCTCACACACGCGCCCTCCGCAAGCTGAATTCTAGAGCACAGTCGCAGATTCGAAAAGTTGAGTATCATCAACCACTCCATCGGTCGAGCCGAAAGTTCACGTCTTGCATAAAACCTGTGTTGTACTATATGCCCTAAGCACGCAAACTCTCCGAGGGCTTTGTTCGGGGTTCGGCATGCTTCGTCATAGAGGTTCGTAGTGTGCCTTGAGCTTTCCGCTTGTCTCCCTCTCTGCTGATTTTCCACCATTTTCAGCAAGAGTAGTTGCAAACTATTGTTTGTGCGGCCTGCGGGTTACAACCCTGCTGTCGTGAGCGCTCTCCAGATCGATGGGACGGAGAAATATGATTTTTCTTGAGGCTTTTCCGCCACCACTAGAGTTGCCCTTCCCCTCATCCCCAGCTGCACCGTAGCGGGTGCGGGTGAAATGTCTAAACCGTACCGGACAAGAACGCACACGAAAGTCCGGAACCCCCCGCCTATTGACCCCCCCCCCCGTTTCCTTGCCGTGCTGCTCTCTCCATCATTTTTATGGCCGGGTACGGGGGTCTTTTGCGCTGCCCAGAGTCCCTCGTGGACGTTCGGCGTAGCTGGGACAACCTCATGTGGAACCTGGAAATTGACGACAATGACAACGACGGGGAGGAGGCTGTCGCTCTCGCGATGAACGGTGTTCTCTCTGCCCTTGTCGAGGTGCGTCCATGCAGGCGGTCGTCGAGGTCGAGACGAGCTCGGAGGAGTTTGGAGGAGGGGCGGGCGGGCTGGGGGGCGGGGAGGCGGGGGGGGGGGCGGGGCGGAGGGCTCAACGCGCGTGCGATGGGTTTGCTTTGAAGTCGCCAGAGGATGCTATTTTTGTGGCAAGGGTAGCGATTTCTGTGGCTACGTGTCGTATGTTTGTGTTTGTCGACACCTTTCGGTGGGAAAAACTCCCGGCCGAATACTGGTCATGATCGGGGAACGCGTGTAGGTTGCATCGCCATAAACTCCTACGAGTACTGCTGTATCTCCTGCTGCTGCTGCTGCTGCTGCTGCTGCTGCTGCTGCTGCTGCTACTGATGCTGCTACTACTCCCGCCACCACGAGTGCTACGACCACTACTATGCCACCGTCACTACTTATGTACGTTAGAACAGTCGCCGTAGAACAGAGGCAAGACCGCTCTCTCCAAGCGCCTCTACATTCCAGCCCCCCGCGCCCAACGCCTTCCCTCTTCGAACCCCGCAGAAGCTCATCCAGGCCGGAATGGAGAAGCCGTCGGCCAAGACAGCGGAGGTAAGAGGTTTCACACCTTCGCCCCCCTCCCCCCACACACACCGTCTGCCCCGCCGCGATGCTGTTTTTCTTAGCTCGCTATCGCCTGCCGCACGATCTACCTTTTGCTAGCGAGTCATGAGTTTTTTTTTTCATGTTTGACACTTTCCCGATAGGCACCGCTACTGCTGTAGCCGCGCGATGGTCGCAATGTAGGCTTTCAAATGGTTGTCTTGGTGTAGATCCGGCGGACAACCGCGGAGGTACCGTAGCCCCCACCGGAGGTGGCAGCGTCACCGCTGGTGTGCCCGCGCGTTCCCACAGGGCAGGACGGCGTTTCTAAGAGGCAGGAGGCGTTTTTTCGGTGGGGATGGAGATATAATATTAGTTTCTGCTTCTGTTTAAAGTTCTGTGGAGCTTTCAAGTGTCCTTGATCGGATGTTGCTTGTTGGTTTTTTTCCTTGAGATTTGCATCCTTTGATGAGTTAAGGCCAACCAGCTGTACTTGACTCCATCCCCTCACCTCCCCCCTTCCCCCGTCCGGAAAATGCCTCCGTTCGCTTCAGTCTAATACCTGTATGCATGTGCTGGGAATATACTAAAACAATAGAGATGGCGAAGCATGCGGGTGCCATCGATTTTTCTCTTCTTCCCCTCCCCCCGCCCTCGCCCCCGAGTACGCGCCCCTCACCCCTGTCTCGCAAGGGGTGCGTGGTCAATAGTCAAATGGCTAAATCAAGCAATGAATGAGTACGCCCCCCCCCACCCCGCTCCCACCCGCTCCCGGCTCCCGCGCGTGATTCTTCTTGGATTGGTGCTCAATGCTGGTGTTTGGTGCGCAGTTGTGTGCGCGGCTGGGCATGGGAGACGAGGCGATGGCAAATGCTTTCTCCATCGTCAGCGGGGACATCTTCGAGTCTTCTTTGCTCGGGCTTTTGCGGGGCCAGGCGAGGACTTTTTTTTCGTTTCTTTGTTCCTTCCTTCTATTTCTCGCCCCTTGGCTTGAGTTTTTTTGTGTTGCTTTTTTTTTTAAAGACTGGTTGCTTTCGCTCCTGATGTGGCACAAGACAGCACCAACATGTATGTATGACTCGCACGTCTGCATGGCATGTGTTCGGAGAGCCGGCCATTTCCGACCAGGCCAAGAATGGAAGGGAGTCGACACCACTCCTACCGTCCGTTGTGTGTCGATATCGCCGCCGTACACCATCCATATATCGGATGGTACCTACTTGTTGAATGCATGCATGCACTAGCCCCAAATACTAATCATTTTGTTTATTTTCTTGTTCCCATTCAGTTTTTTTCTTCGCCTTTCTGCTTTGTCTCTCCCCCCCTAGTCGTAGCGCGAATTCGGGGTCACATAGTAGGCTCTCCTGCCCCCTCCCCACTTCTACAGTTCAAGAAGAAATCAGCCCTTTCTTCCTCCGTGGACTACGTGGCGTCGAATTACAAAATATCTAACTCATGCTACGATTATTGCTTGGGTGAACGTGCGTCACGGGGATTAATATTATGAGGAGAATCGTAACCGAATGCAAGGGCTCCGCATGGGTGCCGGCGATCATGCTTCGGATAGGGCAAAAATTACATCAGTGTCAATTCGTTCTTCTTTCGGTAGTTGTCGCCTGGTACTGTATGGCTATATCTAGATCGTACGAATATACTGTTTCTTCTCCAGTGCCACAAGTACAGGACTACAGTAATTCATCGCCAGGTGTTGCGCAAGACAAGGCCAAGTAATGAAAAATTATGTACTCGTAAAGGTGGGTTGTTTTTTTACCCTTGTGCCAAGTGCTAAACGACAATCTCGCCCTCGGATGCTTCTTTCTTGGGACAAGCATCTGTCGCATTTATCTCTCGTTCAGTCTCGGTTCTTCTGGTGTTCTCTGTCAAACCACAATTGTCAGTTTTACGACGTTCCCAGTCTCGTCTCAGACCCTTGATCTCTCTCGGGGCTCGATGCGAACACAGCAGGATACGCACACCTGCTTTGTGTTTTCTTGCGTACACACTGCTTTGTACCTGTATTCCAGCAGGACTCCTCAGTGTTCATACCTTGCAGCATAGTGTAGACGGCCTTGAAAACGCTCGGCCAGATCCCTCTCGTCGGATGAAGCTCAGCTGACGATGGGTGCTTGTCTGGGTCCAACTCACAGCAACGCTCGCTGGCGGGCACACACCACAATGCGTAGAACTTGCGCCATACCATACTCGGGAGTACACTTTTAATAGATGTATTGAGAGCGCGTTTCGTTTCGTTTCGTTTCGTTTTTTTTTTTTTTTTTTTTGTCGCAGTACATGACGGTACTAACGGCCAAAGTACAACTAATATTGGCAGCATGTCTCCAGCACATAACTCAAGATCAATACACCCTCAGTATCCTCCTAAATAACTGCGATTTATACACATCTATATCCATCCATACATACATACGTACGTACGTGTGCCCTTCGTCACTTCTCCACCCCACCCCACCCCAGCGTGCTGACTCCAGAGTATTGTCACTACGCTCCGTGTTCTCCCAAACGACTGCGACTACAGGCAGTACCCGCAGCATCGAGCCCCGAATCAGTAGGGGCGTTGAGGCAGTGGCCGCAGTATGCACGGTATGCACAGTATGCAGTGGGCGGGTACCGAACAAATACATGCTGCCAGAGCTCACAAAACGAGCTGTACTCGAACCCTGCAAAGATGTTGTCAGCTCTCGCAGTACCCCCCCCAGCATCGCCCGCCGAGAATATTTCGCTGGGCGTCTGCGCGGCACAGGAGCAGTGTTTACAGGAGTATCGAATTCGTCAGAACCAAGGCCGTCCTTGCACAGCAGCACTGTGAAAACGTTACCGTACTGTAAAGAAATCCGAGGGCGATCCGCGAAGAAGGGTGAAGATCGAACCGAGGACTCGCAGTATGGATGAACATTTGTCGAACCTGATGATCTGCGCAACACTGGAGCATCTTTTAGGAGGATCCGCAAGGGTGGAATGTCGAAGCCAGACAGACGCCGTAGTTTCAGTTTCTCGCGCTGTGCCGCTGCGCATGTATGTTCGCTACGAGTACGAGCACGAGCACAATAATACTGAAGAGTCTCGGCCGAACTGGTCACGAATGCTCCGGTACCCGGTACTACTGCTGCAATTTGATCGCAATCAACGGCGAAGCCGAGCGTCCAGCATACGTTCGCCCAATAGCAGCAGCAGCAGCAGCAGCAACTGAGAGTAATATCGCCGACTAGCTGAGAGTGTTGTCGAGAGCCGCCTCTCGAGGATCTACCACTGAGAACGAGGTTACGCGGACGCGCTCGGCGGTCTCGGGAGCCGCATTCGACCGCGAGCGGCGGAGAAAGCGCGGCGGAGGCCGGGGAGCGCGACCCATTAAGAGAGGTCGAGAAAGCGAAGGCTAGCCGCCGAGCCGAATGGACATGTGCCCGTGGGGCCAAATTCCAGGACAGAGCTGGAGATTCCCTGTTCGCGCTCAGGAATCCTCCAGAAAGGCTGAGAGCCGCCATTATCGATCATACCCGGTCCCTGGTATAGAACTACTTACAGATATCTCGATCTCTTAGCGTGCTCGGTTAGTACATCCCTGGCCTCTCAGAGCTCCCACTTGGGAATCGCCTCCTTTTATTACTTGCCGGACCTTTCCGGCGGGTCTTTGTTTTCTCCAATTTCTCTTGGCACTTTCAGTCCTTCTTTCCTTTTTTCTTTCTTTCGTTTCGTGTGCGTGGGTGTACTCGGAGCACGGCATCGCGGGCGAACCCGCCGCCGTCGCGGGTGTCGGCGGATGGAATATGTGTATGTGTATGGTTTCTACGCATACGGAGGGATGCATGGTGTTTTGGCCCGTCGTGGTATCTGATCACGATGTCCCCCCGTGATGTGTTCCAACCGGGTGAGCGTCAGGGCGATGTGGTCACAAGCTTAATTTGATAGTGTTTATAGTAAGCCACCCACGAGGCAGTTACATTCCAGCACCATTTTCGTCTCTGGAAGAGGCCACACTGGAAAGTTAATGAACGCGTTGAACCTGTCATCCAGGTGCAAGTCCGCCTCACAAGTGGTGTTTAGTTGAGTGCAGCTCACCCTTCATGCGACTCGCCGAACACATTACGGCGCCATGCGCTTGGTGCAAGCAATGTCTGTCTGGTCGGTGAAAACCCAACGTGCTCCGTCCCGGCATTGTAGGGATGCGACGGTCTATGGTCATACGACGATGACCATGCATGATATCGAGCACCCCCCTCCCCCCCCCGGCGCCACGCTCCGCCTCCTTATGGACCACCGCAGGGGACGGCGGCCGACGGAACGCCGACGGTGCTCTTCCGTTCCGAGCCGCTCACCCAGGAGGAACTCCAGGTGAGCCCCCCTCAAACAGCAGAAACTAAGCCCCGCAGCCTGATACGTCCCCGAGAGCATCGGTTACCATACGTCTACGTGTTAAAGTCTCTCTGGCGCTTGTTCTGGCTGCTGGTTCACCGACGCTTGCAGGGAGGGACAGTCGCTGCGCAGTAAATCTGCCATGAGACTGGTCTTTTCGACTGTGTCAAGGCCCCTCTTGGCCGTAATGCGTTTTTTTTTTTTCCCGGTGAACATTGTAACTCAGAACCAACCATGCTTCATGAGTACAGGTTGGGGGGATATGTGGTGTTTTGGGACACATCGTGGATTCTGGTTGCTCTACCCGCAATGACGTATGTGCAGGCAGGGAGGCGGTCAGCCGAGTAATCAAACCGCGCGGGGCGCCTCCTGCCATCTTTCCTGGGCTGTAGCACTAGCAACGCCCGCCCGCCTGTAGTTCGAATTTTGAGGCAGGGACTTGGGGTTGCGCAAGACACACATCTGACTGAGGACGACGGAGGTTATCGCTGCTCGCCGCGGGACCTGTGTGTGTTTGAGGTCGACGTGACGCGTGGCCCGCCTTAAAAGGGACCGATCGATCGTTCCGTCACCGCGACCCCTTTGCGTTTTCTTTTTTCTGATCGGCGGGAGGTTACAAAAGCGAGGCGGAAAGAGATAACCCTGGCAAACGTTCTAATGGGGTCGTGCTTTGGTTGGTTGGTTGTTTTGCGTGCGGTTTGCAGATTGTTGGCGTTTCCCAACCACCCCTCACCCCCCCCCCCCCCCCCCCCTCCCGCGGGCCGCGCGCCCACGTGTACATATGCAACTGACCTTTTCTTACCCCTTTCTCCGGCTCTACCTTCTGCCCTGTACGGCTTCGGTCGCCGTTTTATTTTTGTTTTGATCTTCGGTGCTGGTGTTCTTCCTGCGCAGGGCCTGAAGGAGACGGCGGTCAAGGTCGGCGTCTCCGAGTCGGCCGCCCTGGAAGTCGTAGCCAAGGAGCTCAAGGTTTCGCTCACGTGCGTGCAGCGCATACACGTTTCTGTGTCAGGGACGGGCCATCCGGGGGGCGTCTCTTTTTGCGCAATTTTTCTTTCTTGTAGCTGCGACTGGTGTTGTCTGCTTGTCTGCTCGTGTGGTTGTTGCCCTCGCAATGCTTTTCCGTGTTTCAGCAGAAGGGCGCGGGGACACGCTCGCCGTGTTGAGCCCTACCCGCCTCCCCCGGCCCCTTTATTTTATGGTTTCAACTGCTGTTTTTCCTCGTACCGTTTGCTAGTTCGCGAACGACTGGTGCTGGGGAGGGACACGCTCGCCTTGTTGAGCCCTACCCGCCTCCCCCGGCCCCTTCATTTTGTGGTTTCAACTGCTGTTTTGCCTTGTACCGTTTGTTAGTTCGCGAACGACTGGTGCGGTGCTGGGGAGACTGCCGCGAGGTCGGCGTTCGTCGTCTCCTACACCTCGCGTCTGGCACTATCCCTTCTTGATGTTCGACCCTCCTCCTTGACCCGTGTTTTTTTTTTTTAATATTATGCGCCTACCGACCCCTGTTTGTGCGTGTGGGCACGTTTGAGCCATTTCCCCCGGCGCTGTTGCATCGGATGTTAGCCAAGCTCGCCGATGCTACCCTTCTGTAGGTGGAGTCGTGTTCTGGCTTTGCCTAGGCCCTCGCCTCTTCCAGCGGGTCCCGCGGCGTGTCACTTGCTATCTTTTATCCTCCTTTGCCTCAGCAACTATGTGGGGGTTACTTTTCGAGAGGCATCGTACTCGTTATAAAAGTATTTTTCCACGGAGTGCTCCCTCGCTCGCGCCGTCCTGCGACTGCGCGTTCTGTGCGTGTGACCCGCAGTCCCAAACGCTGGCTTGTCTTTTCGCTTGACATCTTTTAACACAGAGTTGTCGTCACGCTCGCTGTCCGACATGAATGCGACATTTACTCCAACGCCATAATTCTCAATAAAACCAACGACGGAGGTAGTAATATGGTTTGTACAAAGTACCAACCCCCGTAAGCCGAAGACGGCTGCCTATGGTCCCAGTCTAGCCTCCTTCGCGAGCCTACTTCCGGCTTGTTTATAACCCCCCCCCCCCCGAAGCTGTCATCCACATGCGAGTCCGCCTCACAAGCGGTTCTGAGAAGGATGCATACTCAACCTTCATGCGACTCGCCGAATACCTGACGTTTCGTTTCGTGCTTGGGTGCTACGTAATAGCTAATGCCTGCCTGGTCGGGGAAAACCAGACGTTCTCCGTCCCAGGGGTTGTAGAGATGCGAGGGTCTATAGCCATATGACAACGGCCATGTATGACATTCGAATACACCCCGCTCGCGCCCGTTCCGGTCCTCCGTTCCCCCTCCCCACGCCACCCCACGATGCCCGTGTCCGGGCCACGTCTTGGCCTGCCGCCTGCCGTATTATTTTTTTTCGCAGAAATATCGTGACGCGGGCGGGCAAGAACATGCGAAGCAACACGGCGAAGGACGGGGCTAGGATAGTGGGCGATGCGAACGACCTCTTGGCCGGTCTCTGTACGCAGGTCGGTTTTGTTTTCGGTCGGCACAGCACGGTTACTTGCTCGCGAACTCGGTTTGGGGTGCTCGAGCGTAATTGTTGGCACGCATTTTCTGTTGGACGGTTGCGTTGGACCGTCTGTATCTGCACCCCGTCATCGTTACCCTCGTTGTACTGATAGTCGTCGTCAGCGTGATTTTCGTTCATGGTCATCCTCGTTGCACGTACTAGTCGTGTTTGATTTCATTTCGTTTTTTTTTTTTCTCGTTGCTCCTTGGCGGGAAGATGTGCCGGTTATGACTCGAATTGATTAGGTTCGCCCAGGTGGGAAGTCTTCCGTGGTGTCTGCCTTTTCTTCAGTAGGTGAATAGGGGATACGTTTTTATGTTTTACTCTTCGTAGTGGTAAGTTCGGGCGCTATTTTCTTCCTCCCCTGTCTCCTGTGGTTGGCCTTGTTTTGCACACGGGTGTCGAGCGATTCTCGCAAAGTTCCGCGTGCATAGTTTGTACGTAGACGACGCGCCAATCACAGTGTGTCACCGGCTTTATTTTCTTGATTGGTCATCGCCTTTTGTTTCGTGCTCTCGCAGCAAGTGGCAGCGCCGTTTACGGGACCTTCTAACGTTCGCCTACATCGTTTTGGTTGTCGTACTTTGTCGGGTTTTTCAAGGTGGTGGAGGCATTCGGGGGCACTGACGTGACAGCTACCCTCAGCATCGCGGGAGAATTGGCGTCGCTCGATGAATACTGGGCGTCGGAGCTGTGCTTCAAGATGGTGAGTTGCAGACGATTCGAGGTTTGCCACAAGTCGGATGTTGAAGCATCTTCACCGCTATTTGGTACCAGTTATGACGTTGCCTGTCCACCCCCCCCCCCCCCCCCCCCCCCCGGCCAGTGTTGGTTTTGGTGCGGTTGCGCATTGCGTCCGCAGAGGCTCTAGATAAGCGCCCATCGAACTCTGTCCCTCCCAACCGCTCCGGCTGTCGCGGTAGCTGTTGCTGCAGACGTCGGTGCCCTGGCTATCTCCTGGGTTTGTACGGTGTCGCTTTTAGATGGCCTCTTACAAGTGTATTTTGTTTGGGCATTGTTCGAAGGGAGTACCCAGGCACCGCCAGGCCCAGTGGTTACAAGGAGGCATTTTGGGTGCATTCCCGGGTATCATACGTAGGTGGATGTGTATGATGCGTATGATGCAACGGGTGTGGTCTACAGCGGGCATCGTGGATACATCCCCGTTGTTGGGGTGCACGTGTTATTTTCAGTAGTTCCCTTCGGCAAGCTTATCTGACATTGGCCTAATCGACCGCTTATATGCAGTACGAGTGCAGGGTCTTGTGCAAAAGTGGCATGATGCGCTTCCTTTCGCGCCCGCCGCTCCCCCCCCCCCCCCCCCCCCCCCCCCCCCCCCCCCCCCCCCTGTGTGGTTAGGTTGTCGTGGGTTGGCAACAACACTGTAAAAAATGCCGCTCACTGCTTGAGCTAGACAACCAGGGCACCGTTTATATATTTTTTGTTTGGCGGTCGGTCACAGCTGGTGATCGAGTTAGATCATTTGTGCGGGGTGGCGAACCTTTACTCCGCACAAGAGGAATTATCGTATCATGTAGTGTTTAAATGATAGGGCACCCACGACGCAGTTACATAGTACTCCCACTGCTGTCTGTGGAAGTGGCCACACCTGAAATTACATGACTTAATTGTCGCTGTCATCTACATGCAAGTCCGACTCACGAGCGATTCTTAGTAGGATGCAGCTCATCCTTCTTGCGACTCGCCGGACACCTCACGTTCCGCTTCGCGCTTGGTGTAATCAATGTCTGCCTGGTCGGTGAAAACCGAACGTGCTCCGTCCCGGCATTGTAGAGATGCGAGGGTCTATGTCCATACGACTACAGCCATGCACAGTAATAAGTACACCCCCCCTCCCCGCCCCCCCCCCCCCCCCTCCCGGTTAGATCGTCGCTCATCGCGCCCACGTCTTGCTACCTCCGCGTCTCCCCCCGCACCCCTTAAACGTCCTTTCCCTGGTTCCAGTGGTATGTACTACCCCGTACAATATGTGTCCCTTCTGGGCCCCACTCGGCGAGACAGCTGTAGTATCGACATCGCCTCTTGTGATTCGTGGTGGACTCTTTTGTTCTTTCCGACACCCGGAATTGTTTGTACGAGGCTACCGCTGTACCACCCTGCCTCCCCTGTTCTGGGGTTGCGCTAAATGTTCTTGTTTGCCTTACTCGGCGTGGCCGCTGTAGTATCGACATCGGCGCCTGTCGAGCGGTGCATGCGTGTCAGGGGTACATTCATTGCGATAGTGACTCGTCCGCTCTTCCACGCTCCGGCTCGCTGATGCCATAGTACCCCCATTGCTGTCTCCGGAAGTGGCCACACCAGTGCTCACATGAATTCGTTCCTAAGCGGTCATCCACATGCAAGAACATTTGGTTCAACAGCGATTCTAGTAGCTCGCCCTTGTTTCGAAAGTCCAACACCTCACAGCGCTTCGCTTTTGATGCAAGCAGTGCCTACCTGGTCTGTGAAAACCAGGCGTGCTCCGTCCGGCATTGTGGGGATGCGAAGGTCTATGGTCATGCGGCCATGCATGACATGAGTACCCCCCCCCCCTACCGCGTGCTCTTATTTACGGTAGGTTGACGCGGTTCGCGATCCCGAGGGTGCCCAAGCGGAGGTGGGTATTCCAGGGGCGCTGACTGCTGCCCCCGAACCCCAGTGGGAAGAAAACGCCCAGAGAATACTGGAACTCCTTGGTCTTCGCGGTCAGCGGTGATAAAAAGAAGAACTATGGAAGCTCTGGTGCAATACGGAAAACACTTTGTCTGGTCCTTGGTTAGGAAATAAACCTCCTTCGTTGCTGGTTCTCGGTGCGCGTGGCATCGGTAGGGCTCTCGAGCGCGAGGCAGCGAGGCAGTGCCTGAGTGCTTGGAGGCGCGCGCTCGAGGAGACATGGGGCAGTGCTGAGTTAGCATGGGTGCTGAGATGTGCTTTACCGAGTTTGTGTGTCGGCCACCGAGGCCGCTGTACATCACGTTGTCGGTAATTGCGGGGAGTTGTGGAGACGTGGGAGGAGAGCGTTTTGCGCCACTGGCGCTGGCCAGGAGGGGCGCGGGAGGGGGGGGAGGTAGATGGTTGGAGGGGAAGGACGCTTTGGTCGGCCTGCGTGGTTCAGTCCGGGGTAGTGCGGCCGAGCTTTCCGGTGCTGGTCCAGGTGTTGGTGCTGGCCCGTCGTCGGCCGACGGTGCAGACTCTTTTCGCGACCGGGTTCGCATCGGTACGTGGCTTACAGAGAGATATTTGGATGGTGGTCGGAGTTGGTGTAGATGCCGTAGGCTCGGTGCTGGCCACCAAAAGGGTGGGAAAGCTATCTAGAGTGTGTCGTAGGAGAAACTGCCGATAATGACGTAGCGATGCACGACTTCGCCTGTTTTTGAGTGTTTCCGTCAATCTCCACACGAGAGGACGGCGATTCCAAGAAGCAGACATTGCGGGGAGGCGAGTTTCGTGTCGGGGCATTGAAGTTCGGGACCCGTCCGTCTGCGCTCGCTCTTCTCGTACCATCCATCTGGTGCATGTTTGGTGGAGTCATATGTTCCGGCCGGTTATACGGGCTCGGTCGACGAGACATGAACAATCACATTAAAAAATGTAACCGTCGTGACCAAACACGCTGCACTGTTGATTGAGCCATTTGGTTCATATACCGTCAATTGGCGGAAAACTCACCGGCATGCCGTTTTAGGGTTCTGATCTGGCGACGTCTCCCGAACATGTTCGGACTTTTGCTGTGATAATTGAACACCCGGTTTTTTTGGGTTGGCCTAGGGAGCAGAAGCAGCTGTGTTGTTTGGGTCGTACGAGATTTTACCCAATCAAGTAAACCGGTCCCGTTTTTGTAGAAACGACGGTTCCGTATAGTATTCCACAGGAGTTTCAGACTGCTATTCTGTTACGTATCTTTGTCGTTAATTCATGAAGCCCAAACCTAGATTATCCCAGCATGCCTGAACTCAATCTCGAGCCTTCCTGGTGGAGACGAAAAGTAGATGACAACGAATCGACCAAAAAGGAATGTGGAACTACCCAGCACCAGCGCCTCAGCGTGGCCTGCTCCCCGCACTCAGCGATCACACCACATTTGGCGCTGTCGATAGCACTCGCCCGGTCCGCATCTACGGCTATTCAGGGTGGGCTAATGTTATGGAGTCGAATACAATACGTATACATACCTATAGAAATGGACTAACGAGGTTTCGGAACATTGTCAAGGCGATGCGGAAACGGGATTGATTTAGATTAGGTGGACATTACATGTATATATGTCCTGTGGTATTATATTTGTGGGGCAGTGAGTAGGCACCTCAAATCCGGTGTTAACTTTTAACGAATACTGGCTGCATTAGTTGAGGATTACTCGTACTCGAGATAGCACTTGCCTGTGTGACTGAGTGAACCCTACAAGTAATATTCCTCGTGTTTCTGCCTTGGTTATGATGGTGTGGTGTCACGACTGAGCGCGGGATCCAGGGATACATACCCCTTTGCTCCTTTTGATTTTTTTTTTATTAACATCTCCGTCATTTATAAAATTGTCTACGGGGTGGCTCGAGGCATATCAAGCCACGTGACAACTACAGTAGAAGCCCAGCGGTTACAGCAACACCTATAATCACCACCCTACGATATGCGCGAGTCACTGGCTGTGCTATAGTGCGATGAATAAAACATAGATTCGCAACATAGTCTGTTGGTTTTATGGTGTGTACCCACTGGCACGACCAAGAAAGTACTAGCTGCAGTGGGCGGCCCCTTACACACAGCAAGTAGCATAGTTTGCTCCTTACCGTATCATCAACTGCGCACAGCAGGCGCTAGCCGGAAAGGCGCAGACAAGAGCAGGAGGAGCGCAACAAAAAATATCGCGCCACAAGAAGAGCGACGTCACAAGGCGATCATCATACAGTTGACTTACACTTTGGCCACTGAAAACTTCTATCCTACCAGGTACATATTTAATTAATCGAGTAGTCTAAATAATTTTACGTAAATAACGCCCCGCCGAAAACGCGGGGGGTGGGCGCAGTTGCACGGGCGAAGACTTCCACACCTCGAGAAGGTATTGATCTATCCGGCAAGCATCTACGGTAGCGTATTTAGTTCCTCGCCTGCCACTGCTAGAGGTTTTGCTATACAATGCGCTCCCGCAGTCAAGAAATGCGTTTAGTTAAGAAAACAGCGCTCAGATCGGCACGAACAAATTGGGTCAATAAACACAGCTCAACCGTGGGATCAACTCTAAATCTTAAACAACAGTTATATCAAAAGACGGAAAAAAATAAGACATTGAGCCTGTGTAGACTTATTTGACGTTTCTTTAATACCGGCCGCTCACTGTATCTGCATAGTACAGATCCAACTCAAGACACATGTGCTACTGCACATCATGCACCTTATACGGGTCCTACCCGACAAAATGTGCTACTGAATAGATAGTACAATATCGGGAATAGATCTATCTGCCTTGAAACATCTACTGTAAACCATCAACTAGGAATCGATTATCTATCTATCTGTCCGAGGTATGACATCCTTCCATATTTTCGGCAGAGAACGAGCCGAGAGCCAGCCTCTTGCATGCGTGCACCGAAAGCACGTATTCGACTGTGCGCTTTACATACATGTTAAAGTCGTGCCATCGAGTTGCCGCGTTCAATTATACGGAACAGCCCATCACGCGCAAAAGGCATGCTATGCGTTTCTCCAAAGGATAGACGCGCCACGCTCCAGTGTGAAGTACGCCCATACTGTTTGTTGCCCCCCATGCGAAGTGCGAGTGTTCCTGCCATCATGTGTCATGCTTATTACTAACAATGATATCCATATGCTTACCAGGTACCTGGTACATACATGTCTACGTACAGTAGACTCTGTCTCTATATCCTATCTACATGCCTGTAGTGTACGCCATACTGATTGCGTTTCAGGACCTACCCTGCTGCGCACAGCAAAAAAAGCCGTTGTGATTTGAGAACCCCGCAACAAGCTATATATACGGCAAACTGACTGCAAATTTCAGGACCATCTGCATCATACACGTGAAAGAAAAAAACTGCACCATCTAAGAACGCCGTAGACAAAGTACAGCAGTATTGTGTATAGGTCTACCTGTGCCCACCCTCCACATCCTCGTGAAACCGCTACCACCTTTGCTAGGACAACGACCGCACGCAAGCAAGAAGAGTTGTTTGATAAACACAACAACAGTTCTCCTTGCACGAACGAAAATACAACGGGAGATATTTTATAGGCTACTTGCCCACTCTCCTGCTCATATCCCGAATACCCCCCCTAAGCACGCCCAACAGGAAGATAGTTCAAGTTCGCCGTGTGCCCCCCTCCCCCCCGCGTCCCTTTGCCTTTCCATGAAGCACAATGTAACATCATCCGTGCATTCACGGTCAAGGTAGAAGCCACACTTGTTCCCCTTTCAAGCGCAGAACACAACCAAGTCACGCATATTGGTGGCACGCTGTGACAAAGCCTACGCCGGGCTGGAGTGTTGATTACAACCTCCAGCGCCGATAGCTCGGTACAGGCACCACGGCCATATTCACGATCCCAGGGGGAGAGCACAGCCGGACCGATGATGCTATCGACCCGCGAACGAGCAACATGCAGGGGACAGGTGTACGCCCCATTTAAACTACCTTTACGAACGAACCTTTTAAGAAACCAACGTCTCGCGAGCCGAAAGTATAACGCGACAGCAGCGACAACATCTAAAACAAAGACAGCAAGAACAAGAACAACAGCACCAAACAACAACAACAGCAACGTCAACAACAAGAACATACAGCAACGAAAACGACAACAACAACAACTACAACAGCACCAGGATAAACAACACCACCAAAAAACGGAAAACCTAATGAAGACTACTGCTTCCGGCGTGCTTATCTGCGAAACACTAACGCAGCATCGCCCTGACCGCAACGCTCAAGAACATCGCGCTCTGCCGCGATCAAAGCCGCCATCTACAACGACATAACGCACACCCACCCAACATGAACTTGGGATTGTTCGCCACAAGAGTAAACGGTGACAGCAAAACAATACAACGAAAATCCAAGGGGACAACACGCACATGCGCGTGCGTGTATACGCCGTAAAATCGGTACCATGATAGCATGTGCACCATTCTTGTAGGCAGGGCCTCAACGGGGGGGCGTCACATACTTGTATGACAGGTACGTACCAAAACTTATGTACTCTGCTATGCTAAACAACAACACTATACTTAAGCCAGCTATATCTGTACCACATTTGTCTACTTGGCCATGCCAAACCAAGCAACAGATATCTGGCACTTATTAGGGCACCCGCTCGTTTCTTAAGCTGCCCGAGAGCAACAAGGGCCTAGACCCATCGCTCCTAACCACGTTTATTTGTACGTCGTAGAGTTGTACAGCAGTAGCCATATCCCTTTCCCACAGCTCAAGGACAGGGACGGGAGAAGACAAAACGAATCTTGATGCTGCTGCTTCTGCCTTGTTTGTCCTACTCTACCTCACTCCCGGCCGCTCCACCAAACCCTGGCCCACCCCACCCCACCCCACCCCATCCTATCCCGTCCCGCCCACTTCCCGACCAATGATGAAACGGGTGTTGCTCATCCAATTCCTTCGCACCACAACGATCCCCACTGGTGCACGCACACCCCACACCGCTGCACCCCTCGCCCCCCGGCCCCCGCCCCTGGCCGCACCCGGCCATGAAGCGCGCGGTGCTCTCAACCAGCTCTTCCGCGTCATAGCGCACTCGACCCCGACAACGGACTTGTCCGCGTCATGTAGTACCTCTGTCAACATCGCAGGCTGACCTCAGGGGGAACGTCGACGCCACCGCTATCTTGGCAGTCACTCTCTAGGTGGAACACCGGGGTTTCCAGCGCGATGTAGAGGACGAGAGTGTCGAGGGCAATGTGCACGTAGCGCACGATCCAGGACACAATGATCAGCCAGAAGGGGCCCCCGTTGACCACGATCAAGGTACCGGCGACCGCGATGAGAACGTTCCCCAGGAGGGCTATGGTGGTAAGGGCGACGTGAAATTTGATTCGACGGTGGAGTCTCCACACCTGAAGTAAGGAAGAGGCGCCATAGGAAGTTTTTACCGGGGGCCCGTGCGCGTAGGTACATGTATCGGGTGTGTATACCTGGCATATGCACCGTACATGTATACTACCACCTATCGAGCTAGCCATGAACACATACCCACGAAGAAAGCCGTGATATTAATCGAATATCAGCGTGATTTCTCTGTTGCGAGAAGCAACCTGTAGCAACGAAAATGGCGGAAAATTATGCTCCCACCCCGCTGCTCACGCACTGCACATACATCAGATACACCATCGGAAGAATAAGTGCGGGCTCTCAGAATGAAGTAAGCGGAGTTGAGCCAGTCACTATTTCATACCTGAGAAAGGGCGTGTTCCACACTAACGTCGGCATAAGCGTATTCCGATAACCGGATAGCCGACATACCGGATAGCCGGAAACCGATATCCGATGACCGATAACCGCTTACCGATAACCGAATAACCGACATCCGATGACGGAAAAACGATAACCGGACAACAAGAGAGCCGGTGACCACTCCTTATTCGTTTAGCTCCGCAGAAATCACAGATGGAATATCTGGTGGGACTCATGCTATGAGAGGGGAGGTAGTTGCCCTTTTAAAAGAGCTATTGTCGACCTTCTCTGAGGCTCTCTGCCCTCACATTCACACGACCCGGCGACTCTTGCATATGCTGTTGTTGTTGTTGTCGTTGTTGTTGTTGTCTTCACATTAAATCATCCTTTCTACCCATCTTCATCAGTACACCCAGTATCCGTCCTGATTCCTTATCCTAGAGAAATACTGATTCCGTTGTCACAGACTGTGAGACAGAGGAAGACAACACAAAAAAAACAACAACAACAAACCCCCGAAATATTTGACTTGGTTGTCTACACATACCTCGCGAAGTTCCGACCGCCTATATAGCAGCAGCAGCACGACGATTATCGCCATCGTGAACCCGGCGCTTGCCTCCAAAACGAAGAAGGCTATCGAAACCCACCTGCCTCGAGGCTGTCAACGGGGGTGATGCAAGAAAACAAGAAAAAAAAGGGGCGCCCGATTCTTGCTGTCATCGTGAGATGGTAAAAAACAAAAGGTACCGGCATCCCATCGGCAATCTCACGTAATATCCAGCGGGGAAAAACCACCGCTTTTAGTGTCGTGAATGATTGAGAGGGGCAGGGTTGGACTCTGAGCCTCTTTCACGTCGGCACAGACCACAGTACTGATTCAAATGCACCTGGTATATGGGCGTGTGTAGTCATATTCACCTTTTCAGGATTCCAGTCCAGTTCTTGGGGACAAAATACTTACCACTCCGAACCAAAATATATGGACCGTTTAGACTGAATAATTCTATGCTAACGTTCCCTATATTTCGGGTCAGAGTGGTCCAGAACTTGAGTGGTTAGACCCCAAAACGGGACAGCAGGCCTAAAAGGGTCGAGCAGGCATTGGGGCTTTAGATCCCTGCACATGGTGCATCTGCTGAGAAGGCCCGCAGGTTTGTCTCGTGCCTGTTGACGGATGAGCAGCTCGAACTACGCTCGCTAAACGTAGCCAACCCGTGTGTGCCCTGTGTGGGTCACGTCTCCGTCGATTTTGTATGCGCGCTTCCGACACGACAGAAACGAGTGGAGCATAAATAAAGAGACACGTCGTGCTACCATAAGGTACTCATCTATTTATCCTACGGGGTGCCCAACTACGGGGGACCATAGTAAATGGGACCAAATATTGTTAGTAAAAATAGGTAATTATGTAGGTTTTTGTGTGTACCGTAGGTCCTATTTACTATGACCCCCCGTAGTAGTGTTCAGGACCCGTCATATACTCAGAAACCTATACATATATTCCAGCACTTTTACCGAGCATATTCGGTCCTGAATGCTGTGTCCTTCCGTATAGTCATTATTAAGAATGGGGTACCATGCACAGCAGTAGTCGGGGCACATCATAGGCACAAAAACCTACCAGGTATGTATTACAACATTTTCAGCGATCATATCTGGTCCTTGATTACTGCGTTCCTCCGAAAGAACAGTAACGTGTGACTGCAGCATGTTAAAACGTTTGTTTCGAGGAGACGAATCGGTACGTACACCGGTATCAGGTAGCGATGAGCTTGTGACTACTGAAAGGAGCCCAGCGAAACAAAACAAAATGCGTGCGCCGTGCTTTCAGGAGGACGCGTGCGTTCGGCTTTTTCTACGCAAGCGCAGAACCAGAGAGTAGGCTGGTGCGAGGCACGCATGGCCCACACCTGGCTTCAGCTCGGAGTATGTGTGTACAATAGTACCGGCAAGACACAACATACAGCGGACCGGTCAAAATCGGATGTTCTGGAAACGTTTCTGGACTCTCCGCCAGTGAGGCCACTGCTGCATCGTAGCACTCCTACCTACAGTAGGCTAACGCGAAACGGGCTTCAACAAAACTACCCTCAGGAGCGGACCCGCTATATTCAGTACACGCAGGGTTTGTCGAGATCGGTCGCCAGCAATATGAAGGTCTCGCAGTCGCGGTATGCTTATTGTATACGGTAATATGGACCGACGTCCGACATGCAGACACGAAGCGGGGCGGACGGATGCACGGACTAGCGAACGAACGAACGAGGCGACACATGAATAAAAAAAGAGGAACAACCAATGAACGCCTCGGTAGACGCCCCCCCCCTCGCCCCCTGTCTACCGTCATACGACTACGGCCATGCATGAAAGTAAGAACAACCCCCTCCTCCCCCCTCCTCTATAAACAGGCATTTCAGCCGCATGCTGATACACCTTCTGCGCTTCTTGCTAGACCTTGCTCACGATTGAAAGCTGCCCCGCAACATCGTGCAACGCGATTCTAATTTATGCATACAGATGCATGGTGTATGGAGCCATGATGGGTGAACTCATAGAATCAGCGGGATTAACAGGACTATACCTGTCCTCTTAAAGGTTTGGTGGGGTGGAATGATACGTGCTTTCCTTCCTGGCTCGCAGCACAAGAATGTGTCGTACGTCTAGCAGGTGATCGATGATCATCCATGCCTCTGCCCCGCCTGCGAAATCGTGTATTACCAAGGTACGAAACAACCCTTTGTCCTTCAGCATACTGACTGTATGTTTGTGTATGAATACTATTGTACATACAACCTTTTCAAATAGTGCGAGACAGTGGCATTAACGTACCAGTCTGATCGTGAACATAAGGTACGTCTAGATGGTAACAAAATCTCGAAGCATATCTTACGTGTCCGGTCAAACTGGGCAGTTACAGTGTCATTCTCGAAATGTGTCCCACGACGAGAGGCACCAGAGTTTCGGAGGTCAGACACAGATCTCTCGGGTTGAGGCCGGAGCATTGCAGTCGCACACCAAACACAGCACGGCTTGCTGTGGTTTTACGTTTTTGTTTTCCGTCAGAAGCTGCGCACTCGTCCGGGAAATGTACGCCAGGAGGCAGAGAGGTACCTCTGGTCCTACAGTAAACATTGAACAATTTTGTGGCTGCAGAGGGACGGAACATGCTACGAGCACAGAAAAGCCAACCACTGAAAGCAGCCCCGGCCCGCTGTGCTAAAGGCCGACAGCATAAGGCAACTCAAAACAGGCTGAGAGAAGAATAGAAGGAGTTCGGCAACGCGGGCGCACGTCGCAACTAACCAATAAAACAGCTGCGCGCCCAAATTACAGGGCGTTCTCTGTCATGCGTTTGGCCGCCGCTAGAGTATAACGGTGCTGTGCCAGACACACCGTTACGTACCCTGCTCGTACACGGGGGGGGTCGCAAAAGGACCCACCCACAATGATCTCACCAGCGTCAATCCTCTCGGGTGAAACGTCGTTGAAGTCAGTGTCCACGTGTCCCAGAACGGCATCGGCGCTGCGGCGGTCCCCATGGATATGGCGAGGAAGCAGAACACCATTCGGAAGGGCGACATGCCCTTGTAGCGAGACACTGTGCGGTGGTTCTGCGGGGAAATGCGACGGGGGGGGGGGGAGTTCCAGGCAGTCCTCAAAAGCGGTCTGGGCAAGAGACAGAGATATTCTAGAGACGATATTATTACCAGATATATCAGTACATTGTGTGCCTTCGTAAGCTTCAGGTTGACATGAAAGCCTCCGCTAGGAGCGGGGGGGGGGGGAGGTGCGGGCAGATGCAGGAGATCAGCATATTTTGCAAGGCGTCTACGTATTCCATATGTTGATCGAAACTCATAGGTTGTAGGCTCGTGGGCGGAGGGGGGACAAGTAGGCGACATGGCGAACGGTTGGTGACGCCGATGAGGCATTCCACTTCCTACGTGCGTGTACGGTAAATTGACCTTAACTAACTTGTTCGAGCTGCCTTCGTGGGAAGGGTCTAGTTGGATGCAGATGGTACATGTGAGCATCGAGACTGAGAAAGCTGCGAATGTAGTAGCGACAACATATAAGTTTATCACATCTCGTATGTGTGACGTCGTGCGGGAGGCTTAAATTGAGTACCCGCTTCCCATTGGCGTCGTTCGCAGCGTGTCTCCTATGACAGCTCGTCTTCGATAGCCCACACTCAACCCCGGTAGACCTGCCCCGCAGACATGCTGCCTATCGGGGAGTCCGCTTACTATGATGATGCTTCAACGAGGTAAGATGTGGCGACGAGACGCTGTGTATACGGGGTGCTACCCCTGACAGTGGTATTGTAAGATGACAGTACCAGTTTTCGCTGACGGCATCCACTACTCCGACCCGGGACTCCAACCCTACCCCACCCCTAACCCTATCCAGAGGCCTTTTCACCTTGTGTGGTGTGCGGTTGTTGTGCTTAGAAATCCTACAGATCGCTGTGCGGTCGAAGACAAGATTTGTGCTCGGCAGATCCACGCGAGCTCCCTCATACCAGACACCAGGTACAGTCTGCCCGGTTCTGCCCTAGCTCCAATATCGTGTATTCAAGCTAGTGAATCCGCACTCGCGTAGTTAATCGCGTACTACCGTTCCCCTGCCATCCGTTGATTCTTGTGGTACTTTTCCAGTTGGTAATAGTAATACTAAAAGCTGTCTTTCGAGGTCGGGTCGCAGGAAAGGTCATAAGGTATCGAAACTATTCCGTTCCCTATGTACTTTGCGTTTGCTCTTGCTTACTCGGCCGATTTTGTTGTTTTGGCCGCTCACTACATTTTTGCGGAGAGGAGCATACATCAATTGCATAAGGGTGTAACGAACATAGAATACGGTAGTCGACCACTTTTAGTAGAACACGAGGAGTACTTGTACTGAACCAGACATACCTTTTCATGCTCTCGCACCGCGTGGGCTCAACAAGGAGATTCCGTAGCGCGGATACGTTGTAATGAGATGTTTTTAGAAATTTCTATTAGAATCTCACCTATTTAATCAGTCCAACTCAAAGCTGACGTATTTAATAATTTTATGTAACAGAAACAACAGACCCACGCGCCCATTTTACCAAAATTATCCCAGGCTTGGACAGTATCTTGTATTTTTTTGGCTAACTTGCCTCACAGTATTTGACCATGTCCCTCGTAATTATTATTTATAGTTTGTTCCTATTAACAGGTACCAGGGTATCGAGTACCAGTTGTCTGCGGAGGACAGCCGGGGCGAGGTGGCGTCTGTATTACGCGTATGCCGCGCCACTCTCTATGTACTCCTCTCCTATGAGGTGGAGGGTGGAGGGCTCTCTCATTGCTTGTGCAATACATACTAATACACGGAAGAAAACGTTCAGCCCCATTAATATCCTGTTTCAGAGTAGAGGGTTAATTCGGGTAAATTCGAGCGACTTCGGGCCTCTACGATTACTCTTACATACCCGCGATACCTAGTATGTTACACGTATCCTACGGCGGGCTTCACATTCGTACTCGTACCTGGTACCTTTTTTATGATACGTGCCTACAGCAGTAGCACCACTGGGCGGAAGCATCGATAATCGCTTGGTCTTCAAGAAATATCATGGCCAACAATGCTCACATGCACGATGAGGCCGAGGTTGACACAGATGGTCAGATTCGTAACCGCAACCAGATTAGACCCCGCTAGCTCCAAGAACTTGATGGTCTTGATGAGGTTCAGAAGCTCTTCGCCAACCCAGCAATTGAGCACCAGCTGCGCCAGCACTATCCCGGACAGCAGATGCACGAGTCCGCTGGTTTATTTGATGGAAATCAGAAGAGTAACGAAACGACCAGAAATCGAACATGCAAGTGTTGCAACAGCTGAAACATCGAACGAATTCAGGCGTCATAAATATTTCTTTGAGTTGGTTTTTATGAAAAACTCCGTACAGTAGGTCCTGCAGACTGGGTGCTGCTGTTGTTGTTGTTGTTGTTGTTGTTGTTGTTCTTCTGTCGTATGTTGTATGCCGGTGAAATGTGTGTAGGCGCGTTTTTATCAGGGCTTTTCGCGAGTCATGACCCGACCTGCGGGCCGGGTCACGAGGTGTCTGAAATGTCACGGGTCGGGTCGGGTCGGGTCAGGAAGTGTTCAAACTCTCATGGGTCGGGTCGGGTCGGGTCGGGTCAAGAGGTTTTCAAATATCTCGCGGGTCGGGTCAAGATTTTTTCAAATCTCACGGATCGGGTCGGGTTGGGTCAAGAACTTTTCAAATCTCACGGGTCGGGCCGGGTCGGGTCAAGAAGTGATGAGAAGCTCACGGGTCGGGTCAGGTCATGACCCGCGAGAAACAGGTCACTCGCGGGTCGGGCGGGCGTGATCCGCGAGTTGTTTTCTGCTGACCCGTCAGTCGGACCCACGCATCTAGCTCGCGGATCCGACACTTGAAATACTTCCCGCACTTACCCAAAGGCTTCTCTCGTACAAATATCCAATAAATAAATACTCTTTTGGTATCCAATTCAAACATAAAAACACCGCCAAATCCATATACGCATGCCCGCATCCATCCGCACCCACCACAGCGGGGCCACGTATTGCTGCTGGGCACAAATATGAATACCAATATGCGAAAATTGTGTATGAAGTGCCGACACACGGATCGGATCCGCAGGTCGAATCTGCGGGTCAAGACAAAATGGCCTCGCGGGTCAAGGTGACCCGACTCGCATGAAACCCGTGTCTCACGGGTCAATCCGAAGGTGGCGGGTCGGATCGGGTCGGGTTAGGAGGTTTTGAAATCTCGCGGGTCGGGTCGGGCCGGGTCGGGTCAAGAGATTTTGAAATCTCACGGGTCGGGTCGGGTCGGGTCAACAACTTTTAAAATCTCGCGGGTCGGGTCAGGTCGGGTTAAGAGTCTTCCAAAATCTTACGGGTCGGGTCGGGTTAAATCAAAACACCTCAAAAGTTTCGCGGGTCGACCCGACCCGTGAGGTTTGACCTGACCTGCGAAAAGCCCTGGTTTTCATCACTTTTTCAACCGTTTTTTTTTTTCCACCGCACATGCGGACGAACGGAGCAACGGGAACGTGCCAGGTGGCAGACACATGGTTTACCTCGTCTCAAACGTATCAATCCCTTCAAGACCGGTCTTCCATTTTGGGAACAAGTTACTTGGAATTAGTGCGTAAAGTACGGTACAAAAATAAATACCTGGTACATCTATAATTATTAGTCGAACTCACAGCTGACGTATTTCAATTTTTTTAAAATTATTACGAGCAAATGCGAGCTTCTGACTCCGACTTCGACGGCGTAAAAAAGACAGGGGCCCCTTGCTCGGTTTTTGATTCGTAACTTGGCAAGTCCTTTTAAAAGCGATGTGCAGAGTTCGAGTAAAAAACGCTATGAAACGATACTATTAATACATTATTACCAGGTATGATAAAACATCCGGAAATATGAGGATGGTTTCAGTGTTAAGTCGGGCGTTTCTAACGTTACAATGCTCGGTGAGGCGTTTCACCAAAACAAAAAGGAGATTTCGTGTCCAAGGATTTTTCAAGCCGCAATTTCTGTCTAAAGCAAGCGGCAGAAGAATTGTTAACAACAGGAGGAGTATCAGAGAGTGCACAATCGAGTCATCTACCCTTGACCTGAAATCCTTGACGAGGAAAGGACGAACAAAGGACGCGCGCGACGGAGGTACAGCATCCAGCCGCTATTCTCAGGTTTCAGCATCGACCGACCGAACTCAAAGATGGTACCCTGGTGCACCAACTATTAAATAGTAGTTGCGTGCAAACACCTGGGAACGAATGGCTACTGCAATCTCCCCTGATATGTGCCCGGTGCGTAGGTACAGGTTTGGGTCGCTGAGGAAACGAGAGATGGACTGTAGGCGACAGACGTACCTGGTACCTGATAGAGTACGGTAGGTACCGTACCAGGCATCAGGGCACTGTTCAAGTACAGTAGTAGTAGTACGGTCAGGTAAGTTGTTCTGCACAGTGCACTACTATTAGAAACGTTAAAGGAGAGAAACACCGTGTCGGGGCAGAGTGTGAGGGCGTGACGAGAGAGAGAGAGAGAGAGAGAGAGAGAGAGAGAGAGAGAGAGAGAGAGAGAGAGAGAGAGAGAGAGAGAGAGAGAGAGAGAGAGAGAGAGAGAGAGAGAGAGACCCCGTCTGCCTGTCTACAGCTCACCATGGCTGTCACACAGTCAGTTTGTATACGAGGTAGGTGTGGGTGCGATTAATTTTAACGAAGTGTGTGCATGTCCACGCGATGTTCGGGCCCTTTTGCCATTTCCTGCGGTGTACACATGTATTCTGTATTACATTACGTACAGCAGTGCAGTGCATACACCTGACAATAGACAAATCCTGTACCTCGCGGGTGGACAACGATCTATATATTCGAATACGTGGGAGTTTCCACCAACAACGCTTGGTTCTACACGCGTTTCGTCGGCTCGCTCCGCTTAGTGCAGTAGGTCAGCGCAGGCCATGCTACATCCAGGAGAAGAGTAAGTACAAGTACTAGGGGTCTGCAGTGTCACACTTGGAGCATATCGAATACTCGTTGTTTAGCTGGTGGAGCCGGTGAGATATCACACGAACAACAGCACAAAACAATAATATATTCGAAACGGTAATAAAATTCAGCCGGAAATCTAAATCTCCGCCACACCATTTTACACGTAGGAGTCTGCGTTCAAATCAAAACGTGACATTGGCAAGGCAGACGGCAGAATAGAAGCAGCAGCAGTAGCAGCAGCAGCAGCAGCAGCAGCAGCAGAGCTATAGCCGCAGCGTTTGACGAACTAGCCGACACGCGCCCAGACAACAACAAACACTGCTTTTGTAGTGCCACCAGCAGCAACAGTAGCAGTACAGCAGCAGCAACACAGCAGCAGCACAGCAGCAGCACAGAAGCTGTAGGAAGCCGACAAGAACAAATAAATCTCACCCGAGCCAGTGGAGGAAGAGAAGCATCAACCGGCCGATGCATCCCCGGCTGTACCACGAAGAGACGATGCTGACCGTGACCACGGTGCAAACCACTCTGAAGACGCTCAGGATACACTCCCAGGGCTGCAAGCCGGCGTGGATGAAGCCAGCCCGACATGCCTTCTCGTACTCAATCGGCACTTCGCGACCTAGCTGCTGCCCCATGACATCCAATCAAAGCGAGAAATTTATACACGAGTATGGCTGTTGTAAGTGCTCGTACGAATATAAACTGCGCTGTTTGTTGTTGTGCGTGTGCCTTCAGCTAATAATTGAAGCAGCTCGAAGAATACACGAGCGTAGAGGCGCGCCAAGGGTTTGCCGCGGCACCTCTCAGCTGGCTGGACGGGCAGCTTTACTCTCACACACAGCCGATCCTTGGTGGGCGCTGGTTCATCGCAAGTTCCAGCTGCTGTCTGTCGTGTATGTAGGACGTGTGGACAGAACATGGACAGAAGGACCACAAAGAACACCCATCCGGTAGAACTCTTGGGACAACAATCAAATCACAATTACATGCGCATTAAAAATATATATTTTACAAATAAAAGCACGGATACTCCTGACAGGTGTATCTACTCTGTACCTGGCATTATTTACCGCGCTCGTGTGCCATTGCGTACATGAGAGGTCCTCGTATGTAGGGATCGTTTGAATATTAGATGGGCATGCTACGTGTACCTATAATTCCGAACATAAGTAACGGTATGTTTACAAAGGTGGCGTATCTACTGCTGTTACTACTGCTGTCAGGATTGCTGTGGCTGCCGTGGCCGACCATGGTAGCTCCGCCGTCATCCCTGCGAGTGCAATCTGTATCCAGGGTCAGTCCAGAGATCCTTGAGGGCTCAGGTCCGACCGGGATCAGGGGTCAGGTCGGCGTGGGACCCAGGATAGCAGGGTGCCAAGCGGGCGGAGCAGGAGTTTAGAAGAAGAGACGGCAGCCTGTGACCACAAAACAAGGTGAATTTTTCCAGGGTTTTTCGCGAGTCAGGTCAAACCTCACCGGTCGGGTCGGGTCGGGTCGGGTCGGGCGACCTGACCCGCGAAAATCTTGAGGCACGTTGATTTGACCTGATCCGACCCGCGAGGTTCTAGAAGCTTCTTGGCCTGACCCGACCTCCTGAGATTAAAAAAGCTGTTGACCCGACCCGACCTGACCAGTGAGATCTGGAAATCTCCTGACCCGAGCCGACCCGACCTGCGAGATTTCAAAACCTCTTGACCCGACCCGACCCGGCCCGCCACCTTCCGATTGACCCGTGAGAGACGGGTTTCATGCGGATCGTGCCACGTTGACCCACGAGACCATTTATTTATCTTGACCAGCAGGTTCGACCCTTGGATATGGCCTGTGGGCTGACAGTTCATAAAAAAAGTATTAGTACTTGTTTGAGCGATATGTGTGATGGCCTGGTTGCAGTGATGGGTATGGATGTGAATGTGGATGTTGGCATGCGTAATATAAGGATTTGGCGGTGTTCTAATGTTCGAATATGATACCAAAGGAGCATCATTGAGTACTCAATTGGTACGAGAGCCTTTGGGTGGCTAAGAGAGCGGGAAGTGTTTCAAGTGTCGGATCCGCGGACCGGATGCGCGGGTCCGACCACGCGTCAGAGAAAAACAACTCGCGGGTCATGCTGGCCCGACCCGCGAGTGAGCCGTTTCTCGTTGGTCATGACCTGACCCGACCCGTGAGCTTGTCATCATCTCTTGACCCGGCCTGACCCGACCGGTGAGGTTTGAAAAATTCTTGACCCAAGCCGACCCGACCCGTGAGCTTTGAAAAAATCTTGACCTCTGAATTGACCCGATCCGCGAGATATAAAAAGAACTCTTGACCCGCGACCCGACTCGTGAGTTTTTTTCTTAACACTTTCTGACCCGACCCGACCCGACCCGTGATATTTTGAACACCCCCGTGACCCCTTACCGCGGCTCGGGTCATGACCCGTGAACAGTCCTGAATTTTTCCAGCTGGGTTCGTGATTCTGGGTTGCCAAAAATTACCGACGGTGTGCACAGCTGCTGCAATGCTGCTGCTTGCGGGGGTGTGGCTCGTTTTCTAACAGCGAAGATCGAGGAGTAAACAATGTGATGGGAGGCACAACGGCAGGTTTCTTCGTCCCCTGGCAAGGATAGATTTAGGCCTCAGGACCTCCTACAACTGTTACAGCATCAATCATCATCACGGAGAAAAAATATAAACTGTATATGATTTACCACTGTATAATAATAGTGGTATCACACAGACGTTTTACTATTGATACAGCCATTCTGATATCACGGCTGACCTATACTGTATACCTGGTACACATTAATAGTAATCAGGACTCATCATGACATTGCCAGCAAAAACCTATATATTCCAGGGCTTTTCGCAGGTCATGACCCGACCCGCGGGTCGGGTCACGGGGTGTTCAAAATGTCACGGGTCGGGTCGGGTCGGGTCAGGAAGTGTTTAAAATCTCACGGGTCGGGTCTGGTCGGGTCAAGATGTTTTCAAATCTCACGGGTCGGGTCGGGTCGGGTCGGGTCAAGAGTTTTTCAAATCTCACGGGTCGGATCGGGTCGGGTCAAGAGGTGATTAAAAGCCCACGGGTCGGGTCAGGTCATGACCCGCGAGAAACGGGTCACTCGCGGGTCGGCCCAGCGTGACCCGCGAGTTCTTTTCTGCTGACCCGCAGGTCGGACCCGCGCATCCGGCCCGCGGATCCGACACTCGAAACACTTCCCGCTCTCTTACCCAAAGGCTTTTCTCGTACAAATACTCAATAATACTCCTTTGGTATCTTATTCAAACATTAAAACACCGTGCCAAATCCATATATATGCGTGCCCGCATCCATTTATACCCACTACAGCCAAGCCACATATCACTTGTGGGCACAAAAATGAATATTAAATTGTTTTTGAAGTGTCGACCCACGGGCCGGATCCGCAGGTCGGACCTGCGGGTCAAGATAAATAGTCTCGCGGGTCAAGGTGACCCGACCCGCATGAAACCCGTGTCTCACGGGTCAATCCGAAGGTGGCGGGTCGGGTCGGGTCGGGTCAGGAGGTTTTTAAATCTCGCGGGTCGGGTCGGGTCGGGTCAGGATATAATATTTTCAAATCTCACGGGTCGGGTCGGGTCGGGTCAACAACTTTTTAAATCTCGCGGGTCGGGTCGGGTCGGGTCAAGAGACTTTCAAAATGTCGCGGGTCGGGTCGGGTCAGCTGACCTACCCGACCCGACCCGACCCGACCCGTGAGATTTGACCTGACCCGCAAAAAGCCCTGATATATTCCAGTATTTATTAGTATACTTGCCATCCGACAATGTGTGTAGAGTTGTTCCAAAAAAAAAAAAAAAAACCAGTACTTTGTTTTGTTTAGCGTAATAATCGATTCTGATTGCTGTGTTCCCTTGTACTACTACTACAGTAGTAAGGACCAGTAGCCACGAGCTTTCATCATTTCTTCTGCGAGTTTCGATACCGACAAAATACAGACTGCCGACGGCGTCCACAAAAATATATGCGGACCCCGCTCGGCTTTCAGCACAAGGGACTCAGGAAGGACAGGTTGATAAAGGTAGTGACAACCGTTCTCTAGCCGCAAGGAGATAGGGGGCCCAACTGACGCCATCACCACGGGAAAGCATATACCTGGTATATATATATATATGGACAGGTGTTGAGAGAGGTTAGTATCATGACTACCCGAGCATAAGGTTTTATTTTGAATATATCTTAAAAATAACGTTATTTAATTTTCCGATGGCGTGTTCGCAACCGCAGGTCTAGCGCGGGTCGTTTTCTAGCCCAAAAGCAGTCGAGAAACAAGGAAGGGGGTGATGGGGGGCAGTGTTATCCTCTCGGCTAGCATGGGGGCGGATAACTCTGCTACTACTAGTAACTCTACGAAAAAGAAAAGCACGAACGAGATCGTAGACGCCTGGGGGGAGAGGTGACCGTTGAATCCATAATTTTCGTTATCGACAACAACCGACGGCATCCACGATGAGGTATATGCAGTGTTGAGCGGGGCTTGTTTTCAAACCCAAGGACAAACGATTGTTGGATGGCTGTGGTGGCAGATACGATCGTTTTACCAGCGACTCCCGTGACCACAAGCTACCGACGGCGCCCGTGAGATGCCCCCCCGCCACCCCCCTTCCCCCTCCGTGGCTAGGGCCGTGGCTAGTGACGGGGGCTCGCCAGAAGTGCTGCCACGGTGAAACCAAACACATCGGCAAAGGTAAGTATACTCGACAGGCAGAAAAACGCGGAGACCAAGCTGTACACACAAGGCGAAAGACTCTAAGACTCTGTTATAAGTAACCGAACTTGCCATCAATACTTGAAAACTGCAATATATAGCAAGCTCATAAACAAGAGGGACACAGCAGCAGCAATGTTAAAGTGCCTGCTTTTTGTTCGGGGGAACTAAACCAATACCTCGACAGCTCCGTCATGTCCAGAAACAACTTTGTTGGGTTTGCAAATATTATGGTTTTCGCTGTCCGACTGCTCGCTGCAATCTTTTATAGACCAGGTATCAGGCACCAGGTACGGTATCTGTACTTCGTACCAAACAGCCTGCCACACTCAAAAGCAAACTTTGCGTGCTCTAAACGAACGAGTACCAGCCGTATGAACGACGATACAATCTGAAATATGCACATACATCTCTACAGCCTCCTTTGCAATCCCTACGGCATTCTGGGTAACACACAAACACGCCGGGAAGGCCGATTGACCCTCTTGTCGTGCTCATAATTCAACGCGGGCTTAGTCGACTCTCGACGGATATTGCGGGCAGTATTACGCTTGCGGGCAATATTGGGCCATCTTTTTTGCCTTTTGTAAGTGTGTACCAGTATGCCGTGCCCCATACGCACGACACGTGCGCTGACGGCATCTTCGGGCGTACGTACTTTGCCGTGTTGGTTCAACATGTGCCACCAAAAACAATATGTTACAATCTATACGGTACAGTGACTGCGATACCAATTCAAGACCAACTACACCATAATAACTTTGAGCAACGACAAAAAAAAAAACTGTGCAACCCGATAATTCAAATCGAAACTACGGTATATGCGCAGTCTGATACCCGTGCCCACCATCCACCATCTCCCTGAGACCGCCACGCTTGTTCCGAAAACCCCCATACAAAAGCAAGAAGAGCTGCCCACTTGTGGTGCTCGTAAGTAGTCCCCTTTTTCTTTGGAAGAAGGGGTCGGGTTGGAAGAGATCCGACCCGCACCCACTCCGCCTCCTACCTCCCTCGTACCAGCGCCACATTCGTCGTGCACAGCACGCGGGCCAGGCAGAGAGCATTGAAAAACCACTGGAAGCTCGCTTTCGTCTCCCTTTCAAAGGCAACCACATCACCATTCGTGCGCAGCAGACGAGCTAGTTCCCACTCAAACTAAAGATCCACTCACTTTTCCAAATTTTCAGGCACCAAGTTTTAACCAGTTGTGCTTACTATTATTAGGCACACTGCAGTGATCGTTAAAAATTCGCCACGGATGGGTAATTAGAAAACTTAAAACGTCGATTGCTCGAAGAGTGGCAGCGCCTCCATGACGACACGAGCTGGCTGAAATCAACAGATCAACAACTGCAAGGCAGCACACTGCTTCCCCCACTCCGGCCTAGTTATCCGGATGAACCTTTGAAGAAACACACACCTCCCGATCGGAACAGCACACAACGACAACGACAGCAACGACGACAGCGAAAGGCATGCAAGTATGTGTCGCAGGTATGTGCCCTGCGCGTGCGTCTGGGCTCTCAAGGGTCAGTGTCCCAGAACACATAGTTTCAACAACTTATCGAGCGTTCAAGAACAACTCGTTTTGTCGTGCACTGCACTCTGCTATGACAAAAAAAACAAGAAGGCGTCGACACAGCAACGACGCGCATACAACCAATACGAAACAGGGCTGCAATCTACAATAGGTGAATCATACCAACGAGAACTCGAGAAACACAACACCAACATATGCACACGCGCGAACTCCTCGCCAAAAAAACGGCTGACAGCCAGAATAAGACAAAACCAACGAAAATATAACTGAACAACACATACACGCACGCACGCACGCGTAAGTAAATCGAAACCTTACGAATAGGGTGATAGGGGTGTGTTTCTTTCAGGTCGAGACTCCACCGACAGCTGCACATATATCTCTACCAGGTACCACATACTATTCTCATTTATGCTCAATAACAAAGCGGACACTTGGGCACTCGCTCGTTGCAACCGACACGGTCGCGACACGCCCCTACTTCATTTCATTCCACAGAATAGCCTTCCTTTTCAAGGAGCTCAACGCCGGGGGCGGGGTGCGACAACGCCTCTAGTGCTGATGGTGGTGTATGGTCTTGGTGCCTGTAGTTGTGGTGGTGGTGGTGGTATTTGCGGTGGTGATGGTGGTGGTGGTAGTGGCAGTGGTGATGGTGGTGGTGGTAGTGGCGGCGGTGATGGCGGCGACGGTAGTACTGCGTTGTTCGCGTAAAGTACGCCACCCCCGGCCATGGAACGGGTGGCTGTCACTCAGCGTCCTTGCGTCATAAACTCAGTTTCGCCGTCACATCAGAGAGTCAGTACCGCAGGACGCTATGCGGGTTGATGCTGTTGCCGGTACTATCTTGAAAGTTGCTATTCGCCGGTAGGTGAAATACGGGGGTTTCGAGGGCGCTGTAGAGCACAAGCGTGTCGAGGGCGATGTGGATGTACCGCAGGATCCAGGAGATGATGATGAGCCAGGAAGGGCCGCCGTCAAACAAGATCAAGAAGCCGGAGACCGTGATGGCTACGTTCACGAGAAGGGCGATGGCGGTGAGAGCGACGTGGAACTTGATGCGGCGGTGGAGTCTCCACACCTGCAGCAAGGCCGACATCTGGCACAGACGACGGTGCAAGTAAAAGACGGGGCATGGACAACCTCGTGCCAGGCACTACACGTGTGTATGCAAAGCGTGTGCCCGTCGGTCCGGAAAGGAAATAGAAGGACCGTTTCGGCCAAACAAGTTCTGCAAAACAGACAGTCCTTTAAAGCGCCGGACGGAGCGGTGTGTGCTCTAAGCGTTTGACGTTTTTCATTTATGTGCAATATGTATGTATGTATCAACAGCAGTATGTGTCTCAATAGTCAGCGCTACAAGATACGCACGACGTTTCCCATTTCACGAAGAAAGATTATCCACAACGGAAAACCAGGACTCCATGCCCTCAACTACAAATACTGTACGTAGTGATCGCGTAATCCACACACCCCAGTCATGTCTTCCGAAGGTAGCGCTTGCGACACTTGCTCTGTCACACAGCCACAGCTTCCCTACATATTCTGTGTAGCTCTCTGCCCTCTCGCGCGCCCGTGACTCCCGCTAAACAAAGCCCGAAGCCACCGCTCCGTTCCGGGAGACGGCGTATCACGACGATTAACCAGGAACCTCATACTCTCACTCTTCGCTCGCGTAACGCACACACGAACACATCTGAACACGACGCTTTTAAGAGTTGTTTTAGACGTACTAATGAATTGTAAAGCTGCTACATTTCGTAGAGCTTTTCTAGGGGTATCTGCGCCTCGCGAACCCGGCCGCTCTCGTTCTGAACATCCCTACCTGATTTACGCCTATATTCGTTTCGTACGCACCTGGCGAAGTTCCGACCGCCTGAAAAGCAGCAGCAGCACGACGATTACCGTCATGAAAACACTGACGACCGCCTCCAAAAGAAAGTACGATATTATAATCCAGTCGTTTGTGGCCTGGTTAAAGGCGCGAGACGAGAACGTGACCAAGAGGCACGCGCGTTTGTTTTAACTCTTGTCGTGGTTGTCGTGACACACACTATTACGGCTAGGTAACGAACTGGACCACCTTAGAGACTTTTCCACACGCGCGCATATTGTCCTCCGCTTCATAGAGCTCTGCACGGAGGTTTCAACGGTGGCGGGATACAGGCTTTCAAACGCTCAACCCATATATGCGTCGAACGTCGACTAATAAAATACAATGAAGGAGACAAGGCAGCCATACCGATAGAGGCGACGGGAGCATACCAGCTCGAAAAAATCGCCCACCACAGGTAGACTGCCGACCGTTTTGAAACACGGGCTACTCCATCATCGGGTGACGAGTACTAACCATGGGAAGATCCTGCTACATCTTACATCTACATCAGGACATCACAGTAATGGGTATACTTCGACGTGCTTGAAACTTCAATCGGTTTTCTATACACAGATAACACACAATAACATGTTTGCCTTTTTAATTGCGACGAAATTCATGCACTTTACCGGCAAGTACGTACAGCAGGTATGTTGTAGAGCAGAAGCTACTCCTTTGTATGCCTGCAAAAAGAGTATAGACCACACGAACAACCAACCCAGGCTCGCTATGCTATGAGATTGCAACTACTGGAATGCCAGTCTGATGCCGGCTTAGCATCCGAAATGTAGTGCAATGAACTCTTTGCGACACGCGCATGTTGTACAATGGTGACCCTGCCTGCTGTGCGCATAGACAATAGGGGACAGACAATGAGATCGAGCTTACTTCCGTGTTACGTGTCGTCTGCTGCATACGCAAAACCCGCAGGCAGGGGAGAGAGAGGAGATTGGGAAGGACACCTGCGACCAAAGCGCGGCCTGTCCAGAATGCCGACCGCTGGGGGTTATTGAACCGTTTTAGTGCTGCAGTCCCGTTTGGGGAACATATCATTCAGTTTTGAAGTAGTTTGTCCCCACGACGTAACTGCGAGTCTAAAAAAGCGTTAAAGACGTGTGTTGCGGTTCGAGTGGGACCAGGTATATTTTCGCACGGTAGGGTCCCCGCTTAGGGGTCTCTATAACATTAGTACTTTACATACGTCCCCCGTAAAGCTCTTTTGAATATAAATGCGAGCCCAACCCTCGACCCATGGCACCCTAGGTATTGCTCGAAGTTATGTTTTTATCACAGAAATCACTGCAGGTGCGTACATTAATTCGGCAAAAGGGCGGGCATGGGCTTTCGGGTTCAATTTAGTATACGGGGGGGAGGACAATTGATTGGACGAGATTGGTGGTATTCGACGAGTTTTGCCAGCTTTTTTTTAATTCTGAATGAACGATGCCCTGCACATTTGTCGGAAAGCAAACCAAGTGATACTTCACCCACTGACATCGGGAAGTTCCTGCTCGATGGAGGAACCCCCGTAGGTCAGAAAAAGGTTCAGCCGAAACGATGCTACTTATCCCTATCGCAGCACAGGCAACGAGTTGATGAGCTGAACAATGAACGGAAAATGGTCCTGAATGAAGCACGTATATAAACGAAAAGCGTGATATGTACGCTGCTGCTGGCACACCTGCAGTTTTCTGAAAAACTTTCCTTACTCGGAGAGCTAGCTACAGTAGCTCTACGCCTCCACCCAAAAAACAGACTTTTGAGAATAATTGTGTGAACGTCACCCGCTGACAAAATCTCCATGGCCTTGGGCTGCATCGAAAATGTAATGTAATGCACACTACACGAAGTTGGGTGTAGTAGTTCGTCCGTTGGGAAGCCCCATCTCACCTAGAAAAACAGCATGCATCCAAACGTATCACCCCTACAGCACGACGCCTCGTGCATATAGAGAACGGAAACTTGCCCTTCCATCTCACCGTCGTGGATCCTCCCATGTGAAAAGCCGTGCCGCTCATCAGCCACCGATCCCAGTAAGGCACTGCCGATGCTGCGCTCCCCAAGGATAAAGTCAGGAAGAGGAACACCATACGCAAAGACGACACCCTCTTGATGCGCGTCATCGTGCGGTGGCTCTGAAAAAACAGAAGCGCGACGACGGAATGTTGTTGGCGCAGGCGGTACCAAAACATGGCCAGGCCTTGGGGTTAGAAAGACGAAAGGGTAGCGAAAGGTCGGACGAGAGACAAAATACAGGTGCCGGATAGTAGTATCATAGGCTTCTTTTCAGGGTGCCTTTTTTACTGTTTTGAGGCTGGGATATGAAATTCGGCGCTGGGGAGGGGGTGCTTGCTGTTGCATGCGCTAGCTGCAGTTCTCTCTGCCAACGACGATGCTGATGAGACATACGCATATCTCCATGCTCAAATGTTGAAGCAGTACAATATATAGAGGTCGGATCTCGTTCGTTCCAACTATCAGCGTGGGAAAAGGACACGCAAAAAACCAGCGACCCCAGTTTTTGAGTTACGGGAAGAGAGGGAGCTAATAGAGAAACAGTACAAAGGGTACACACCTCGGGAAGGTCATGCTATGGTACAAATAACTCACGATCTATCTATCTGCAGCAGATCACCTAGCTCCCGGACCGCGGCTGGGAGAGGCTGCGCAGGATCTGCTTAGTACAGATCCCACACAGGAACTTGCGCTAAATCAAGCATATTGTACGGCTCCAAACCGGCAACATGAGCTGCAGTAGATCATGCATGACCGGGAATGGACCTGCCCTCATATATCTGGACCACGAAGTGGGAATAGACTAGCGGTCTGAGGTGTGCATGAATTTCTAAAGTATACCGTAGACGGGATGGGAAAATAAATAAAGTTTTCCGCTGTCGAGGATCAGCGCAGTTATCCCCCCCCGCATGGCAGTGCTCCTGGCCCTGTCCGAAGCTGCCGCCAGCAGGTCGCTGGGCGATATCGTTCTTTGTGCCCAGGATTAATCTCGTAATGTTCGAGACAAAAAACACAATGGTTGTTTCTTCCGCACCGGTGTCTGCTTATTTCGCTGTTTTGGTCCTTAGGAAGCACCACAGCACCACCCACAGCTTACGCCCGCCACGGGATATCTTAGGGCCGAGGACCAAAGCAGTGGTCCTCCCCTTTCTCCTGGCTCTGCCCTTTTCAATGGGGGAAAGCTGCTGGATCGTTGTTGTAGCCAACCGCCGTTCTCGGTCCCTTAAATAATTTCAATGAAGCGTCGTAGAACGAACCCTCGATCAATGCATCACCAGGAGGGGGTTCGATTAACTGCGACTAAACCTTCGTACAGAGAAGAAGCAGGTGATCGATACTTAATGTATGTCAAGTGCTGGGTTGTTAAAAGCTCCAAACGTTCCTGTACAGGTCGTGGTCTTGGAGGCAACCCGTAAAATAGTTTTCCCGTGCCCCCAGAGCAGCCCTCACGTTGTTCAAGTTCGCTTAACATCAGCAGCAAGTATGTGTGGTGTGTGGTGTGTGGGGGTCGATTAGGGCTCATGGAGTTAAGCTTCCGGCGATATATTTCGTTTCGTGTGCAACGAAAAGCTCTGGTGCCGAACGGTTTTGAGACAGTCTATCCAACTGTTAATCTTACTCCCGGAGGAGGTCTAGCCGCCCTCGAGCCCGTCGATCATCAGCATGTATGTTCGGTGAACTCGTATAAGGTCGAATTCGCTTAATGCACGTACCAGACTGCGCATGGAATCGTCATCATTACCTCCACCTTTCCACCATTGACCTGCCTACATGCCGTCGCGCCGAACAGGGTCCAAGCCCGCACGTCGCCGCGTTTCTGTAGTAACATGTGTGCCATACACATATCGCGGACGTCGTTCTACTTAGGGTATCATATACGTACCAAACGCACCGAACATATTACAGTGCTGGCCACCCCGCAGTCCAAGTACCATGGCGGTCGTTCAACAACGTAGTCCGGCTGAAAGCAAAACAAATACTATAACTACCCCCTCAACCGGCGGTCTCCAAACGCATTACCCGCGTAAAACACGCAAGATATCTTGTGGGATACATAGCATAGTCCACCTGCCTACTTAATCACGTCCTACATAACCAATATCATAAACACTTTCGGGCTCGACATATCTCACCGTGCTGCATTGATTTCCGGGGCCTTCCTCCCGCCACGTACTAGAATCCAGGAGCATACTATCACAACCATTGAAAATGTCTCCGGCGCGCACGCTCGAAAAGACCAAACATAAAACAACGTGAGATTCAAACCCACCGCACATCCCTTGGTGGTTATATAACGTACGAGACTGGTCTGGTGACTCACTAGAGTAGGCCAGTGGACTATACTACATAGCCGACACATATCCGCGCTCGAACATATTTACAAACCGATTTTCTCGTCAACGAAGAGAGCGCAAACAAACGCCGACCGGTGCGTCCGTACATACATTTCGACGAGATCTTTCCAAGCCCGCCACTTTCGTTCTACGTGCCGGTATCCCCTCCGTGTATGCATTACATCGGCTCGAGCGGTCAACCCCAGGGGATGACTTATCTTACGTATTACGGGTACTTTAGCACGTTGAACGGCGTGACCTAAGGTAACAGCCGTAACCTACCGTAGTAAAACGGAGCTGCCCGGTCTCCGGACAGCGGTACCAGTGGTTTATACGTAGCAACCGTACGACCACGAGCACCACGAAAATCAAGCCCACCTTCGCGGGGAGGTTAAAAGCGTTGGGGCCCGCTGTGCGACTGCGGTTTTAGTGTGGAGCCCGATGGTTTCAACTCTAAGAATTCTGGCCATAGCATGCCAGCATTCATCACTATTTCTCACTTCACAACCGATTGACCCGAGCCATCTGGATGATTCAATCGGACGCTTCAGTCAACATCGGAATTGCAAATGGTTGCGATTTTTCCGTGATGCACTCACCATATCTGTTACCGGCTCTAACGTCTCCGTCACTAGCTCCCCCCACGGGGGGGGGTGGGCGGGATGGGGTTCGCTTCGTTTGTTCGATTTTGCTTGAGAGATAAAAAAACGATTTTTTCGAGAAACCCGATCAATCCGATCAATGGCCTGAGTCAAAAGCCAATAATGCGCACCACCGAACGAACGATAGCTATGTACCTCCCACGTTCCCACAGGATGTCCCACGGGGACCCACGTTACGCTGTGATATACCGTGGTATTCACACGGGACCCCTCGGGATCCTGTGGGATCCCGCGGGATTCCAGCAAAAAAGAACGGGTACCACGGGATTTCCACGGGAATCTAAGGGACTCCGCAATTTGGTTATAGAGTTCAACAGCAACCTCTATGCAACCAGTAGAGTCCACCCCGTACTGTACACGATACGACCCGTAGGAGATGCGATCTCCTCGCACGAGCGGGGTACACGGGCGTTCAAATGTGGGTTACAGGGACTCGATCGGGTTTGCCATGTAACACATGGCAATATAAGGGAAACCAACGGGAATCGTCAATGGTTCGAACGGGGTCTGCGGTAGTAGGAGTTACACAGGGATACCTTGGCTACTGTAGTTCAATGTGTCCCGATAGCACCAGGCGGATGACCGTGGCATCTACGGTGACAATATCCCACGGTTGCTTCTAGGTAATACCACGGGACGTCCTATAATTACCGTTTGGAGTGTTTACGGGTGCTGATCTTGAATCGTACGGATAGGCAAGTCGTCTTTTCGTTTTTTCAGGTGTCAGGTATATCAAAACCGGTGCAATTGACTCACGTGAACCTGCGTCTCACGAGGAGATCGGCATCTCGTGGAGCGTGTCCTTGGAGCCCGTTTGAGGTCATCGGATATCCCACAGGACTGCTATGTGGCCTCGAGCTACACAATGGATATATTCCAAGGCGCTTCGCTCCGCGGGCGGCCTACGCCACCCGCTTCGCTCGCTCAGGAAGGAAACGTACATCAAATTATGTGAAGCGGACAGAGGTCCATGATTGAATATAATATTTTCTATCATTGTAGTTGCAAACTGGCGACTTGATATTGCCCAAGAGTCCCGCCGATATGCTTCAGGAGAAAACAGCTCGAACACCACATACGCTTCGCGTCGCGGGCGGTTTTCCGCTACGCTCGCTTACATGTCGTACGTACGTACATACCCCAGGTAGGGTACTTATTTTATTCTTTCGATATGCTCTATGCCTGTACTCGTATGTACGAAAGATAAAGCACAGCACGGCACTGCAGCACAGCAAAAACAATAAAAATGAAACACAAAAAAATCGGGAAGAAAACAAAATTCCCGTCCCCTCTCGTGTAAAAATATTCTTCCTGATTGGAACCTCTTACACAGGCCAAAAAGAAAAAAGAAAGAAATCAAACAGCAGAGCTTCTCTTTCAGCCTCGAACGCCTCCCGCCCCGTTCGCGACCATCTCGCCACCGATTCGGTTCGGGTAAAGCTTTCCTCCCTCTCTTTCACAGTGAGACCCGTCGCCCGCCTCGCGTGAGGCCCGGTGCATACCGTGGACCTCGTTCGCCAGGTCGACAGTGTTGGTGCTCAGACTGCGTAGTTCTCTCGGTGAATTTCATATTGGTCGCAAAAATAACCACCACTCGAATTATATTTTTATTACCAAACTACTCTTATATACTCGTACATAGTATAACCGAAACCACACCAGGAGGCCAGACAGAGCCCATTCATGCTTCCCTCGTGTGTCTCGAGGCACACGCGACGCCTAGCCACGAAAACGGCAACCGCGCTCCTTGCAACCCCCCCTCTACCCGCCACCATCTGCTGACACCCGCGACGGTGCCGCATTCGCCCGCGGTGAAGTGCTCCGAGTACGCGCACGCACACGAAACGGAAGAGGAGAAAAGGAAAGAAGGACTGAAAGTGCAAAGATAGATGGAGAAAACAAAGACCCGCTGGAAAGGTCCGGCAAGAAATAAAAGGAGGCGATTTCAAAATGGGAGCTCTGAGATGCCAGGGATGTCCAACCGAGCATGCTCAGAGAGTGAGATATCTATAAGTAGTTCTATATACCGACTTTCTCTTCCGATCTACAGTCCTACTGTAATATCAGGTAGTCTACTGTTCATAGTAAAATAGACTGCGCGTAGAATATTGCCATATATATTATGTATGTTAGGCGATTGTACACGAGCTGGTTCAAATTAAAAAACGGAAACTGCCCCCCCTCACGAAACAACATGAACCCGAACGGGACATAGTCGGTATCATACTGAATGACATGAAGAGCGCAAGAGGGCGACACAACCGGCTGTATAGTTGAGGTCCTAGGTTCAAACGTTTCCGTAAAAATTACGGACCTTAGAAAAAAGGCCAGAAACAACCACGCGCTTCCGTAGAAACACTTGTTTGTTTCTTCATTTTCATATCTGAACGATCCGGTTGCAAGTGCATCTGTCTCTTCAACGTTTCACGCAAAACCTCGAACACCTGATATGCGGTATGTTCAATAGTAAAAGCAAAAAATAAGGCCATAAATCAATCCTATACTGAAACTGCTCTTTCTGCACTTTCACTGCAAAAACGTCATATTCTCCGCTCCGTTTTTTGAAAGAATGGACGCCGAAATTTTGCACACATGTTTTGAATGTCCTTCCCGAGGACTGACCCACCTTCTTTTGCTTGGTTGATTCGCGGACAATATGTGGTCTAAGACCATCTATTACGGGACCATGCTTCTGGCCTGTGGAATTGAGTTTTTTTCGGCAGAATGTACGTATTTTACCCGGCGGGATGGCCAAAAACACCGGTAGACTCCTCAGAATGATCTCCGGAGTTTTCCGAGAGCTTTCAGGAACAGTTTACCGTTTCTCCGATTAATAAGCCCTGTTTTAGTTTTCGGAGCAGCCAATCAGTTTCCTCTGGAGGGTTGAAAATAAGGTAGCTCGTCAGAACTGGGGCCAGAAACAACGGATCTTTGATTTTTCTTATATTAAAAATCATGATGTCCCCAGAAAAGGCAATATGGACGAACAGTCAAAACTGCGAGTCTGGAAACACGGAAAACTGCTCAAGAAAGCTCTCGGAAAACTAAGGGGAGCATCCTGAGGAGTCTACCGGTGTTTTCGACAGTCTCGTCGAGTAAATCTCGGGTTTTCGCCAAAATAACCAAGTTCATACAGCCTTTCATGAAAATATCATACTAGCATAGTAAGGAGGTCCAGATTGCCGAAATATCTCATAAAACGAAAAATCAAGCAAAAAACAAACAGACAAGCAAACAAACAAACAAGCGTTTGGTGGGGTGTTCGTGAGGACTCATACAAGAGGCACGCAAAATGTCACGGTCGACAAAGCGACTCTGGCCGGGGAGAAAGTAAGGTCCGTCCTCCAACTTGAGCCTGTCAGCTCACATATTTGGAAGTAATATTAATAGTGTGCCTGGCACTCATTTTAGTACCGGCACCTGATGCAGACAGAAGTAGACCCTTCACTACTGTAAATACTCCGACGTAGCAGACATAAGGTTGAATGCTCACATGCACGATGAGGGCCAGGTTGGCGCAGATTGTCAGATTGGTCACCGCGACCAGGTTAGACCCCGCCAGCTCCAAGAACTTTATGACCTTGATGAACGTCACAAGCTCCTCTCCAACCCAGCAGTCGAGTACCATCTCGGCCATCACTATCCCAGACAGCAGATGCACGAGCCCGCTGTTGTTGTTGCAGTTGAAAACCAGAATAGTAACGGAACGACAAAAAAATATGTAGATTTTCAAACTAATATTATTCCACACAAGATATTTTACGCCAGCTTCGAGTGTGTTGTACATGCTAGGTTAAGTGTGGTTAAGGTCCAGTACTTACGAATATTTGCATTCCAGATTCATGATCAAAACAAACGGCTATCTCGAGTGCTTGATACTCAAGTTTCGAAGCTGAGTTATATGTACGTTGGGCGCCCTTGTTCAGCATTTCATTGTGTACAGTTGCGTTATCACGCAGCTCGTAAAAAGGCTGGGTATCAACCAAACCCAATACACCTCATTGATGACGAAGTATGTACCGTATTGCTTGAATTGTTTCGTAAGCACACTACAGCCTTTATTTAGCTCTTAGTTCTCTCAATAGGCTAATGTGCACCCCGATACCACAAATAATTGTTGTACACACCGTAGTTCTGGAACAACAAGAAAGCTACACCAGAGTGTAGCAGAATTCGTATACCGGCAGATACCGGTACGTACCTACGGCAGCTGTATTACCAAGGGGGACCATAGGTATTACTGTATTAATACGAGGGTCCAACATATATAAAAACCTATATATTCCAGTATTTTTGGTGCGCATGTTTAGTCCTGATTATGTTCCCGGCAACATCATTTTTAGTTGGGGACTATAGCAATCATGACCTATCACGCCCACGAAAAGTATATATGTATTTTATTCCAGTATTTTACTTCAGTAGGTGTATTTGATCTTGATCACTATTAATACCTTCCGTGGTAACAACAGCCATTTCGAGGAGGGTATCGCGATTTAGACTCCAGCTTAGGAGTCGTCAGGAATCGAGAAGGAGCGGGGTAGGGGGAGATGACTGACCCACACCCCGATGACGTGAGGATGGAGCTTGGGTACGGCTGAGGATTTAAGAACTAAAGCTTAAAAGGAAGTAGGCATAAAAGATTGATGGACCTTGTGCATAGATTTCCTGTATATCAGGGTATTTCTTCTCTCAGGAATGTTTTGATTGATCAACGATGAAGCTCATGCTGCACATTTTCGGATGGCAAGCCTAATAAAAATAATAGCATGATGATATGGAGTGCGAATTACTGCTGATTGAAGTATTCGTTTGTGGTTGCAAGTAAGCGTGTACGTACAAAGTAGCCAGCAGATCGATCCATACATGGGTACCATACTGCCGCTGCTGTAGTAGCTTGGCAAGCTTTTGTGACAAGTCCGTCGCTTCCGCGCCATGTTACGGGCTATCCAAGGCGTACAAGAGAGGCTAGCTGGCGCCTTTTTCTGCTGTATACAGTAGATAGATGCACTCCTCGTTCCACGTGAAGGAACACGAAGTCGTTTTGTTGCTGGCTAACTGTTTGCCGGGTTCCTCTTTTTTTTTGTTGCTTTCCCTTTCCCCCCCCTTTTTTTCCATACCCTCAACCTCGTTCGCCCTTCTTGCTCCTGTTTCTTCTTACGGTAGTCGTAACTCGGGTCCGGGTTCACTAAGTCCCCACCACGGTACGTGTCCCTGCATCACCAGAAGAGAGATTTAGGCACTTTTTCCTCTCGTTGCCTGACCTCGAATGGTTTCTGTAGCTATTTATAGTCTATGCGTCTACAAAAAACGTCCGGTACATGTGTATGCCTCTGGTATGTTTCATATACACCAGGTACCAGGCATACGTTAGGCCCTACCTGATATCCCTGAGGGCTTGCCTTAAACAAAGCCTTCAAGCTCTTCCCCGAAAAGGCCGCCATTCCGAGCATTTAGCCCTGCCTTAACCCTTTTGAATTTCCGAGGGGAAATTTGATCATAAAAAAGTGACGGTTGCAGGGGAAGGGCCACTACATGACTGGGGAATAAAACAAGTTGGCGTGCGGTTCGCAACGCAAGGGGCCGAACGTGCATGACGGGTGCAAGATGATCCTCCCCGGACTCCTGGGCCGTCGCGCTGCTCTTAGACGGTTGTTGACACCATAGATGAACAGCTATTGTTTTGGTCGCTATTACGGGGGTCCAAAGTTAATAGGGCCTATGGTATGCAGAAAAACTTATATATTTACCTAGTTTTACTGACAATATTTGGTCCTATTTACTATGGACCCCCGTAATACCTCGGGGTCCTAAAAGCCTTTCAGAACTGCAGTCCTGTTTTGGGGATAACCTACTTGGAGTTAGAGTGGTTTGTCTCCAAGATCGGACTGCAGTCCTAAAAGGGTTAACGGGCGGCTTTCATGCCCGAAAATAACGCCGTTAGACTGGAACTCCGTACACCAGGGGGCAGGGTAAAAACCCTAGTCACCCTGCGTCCTTCTCCCAAGAAGTTAGCTCTCCCTGACGTGCCAAAAACGCGTGTAAAATAAATAGCCGCTGCCCCCTACTCTTGGGAGTTCCCTCTGAAGGTGTCGTGTTCGAACACGAAAATCGTTGTCAAGGCATGTATGTACAAGCACCTGGTACTGCCAGAAACACTTCTACTCAACTCTTCAAGCGGTTTCCCCCCGAAAAGGGCGTGCATGGGCCTTAAATCTGTGTTTTAGCCTAAATACGGGTGCCTTAACGCTCACTGTGGCGGGAGCATCAAAGAAAGGCTATACGATGTATAAGGCCGAATATTAGTATACGGGTATATTCCGGCATGTCTTGCCCTCGGTAGATGTGACCAACCCACACCCAACAAGTATTCCACAGAATATACCATAGTGTGTACCATAGTGCATTTCAATAGACTACCGTAGTATCCTCTGTGAATGCCCCCCGGGATGTCGGAACATTTTTATCGAAAAATAACACCCCAGGACGTTCTCAAAGGGAGGGGGGGGGGGGGGGGGTACTCATGATCATGCATGGTCGTAAGGGGGGTGATCTTTCCACAAAAAAAAAGAAAACGGGGTGAACATTCGCCGGGGCGTTGGTCTCTTTTTCTGTTCTGGGCACCCACCGGTATAGTGTCAACGGAGCTGCGAGGCTGAAACGGTAGCCTTTATTCGTAGTGGACTGGTCCCTTTTTCACTGCTGTTAGCTTCGACACTGTTGTATTCTTGCTGTCGTTTCTCTCTGTCTGGCCATGCGCTGATCCGGAACGATATCATAATAGGATGTCGGTACAATTGCACACGCCTTTTCGGCGTTGCGTGCCGGCTCACTTGTGACGTTGCAAGTCATATGTTTGTCGGCAGGAGGAGGAGTGCCGAGCAAGGTGGTGCCATTCTAATTACCAAGTTGATGGAAATGTTTTTAACTTGAAGAAAAAAAACAACAGCGGCAGCACCAACAGCAACGACAACAACAAACAGCAGCAACAACTATAATCTTGCCGGGACGAACGCCTTAGATTTATGTGCAACCCACGTGGGGCAGTTAAAATAAATAACCAAAAAAAATCCGAAAAACCGAAAAACTAACACCCTAGGGCGGACTCAAAGGTGCGGGGGCGCAAAAACTAGCCGGGGGCGTTCTGAACGTTTTTTTGCAGCCCCGGCGGGTTTGTTTTGGGGAGGGAGGCGTTCTTAAAGTCCGGGACGTTCACGGTATTTGAACTATCATACGGAGATTCCATACGAGCAACAGCATCTTCACAACGGGATACAGAAGCAATGAATGGACGCTGGCAGCGAAGAAATCGGGCAAGTGGTTCAGACGTGTTGAGGAAGCGGCAGAGCAGCTGTACATGAAGCGCTGGTTCGTTAAGGAGAAGGAGAATGTAGCAAAAGGACGAGCGTTTGAGTTACGAAGTGGACAACGACTTAACCAAGACGCCGTTGGGCCCAGGGCCCGGGGTGTGGGGCGGGGGGGGGGCGTGTTGAAGGAGGGCGTAGCAACAGAAGTTCATCCCGGCTAGGAAAGTGAAGGCACCCGCCGAAACGTGGCACTGGCTGTTTTTCTAGTTAGGACGCCCAGTGACTATTAATAAATAGTGCCTAATGATGCTGTGTTGCAATCCCTGTTTTATTCGTTTACTAATGTTTTTGCTTGTTGTGATGTCCTATTCCCTGTCAAGTCGATGGTAATGCTACCCCCCCCCCGCCATTCTGCGTCGGCTGCGTCACCTTATTGTTGTATTTGTCGGACCCTTTGCTATTTTTTTAAAATTTATTTCGAGCCCCCCCTGGTTCGTTCTTTGACTTCTTTGTGAACGTTGCGTCGTCCTTGACCCACCAACTGGACATGGGACTGATCATTTTTTGTTGTTATTACCGGGGGCCATAGTAAGTAGGACGCTCCGGTAGACACAAAGACCGACGATATATGTTTCGCTGTTATTTTACAAACAACATTTGGCCCTATATACTATGGTCCCCCGTAATAGCTCTCTGTCTTTACCCCCTTCTTGTCTTCTTGCTTTCCGTTTGGTCTTCTTGTGACGTCCTTATGTTGGTCCATCAGCTGGCTATACCATAGATAGATACAGTAGATCTGATCGTACCAGCAAACCAGCAACTCTCTGTCCTCTCTCGGGACTCGGCCGGCGCCCCTGAGCGCATGTGTGTAAGTTGTGGTTCTTATTTCTTTATTTTGTGTTTCCATTCATTTTTTTTCCTTCTCTTTTCTTCTTTATCATGTTATGTTCCCTTTGCTCCGTGTTTTCATTCGCCCTCCTTCTCTTTTCTTTTGGAGTGTACATGAAATACCACAGACGTGTTCCTGTTTGCATTTGGTTGCAAGTGATACGGCATGGTATTATACCACACACAGCTCGCTATTACGGGGATCCATAGTTAATAGGACCTATGGTATACATAAAAACCTATATATTTACCTATTTTTACTAACAATATTTGGTCCTATTTACTATGGCCCCCCGTAATAGTAGCGTTTTTTCTTGGGGACTGGTATCTACCATGATACTGCCGTGCGCGACTATTTCGAACTGGCTTGTCTTCTCCCATCTCCCGTCGAGATGCGTTTTGTTGTTTGTACAGCCTGCTTTTGGACCACACAGACAGGCGGGATTTCAGGGAAGTGAGTTATTGAGAGATCACCAAAGGCAATCGTATACATATATCCGGAATTACGAGTACTACGGCTGTAAAAGTCGGTCATTTTGTCTTGATAAAAACGTTTCGAATACGTCAGCTATGAGTACGACCGACTGGGTGGCTTTTTTCTCCTTGCCCACTGCTCTCATATCGGGGTTGGTTTCTACACGCGTTCGGCGCTTTGCTTCGCGCAGCATGTTGGCGTATACCATAGACTTAATTCAGAACAACAGCCTTAATTAAGAACAACAGCAGCAGTTCTGCGTACATTTACACCGAAACATGCACAGACAGGTACTATTAATATTCATATTATGAATAGACGAGAATATATGTACGAACCAGGATAGAGCTGGCACCTGCTGCTGCTATTATTAATAATATTTATTACACGTACGTATGATAGGGTTCAGATTCAACCTGGAGGTGCCGGCAAAAGACCTCCGACCCGCTGTCTGTAAAAATATTCGTAGTGCTGAAGTAGCTGCCGCTGGTGCATCGAAGCCGGCCTCAAATAGCTATAACACGCGAAGCAGCATGTAGCCGGAAAGCTACGACGCGTGCAGCAATCTCGCCCGACTACGCACAACAAGGACACACCTCGTGCCGAGAAGTACGCAACACGGCAGCAAGCGGCCAGCGGCGGGATAAGCATCAGCAACGCGTTCAAAAAAATCAAAACTCTACGAACATGTATGTCACGTGTGAACTGCTGTACACCAACTTTCGACTGTCTTGTGTACCCCGGCCCTCACGTGTCGATCTGCTGTTTCAGTGCGCGAAATGGTACTGGCCGAAATCAATTGGAAATCGAACCAGCTGTAAGTATTATCGTCTCGGCGACCCTGGTGGCATCCAGGGGAGTCTCTGGCCAGTAGTCAATCGCGAGGGAAATAATGGAAAACGCGCGCGGTTCACGCAGCTTGCAAAGTTGAGTATCGACCGATCTGCCGATCGGTTGAACTCACAGCTGACGTGCTTTCTTAGTTTCTTTAAAAAAAAAAAGAACACAAGGCAAGAAGAAGGCGAACCGTACGTACGTATGCGAACCGGCGCCAGGAAAAAATGTGTGGAAGCAAGTACGAAGTGCATGGTACCAGGTATATCTCACCCAACCCAGTGGAGGAAGAGAAGCATTAGCCTTCCGACGCCCCGCCTGCTGAACCACGAGGAGAAGATGCTGACGGTGACCAGGGTGCAGACCACCCTCAAGACGCTCTGCACGTCCTCCCAGGGCTGCAAGCCGGCCACGAAAAAGCCAGCATAGCACACCTTCCTGTTCTCAGTTGACATTTCGAAAGCCGCTGCCCGAACACCAACCACGAACGAGATGAAAACTCCAGCGTACGGGTTGTTTGTGCTGTGCCCTTTCAGCTACAAGAACAATGATCAATGATGATGGGTAACCATCCGCTCGAAGGGTGCACGGCGGGCTCAGCAGTAACAACGACGCAGGCCTGGGGTGGCACGATGCCTCAAGGGGACGCTTGGACAGGTGGTACGTGCGCGGCCGACATCCGGTGGGGGTTGGGTCCCAGTACGTGTTGGGTCATTGCACGTCCCCAGTAGTGTGCTTGCTATGTGGTTGTTTTGTATGGCTGTGCCGTGCAAAAAGCAAACGGGATCATCTTGTTGGGGACAGGAGAAAATAATTTTCTGCAGTTTTCTTGTTCCACAAAGTTTGAAAAAACGACACGTGCATACTCTACCTGGTATTATTTCCATGAAATTTAAAAATACGTAAAATACATGCATACTCTATCTGGTATTCATTATTGTTCATTTCCGCAAAATTATTTTTCACCGATTGAATATTTTGAATCTTGCTTGACTCCAGCACCTTCCCACAGCAGTCGCGCATATGGTTGGCCGTTAACTGCGATACATGACGTTATAAATAATAGTTGGTGGTCGGGGGGGGGTGTGTGGATGTGGGTGATGGTGTGGGCTGTTTTTGTCTCATTTACCCCCGTGTGTATGTATAAACTGCTGTTCTGACTCTGACTTTTACGTGGGTATAGCTGGTACCTTGGTATGTACTCGACCCCTGTTTGTTATTGTTGTAATATATATATTAATACCTGCTGTCAGTACGGCATCGAAAGCCTGGTATCTACCTTCAAGTAGCACACAACAAACATATATTATTGCTGCTTGCTGTGCAGCAGATTGTTCTGTGAATCTTCAACGTTCTTCCGTGTTCTTTGAAAAATTTGTGTGTACATGGAAGAAATAGAGTTGGATATTTTTTAGAGTGCACCGCCTATCTACACGAAGTCAAATAAAAAAATAAAAAAATTGACGTTTCGTCCAAATCTCAACCTGGCAAACATACACATACTCGTACATACATTTGGTCGTCGACGTCAAATAATTGAGATATAATCCGAAAAGTTATGGATCACCAACGACAAGATCTCGCCACGAAGTACGTCCGACATCTACCTGCGCATGACGATGTTCTCACGGTTTGGCTCTTCCACAAGATATTTATATCCACAAGCAGTCACAGCAGTTGTTGTCTTTTTTGTGTGCACGCTAGAGCCTGGTATCAGTATAGGGCTACCCTATATATACCCCCTATACGATATGATATTTCCATAGTACTTAGTCATGTTTTTTTTTCGCCGGAACGTGCGATATATATCATATCGTATTACATCGCTATATATAGGGGCTTTCAGCACGATATGACTAAAAGGTGATATGATATTTGGTATATGATACAAGGCGCTTCGCTCCGCGGGCGGCCTATACGCCGCCCGCTACGCTCGCTCAGGAAGGAAACATGAAATTATATGCGAAGCGGACAGAGGTCCATGATTGAACATTGTTTTTTTTATGGCCCCTGTAGTTAGCTGCAAACTGGCAACTTGATAATGCCAAGAGCCCCGCCGCCATGCTTCAGGAGAAAACAGCTCGGACGCCACATATGCTTCGCGTCGCGGGCGGTTTTTGCGCTACGCTCGCTCACACGTCGTACATACGTATATACCCCAGGTGGGGTACTTATTTTCTTCTTTCGATATGCTCTGTGTCTGTGTACTCGTCGCATGTACGAAAGATAAAGCATAGAACGGCACAGCAACTATTACGGGGGTCTATAGTTAATAGGACCTATGGCATAGATAAAAACCTATATATTTAGGTGTTTTTACTAACAATATTTAGTCCTGTTAACTATGGACCCCCGTAATAGACAGCAACACAGCAAAAACAATGAAAATGAAACCGAAAAATTCTAAAAGAAATAAAATCCCCGTCCCCTTTCGTGTAATAATTTACTACCAGGATGGAACACCTTACACCAGCCAAAAAAAGAAAAAAATGAAAAAAAAGAAAAAATCTTACAGCAGAGCTTCTCTCTCAGCCTCGCATGCCGCCCGCCCCTCTCGCGACCATCTCGCCACCGATTCAGTCCGGGTAAAGCTTCCCTCCCTCTCTTCCACAGTGAGCCCCGTCGCCCGCCTCGCGTGAAGCCCGGTGCTCACCGTGGACCTCGACGCAAGCTCGACAATGGTGGTGCTCATTCGGGGTACCTCCCTCTTGTGACTCTCAGCCCGGTCGCAAAAATAAGCACCGCTTGATTATTATCTTACAATCCCGATCGACCCTTAAATACTCGTACGTACTCTATCCAAAATCACAAATGGAGGCCAGACAGAGCCTATTGATGCATCCCTCGTGTCTTGAGGCACACGCGACGCCTAGGCACGAAAGCGGCGACCGCGCTCCTTGCAACTCCCTCTCTACTCGCCAGCATCCGCTGACACCCGCGACGATGCCGGGTTCGCCTGCGCAACCGTGCTCGGAGTACACGCACGCACACGAAACGAAAGAAGAAAAAAGGAAAGAAGGACTGAAAGTACGACGAGAAATACATGGAGAAAACAAAGATTCGCTGGAACGGTCCGGCAAGTAATAAACGGAGGCGATTCCCAAGTTGGAGCTCTGAGAGGCCAGGGATGTACCAACCGAGCACGCTCAGAGATTGAGATCTAAGTAAGTATATCTATATACGTCCGCTATGAAGGGATATATCGGCCTATGTAAGGTGGTATAAGATTATATATCGGCCTATATGAGGTGAAATACGTGATATAGCTATCCGATATGTGGCATAATATGACGATTTGCTGTCTTGACGATATTTCTTGCACCTTTCGGGCGTAGTTTTTGGGCGGAATATAGGTGCAGTATATACCTGGTACGTATGTACGAGTAAGGGCCACTCCTAACGAACAAAACAAATCACGATTCGTGAGATTTTTGTCGTGATTTCACGACAAAAAAAAATCACGATTCATGACGCCAATTTTTTTAGCTTCTTCTCCCTAAAAAAAAACAAAATCACGATTCGTGACATTTGTCGTGTCCCAAAATACGCCTGATCAAGGCACTACGCAACCCACGCGCACCAACGGTATCCGAAGGTCGGTGTAGGGGCATGGCAGACTCTGCTTGGTACGTCGCTTGTGGACAACGGGCGGCTACCCAAAGACACCGCTGGGCGCAGGCTAACGAGGAGGTTGTGGCCTCGAAATTTCCAGGAGGAGGAGCCACTGCTGGAAGACAAACGCGAAAATGACCTGAGGATGTCACAGGCCAGGCCGGGCAGACGGCCTGCGAGATGGAATCTCGCGAACCGAACTTGGCCGACGGTCGGTGAAATCGGAATCTCGCAGGCTGGGTCAGGCTTCGGCCCGTGATTCGAATATATCACGGGCTGGGCCAGGTGCGGACGGCCCAGCCCGGCGTGGCCGTGCCCCACTCTCGAGAGTTGGCTCCACCCCCAAAAAACGTTGGGTTTGAAACATCGGAATTTTTACTATTTTATAAGAAACTAAGAAAGCACGTCGGCTGTGAGTTCAACCGATCGGCAGAAAATATCACGAAACGCGACGTTTTTCGGCTTTTTTCGTTAGAACTGAAATGTCACGGATCGTGATCTTTTGGCATGCCAAAAAGTCACGAATCGTGATTTTTTTTCGGTTCGTTAGGAGCGGCCCTAAGAGGACGAAGCGTGACGCACACACAAGGGGACGTACCAGGGGTCTGTGCCCGCTGCTGTGTTCCTGCCGTGCGGGTGTAATCCGCGATGAGCGAGTCGAACGCGCCATCGCCTGCGGCCACAAGCGAGCCGCACAGCTACAGCAGTCGCCTTCGACATCGTCAAGCGCCGCCACACATCTACATGCAATATTGTTTCAAATGTGTTCTCTGCGCAGGGGTCCTCTCTTGCCGGCTAGGAGGCAGCTCGATACCCCTCGTGGTGGTAACCTGTCTCATAGCCACTAGCGACCTCCTGGGGTCCACTCTTCGCTTGCGTTCACCACAAATCGCACCTCTACGGAACTGTTCTGACCTGCGGGCATGTTGGCTCCAACGTGCTGGTTGTAGTGCTGCTGATCCATGCTGGCTCCTTCGCTCGCTTTCGTTGATTGACAGGCCCGGTGTTGAGGACGTTAGATGGGTCTCAGAGTATTTGCATTGCTCTTGGCCAGGGAAAAACTTGTGTGTACATCCGCGCTCCTTTCTGTCTGAGGTTTGATTTCCTGGAGGCGTGTTTCCCTGGGCATTTCTCATCATCGTCCCCTTTTTGTTAGGTCGACTGACAGCTCGGCATGGAACCTGTCTTTGCTCCGCATGTCAGCCTCCCTGGCAATCCTCTTCAAGGCAACCCTCCTCGTTCGGCATCAATCCATTGTCTATCGGGCCTCTCGACGGCTACCTTAGCAATGCCCTGTTGCACCGAACCGCTGTAACATCCCCCCAGCTTGGTGGCGCAAGCCAACAACGCGGCAAGACGGGCGGTGCGTACGCTAGAGCTTCGTATAGGGAAAACCTTGGTCCGTAAATACTGAGTTAAGTTACCAACCAGGGTTTTTTTTATACTCTACTTTCTAACCGAAACTGACTATCTATTCCTGCTGTATAGAATGCACCGCGGCTCCTGTCACGACAACGGGGCCTTACTCTTTGGGCTAGTTCAACTTGTCTGCCTCAACTCTTCGCTTTACCCCCTTCCTCATTTCCGAGACCGTCAGTTCCTCCCAGTCATTGTCCGGGAACCTGACGCGCCAGTAGGGCGAGCAAAAGTCATAAACCTGTCCTACTCGGTCCGTCTGCTTATCGTCTGCCGCGTGGATCTGGTTTCTGTCGTTCCTATCGGATATAGGGTTAACGCTTCGCTTCTACTGAGGGGCGTACGCTTCTTCGGGCGAGCGGTCGTCTGAGTTTTCTCCACGTCGGGGGGGTTCAAGTTCCACAGGGCGTGAAAGGTGTCTAGCTGCAAAGGGGTAAAACTGTCTAGGGATTCTGTCTCCGTGACCCAGTCCGAGGAGACCCCGTCTAGGTATCTTCCCCGATATTCCCAACGGGCTGTCCCTGTTTTACTCACCACCTCCCTGCGGTCTATTAGAGTATACATCGGGGCCGCGGCGACCGAATCTCCTCTGAGCCCCAGGTCAGCGCCCCAAGCTATTTGTGCGAATTCGTCCCCTATCGGGTGTCTCAAGTCTGATGAGCGCCTGTAGAAGGGTTTGAGCGATGCTACCGAGACCGTACGGGATCGTTTCTTTCTCCCCTCCATCTCTATAACAGCGATAAGGCCCTTAAACACGACCTTGGTCACGGTCCACGGACCTGTCCATTTTTCGTGTACCAACTTCGGTCCCATACCTTGTCTGAAAAGCGAGCTGTCGCTCTCCCGTGCCAGGACCAGGTCTCCCTCCGCTACATTTGTACTTGGGGAGGACCGCGATATTCTGGCATTGTGGCGCTGACGGGATGCTTCCTTATCTGCGTGGATCTTTCGCAGTGCCTCCGCTACCTCCCGCATGTTATGCCTGCGGTTCTCGATGAAGTTGCTGAAGCCGCCTGTGGCTTCTGTGTCATCCATCTGTGGGATCAGCATATCGAGGGTTGTGCGAGGGCTGCGACCGAACAGAAGCTGGAAGGGAGTCATGGCGGAGGGTAGTGACGGGTCTGGCGTAGTGCGTTTGATCCAACAAGCGGCGGCAACGTACTCGTCCCATCTCGTTGGCCAGGCCTTACACAGTTCGGATAGCACGTCTTGCATCCATGCTCCCACTCTTTCCACTCCTCCCTGCCCCCTGGGATGGTCTGCTGGTCCGAACTCTATTGGGACTTTTAACCATCGACATAGGTGTCCCACTACTGCCGCTGTGAATTCCCCCCCACCGTCTGCGCGAATAAATGAGGGCACTCCAAATGTCAAGCAAAGGTCTAAGAGCAAACGGGCTACTCCGTGTGCTTCTTTTGACGGTAGTGGGTAAGCGAAGGGGAACCTAGATGCTCTGTCTACAACGAGCAGTAGGTACTCGTTCCCTGCGTCCGACGTGTTGGGGAATTTCTGTAGGTCTACCTCTAGCACTTCCCATGGCTCCAGGAATCTGGCGGGAAGCATCGCCACCTGTTGACTACGTGACCTCTTCCTGCGTCTACACCCACATGATAGAACATACTCTCGCGTATCTCTACACATGCCTGGCCAGTGAAACCGGTCCCTTAGCAACGAGAGGGTTCTTGCGATTCCGGGGTGACCGTGTTGGCAGTGCACTAAGGCGAGCATGTCCGCTACAAGGCAACTCGGTAAGGCTAATACAGCTATTCGCTTTACCAACGCTCCCCTCTCTTCGAACTCAAGCCACAGGAGACTCTGGTCGTCTAGAAGGTACCTGTTGATATCCGTATCTGTCAACTCGTTCTGCCCGGCGACTTCTCCTTGACTACATAGTGCTCGCCTGACCTTGCTCAAGAAGGGGTCCGTTGCCTGGCTCCTGACCAGGTGGGGCACGTCTTGCAGCGCCTGGAAGGCACGCTCTATCGCCGTTGTCGCCAATGGTTCCTTTTGGCGTGCCCCCCCCCTCCCCCCCCGCTGGGAGACTGCACTCGACGGTGTCAGGCGCCAGAAGGTTGCCCTTCGTCGGTGGTAGCGGGTCTTTCGGGACCTGTAAGGAGCCGGGCTCTGCCGCCTGAACGGCCGGTTCGCCTCCTGTCAGTGATCGGGCGTTTGACGACGTACGCGCGGTGCTCGCAGGGCGAGGGGGGCGGGCGGGGGGGGCTTCCGGAAACGAAGTTAGACGCACGGATGGAGTACGAGCGCGGCTGGATCGCCGTACTATCAGCCCGGAGCTGTCTGTATGCATCGCGGCAACCCGGTCATGGAACGGCAAGGTGGCAAACTGTGCGTCCGAGGTTAGGTCGACGGGTTCGTCGGGTGGTTCTTCGAGCACGGCTACGGTCCGCGGAATGCTAGCAACGATTGCACTAAGCGCGGATGGCAACCGTTTACTAGTTGACCTTGCTCTACGGACAACATGCCGTTCCCTGCTACCACCCGGGTCTACCAGTCCCTCTTCGAGTGAGTCTAGGTCATTCAGCAGATGTCCGTCGAGGACCGGTCCCCTGGGCCCTACGTAATCGGTAGGTTTGCTCGATGATGCGTCGTCCGGGAATGAGTCGTCGATCGAGGCGCTTGTTGCCCCCGGGCGTAGCAAGCGGGATAGAGCGTCAGGCAGCTGGTGTGACGTTCCTGCCCTCCACTTCATGACTATGTCGAATTCCGTTAGCCGGAGCGCCCATCTGTAAAGCTTGGGGTCCAGGTCCCGGCTACGGAATAGCCACAGCAACGCGGAGCAGTCTGTGACCAAAGTGAACCTTCTACCCGCCAAAACAGGTCGAAAGTGGACAACTGCCCATAAAAACCGCCATGCATTCCCTTGCGGTAGCTCCACGACGCGCGTCCGTACGAGACCACCGATGGCTGGCGTATGCGACCACACATTCCTTCCCATTATGCACTTGCGTTAGAGCTGCACCTGCCCCTGTCTCACTGGCGTCTGTATGTAACGTGAATGGGCTGTCCCAGGAAGGGAAAATTAGAATAGGAAATGATGTGAGGGCCGCCTTCAGCGCCAAGAACGCATTATGTTGTTGTTCTGCCCATGGGATACGGAGGCGTCGCGCGCGTTTGGTCGTAAAGGCTTTGTCTCGAAGGATATCTGTGAGCGGCGCAGCTAGAATACTGTACCGCTCTACGAACTGCCGCAAGTAGCCCGTCATACCTAGAAATGCTCTGAGTTCCTCCACCGTTGACGGCGGAGGTAGCTCAGCTACGGCCGCCACTTTCGACTCCGACGGTCTAACCCCCTGTCTGTCCACTACCATCCCTACAAATTCCAGACTCGGGCAACACCATCTTGATTTAGCAAAATTCACTGACAGTCCAGCGGACTGCAGGCGGATGAGGACTGCGTCGATCAGAATGAGGTGTTGGTCAAAGTCCTGGCTGTAAATAAGGATATCGTCCAAGTAATTTTCCACTCCTTTGCCCCTTAGCCCGCTAAGCAGCTCCGCTACCATACTTGCAAACGCTGGCGGCAGGATTTTGAGCCCAAACCCACATCTCATGTATTCCCAAAGTTGACCGTATGCGTCGCGAAAAGCGGTTTTGTGCCGATCTTCTTCTGCAAAAGGTAGTTGGAAAAATCCGGAGGCTACGTCGATGGAGGTGAACCATGAGCAACCCTGACATCGTTGGAAAATACCTTGCATGTCACCGAGCCCCCCGCTATCTGTCTTCATGAGGTTGTTTAGTGCGCGATAGTCCTGGCACAGACGCAGCGTGCCGTCTTTCTTAGGCACGGTGACGCACCTGGCTGCCCAAGCGGAAGTCGACTTTCGGATGATGTCTCTCTTCGCTAACAGTTCTACCTCTCTCTGGATAGCGTCTGCCTGCTCCGGGGAAAAGCGTTGCTGTTTAACTGCGACCGGTGGGGTGTGTTCATCGATCAAAGGTATTCGCAATTCTCTTATTGTGCAAGGCCTCACGCGCTTCGGGTCCTCCGGGAACAGGCCAGCCACATTCTTCGGACCGAGGGTGTGTAACAGCTGTCTTTTTTGTCTTTCGCTGAGCTGGCCTATGTTAGCATCCGAGAGTGCGACTCCCTTTGGCGCCGATGGGTTATGATCGGCTTCTAGCGACGAGGGTTTGTCGGGCTGCGTCAAGGGCGGGGCGATGGGGGCAGGGTGGATGAAAAGCGCTCTAAACCTGTCGACATCTCGCACGTTGAGGGCGATTACCTTGGCGACGGGGTGCCCGTTCCGGACGATTCCTGGAGCGGAACCCGTGTTGACCACCTTGCAATACAGTGGGGTGCCAGGCTCCCACCATTGCACCCCTCGTGCTAAGCCTATCACTGCCCCGCTATCTGTGTCGTACTTCTCAGAGGGCTGAATCATCACCAGCTGTGTTTCACTAGGCTGTGGACCATGTACGTATGCCTCGACTGCTATTCCTGCGAAGCCTCCTACTTCCGCCGGGTTCACCAGGCGGAGTTCCCACTGTAACGTGCCGTCATCTTCCCACGCTGCCTGGCCTATAGCGCAGCTCGGTAGCGGTGGGAGATCCGAAAGAACACCGGGCAGTGGGGCCCGGGCGGTGTGCCGAGGCCTTACCGCGCCGTACGCCTCTTTTGCGCGCTTACCTCCTGCGCTCCGCGACTGGAAAGGAACCCATGGCGCACCGGGCGAGGGTTGGAACCCCTTGCTTTTGTTGAGGGAGATGACGCTCCTGTTGGCACGAAAGAAGCTGGCTCCCAATATAAATCCGTACGGAAGATCTTGCACTACCCGTACCGGGACGTTTCGCACGCAGTCCTCGGGGGGAAACACGATGGGCAGCACTGTGGACCCCAGAATGGTCATTCCCGGCACCTCGCTGTTAGCGGGGTTCGCTGCTAAAAGGGCCCGTTGACCCTTGCTACTAAGCTTCCTGCCGACGGCGCTTCCCCCCCATGCCTGAACGCTCTTCCAAAAAGCCAACGATATATAGTTACCTCCGCCTGCTCCTGTATCGATTAAAACGCTTACTGGGATCCGCCCCACGACCCGACGTGGGTCCCAAACTGTACCGTGGACCCACAGTTGCTGACTATTCCCTACGGCGACTAGCTGTTCCTCCAGCGCCCCCAGTTCCTGGTCGCTTGGGCGGGTGGCCTCCGACAACCCAAGTCCCTGTAGTGAACGGCGAATGGGCGGCACGGGCCACGGTGCCAGCCGGACGAGTTTGAGGTCTGAATTGTTCCCCGGAAGGGCTGCGGCCCCCGGGGCGTACCTTCAAGCGTCCACCTCAGTGTTCTCTACTGGTTCGCAGTCCTCTCCCAACACCGCTGCTAACATCCCTGCCATCTCGTCAGACAACGCGTAAAGCTTATTGCGGGGTCGCGTTTCAGTTGAGTCTACGCTAGCTGTCCCGGTCCGCCGTCTCTTCGCCTCAGGGGACTTGAAGTGTCCTGCGGGGACGATGTTCTGGTCGTGGCTGAACGGGCAGGAGGCTTTGGGGCAGTTGCCATTGAACGCCAGGCGGAAGCAGAATTGGTGTCGCAGCAGAAAGTCCACCTTTTCTTGTCGCGGCGCGTCTACATCTGGCCTCTCCAAAGTCCACTTGTCCTCTCCTACCTGTTCGCGCTCCCTGCCCTGTGGCAGGGCTCTCTTACCGCCCTGGCGCGTCCTCATGTCTTCCGTTGCACCGAACCGCTGTAACAATATATCCTCGCGGAGAAGGGGTTGCTGTATAATCATTCATGCATTTATTTGGTGTACCGGGTAGTACGTAACGGGCACAGATCGCCAAGTACCGATCCAGTGCTTTACCATCACAGTGTGGCACAGGCCCCAACCACGAGGAAGTACCGATGTGACACGGCGGTGATGTACATATATATATAGATAGATACCTGGTACTGGTAGGTGATAATAATGCACGAAAGCACGATATATAGGGCAGATATGAAGTGACATATCACAATATACAAGTACATGATATACTAGTAATTGGTGGTAATGAGGCGCGACCTCAACAATACCTGCAGTAGTCATATCTGCGATGCATCATGCACAACATTTGTGCTGAACCAACACGAACGAACATCTACTACTACTACTGCTGCTGTACCTACTACCTATACGCCGTCGTTGGTGAATCTCATAACCGTAAATATTCTTGGCATCATATATATCCTGCTCTTGAAAAACACAGACAGCACAGCAGTACGGACACACCTGTAACAAATACCAGGTACTGGACTTTGTCGTGTGTGTCAGGTATCCTGGTATTTCCACCTCGAAATCCGGCATATTAATTTGAAGACGAAAAATATGTACTACTGCTGTGTGACCACAGAACTGGATGTCGACGGGTGGAAAGAACAAGACGACAAATAGACACACACCTGATATATATTTTTTCTTTTTCTGTTTTTCAAACAGCAAGTGTTTTCTGGTCCAAATTCGGCATAATTAATTTGAACACGAAAAATCTGCATCTGAAAATATTTGTCCAACAGAAGGCGCTTCTTTCTCGTAGCAGGTGCCACCACTACTTGCTTGTACTGATGTACGACATCTACATACAGCAGCAGTGTTTCTCCAGCAACAAAAACAGCAGCAGCAGCAGCAGCAGCAGTAGCAGTGGGACGCACAAGGCCAAGGTCAGCGTCGCTGTACCCTCGGCGGCTCGGCTTGTCAATCTAACCCTTGAACCCTTCGTACACATCTACAGCAGCAGCAGCAGCAGCAGTGTTTCTCCAGCAACAAAACAGCAGCAGCAGTAGCAGTAGGACACACGACGCCAGGGTCAGCGTCGCTGTACGCTCGGCTTGTGTGTGAACCCTTCGTACATGTGTTTCCTGGTCCCGAACTCATAATTTGAGGACGAAAAATCTACAATCTGACGTGTGTCCAGCAGAGCTTCTTCTAGCAGTGCCACCACTACTACTACTGCTGTACAACAACTATTATACAGCAGATACTCTCCTGCTTCTCAGTCCCCTCATCAGCAGGAGGGTGGGCCTGCAGCATGTCTCGGGGACATGGCCCGAACGCTCGTTGCTGTGGACAGGCACAGTCTGCGTACCTACGAGTACTCGTAGAGCTAGCTGGGTTTCAAAATATAATGTGTTGTTGGTTGTGTGTTTTTTCAACATGGCCCAGCACCAACATGTGCCTACACACGTTGCCACACCTAGCTCGAGCTACTGTGAACGACTTACCACCGCACCAGCACCAGGAGGTCTCTTTTGTGTGTGCGCGTCCACAGAGCCCGCCGGGACTGGAATTGGTGCGATGTGCGTCGAGGGCGGTGGTCAAACGTTGCCCCAAAAAATGTTGAATCACACCCCCACACCCCCCCCCACACACACACATACAGAAAAACTCAAAACAAGGCACCCCACGCTCGTATCCGAGCCGCTATGAAGAGGCTTTTTTTTTCTTGGAAAATTCCAAGAAAAAAAAGGCTCGCCCGCTTTTAGCGCGCTTCGCGCGCCTCATTATCATTATAACATTATATATATGATACCAGTATTGGACAATACACACGATATATCACACGATATATGACATGGTATCATCATATACCCTGCATATATCACATCTCATAGCGATATATCGAAAAATACCCGTGATATGGACATGACTAAGAAATATCAACTTTACTGACTTAGTAATGTTTTTTTGGGGGGTATACATAGATATCATATACCCCCCTGTTTTTTAGGTGATACCAGGCTCTAGTGCACGCAAGACCGCTCGCTGTTTGTGATCCGCCTAATATTTTACAAGTAAATAGTAGTATTAAAATGGAATACTTCCGAGTACACAACTTACCATTATGCATGTATTGGTATTTTGTATGTACCTCTGGTACGGTATTATTAATTTTATTGTAAAGTATATACAGCTGTGACACTGTCACACCAGTCACACAGCAGTCACCACGCAAAATAATGATAAAATGGTAAGCTGTTGAGGTATTTTGCTTCCTGTTGGTAAAGTACACGTACGTACACGTTCGCGCACCTCGCCATTCCCGATGATGCGATGCCTCTCTCTCTTTGCGACCACAGCATATACATACATATATAATCAGATACTGCTGTATGACATACATACATAGATGAAACCCTTATACCTTATGCATGCGTTTCGAAATTGGATACAGCTGTACTGTGCTATGTGTATAGATATTACTAGTAATTGGTGGTAATGAGGCGCGACCTCAGCAATACCTGCAGTAGTCATATCTGCGATGCATCATGCACAACATTTGTGCTGAACCAACACGAACGAACATCTACTACTACTACTGCTGCTGCTGGTCCTACTACCTACACGCCGTCGTTGGTGAATCTCATAACCTTAATATTCTTGTCATCATATATATCCTGCTCTTGAAAAACACAGACAGCACAGCAGTACGGACACACCTGTAACAAATACCTGGTACCAGGTACTGGATTTTGTCGTGTGTATCAGGTATCCTGGTATTTCCACCTCGAAATCCGGCATATTAATTTGAAGACGAAAAATATGTACTACTGCTGTGTGACCACAGAACTGGATGTCGACGGGTGGAAAGAACAAGACGACAAATAGACACACACCTGATATATATTTTTTCTTTTTCTGTTTTTCAAACAGCAAGTGTTTTCTGGTCCAAATTCGGCATAATTAATTTGAACACGAAAAATCTGCATCTGAAAATATTTGTCCAACAGAAGGCGCTTCTTTCTCGTAGCAGGTGCCACCACTACTTGCTTGTACTGATGTACGACATCTACATACAGCAGCAGTGTTTCTCCAGCAACAAAAACAGCAGCAGCAGCAGTAGCAGTGGGACGCACAAGGCCAGGGTCAGCGTCGCTGTACGCTCGGCGGCTCGGCTTGTCAATCTAACCCTTGAACCCTTTGTACACATCTACAGCAGCAGCAGTGTTTCTCCAGCAACAAAACAGCAGCAGCAGTAGCAGTAGGACACACGACGCCAGGGTCAGCGTCGCTGTACGCTCGGCTTGTCAATCTAAACCCTTGAACCCTTTGTACACGTAGTCGATTTTGTCCTGTGTTGGTTTTGAACTCGAAATTCGGCATAATAATTTGAAGACGAAAAATCTGCACTCGACGTGCTCTGTCCAAGAGAGAACTTCTCGTAGCAGGTGTAGCAGGTGACAACGCTACTACTGATGATGTACGACATCTACAGCAGAGCTTCTCCAGCAGCAAAACAGCAGCAACGGTAGGACACACGACGCCAGGTCAGCGTCGCTGTACGCTCGGCTTGTGTGTGAACCCTTCGTAAATGTGTTTCCTGGTACCGAACTCATAATTTGAAGACGAAAAATCTACAATCTGACGTGTGTCCAGCAGTGCTTCTTCTAGCAGTGCCACCACTACTACTACTGCTGTACAACAACTATTATACAGCAGATACTCTCCTGCTTCTCAGTCCCCTCATCAGCAGGAGGGTGGGCCTGCAGCATGTCTCGGGGACATGGCCCGAACGCTCGTTGCTGTGGACAGGCACAGTCTGCGTACCTACGAGTACTCGTAGAGCTAGCTGGGTTTCAAAATATAATGTGTTGTTGGTTGTGTGTTTTTTCAACATGGCCCAGCACCAACATGTGCCTACACACGTTGCCACACCTAGCTCGAGCTGCTGTGAACGACTTACCACCGCACCAGCACCAGGAGGTCTCTTTTGTGTGTGCGCGTCCACAGAGCCCGCCGGGACTGGAATTGGTGCGATGTGCGTCGAGGGCGGTGGTCAAACGTTGCCCCAAAAAATGTTGAATCACACCCCCACACCCCCCCCCCCACACACACACATACAGAAAAACTCAAAACAAGGCACCCCACGCTCGTATCCGAGCCGCTATGAAGAGGCTTTTTTTTTTCTTGGAAAATTCCAAGAAAAAAAAGGCTCGCCCGCTTTTTGCGCGCTTCGCGCGCCTCATTACTAGTAATTGGTGGTAATGAGGCGCGACCTCAGCAATACCTGCAGTAGTCATATCTGCGATGCATCATGCACAAAACATTTATTTGATTTGTGCTGAACCAACACGAACGAACATCTACTGCTGCTGCTGCTGCTGTACCTACTACCTATACGCCGTCGTTGGTGAATCTCATAACCGTAAATATTCTTGGCATCATATCCTGCTCTAGAAAAACACAGACAGCACAGCAGTACGGACACACCTGAAACAAATACCAGGTACTGGATTTTGTCGTGTGTATCCTGGTATTTCCACCTCGAAATCCGGCATAGTAATTTGAAGACGAAAATATGTACTACTGCTGTGTGACCACGGAACTGGCTGTCGACGGGTGGAAAGAACAAGACGACAAATAGACACACACCTGATATTTTTCCGTTTTTCCAACAGCAAGTGTTTTCTGGTTGAAATTCGGCATAATTAATTTGAACACGAAAAATCTGCATCTGAAAATATTTGTCCAACAGAAGACGCTTCTTTCTCGTAGCAGGTGCCACCACTACTTGCTTGTACTGATGTACGACATCTACATACAGCAGCTGTGTTTCTCCAGCAACAAAAACAGCAGCATCAGCAGTAGCAGTGGGACGCACGAGGCCAGGGTCAGCGTCGATGTACGCTCGGCGGCTCGGCTTGTCAATCTAACCCTTGAACCCTTTGTACACATCTACAGCAGCAGAAGTGTTTCTCCAGCAACAAAACAGCAGCAGCAGTAGCAGTAGGACACACGACGCCAGGGTCAGCGTCGCTGTACGCTCGGCGTGTCAATCTCACCCCTTGAACCCTTTGTACACGTACTCGATTTTGTCCTGTGTTGGTTTTGAACTCGAAATTCGGCATAATAATTTCAAGACGAAAAATCTGCACTCGACGTGCTCTGTCCAAGAGAGAACTTCTCGTAGCAGGTAGCAGGTGCCACCGCTACTACTGATGATGTACGACATCTACAGCAGAGCTTCTCCAGCAGCAAAACAGCAGCAGCAGTAGGACACACGAGGCCAGGTCAGCGTCGCTGTACGCTCGGCTTGTGTGTGAACCCTTTGTACATGTGTTTCCTGGTCCCGAACTCATAATTTGAAGACGAAAAATCTACAATCTGACGTGTGTCCAGCAGAGCGCAAAATAATTTCAAGACGAAAAATCTGCACTCGACGTGCTCTGTCCAAGAGAGAACTTCTCGTAGCAGGTAGCAGGTGCCACCGCTACTACAGATGATGTACGACATCTACAGCAGAGCTTCTCCAGCAGCAAAACAGCAGCAGCAGCAGGACACACGAGGCCAGGTCAGCGTCGCTGTACGCTCGGATTGTGTGTGAACCCTTCGTACATGTGTTTCCTGGTCCCGAACTCATAATTTGAAGACGAAAAATCTACAATCTGACGTGTGTCCAGCAGAGCTTCTTCTAGCAGTGCCACCACTACTACTACTGCTGTACAACAACTATTATACAGCAGATACTCTCCTGCTTCTCAGTCCCCTCATCAGCAGGAGGGTGGGCCTGCAGCATGTCTCGGGGACATGACCCGAACGCTCGTTGCTGTGGACAGACACAGTCTGCCTACCTACGAGTACTCGTAGAGCTAGCTGGGTTTCAAAATATAATGTGTTGTTGGTTGTGTGTTTTTTCAACATGGCCCAGCACCAACATGTGCCTACACACGTTGCCACACCTAACTCGAGCTGCTGTGAACGACTTACCACCGCACCAGCACCAGGAGGTCTGTTTTGTGTGTGCGCGTCCACAGAGCCCGCCGGGACTGGAATTGGTGCGGTGTGCGTCGAGGGCGGTGGTCAAACGTTGCCCAAACAAATGTTGAATCACACACACATACACGCCTCACCACACACACACACACACATACAGAGAAACTCAAAACAAGGCACCCCACCCTCGTATCCGAGCCGCTATGAAGAGGCTTTTTTTTTCTTGGAAAATTCCAAGAAAAAAAAGGCTCGCCCGCTTTTAGCGCGCTTCGCGCGCCTCATTAAAATTCCAAGAAAAAAAAGGCTCGCCCGCTTTTAGCGCGCTTCGCGCGCCTCATTATTATACTTTGCACTTTGCTTTCGAAGTTGTATCATATTAATGCGCAACCCCCCGCCCGGAAAGGGGTGTTGGAGAAGGGGTGACCCCCCCGGGGCTGCCCCAACGGCAACCCCGCGCTCACATCCGTATACTCGAGTCAACTCCCAACCCAACTGGCGACACAGAACTCTCGACGCCAGCCTACCAAACCGCTATCAGAAAAGCCGTTTCTGACAAATAACTCGAGAAACCACACCAAGCACATGTGCTGACGTTGTCGGTAGGCCTCGTGGTGCTGGCGCTCGAACTCGCTGTTGTCCCACTTTCGCTGGCGCTGCTGCTCGTTGCACTCGCTGTCGTCGTGGTTGCAATGTCCCTGTTGACGACAATATTTGCTTCCTCCACCAGTATCCGCGGGATGGCGCTGCCGTTATCTCGATCCTCCGCCGCCCTTGGCACCGTGTCCTCGCCCAGGTCCGGCAGCCATGAATGCCACGCCCCCGTACGCGATCTCCTTCTCCCTTCTCTTCATCTCCCGGTGGTCGTGAGCGGACTGCACCACCTTGCGCATTCGTGCAAACGATAAAGAAGGAGTCGCAAGCAAAATGCTGGTCTCAACCTCGTAGGGAGAGGAGACACCAGCAGCAATGGGATGACTAGCTTCAACATCGTCAAGGGGGGTCTCCTACGATTCAAGTTTTGTCTGTATTACAGACGCCCTTGCCAGGTACTCTCTGGTAATTTCTCCCTCTGCTTGCTTTACGTTGCTCCAATCTCTGCGGAGTTTTGCTTTTTCCAACCCTGCATGCATTTCGTAGTACTTCCTAAAACAAACCCACCCTTCCTGAGGGCTACCAGCAGACAAAATCATCCTCATTTTAGGGACGTACGTAATCTTCCGGATGAGCATCCCCCACAGTTAATATGACTTTCTCACTATCTCCTCCGAACGTTCGGCTACCAATGCAGCCCTGTCAGCATGTTCAAGTCCAACCTTGACTGCGTTTTCCTGCTCCAACACAGACAAAGTCCCGTTTTGGCCACACACAGCAATCATCATGCTAGAAACCCCCTGTACCCTAGTCTGTTCGTCATCCCCTGCCCCTATTTTTCCGTCCCATGGCTTCATGGAATCATGTGCTAACGTGCCTGCGTTAGCCCCGAGCGTCATTGCTCGGGCCAGCTGGTGTGCCAGATCTTGTGCACCGGATGTCAGCCGCGGTTCATCTCGTGCAGGTGCTGCCGATGACTCTGCTCGCGTGTCCGCCTCGTGTTGTAAGCCTGCGTTGGTTCCGAGCGTCATTCCACGGGCCAGCTGGCTGGCCAGATCTCGATCTCGTCCACCGGATGTCCGCTGCGGTGCATCTCGAGCATATGCTGCCGATGACTCTGCTCGCGTGTCCGCCCCGTGTGGTAAGCCTGGCGCAGGAATGTCGGACCGCGCTGACACGGCTGCCTCCTGCTGCTCTTGTTCTTGTTTTTGCTGTACATGGAGAAGCTTCGCCTATGCTGCTTCTCTGGCGTGGTGCGCCTCCCTGATCTTCTGCTGGGCCGAAGAGGGAATGGCGTCCCATCCTTCATGTTCGGCGGAGAAGTCGAATGTCGAAGACATGTATGTATCCTGCCAACCACAGGCTGTGGATTCTCACAACACTCACCCACGATCACGAGACACCAGTGTAATGGGTGAATCATGAATGATGCTGTCAGCCCAGTTGACGGAGCTCTCGGAAAAAGGGCAGGCGGCCAAGACCGGCCGGTACGTTTATGTATATTATTGTGCACCTTGAAGGGAAGACCAAGAGCAAGATGGAGAGGGCACGGCGCGTGCCCACACCAACACGGACAGGGGTATCCAGAACTCAAGCCAATTCCCACACGTATCCTCCAATGCAATGTCCCGCCATATCTCCGTACCTAACTCAGATCTCCGTACCAAATCTCCGAATAACTTATTATTGCTGTCACAAGGAGAGTGATGTCATGAGTACATCTTTTCATATGTAGTGACACAAGTTCGTGCTGGCGAACATGGTAACGTCATATGTTAGGGTGTTATGTGCAACACTCTACCCACTCCTCCAAAGGGTAACACCATGTTTGTGTGTTGCGTCTAACGCTGCGTCGACAATATAACATTATGTTATCGTATTCGTAAATATATGCGGATATCGATCTGGGCATGTTACTCTTAGAGCGAAACGTACGTGTTTGGTCAAAGCCTAACACTGTGTTACGGTAGCAGTGTTAGTTCGAGGACCGATCACGGCACAACATAATATTACTGTACCAGAGCTGGACGAGACCGAGCAGCAACATAACGTTAAGGCGCGTGCACGTTCGTGGGTTTCCAGTCACAACATTGTGTGCCCTCGTTACCGTGATCGCTCCTGCAGTGCTATATAACACTATGTTAGTACCTTACCACGTTCCTCTGTAGCGTCCCAAAACGTAGATAAGTGTGATTCGAGTGTTACGTTATCCGAGGTGTGAACGGTTATGTTTGATGTGTGAGAAAACTGTTTTGTTTAGTATATATATCCCCTCGCCCGTGTTGCGCCGTTCGTTATGATTTGCAGTAAGTACTTAGTTATCCTTCATCATACCTGGCAGTCGCCAGGCTGAAGAATGTATCACCTAGAGTCGTACCCCGGATGATCGATACCCGGGTACTCTGCGGGTTCAACCCGGACGGGCAAAACTCGTGACGGGTTCGGGTTTGACTTGAAACTCCCGGGTTTTGGGGGTGACCAAAACCCAGTTACTCGGTGAGTTCGAGTACCCGGGTACCGGTATGTTCAACATGCCGACCGGGTTTATAATAATAAATTTTAGTATATCTCACAATACCCCCTTCAGAAACCTCCCAAATCGGCACGAAACGAGCTAGGTCCCCCGGGCCCCAGGGCCCCACAGAGGTACTATCTATTTTTGAGAGCAGAATACCCATGCCTTCTCTACGATTATCACAGCGGATTCTTAATGCGAGTTAGGGGATCCCTTTTGCCTTAGGAGATCCCCTCCTAGCTTAGGGGATCCCCTCCTAGCTTAGGGGATCCCCTTGGAGGTTAGAGAATCCACTAGGAGGTTAGGGGATCCCCTAGGAGGATAGGACATCCCCCCCTCTCCTTAGGGGATCCCCACTCATCTTAAGGGATCCCTACTCACCTTGGGGGATCTCTTCTTACCTTAGGGGACCCCCAACGACTTTAGGGGATCCCCAACGGCCTTATGGGACCCATATCATGCGCGTACTGCATGTGCACACAACATGTACAAATCGTGTGACATAGCGTCTCTATTCAGTTTCTCCTTTAGAAATTATCGTGACTGTTGGGGGATCCCCTAACACCATATGGATGATATCCCTATATCACAAATGATATAGGAGGCACATCCAAAAGTAATATGGAAAAATCATGTTGTGAAACCTGGTTGTTGGAAGTGTTGTAAACTCAAGGCGAGAGGGGATACCTCGTTCGCCTGTTGCGGACCCCGCAATCTAATCAATAGGATCCCCTCATCACTATATTGAGGGCTGGAACCAACTCCAAGATACTACGTAGTAGTTATTATGGGGGATCCCGTAAGGCAAACCCCCCTCATTACGTTACAGACTGAGGTGAAAGGGATTCTCTAACTAGGGGGATCCCCTAACTCGCAACAGGGGGACCCCCTAAGCTTGTTGGAGATCCCGCAAGGCAAATAGGATCCCATTAAAATAAGGACTGGGACCCTAATTTCATGCTTAATACCATGTTGATATTATGTAATGCACCTAGTTGCGAGTTGGGGACCCCGTAAGACGAAAGGGGTCACCTCATTGAAGGGATCCTCTAACTCGCCTTGATATCCCCTAAGTCTGTTGGATCCCAAAATGCTAATAAGAACCCCTAATTATAGTAAGGACTACTGTTACCCTAAATTCATGCTAATTTCGAAGAATACTGCAATGAGAACCTCGCAGAACATGCAGGTTGTAATACCTCACCCTCGCCTGATCCCTACGAGCTGTCCATGTCTAGTACATCCTCCACTCACAGGTCCCTTTCTCGTCTTCCCTGCGACACGAACAACCAACCCACCCGCTCCCCTTCCTTACCAATGCTCATTCTTTTACGGATTGCTGAAATCAAAACCCAGCATGATTTCTACGTTCGAATACCCTACCTACGATCGACCCATACGACCTGTCCGCCTCCAGTACCTCGTCCGTTCATTCACCATTCATTGCTACCTGCGCCTGTCTTCTCGACTAAAGGAACCGCAAACTCACCCGCTCCCCGGCACGAACAACGCGCGTTTCGCGGATTGCTGCAGAGAGAACCCAGCACAATACCTAGGTTGGCATACCCCACCCTCGCCGGGCCCATACGAGCTATCCGTGTAGAGTACTTCCACAACTAGTTGCTACCTTCTGTGTCTTCCCGAACACAGGAAGAACCGAAGTACCCGTTCCCCTTCCAGAAAACAGGAACAGCAAACCCACCCGCTCCTCGACCGGAACAATGCTCGTTTCGCGGGTTGCTGCAAAGATAACCCGCACCATAATTCCCACGTCGGAATACCCCGCCCTCGTCGGACCCCTACAGCTGCCCGTGTAGAGTACTCCCACCACTCATTGCTCCCGTCTGCGTCTTCCGGAACACAGGAAGAACCAACCCACCCGCTCCCCTTCCTGAAAAGGGCTAATTCTGGGGACTTTTGCCAGTAGAACCCAGCACAAACTATAGATTTGACCCCCAACGAGGTGATTTAATCAGGATAATATTTACGTCGGAATAGACTATCCTTGCCCGACCCCCAAGGAGCTGCCCGTGTGTTGTACCTCCGCCATTCGTTGTGCCCTTCCACGTCTTCCCGACCACTGTAACAACCAACCCACCCGCTCCCCTACCTGAACAAAGCAAGTTTTGGGGACTCCTTCAACGAGACCCCAGCGTAATCTCTAGGTTGGAATACCCCACCGTCGCCCGACCCTTACAGTGCTGCCCGTGCATGGTACTTCCGATATTCATTGGTTCTTTCCCCGTCTTGCCGACCAAACGAACAATAAACCTACCCGCTCTGCTCCCTGAACAACGATTATTGTTGGGACGGTTGCATTAAGCACGCCGCGTAGTACTTGGGTTGCTATAGTCCACCCTCGCCCGACCCCTCATGACCTTGCCGTGTCTATTACCTCCACAATTCATTGGTCCCTTCTCTGTCTCCTCGACCACCAGAACAACCGGCCGACTCGCTCCCCTTGCTGAACGAAGTTGTATGTAGCCAACTGCTGCAATTAAAACACAGCCAAATATTTACGTTGGGATACCCCACCCTCGCCATACCCCTTCGAGCTGCCCGTGTAACTCCGCCATTGCTGAGAGTCAAAAGCATTTTCCAGTGATGAAGGCGACTTGTCAACGTCAAAATTTCGGGCCAGGCATCATAACTTCCACATCGAATCAATTTTTCGCTTCATATGGACATCGGGCTTGCGCCCCAAGTAGGCAACACACGATATCCCGATGCTTTCACACGCCTCAGTCCGGGCACCGAACGGGTCTGAGGCAATGACGACAACTCCATCGGACGTCGCGGCTCCCGCTCGACACAGAATGCCCTCCAGTGTTTCCACGCTCGGATGTTCATGTCTTATCCTGGTCTTTCCTTCTCTTTGTTTGCCGCCTGCTTGGTTGGGTCAGGGTAACGAGTAAATGGTTGTTCACGAACAATCAGTGGTTTATTTCAAGCATGACGCGTATTCTGCAGTTGTGTACAACAATATAATTTCTAAGGGTTGCAAATACACAACAGGGAGATTGATCATGAGATTGCATGAAGCACAACTCGACGACGCCGATGCCTCCCTCCTTTCATGCATATGTCAATGCTCGTCCAGCATAATTTGGAATGTGGGAGAAACAAACGCTTGTTGACGTAATTGTCCCACGTTCCATCTCGCTTGCGCGCCATGCATGCGCTTCCCGGATCGTCACCAATCCGCCAAATTCTCGGTCCAATCAGTAAAAGAGGATAAAATATTCCATCCCGCATGTTCCTGAGTGACGGGTCGCTTCGAACCATCGACACCTGTTATTTTGACGGGACGATGTTACGTATCAGTGTCAGGCATTCGTGTAGTTCAAATACCGGACACTATACTGCAGTAGCTGCGCAAGCCCAACAACACATACTTCGTACATGTGGAACACGAAGGGATCACTATCCTGTGGATTATAAGTATCTTGATGTACGGGGTTAGGGTGAGGGGTGTCCGAACCAATTCGTCTGTGAGTCAAAGTCAGACTATTCGGTGTATGGGTTGCAAGACCCCACCTCAGGCGATCCCATGTGCACCATGACCCCTTCGATAGGCAAGGGTGGCGGTAGCAGCAGATTGGGTCGATGCTTGGGGGCCTTCCCATGGTTGACCCATTCATCCGACTGTGTGTATAGCGCTCCGTCTGGTTCTGGCCTCTAGTCGTACGACAGAAACCTCTTGTTGCTTGTTGGAGTCCTGTACGTTGCATCGTCGGAATATAAACGCGGACATTCCGAAAAGGCTTACGTTTTGCGACGCATGGTGTCATGGGACGTATTTTGGGCGAGAGTTAGGCATGTTACACCAGACTTGGTTAGAGCGTACTCATCGCTTATTATAGTGTTTTACTACATGACGGTTTGTCAGATTAGCCGTCCGCTTGCGAACGGTAAGGTTCACGTGTGTCGTGTGCCAGGTCTTGCGTCTTACAAACGTCCATCCTATACAGCATTCCGTATCTGTGTTAGACGTCAACCACATATCCGGCCTATGGAAAATGAGTTATCCGTTTGTTTTACGGGAGACATCGCTTCTTCGCACTAGGTTTGATCTGCGTTATTAGCACCGCAACGTTAGGAAAAACAAAGCGTACATATATATTACATATTCCTGAAACCTGCCTTAATTTCCGCTATAGCGGCCTCGATCATCTTGGACAGGAGTTCCTTACGACCGGTCCCGTCGCCGTTGTCGCCCTCCAGGCGTTGAATAGGGTCGTTCATGATGATACGCGTGTCGCTGAAACGAAACCACTGCTGTGATTTCCTCAGCGCTCGTAAATACTCCCTCAATTGCTCTGGGCCTGGTGATTCGACGACATCCCACACAAATGCAAATAATCTCCCACCAGCCTCACTCTTTGTAACGGCGTTGGTGATCGACGTAGCATTCAGCGCATCCATCAGAGCATATGTCGAGTTGTCCGCCAAAGGTCGGTTTTTTTACATCGGCGCACTTTCGCTGCTCTTGCATTCGTCGCGCGCCGCCGCACCATCGGCGATCAAAGAAGGGAATCCTACGGGTTTCTCTCCCACACACGACCCAGCTGCGTTAGACGAGGAGCTGGTGTTCTCGTTCTTCCCGTTCATCCTGTTCATCGCCACGTGGTGTGTAGGAATCAAGGTTGCCTGAATTGCTCGTCTTCTCATCCGCAGTTTCTGATGTCAACACTACGCGGCAAGCTGCGAGACGTTCGCTTTACTCCTTCTCAGAGGTTCGTGGGGTAGTACCCCACAGAGCTGTTTGAAGGGCGAGCGGCAACAAGTCCTGGACCTTGTCGGGGGAAATGTCTCGGTGTCCATCGTTGTTGATGATGAAGAGCGTCCCATTTGTCCATCAATGAGCCAAAGCATGCAGTGATGGTGTCGTCCATGTTGTTTTTTTTTCCCGATCTGCTTCGAAGACGATTGGTCCGCGGTTAAATATATACTTTGTATTCTACCTCTGGTACTCTGGAATAATTTCATTTCGTCACCAACTAAGACAATGTTTCTGCCCACTTGGTCGTAGGCGCCTATTATTTAGCCCGCGCACAACACCATCGCTCCACCGTATGTAAAACCGTGGGCTCACGGGATTTGTGCGAGTTGTGTCCACTCCCTATCGGTGCTTTAAGCGCTGTCGACGGGAATCATGTCCAGTGGCGGTTGATTCACTCTGGACACTAGGACCTTTTACTAATTCGACTCGTCTTCTTACTGTTTCCTTTCGGTTTTTGTTGACTTCGTATTGTTTTATCGTGAGAACTCTACCTTCTGTTCGAAAAAGCGATAACCGTTATGTTTATCTAGTTTTTTCTGTGTAATTCTTCATTACTAGGACCGGGACCCTCGCTACTGTCTTTAATGCGTTCGACCACCCCGTGCTGCAGATAATTGTGTCTTTGGCTGTGACATTGTGCGCCACAAGAAACACGAGTATTTTCGAGTGTACGAGCATCGTAAAGACAAAAGGTGGACACAAAGAATATGTTTGTCACTAAGACTGACGCTGTCCCACCTGCGCCTACCGCTAGAATCCGGCCGGTTGCTGTGCCGCTGCTTGCGGTCGTGGGATGGCTGTGGCTGCACAAAGGTCAACTCTGGCGCCGACACCGTTGCTGGGCTGCCGTCACTACTCGCCTGCTGTTTTGACTTTTAATTTGCTTTTATGTGCTTGCCGTGTTGCCGCTCATCCCTACTTCCGTCCTCAATTTCGGAAGCATCACCAGCAGGGTTTGATTAACATCGTCTGAAAACAAACCAAAATCCCTATCGGACTGGAATTTAATTATTTTAGGAGGTGTTCATCTTTTTGTTTACTTCGGCCGTAAACATTCGACTATCGCCTGATTTTGGGCACCCTCCAGATGCAAAGATACATTGCCCACGAAAGGGTGTTCAGTGGTGTCATAATTAGCCGGATGTGTACAGTATTGTTCTTTGCGAATGAGTGAATCAGGTATCGGTCAAGGTTAATCGATATAGCCTCTTCACTATCTGTGTTAGGTACTTGCCGCCTTGATAGCCGTCTCGCTCGATAGCTTTGTCTGTAGGTCCTTCACCAGAGGCTCAATAGACTCCCCGCAGCGGTCCATCCCGGCTCTGTCCTGTGTGCACTGAGTCTGTCGACAAGAACTCCTCCCTCATATCTGGGTTGGTACTGGAGAACATACATGACGTAGAATAGGTCTCTTAGTTTAAGCCCCATCTTGTGCCGTAGTTTCGACAGCGAATTGTCCTGAAAAATATAACAAGTACTTATGGTGTCAGTTATAGTCTTCGTAGAAGCCTTAACAACACGGCAGCAGAGTCATCAAGTGTTGATCGTCATTCGATTAGTGTAGCTTCAGCCACCCTATATCTCCTCGGGTGACTACGTCGCCTGCGTCCGTCGCTACATAAGCCGGTTCTTATGAAAGCGAGGAAATACTCCAACAGAGTGAAAGACAATGCACGATGCATCTGCCAAGTGTAGTATCTCTGCCGAATAAGCATGGAACACATTCTTACCGAGTGGAACTTGTTCATTAGGGTAAAAACCCGTGTTATCGACGCCTGAATCAACATAGGCGCCCAGCTTCGCGACTGCCTTCTCGTTCCGCCCAGGGTGTCGGAGAGCCGCTACGTAGAGACGCCCCGTAGTTGGTGCGAGGTGCCTGAACTCCCGTGCACGTTTCCCGGATACTCGCAGGGGTGACGCCGGTGGCGCTACGCATCAAACGAAACAAAGTCGGAATGTGTCTAAAGCGGGACAAGATTGTCGAGATTTCGTTAGTTGCTATACGCATATAGGTTCTGAAACGCGTCAGCTCTAGCAAGGCAGAGCTCAAATCGTGGATACCACACAAGACCAATGCAGATATGACCAGAAATGACTTGAATCCCTATGACTCGCACGATCATGCTAAAGTAGTTCAAAACAAAAGCCAGTCATACAGTAAGCCCTTGTTCGCGAGTACTCACAACATAGTGGGAAAGGGAGTACACGCCATAAAGGGTTTACAATATAGGCAGGGGGTTTGAGAACAGTTCAAGTACACCGCTCTTAAACACTGCGCAGCAACGAGTGAGAGTCACGCAGCAGTAGTTCCAGATGTTAACCAGGCCACAACACTAGACACAGTCTGGTGTAAGTGAGATTGAAGGGTACGCAGTCGGACGACACGGAAACCTTTCCCACACCCCTACACAACACGTATAGATGTTTCGAATGACAATTGCTTGTGCGAGACCTATGAAAACGTGATATAGCTCACGTGAGTGTGCGGACGATTTCCAGCCTGTCGTGAAAGTTTGTGGGAAACATCGAGAGGTCGCCACGGTTGAGAGCCAGACCTACGTTGACGCGCATGCGTTTTGCTTGCTTGCTTAGGTACAGAAGGGTCACGCCGATCTTCGAGTCGGAGAACGCTTCCTTCATGTCGCCGTTCGATTTTTCCGACTGTGACTCCTCCCACTTGACGCAACTTCGGTCCGCTCGCGCGTTGTAGAAGGCAACCGCCGCTCTGGATCGGTGGTGACCGCCGATCGCCACGAGTTGGACACCCTGTTAACACGTTGTGAAAGGAAGAACACTATTAGATACCCATTTATCCGAAATATTCAACTCCTAAAACCCCTACGGTGTCATTACGTCGTTAAAGCACCCTGTATCGTGACATGTAATGATGGTTATTGCCGGTGTACCTGGTACATGGAGTTGGTCGCAACTCCACGATACACTGCCCGAAGGGAATGCGAACTTTCAGGACGTCCAATATAGCTTGCCGGCTTGGTATGTATTAGTATATGCTTCATAGCTGCATCTACGGTTTTTTTTGTTGCAGACCGCACCCGAAGCACGTACATTTCCGGCCAACCCATACGATAAACCACAGACTCACTCGTAGACGTTTAACGTGTAAAGTGGTATGCGAAAGAAAAGCTTAAGCCCGCAGAAAGCGATGGCAATTTGTCTTACCTAGCTATCGTTCTAGGCTGCGCGGCTCCCGCGCTCATGCCACACGGCTCTATGACGGACCAATAAGCTACTGCCGTAACATGTTTTATATAGGTCCCAAACGATCAATGGACTCCGAAGTTCACACTTCAAAATCGGAACAGAGCAACACGTCGCAGTAACATTCACGCTAGAAACGATGAATGCATTCACAAGGACAACCGCCTCACATCTATATTCTCGAAGTCGAGATATACCGCCAGATCGTCCCCTCCCGCCGCCTCCGTGATGTCATAATCGAAAAAACTCCTTTGCAGCTTCGCCATGCGGGCAGAGCTGACGGGGCGAACCGGTTCCCCGAAGCAGACGATCTGTTGGATGTCTTTCGGGGACATCCTAAGAGAACCCACCCTAACACACTTTATGAGGTCAGCGTCGTTGACGTCCTCCTCAAATGATGCAAGTTCCGCGAGTCTCTTGTCCCGTGCGTCTTTGAGCGATGTTTTCACATGCTGTAGATCTCTATATTTAGTTTCTTAGCCCAGACTCCGCCGGACATGGTGACGCGCGCTTGCTATAGCTTGACGCCGGGGCTGCCCCCCTGCCCCATCCTGCGCGACACGTCAAACGTTTTTTTCAAGGCTTATTGCAGTGACTGAGAATCGTGACGGGACAGGACGGGACGGGACAGATTTGACTCGTTTGGCGGGAAAATAAATGAAAAAGGCACGGTAAAGTGAGGACATACAAAGCTGGCGGGACGGGACAGCGGGTGCAAAAAGTCTCGACGGGACAGGACGGGAAAAGTCTCAACGGGGCTGATTTTGACGACTGGACGGGACGGTAAATATTTTCCAATCGGCGGGACTGGACGGTAAGTATATTTTTCCTAGGCGGGATGGGACGGTAAATATGTGTTTGACCGGCGGGATGGGCCGGTAAATATCTTTTCCCACGGCGGGACGGGACGGTAAGTGTCTTTGTTTTCGGCGGGGCGGGACGGTGAACATTTTTTTCTCTGCTGAACGGGACAGCGAATCTATTTTGTTCCTTTCCCGCCGCAAGGTGGTCGCGGTTGTAGGCAACAAATGTTCCGCACACTGCCGGTTCCGCGAAGGGAGCCGTCCCGACGCAGACGTTTTCTTCTCGACCCGCAGCCCAATCCCCGAGAAGTGTTGCCACTACACGGTCGACGTCTTCTGATTTCTTCCCACCCCTGCCCCATGCACTGCTGTTGCGTTGCCAGCTCATGGTGGCTGTTCTGATGGTTGTGCTTGCGCTGTGCTACTGGTGGTTGTGGAGGTGGAGGTGGTGCGGCGGCGGTGGTGATTGTAGTCCCGCTGCTGGTCGATCGACTCCGCCCGTGAGATAGGCATCCACGGCGTCCGTGCCGGTCACACCTAATATGTTATTAATAGGAGAGAGCACTTTCACCCCTTTACAAAGAGCAACTTTGCACTGATTTGCTTTGACTGACACTAAACTAGTAGGTTTTTATGTGGAACACTCGGCCCTACTACCGTGACCAAGTATGCTTTGCATCTCGCTTGATGACATGTCTCCTGACATCGTTTTGGGCCACACCGGTGCTGGTGTGACCGTGACTTGAGTGGTCTCCGTGCTTTTATCGAACATTGGCTAACTCCGACCCGTTTTCGTTGCTCTGAAGCTCGTACTCGGTACTGGTTTACCGTCGTGTATGTTACATGTAAGCTACTTGTACGGTTCGGGAACCGGTACGATAATACTCCGCACTTTGTTGTTGTGAAGAGAAAATGGCGTTTTGGTTCATATTATTTGGCTGAGTATGCATCCGTAGGACGTAGCTCACTTCGACAGCAGCCGCTGGCATTATTTGGTGGATCGCGCGTGTGAGAGTATCAAGTGGATACAGCACGAAGCGGTGCTGCCAGACTGCTAGAACATGCGAACAGACAGGGCCGTGGCTTGCACATGGACAGCGGTCGCTCGCTAGGCCAGGGATTCATTAGTTATGAATCATCTCTAGGCGGCAAATCTTGAAAATCATTCATGCATAGATATATTACATATATATCCCGCGCCCAAGTGCTATTCCCGTGCAACGCGGCGTCGGGCGTTTGTTCGCCACTGTTACATTGAGCATAGTGATCCCCGCTCATATTGCAGGGAGGGCACTATTGTGTCAGCCATCAATTTTCGAACACTATCTGGCTGTTGCGGGCAGCGGCACGCGGGAATGGCACCCTGCGTCAGCCCAAAGCAGCCTCTGGTTGTCGCGCCAACCTTCGAGGAGCAACCAATGCGGCCGGGATCTCGCCCTTTCCATATCACCATGCTGTTCTCACACGACCCCGACAGCGCATCATCCTTAACAAAAGATATAACGCCACCCTGCACTCTCACCCCTCCTCCGACGTTAGCGTTTCCGACGCGGTTTTTGCCCCTCTTGCTGGAGACCGTATGCACAGTGACGAATGACCAAAGCAAAATAATATGAAGTGAAGGAATAAAATTATAAGCCGCTGGCCGCGCCATCTGAACACTGCTCCACGGTTAAGATGTGGCCCCTGTCCTGCTGAGGTCTCGCCGCGCCTAGTGTCACTGTTAGCCGATTTTGCTTATCGCTACAACCATCTTAGGTACACAGCGAGTTTTTTTTTTTTTTTGCGCTGCCGCTTATCCTTGCGCGAATAAACCAAGCAAAACAAAAAAACAACTAACAAATAAGAGCTGCTGGCCCCGCCATCTAACCACTGCACTATGGTTAAGATGTGCTCCCTGTGCTGCTGAGGTTTCGTCGCGCCCGGACTCACAAGTAACAGGTTTTGTTCATCGCCCCAACCATGTTAGGTGTATAGCGAGTTTTGGCGCTGCCGCATACCCTTGCATGAATAAATCAGGCTAAATAAAGTAAGAATAAAATTAAAGCCGCTGGGCCGCGCGCTCTGACCACTGCACCATGGCTGAGATGTGGCCCTTGCACTGGTGAGGTTTCGTCGCACCCCGACTCACTGGTAACCGATTTTGGTCACTACTCTCTTAGGCGTATATCGTCTGCTTGCGGTGCCGCATGCCCTTGCCCTGAGAGTTTATGTAGCGACGTTTGTCCCGGCCGCATACCGTTGAACTGATATTTTGTGTAGCGACTTTAAGCCCTGCCGCAAACCCTTGCACTGAGATTTGATCGCGCCCCGACTCGCCCTGGTACCGTCATTCGCTCGTCGCTTGCTCACGCCTGAACAAAAATAGAAATGCTAGAAAAAGTATATAAAATGGAACCGCTAGCCCCGATATCTCAACACTGCACTGTTGTTCAGATGCGACCCCTGCGCTGTGGTTTTATCGCGCCTCGACCCTCACACCAGCCACCGGCTGCATGCATCGCCCAAACCCTTTCCTCGACGAAAGATGCGTTACCATACCCCCACTGCTAGTACTGATTGTGCTTGCGAATCGCGTACCCTTACTATCTAGGGCGTGACTTGCTTCGAGATGACTGATATTTTATATGCTGGTACCAAGCACATTGATGTACGGCATCGAAGAAATAGCAGTCCACTGTTACAGCAGGGAACAGCTCTCAGACCCTAAAAAGGACCTGCGCTCGTTAGATCTCTGAGGCCAGCTCACCTGTTGTTTGAGAGTTCGAGGACTTGCCTTCAAGCAGTAATGATCGGGTCACGCAGAACATGGATCGATGCAATACGGAAGATGCAAGCAGATAGAGTGACCAATCAACGAAGCACCGCAGACACGATGACGGGCAAGACGGGCGAGGCAGGGCCCAAGGGGCTGGGCGTCGACAGGACAGGTATCACAGATCACTTGGCTTTGACTTTTTTTCTTTACTTGGTCTTGTGTTTAGTAAACACCGGGTGGTCCCGGAACCTCGTTACTGGCTCTGTACCCGAGACTGAAGGCGTTCCTACACCGGGGACCCTCCCTGCCCCTATAAGATCCGCCCAGAGGATGCTAACCAAAGCTCGCCCCCTGCCTATCGAATAGACCCGACGCGTGACCCTGATTAGGACAGTTGTCTCGCGCCGTATTATCTTACCCATAGCGCTGGTCACGACAGTCGCAGCGCTATGAACCTCCCTCCCTGGCGCCACTCGCTGTAACACCTCCCCTGCCCGACACATCACCATCGTCGGCACAAAGTCGGCGCCCCGGTGCTAGCCCGGCGACAGCTTGTGCGCTTTCCTCCTCGGACACCCCCCCAGCCCGCGCGCATATGAGCGACGGTGCCCAGCGGGTATTACGATCATGGACTACTGCAGCGCCTGCGCCTTCCACCTCCGCACCCCGCCGTCGGCTCGATGTTGCAGCTCCTATCCTTTCCTTAATGCTGCCCTCAGACGGTGGTAGACGAGCGGCGGTCCTGACCTTAGTCCAGACGTTCTTCAGCGTCAATCGCCGTCGGCCCGATGTTGCAGCGCCTCTTGTTCCCGCGGTGCGGACCTTGAACGGTGTTGAGAAGCTTCGGACCTGACCGTCATACATTCTTGACCACTTGCAACTGCCAGCGCCACATCTGTCTAACACGCTCAGAGCATGTATTCATCTGTGAAAAAACATGTTTTCTTCCTGTCTCACCTGCATCTGAGGTGGGGGTTCCTCTCGAAGGCCTACGTCTGCACTTTGCCAATAACCTACACGTTTAACTCTTCGGCCAGACATAGATTCTACTGAAAGCTACTATCGTCCTACCCCACCACCTCCCCTGCAACTGAGACTTCAGAGAATTGCAACTGAGACTTCAGAGAATTCTGCCAGTCCTTTGTCGTACGGCTATACGTGACCACACTACCGAGACACTGCGGTGACTGTCCACTTTGCCCCTCTCTATATATCTGCGCTATTGACTGTCGGACCTGTTACAACTGTTCACCGATGAGTATTCCAATAGACTCACGCACTTGACTGTGGCGATGTGGCAAAACGTCACGTACCTTTGTCACGTTTCAACGAGAGCAGTGGACTGTGTCGATGCTGCCACCATTCACTTACTTTCGCAAGACGTTTCTCACTACACCTTCCTTCAACAAAACGTTTCTGCGTAAGTTAGAATCCATCTGCCGCTCTGAAGTTTGTCCAGATGTCTCTAGTCTCTTGGTATGGATACCACGTTTTGATATATATTTAGAATAAAAGCAACAGCTGTGAGAGATCGAGGATTTCGTCGAAACTCATCTTTGCCAGCTTCCACGCTAGTCCTTTGCAAGCTGTGTGTGATTCTTCGGTCGCGCATATCACGCGTTTTATATTTTATATAGGCCTTTCTTTTGGTGATGATCTCAAACCTCTCTGCATTGAGAGTAGGTATTCCTTGCGAATGTGGAGGTCGTTTTATATATAGGTTCATCATGGGCTGTAGGGAGTTCATCATGAGTTCTCTTTTTACTCCGGGCCAAAGTTATTATTCGAGTGACTTAGGTCGTTTCAAGGTACTGACGTTCACGCCACATCGACTTACCGGCACTAGCCAAGGTAAATATTTGATTCCGAGTTAAGTAAGTCAAGGTACTGACGTTGACACCACTCCCCCGGCACGGACACTGTCCACTCGTGCGACTTGTTCGTGCTAAAATCAATCATGCGTCTTAAAACAGCATTCGTCCAGAACCACTTCGATATCGTACCCCTCGTACAGCGGGGTTTTTTTTTTTTTTCAAATAGTTGCAGCAATGTTGAGACAAACACCCCCCCAGAACGGAAACTGCCTACCGCGTACTGGCATTCCAATCACACCTATCGATTCGTTCCTTCAACACCCGGCGACTTTACTTGGAACGAAAATAGCATCCTGTTAGATTGCGCCGATCATACCAAAGCTCGTCACGTTCCATCTCGGTTTATCGTCTCACAAAAGTGTACCTGTGCGTTGTGTGGCAACTTGCACATGCACTCATTCCTTCCTACATGTGGGTGTTCAAACGTTATGATACCTGGTATACGCATTCTCATGTACCTCCTGTGCGCCTGACGTCGAGTATCTGTATATTAACTGAATCTGTGTAACAATCCCAAAGGCCAGGTATTATCACGAAAACGTATAGCAAAACACTGATGGTCTTTATCCCACTGGTATTGGGTTAAGGAGCCTGGTCGGTCCTAATAGATGCTTGGGCGTATCCAGCTATACCCTTCTCGTAGCAGTGGTTCTGTGTCGACTTGCGTCTTGTTCGACTGTCACTGTTATGGTGCCATCGTTGTGATCAAAGATAGTCACCTGGAGAGCATCAGTATGATCCCCACATGTTGCTCGGCATTCGGTGCCATGCAATTTAGTGTCTCTTCAATCATTCCTCTTTCCAATCAGGCGGATCATCCGCTACTCGGATACGGACAAAAAAAACAGGGATGCGTGGTACGCTCAACACCTACACGCTCGCGTTCGCAAACTCGCGCGCGCGCCGTTAGCGTTTTGTTTTTGAAATTCAGGGAACCTCTAGTTTGGGCCTTGGTCATGTGGCCTTCAGAACTGCCCTTCCATTGCGCGGACGAAACATTTGGAATTAGAGCCAAACTTAGGTACATGTACAGCAGTGCAGTACTCAAAACACTAAGATGCCCAGCCGACATTGGGAACCGTGTCAGATAATTAAAACAGCGTTAAAATCGATTGACTTTCCGTTCACCGCGTTAGTGAGTAAGGCGGCGAACGAGTATATGCGTCCTGGGGAGGGTTTTTACTATCGGAAAATACCAGGTTTTCTCTGCTCAGTTTGGTTTGCATAGTGTATCTCGAATTCACCGCTTAGGATGCATGTCAGTTCTGGGAGAGCAGTCGCAATTCCTGCAGGCAAAGCATTCATGATCGGAGCCAACGCTCCGGGGTCCTTCGGCACGATGAAATAAGCACCTGTTTTCACATCAAGGTTGATGTTCTTCTCCAAAGTTCTAGCCCGCTCTATGCTCTATGCTGGGTGTACATGCGACGCTCACACTCTGCTCTAGTTCATGCACAGACTAACCTGTACCACGCAGTCTGCGGTTCTTCTTGGTGAGCCATCGCAAGCTCCGTGCTGAATATGTAGTGTATGATTCGGCATTTCAGCACTCATATCTTCAGACACATCGCAAATACGTACCAGCGATGTAGTTTTTCTTTCGTTGTCTTTTTGTTTTTAGCTCTAGGGTGTATATGTAATACCATGGACACGTTCATGGTGTCATTCATTTGAAATTGATGCGGGATGGTATATATCATATCGGATAGGTCGTTAGTACCGTTTCTCTCACCTACCGGCACGACACTATTTCGTACTTGTTTGTTTTCCCCAGCCGCGATGCATTTTAGTTTTTACAGCCTGTTTTTGGTGACCACGGGCGGGATTTCAGGACATTGAGCTATTGTTATGGTGTGAGAACATCTCACGAAATACCTGGTAGTATGTATGTGACCACCCCACACTCTCGGAGTTACAGCGTTTACCTGCTGGCCAGATTCGTTCCCGGACAACCCAATCTGCAGATGATAGTTACGTAAGGTATGGACCTAACAACAGGTAGTGGCAGTGTATTCTTCAAACCAAACCGATCTTGAAACCCCTCGACGCCCACCGACCACGCAGTGTTTCTTCGTACTCATTTGCTGATTTTTCATTCACTTAACATTTTGCTATTTCGTACGTAGTTATGTATGTACGATACAGATATATCATTGATTTCCATCCCATTTGTCATCTTCGCTTTTTATTCTCTATATTCTCTATCCCTCTTACGTATAGACATCCAGTGTCACAGAGCAAAGCCCTTTATTCCCTTCCCCGCTGTGGTCTGTGCCTTGGATTGTTATTGCGAAAAGACTTCAGTCCTTCATTGCGCCTACCCTCGTTTATTAAAAGGCGATCTCAGCAGTTGATGCCTTACCTATTTATTGTGTATGTTGCATAAGTCCCTGCCTCATCCATCTTGAGATTCGAGCTCCATGGTTCAACGCTAAAACCAGAACGAGAAGCGATACACTACAGACTACGCAGGCCTTTAGATTAAAGGAATAGGCCAACCATGATGAAGAAAAACGAAACCCTTTGAGGGCACGACCAGAAAATCCTCGCACCACCGCGCGTCATCGAAGCAGCAGGCCAGAGGTATAAGCAGACGGCCCAGTTCTTATACCTAGGCGGCATTATCCACGAAAACGCTGACCTCTCGCTCGAAATCGACCGACGGATCCGTCTCATGCAAGCATGCCTCAAACGGTTCGGCCCGGAGCTGAATGATAGGACGACCGCCCCCCTTAGCCTGAAAGTCCAAATGCTGAAGGTCGAGGTGATTGAGACCCTGCTGTACGGGTGTATGACGTGGACCCTCAGAGCGGAACACTTTGCCAAGCTTCGAACGGCTCACCACCAAGTCCTGTTGCGAGTCATTGGCTTCCAGCGCCGACTTCGTACTGACCATACCACCCTCTCGTACGCGAAGGCCCTCAAGATGACACATTACGAGAGCATCTAAACGACCATCCGCAAACGGCGTCTCTTCTTCGCGGGGGGAGTTGCACTGCAAAGCAAGGATCGATTGCCCAGTCGGGTAATGTTCGGGACGATGGCTGGTGGGGAGAACCCGAGACCTGGCGGACAGTTTATAAGACCTGGCATAGATGCATAGTCGAAGACCATAGGGAGTTCCGAGCCACCGAAGCGTCAACGGAACTTGCCCCCTTGGTGTTTGGAGTTGGGACCGCGCTGTGGCCCACTGCTGCAAAAAAAGCGGGGAAGTGGCACCGGGGGAGCCTCGAAGCAGCCGACCGGTTCATGGTGAGGTGGCACGAGGCTGAGGCTGAGCTGAGCAGGCCGCCCGCCGTGTGTAGTGTCCAAGAGAATGGGGAGAGGGTGGGCAACAAGAGGAGTATAGCAGAACACCCGACCAAGGGAATGCGGAGAGGGGGGGGAACAGGAGTAGAATGTAAACTGCAATGGACGAGAGTAGGAAGGAGATGGCAGACAGGGTAGCAAATTACGTGACCGGGCAGACTAGGAAGTAGAACATGCCTATACTACTCGCACCACCAATGGTGCAGCTGGTTCTAACGTGGTCTTCCTTTGTCTTCCTTTTGTTTTTGTTTATTTTGTTTTCTTCTTTTTGCGACCCTATGTGATTTTCATTTTATTTCTTTCTGCCTTTCTCCGATTGATGAGCCTTATTGAACGAGTCGTGTGGTGTGGGTGGATGACGAGCCTGCTTTGCTTGTTTCGTATTGTCTGACACCGAGGGGCCGGGCATGGTTGACGAACGCTGGACGGAGGTGGCAGACAGGGTAGCAAGGTACCAGGCGGATCAGCACGGAGACCCTGGCTGTGCTACTCGTACCATAAACTTCTGCCGCTACCTGGAGGATGCTTTGTGCTTTGTTTGGTTTCCTTTTATTTTCCCTTGGTTCTTAGTCTTACTCTGTTGACGACTATTAATAGTGGTGTTTTTCTTCTTTTTCCTTTTTTTTTGCCAGCTCGCTCTTTTCAAGTGTCTGCGAGATCCCCTGCGGGGGGGGGGGCACGATGGTTTGTTTCTTATATATATATATATTCTTGTTTCTTTTTCTCTTTCGAATTGTCTTCTTAGTTTTTGGTTTTGTTTTTGGGTGTTTGCCAAAATAAGGTAAACCTGGCCACTTTCGTGCCAAAAACAGTTACATACTGAAACCAAGTACAAAACACACACCAGGAGCCCTGCTATTGGCCAAGCTGATATTGTAACTGATTTTGGCACGAAAAGGCCAAGGTACACCTGATTTTTTCTACTCTGTCTAGCTTTCAACTGATTTTGGCCAACTTGAAACCAATCAGAGAGGCCGTATGTACACTGTGTTTTCTCTCCGTATGCGTCTGCCCTCCCTCGGTTGAAATTCTTCTGTATTGACGTATAAACTCTATCCTCGTACCGGTACGTCGTACGTAAAAGTACGTATATACATGCATACATGCGTACGCTGGTTTCACTTTTTGTCCTTCAGGGTGTGCGATGTGCTTCCAGTTAGTTGTTGTGTGTACTCTGTTGTTTTCCATGTTCACAGCAGTCTTCACAGCACCATGGCCAGCAGTCGTTACAGCACCATGGACACTCGGCGTTTCGTCTGCACCACCCCGCGTCGAGGTGGTCTCAGGTTTGGTACGGCAAGATAATTTCGTGCCGAGCAGGTAGTTCCGCGAGGACGGTCTGGAAGCTTTAAAGCTGTCAAGGGGGGGGGGGCGCCAGAGTAAATACTCTTGGCGCTCCCGCCGTGGCGAAACAAATGAAGCATATTAATAGTGACTCTTTGCAGGTCCAAGTGGAGCCCGTGGTACCTACACCCTGAAGGAAACAAAATAATTCAGATGATTGTGGAGGCCATGTGGCACGCTTAATGCTTTAGGCGCATTCTTTTTTACCGGAGGATTGTCATGGACATCACACCGCTCGTGGCGCGCGTTTTTTACTTGGTTTTAGTATGTACCTGATTTTGGCTCAAACGGATCAGGTATACCTGATTTTGGCATTTTCCTTTTGTTTTTCTCTTTGTTTTGGTTCGTTTCTTTCTAGGTCATGGAATGTGTATGGCGTGCCTGTCGTACGCAGTATGATGGCATGGTGCCGGCGTCCCCGGTGGCTTGGTAGGTGGTCCGCGTGTCTATCAAGATCAATTTCGTGGGTTCAAGTCTCACCGAGTGCATGCTCGTAGGGGCATTTTCTTGAATAAAAGAGGTTGATTAGCGGAAAGCGCAAGAAGAGCGTGAGTTAGCTACATTCGATGAAAATCGACGAGCAGAGGGAATGCTGAACCCTATGCGCGATAAAAAAATAAAGGCACGTACCGGGGGGGAGAAGGGAAGACACCTGCGACCACGGCTTGACCAGAAGGTCGTCGAGGGTAAAACCTCTTACGAATTAGGCTGGAAAGTGAAAGTGATGAAATAAAAATATACCAGGTATATGGCAGTGCTTGCATACGTGGCAACATAGTATCTCTGCTGTGGCCTAGCTTTGTGACCACAGAACTTGTATCTCTCTAGAAGTGAAGAATCGGCACGAACACTGGTTGTGCTGGATGTCGACGGGTAGAAAGAACGGATTAATGTGAAGAAAACAACAACAACAACAACAACAACGCGACCCATATCGGGTATAAGTATATTGAAGGTCGAACCATAATAAATCTAATATTTGTGTTTCTGGGCGGACATTATTTTTATGTAATCTACAGAAGATAATGAATATCTGCTTCAATCGAATCTTCAGCCATAGGCTGAGAACTACAACAGTAGTATTACGGGGGACCATAGTTAATAGGACCTAAGGTACACACAAACAACACCCATATATTTCTATATTTTTACAAACCATAATTGGTCCTACTTACTATGTATGGTCCCCCGTGGTAGTATAAGCTCATGCGCAGCAGTAATTATCTCACTGCTCACCTCCTCGCCGTAGTGGGCAGAAATATACGGGGTATCTGCCAAGAGTAAATTGAGGCTATGTGATACCGCTCGGTATGCTGGAGATCCAGCAGTATATTATAGAATATGAATAAAGAGAACATAATTTGCCGTCAGCAAGAATATCGTACGATCGTACGGATGTGTAGAAATATTTGTGTAGTAATGCGTGGAGACCCCACGGATATGAGTCGTAGGAGTACGCAACTCTTACACGTGTCGTGTGTGCCATACGGTTCTTTATACCCAACTACAGCAGTGCGTGTGCTCTTCCATTGAACCGTTCTTCTACTCGTCGACATCCGGCAAGCCCCGTGTCCGTGCTGATTCTTCACCCTTAAAAGATACGAGCTCTGTGGTCACAGACTACGGCACGGAGATAACAAACCGTCATGCATTAATCGCCTACGCAATACCATGCCTTCGCACTAGGTGCGGCCGACACAACATACATACATACGCCAGCAACCAAAATACACCATAAAGATAGAGAAGCAACGAAGAAACCAAACCTAAAAAGAACAGGAGAAGAATCCCAAATAAATATATAAAATGGGAAGCCAAAGCTCAGAGACATACCCCGAGCATGAGCCAAAATGGACTTGCAAGGGGGAAGAAACGGGAAGGAAAAAGGGGAATTATGCATCCCGGGGAACACTTAATTAGGTAAAAAGAGGAAGAATAAGTGGGCCAAAATAAACACGCTCGTCACCCACCCACTATGTAGTACTTCTTTCATAAGGATAGGAAGGGGAAACGATAGGAATACGTTAAGTCACGGAAAACAATCAAAGCACCAAGCCAATACATACCGAACGGCCGCAGCAGTTGGCGGTACGACTAGCAAAGAAAAGTCCAACCTACTGGTCGGCCTGGTATCTTGCTACCCTGTCTGCGGTCTATTTGCTACTCTCTTCTACCGCGGTTTCCCTTCTACTCCTCCCGTTCCCCCCCCTGCCCCCATATACGTGTACGGTGTTCCGTCTATCCCTCCTTCTGTAACTCCTCTCCCCCGTTCCCTTTGACACTACACGCAGCGGATGCGCGGCGCTGTCTACTCAGCTTTGCCTCGGCCTCGTGCCACCTGCCCATGAACCGTCCAGCTGTTTCGAGGATTCCCCGGTATGACTTTCCCGTCTGATTTGCTGCAGTGGGCCACAGTGCGGTCCCAACTCCAAAGACTAAGGGGATGTCTTCCGTTGATCCCTCAGTGGCTTTGAACACTCTAAGGTCCTGAGCAATGGCCCTTCGCCGAGTCTTGAGCTGCCCCGCCTGGTTTCGGGCTCTCCCCACCAGCGATCGTCCCGAACATCAACCGACTGGGCAATCGCCCCTCGTGTTGCCGCACCAGAGTCCCCGCAAAGAAGAGTCGCCGTTTACGGATGGTCGTTTCGATACTTTCGCATCGTGTTATCCTGAGCGCCTTCGCGTACGAGAGGGTGGTGTGGTCGGTGCGTAGTCGGCGCTGCAAGCCAATAACTCGCAGAAGGACTTCGTGGTGGGCCGATCGAAGCTTGGCGAAGCGGTCCGCATTGAGGGTCCACGTCACGCAACCATTCAGCAAGGTCTCAATCACCTCGGCCTTCAGCATCCGGACTTTCAGACTAAGCAGTGCGTTCGTCCTGTTGTACAGTTCCGGACCATACCGTTTGAGGCATGCCCGCATCACACGGATTCGTCACTCGACTTCGAAGGAAAGGTCAGCCTTCCCGTGGATAATGCCTCCTAGGTATAAAAACTGGGTCGTCTGTGTTTACGTCTGGCCTGCAGCTTCGATCGCGAGCGATGAGGTGGTAAACGTCTGATCCTGTGTTCCTAGGAGCATCGTCTCTGTCTTCTTTTCGGATACCGTGAGACCTATTGCTTCGAAGACAGTCACGATGACTGTCATCATTCTTGCAAGGCCTTCCGCCGACTTCGAGACTATTCCTGCGTCGTCTGCATACAACATGCCCCACACAGCCCTTGGTACGCATGCCAACGGTTCCTCTTTTTCCGACAACCCTGTCCTCTTCGAGACGAACCTAATCCCTTCCGATGCATTCGTCTTTGCTGAGGCGTACCAGCACGATGTGTATCGCAGCGGCGAAGAACACGCTGAACAGTGACGGCGATAGTACGCAGCCATGCCGCAGTCCCTGGGTTATACATTGAACCAGTCCGAGTGTTCACCGTCATCCGCACGCACGCGAGCCCGCATGCCTTCGTGAAAATTGCGAATGATTGTGAGCATCTTGGTTGGTACACTACCCAGTGTCCGTTCTGGTATATTATAATTTGCAGACAAACCAATGAGTAAAGCTAGAAAGCAAGCGAAATTCCAGCGTACCGGTGAATACCGGGTGAAGCAAGTGAAATGCCAACGTACCGGGTACGAGAAGACCACCACACCAGCTATGTTGTGAACAAATATAAGTTTCGCATAGTTCCCAGTTTCAACGTAGCTTTCATACTGTGCTTTCACCCGAATAAAAACCTGATTGCTGTACTGGACAGCTGACTGGCTTCACAGCAGTACTTCATGCCGGGAGGCAGCGGTGTTGGTACTTTGCTGCGGCAGTATGGGACACTATTGTAGGGCCCAAGGATCGAGGGAGATCTTGCCGTACGACCTACAGTAGCATGTACAGTTCTATTAATAGTATTAACAGTAGTATGAATACCATAAAGAACGGCTTCACAATGTCAGTACTTCATGCCGGGAGGCAGCGGTGTTGATGTTTGCTTCGGTAATAAGGGACAACTATCGTAAGGCCCAAGGATCGAGGGAGATCTTGCCGTACGACCCATAGTATTACCCATATACAGAGAGATACATCCTCCAGGTTGTTGTCTTGACTTTGTAGACCAACAACGTCTTTTCCACCCAGCTTCACTGCTGTTCATCCAGCTTCATCAAGTATACCCCGTGTGGATATTATATATACATACGAGTGTTGTGTAGTGCATCCTGCAGATACTGCTGCTGTATAGGTGCTGTTTCAAGGAGTCAACATGATAACTCGTCAAGATGGGAAGATAGATGGGCTCAAGGGTCCGTCGGGATATTGCCATACAGTTTTAGTAAGTTGGATATATTGTGTACGTCTTCTATGTACATTATGTGTAAAAAGCATACTGCGAGCCACCCCGCCTGAACGTTTGTGGTGTGGTATCAACCAGCCCCGTATATCGATAAATCAACCTTTTTCAGGAAATACACAAATAAACACTGCAGGTGCAGCGTACAGCGCCAGTATGGTTCCTGTATTTTTTCTCAATTACATGCATTACTACTATCAATAATTTTAACATGAATCGTGTACAGCAACATCCAGGTCGTCAGTACTATTTTATTTTTTCATCTTTTTGGGCCGCACTTTCATGGTCTTACCTCCTGTGGGCAATTAAACTCATTTGGCGCGAAGCGCCAAAAATAATTGGGAGCGAAGCGACCAAACAAAACGCGGTGTGTATAGGCTCCGAATATTTTACGAGTGTCTGCATGAAATAGTCGTGTTTTTGCATTACCGATTGCGAGAGCTGTACGTTACCGATTTCCACAACCCCGGTATCTGCAGAAGCGGGCCATCTTGAGCTAACGCGTGGGACTTGTCTCGTTGCAAGTCATCTCGAGTTGCGCTCGTATTTGCCGTGGTACTGGTGTGTTTTGAGTGCAGCAGGATTTAGTTTTGTTTCCGTTCTTTTTTCTTACCAGCGCACAAGGCCTACATACCGCATGTGCAGCCTTGCCTCATTTTTCACCATACTACTGCTGCAGTACTTGCCTACAATGAAGCTTTGGGGGCCATTTATACTCGCATACAGCAGAGGTGCTGTTCACTCTCTCTTTCTTATTTCGCTCTGCCTGTATAGATAGGTAGGTCTTCTTCCCGTTCTTCTTGGATTTTGAAATTGGTCGACGTTTGATGTGACAACATCACGAGCACACTCACCGTGAGTGAGCAGCTTTGCCGACCGAGTGGAGTGAAGCATAAACGAGTACGTGCAGGTGGAAGGCTATGTAAGATATAAACACAAAGATGCGCATCTTCTCTTGTCGTGGTACATGTTGACAATATCGAGTAATTTCTTTGTCCCATAATGTGGTATCATGTTTTGACATTCTTAATGGTTTGCCCCTCGACAGTAGCAGTCGTGAATTCTATTTGGTTGAACCGCGCAGGAGCAGTCTGCGTTGATCACTGCTCCCACAGCCCCCCGAAGCATACAAACAAAAAAATGCTCTTCACATATAGCTCAAGCGCACCCCGCTCTTGGACGCTGTGCACCGACCGAAAGTGTCGGGTGTAATTGCATGAGAGTATACCTACAATTCGTGCGAAACAACCAAGACACGTGAAAACGTTGATTGGAAGAATGCGCAACACAAGAAAATACCATCATCAATTGTTCTCAAAGGGGTAAAATAAGGTCGGCTAAAACCTATGATATATGCTTGAAATATAAGGAGTCAATGTACACGTTGCACGCGTCGTACATCATATAGTTTGATCTGAGTAGTACTATCCAAATTGCCTGCACTTGACACACACTACTATTGCTTGTGCGACCGGCCAGAATTGAAGCCCGCCTGATGTATTTCGTCTCAGGCGCATCCAACTCGCACTGCCGACTGAATTTACAAATGACGTTCTTCTCCGACGACTGTCTTAAGTCGCGACAACGCTCGTCTGGTACACAGCAGTGAATGTGCCCTCCCACCTTGTGATCCAAACAACTGATTCTGGTGTTATTTTTATGCCCCCACTGTTATATAATATCCAGTTGATACGACGTGCGGGCAAACGTGCCAAGACACCTATGTCATTGATGACTGCACAGCAATACTCTTGTGTCCCCTAATCTCGAACAGCTTGATGTTCTGCATACTATCTGTTTAAACTGAAGGTCGTCGTCGATACCACGCGTGGCGCCTGCAGGACCTCCACTATCCACGGCAGCGCCCAGCTTGTCCTGATGGGCTCATATTTCTCTCGAACGGGCCTTAGCGCTTCCCTGCTGATGCCTGCGTCATCACCCGTGGGGCGCGGGATGTGGGTAGCATGTGTCATGCTAGCCCAAAAACAGTAAATACATCACCAGAACGGTATAGGGCCTCGCTCGAGCACCCAGGACTGAAGAAAACGGGATAGGTTTCGTTCAATGTTTTAACAGTACGCCTCAAGGTGGCCGGCCTTGTTGCTCATTATCGAGACGACCACCGCAATATTTTTCGGCTTCCATATTGGCGACGATATCGTACACCTCAATGGCGGATTAGGAACGTGTACAGAGCTCCGTCGGTACGACGAGCGTCATTAAAGTGGTGCTGGGCTTAGAGGGGTGGCCGGTATGATTTACTAGGGCGGCTTGCGACTCTAACAAACCGGAAGCGAAACAGCCCTGCTCGAGGGGTACGCATCAACCTCCAGGACTGCGTAGTAGCATTGATTCTATCGTGACATAATTCTTCAATACCTCCCGCACGCTTGACAGCCAACAACTCCCGCGCGTTTGGCATCCTGCTACGATAACTGGATTGGGCCCCAACGTCACAGTCAGATATTGTGGAAATCCAGTTCGGATACTTCGCGTTGCCCAACAGTACGAAGACGATTATTTCACACGGGCGAGTACAACCTATTCAGGCGATAGCAAATATTGTGTGTCAATGTCGGAACAAAAACACTGTGGCACCATATCCAGCACTCGATCAAACTATTCCTGCATGACCCCGTGTACCAGCTGCTCATACTCCCCCCTTGAAAGTTATGCTCCGTCCCTGCATGATAGGGATGCGAGGGTCTATGGTCGTACGACTACGACCATTCATGATATTTATTACGAGGGACCATATTAAATAGGACCTACCGTACACACAAAAAACTATATATTACTCTGCTTCTACTCACAAATATTTGGTCCTATTTACTATGGTCCCCCGTAATAGTACACCCCCCCACTCCCTACGTCAGCAATATCAAGATCGTGGTGTGATCAAGAGTGGCCATAGAATCTCCCTGCATGCGAGCAGATGCATATACACTCTTCTGCACCATTTGTACTGCAAGTACGCTGATACATTAGAAAGCCAGCCGCAAATTACTCACTTGCCTGGATACTCTATTGGCAGGCCATCGGAATCAGTCTGTCAGTCAGCCTTGACGTGCAGCCTTCCTCGCTTCGTCCCTCAGCAAAGACTGCTGGGTCTTCAACCAGATTGACCCACCAAATGGGCCGCCGATGCTATTATATCTCAGAAGAAGATATCATCATGCTCATGATGACGGGATCATCCTGATAGAGGTGGCAACGAACAAGAATAGGACAAAACAGCAGTGACAACGTCATATGTTGTGCGGAACAGCAGTGACAACTTACTTGACGGGAAACCCAGTCAAAATCCTTGCCACGTTGCGGCCGTATATTCACTTGGCAACACGGCACTCGACGAACTTAAATGGGATCAAGTCTCGCACCCGACGTGAATTTCACGTATACCGTTGAAGCTAACCTTCGGTAGGTACCCTGGTATGAAAGAAGCGATGCCACTCCCACTCGTTTTTCGGTCTACATGGTCTTGACTCCTGACCTTGTGGCGGAGGGCCTGCTCCACCGCCTCGAATTCCTCTGCGCTTTCTTCATAAAAACGCATCTCCCAACCATAGAAAAACAATGCAGACCACGGCTGCTGCCTTGTGTAATGGTAGGTAAAGTGTAGAGAGAGCTCGTGGGGCACAGACTGGAGGGATTGCTGCGCAGGTTGCGACCGGCACACGGCAGCCGTGCAAGTTGTGACGCACCAAACAGGTGCCTCCCTCGTAGGCAACATTCTCTTACAGCAGTCAGTACCTGGTAAAGCAGCAGTACCTCTCCTGCTGGTGCTAGTATATAAGTGCAGTCAGTACGGGAGGCGTGAAAAATTCAGACAACTGCTGCTGTTGTGGTAGACGGTACGAGCACAGATACCCTTGTGGAGCCCGTACGGCACAAGCAGTTTTGGAGATCTGCTGGAAGGACTCCTGTGGTGCTCGGACAGCAGGTAGGTACGAGTATACAGCAGCAGCAGTATTAATTATACCTGCCGTACAGTTTTGTTGTGGTGCAGTACTCTTTTAGATACCAGGTATAAAATTTCTGTACCAGCAGGCGACATCGTAGGTCGTAGATTACTCGTGTCGCCAGGGAGCACACAAGCAGCATGTGACACAACACGACAACATACACGCGCACCTGCCACATAGAAGCCTCCCCCTCTGCTGTGCAGGCCTTCTTGCACAAGGAATCTGGAAGAGCTCCCTGGTGACTTTAGGTTTTCATCCCGCCACGCCGAGGTTTTGTACTCGCCGGGGGGTACACCTCTACTACTGTGCATGTGTAGTATGTACTCTTATCGCCCCTTCGCTCAGCAGACGTCCGGCGAACAAGAGATAAACTAATACAAGAATGACAGCCTCTTATCACCTTTTCTGTGAGTGAGAAGCACTACTATCTGCATACCAGGTATACATATATATCATAGCACAGAAGTACGATCATATATATATATATATATATAATAGCCGGTCCCTAGAGAGTGTTTAGTTGGTCCATATTATATTGGCGTCGACGACATGACGTACATGGGTCGTTGGGCGTGAGTTCCAGTCTCCCCTCGAACATGAAAAACATTTATTTTTGAAGTTTCTCGTGCAATAAATCTCTGGAAACTGTTTCTGGACGCCGAGAAATTGGAACCGCGTGATGGTGACACGCGTCGGTGCTTTCGTATATAGATACAACTATAATTACGATTTTTGTAGATACAACTATAATTACGATTTTTGAGGTCGTTGTCACTTGCTAGCTCTTGGCAGACAGACCGACTGATAGACAGCTCTTCGCAAACAGCCCTTCTTCTTTCTTCTTCGCCAAACAGCCAAACAACCTTTCTTCTTTCTTCTTCCGCAAACTGCCAACCACAATAGACAGCTCTTTGCACGGCGCCTAAAAGAGGCGTCTCGCCTTCGACGAACGGCATAGATAGGTAGGTGCAGCTGTCGGCGGCCAAGCTGCTGCTGTCGGTGGCGAACCTGCTGGTGCTGCAACCCCCGCCTCTCCCTTCTCCACGCCCCCTAAGCTCACCTCCCCCTCGTCGAGAGGCGCGTGGTCCTCGCCCTCTGGCAAGAGAGTGGCAACGACAAAGACCGACCTTGTGCCGGCTGTTGTGTGCGACCAGTGCACGGACCAGCACTTGGTCAAGAACTCCGCGCCTGGTGGCAAAAACGTGGCCTTCGCCACCTGCAAGGATCTCACGTGCGCTGGTGGCGGGATCATCCTGACAGGGCAACCGACTGCGAGTTCTGTGCTCGCCCGATCAAGGAAGGGACTGTCTCGTACTCCCTCGAGACTGCTGACGGTGGTGAGTGTCTTATGTCTATTGTGCATGCTGTATGTTGCCAGTACGTTTTTTTGGGGTTTTAAATTGCCTTTTTGCACACAAACCTACGTCAAAGCGTTTATTTTTTTTTTACTCATCCATGCTCGTTCTTTCCCCTTCGTGCGTTGCGTCGGCTCCTCTTACACACAGTGCACGCGAACGCGCACATGCACAACTGTTTGCGGGACGTGAACGAAGGAACGGAGGATTCAGCTGTCGCCGTCACCGCTGCACCGAACGACGTGAGTGCTGCTGCTACTGTGGTGCATTTTCGATGCATGCACACGATTTCTGTGTGTACATGTTTTGGTGACCCTACGTACTCATTTTGCTCGTTCTCGGCTGCCGCTGCTGCTGCTGCTGCTGTCAGCGCCACGCCATGAGTGCTGCTGCTGCTGTGCACCTGCTTCTCCTGTGCACTCGCTGCTGCAGTAGTGCTGCTGCGTTGTTGCCGTGCTGTGCACGTGCTGCTCCTGTGCACTTGCTGCTGCTGTATGTAGTGCTGCTGCGTTGTTGCCGTGCATCATGCTGGAAGCGTACATATTTTCGGATCGTCAATTCCGTAGGTTTTGCGCTGGCGGCATACCAGGGTACATGCTTTTTTTCTTCCTTATTTTCATATCATTGCTATGCTGCTGCTGCTGCTGCTGCTGCTGCCAACGCTGCGGCGATTCGTTGCAGCTTCTGCTGCTGCTAATGCTGTAGCTGCTTCTGCTGCTGCTGCTGCTAATGCTGCCGCAATATCCACTGAATGTTCGTAGGTACTCGGATTACTGTTTTTCTTGGTCGTTTTTGTACCCAAATGGTTCTTTTGATACGTGAAATATTATTTTTGTCGTTTTGTTCCTGAATTTTGCGTACGTACTGCTTTTTCTCGTTTTTGGTTTGGTTATTTTCATATCGTTGCTATGGTGCTGCTGTGGTGCTGCTGCGTTGTTGACGTACATCATGCTGCACATGCGTGTGTATATATTTCGGTATCGTCAATGAAATTCCGTAGGTTTTGGGATTGCGGCATACTAGGTACCAGGGTACATACTTTTTTTCTTCCTTATTTTCATATCGTTGCTATCCTGCTGCCAACGCGGAATATTGTTTTTATTGGCCGTTTTTGTACCCAAATGGTTTTTTTGATACGTAAAAAAAATATTTTGGTCGTTTTTCTCCTGCATTTTGCGTACGTACTACTTTTTCTCGTACCTGGTATTTCGTATTGTTGCTATGCTGCTGTTGCTGCGTTATTGCCGTACAGCATGCGGAGGTGGGTCTACAGTGAAGTACCAAAAATACTTCTCGGACGGCCTCGGGGTACATACTTTTCTTCTCCCTTCTTTTCATATCGTTGCTATGCTGCTGCTGCCAACGCTGTTGCGATCCGTTGCTGCTTCTGCTGCTGCTGCTGCTGCTGCTGCTCTGCTTTTAGTGCTGCCGCAATATTCACTGAATGTTTGTATGTACTCGGATGCTTGTGTTTCCTGGTCGTTTTGTGGCGCTGCCGCGTTGTTGCCGTACATCATGCTGGACATGATTTGTGTGTCTATTACACTTAAACTTGTGCGTGTATACGTATATTTCTGTATCGTCAATGATTTTTTTTTGTGATGCTGCTGCGTTGTTGCCGTACATCATGCTGGACATGATTTGTGCGTGTACTGTACTACACTTGTGTGTGTAAATATTTCTGTATCGTCAATGAAATTACGTACCTGCTGCTTCTGCTGCTGCTGCTGCTGCTGCCGTCGTATAGCAAGCGATTACGTACTGCTGTTGTGCAGCTGTAGAGCAGTACAAATAATGAACTCTGCCCCCCCCCCCCCCCCCCCCCCCCTCCCCCGCCATTCCCTGCACGCCACTCCCGCCCCGCGCACCCTATATTTACTTCGACCAGGTCCGTGGCAAGTGCTACAACTGCCGCCTGACGGACTCCACCATCAAAGACGGAGACATCATCATCAAGCGCAAAAATACTCCCTTCCATTTCGCCTGCTCCAGGGCTTCGCGGAATTCCGAAGCAATACGCCAAGCAGATTGTCGCCATCCAGGACGAACGAAAGGAAACAAATTGTTTCCTACATTTCCCAAAATCACGATTATTTCTTCCTACACATATCCAGCGGGTTCAACAGCGAACAGATCCACATTCTGGGCCTCCCGCCTCGTTACTACAGCAGCCTGGAAGACTATTTACATATCATGTCTCATCCAAACTCCTATGCTGGCTACATCGAAATCGCGGCCGCCCAGCAACTATACAACATTTCCATAACCGTTGTCGTTGCCGGCACTGCTGCTTTCTCTCCTGTCCCAAACCTTCCTTTAAACAACAGCCTGTATGTTGTATATCATCCACATGCCAAGCACTACGAACTCCACTCTCTCCCCACACTCATGAAAGGTGTTTATTCTTATCATTAGACGAATGTCATTCTTACTCTTGCGTCACCCGATCTTACGTTTCACATTACATTCATAAATAAACGCGGTTATTTCATCCTTCACCGTTTCTTACGCAAATACATTTAGTTTGGTTGGCTTTGGGCTATGACGCCAATTAATTAATTGCAGTTATATGTACAAGAAACGACGGAATACCCACTCCGAAGGAAAGCCTTGTATATATATATACATTCGTTGTAGACGATGGGCTATATCCTTTTGTGACCAGTACGTGTCCCAACGTACTAGTAGTACTTCAACCTTGAGGTCTTCGTCCATTGGGCTACTGGTAAAAGTTTGAGAAATCGTCTGCCCTAAACCTATAAAAGCTTTACAACACTCCCTCTCGTTGGAACGTGTTCCAAATCAAACCTCTCACACGGACCGACGCGTCGTGTCGCCAACGCGTGGTTCCAATTTCTGGCGATCCAGAAGAAAACTTTCAGATTCTTGGAAGTGAAGAAGTTCGCTTTTTTTTTCAAAAAGCATTTTTCACGGTGGACGTGAGAGATCCGTCGCCCAACAACCCTTTGCCCTGCCGTCGGCGCCATACATTAAGGTATTAGTCCGTCGGGCTACGTACTCGGGTAAAAGGTTGACCCAATCGCCTAACCAGATTATCGAGTGACCCCAGCTATTCCAAGAATCAGTAAAAAATGAGTCGCTTTTTGTCCCCACTCTTTTCAGCCGTTGCAGAACGTATCGCGAGCGGCGCTTCTGGCACACACCCCGCTCCCCCCCCCCCCCCCGCGCCCCTTGATAATTTCAAACAGCTCTCCTAGCAACGACACCACTGCCTCCTTTAATTGTTTCTCGAGAACGTACGTGCTCCCGCGTCGGCCCGGCCATTTATGCCGTCCTCACCTATGTAGCGCCTCTGTCTGGCAAATACGGTCGGTCCTGGTTTTTCCGCACAATAGATTCGTGTAGTGTCATCTCGGGGAGGGTGTCTCGGCCAGAAAAACTACATGTACAACAGCCCGGCAGATGACAGGGAGATGGGGGGATCAGAGGACTGGAGGGTGGCACATTGAACCCCCACAGGCGTGGAGAATCGATCCGTAATGCTGCTTAGAAGGCAACGGCCTGAGTTATGACGGGGGGCATGGTAAGTAGGACCGTACATTGTAGGTAAAAATAGCGAAATACATGGGATTTTGTGTCTACCGTAGGTCCTATTTACTGTGGCCCCCCGTAATAGACAATTGCTGCATGTTGAAATAGAAGGATCTATAATGTAGTAAAATGGGCTGCGAAAGACCGCAATCTATCGATTTCGAGCAGACCGACATGGAAAAAAAAGACGAGTATTGGTACATCTTCACACGTGAGCACACCCTCTCGTATAGCTATCACGGGGGACCATAGTAAATAGGACCTACGGTAAACACAAAAACCTATTACATTTACCATATTTTACTATCAATATTTGGTCCTATTTATCTATGTGGTCCCCCGGAATAGATCCCTTATTTGATACTAAGGTGTCAGTGTGCGCTATCTTACAGACACGCATGTGCGCTGCCCATGCCCATTGTCGGAGGGGCACTACCGTAACACATAAATAGCATTCTAAAAATAAAAAGGATAGGTGTGAGATTGGTGGTATTCGACGATTTGTGTCAGCTTGTCCATTCTGAATCAATAATTGGCCTTCTTGACATTGCCGGAAATCAAATGAAATCATAAATTGTTGTACCGGCTACCAGGTACAAATTAAGACCAATTTTTATTCATGCATATTATTACTCTCGCAGTGGACGCACAGATGTGCCCGTGTGGCAAAGCAATAGAGAGTAGAACCCACATAGTAGGAGAGTGTGAAATATACAAGGAGGAACGGGATGTGTTGGAAGAGGAGATGAAGAAAATAGACGAATGTGACATGGAGGAATTTGATACAATGAATAGCAGCGAGAAAACGATCGCTATCCGAGGAGATAGATGGTGGCCACAGGAGGCCAAACAGGTGGCCACAGGAGGCCAAACAGGAAAGGGATAAGGTTAGCAAAACGTTTCTATGTAATTTATGGAAACAACGTAATGAGCGCCCAATTGTTGGAGGTGTCTCTGTTAGGAGTAGGAACGGTGCTCCGTCTCGCAAGGGATGCGTGGTCAATGGCCAAATGACTAAGGCAAGCAACAAATGAGTACGCCCTCCCCCCCCCCCCCCGACCCCCCGCCTTGTTTTGCTACCGAGAGAGTCTTCACAGAGTTTCTTCTTCAAGGCCTCAAATTCTAAAGTGAGGCCGGGGGGCGAGTTCTCGAAAACAGCACCAAACAAAAATATCGGACGACACTTATAATGATGGCGCCATCATTGTACCCGTCATGCTCTAACGGCATGATCTGTAGGCATGATTTGTATGCTCTGTGAATACCTATAATATTATATTAATAGTAGCAGTACTATAATTAAGAAACCCGCCCATCACAGGCGAGCTACTATTAAATCTATATAAAAATCAATGACAACGCGTCGTTGTCGGCTGATGCTCAACTTTGCGAGCTGCGTAGTGTATACTGATACCATCCTGCTGTACTCCGGATGACAAAACTGCAACAAAACAGAGCTCGAGGCTTATCCTGGTGCGTATATGCTGCCTATCTTTATGCCTGCATGTGGGGGTAAGCATGTGTACCTACTATAGGAGTATACAGCAGCAGTAGTAGTAGAAGTAGTCGCCAGCGAATATGCCATTTTTTCTTTTGCGTGTATCATGGGTTTAGTTTAGTCACTTATTAATAAGTACGAGTAACTCTTCGTTAGTTCTATTAATACTGCGGCTGTACCTCTTCCGCAATGCGCCATTACCACTCCCCCCCTCTGAGATCTCCCTCCCTGTGTAAACGAGTTCATGTATTCATGTGTTGTGAATACGGGTGGCTCTCTTTTGGCGTAGAGCAATCAACCCGAAGAACACATCCTTCCCAAGTTCATGAAGAGCCAGGAGGTCCTCCTCTCCGGGCCAACAACTTATGACCGACATTAGGGCCAATCTTACTACCCTGCTTAATTTGTTGCACCTCTTTATTATTTCATTTACCGATAGGGTAATATCAAGTTTTCAGAAACTTCCCTGCGCCGCGTCTTGTCCCTCTTTCGGAAACAAGAATTCACTAAAAGAATTTCACCCACCGATACGGTGTGTTGTTTTGTGATCACCTCCAATCATCGTATTTTCTACCCAGCTTTCATCAGTACACCCAGTGTCCGTCCTGATTCCATATCGTAGAGATATTGTTCATTACGCCTTCTAGCACTGCAGTCCCGAATTGGGAACAAACAAGTCTAATTCCAAGTGTTTTTGTCCCAAGACGGGACTGCAGTACTAAAAGGGTTGATTCCACATACGTGCCGCATCGGAAAGAAGCTGTACGTATAATATATTTTGAAAAATGTCTTACTCGGACCACATATGTATGTATCTATTAATACCACAGGATTTACCATCGTACACATATCATATAGGGTACATACAGTACACTATTATTTGCGGAAGCCTCCCCGTACCATACCTGTATGTATCTACACAGCAGTGTTCATACGTGTTGAAATTCGCCTTTCTCAGACCATATCGCACAATGGTAATGTATGTACTCGTATGAACTGCGTGTTGTTGGGCGCCTTTTGTCCGACTCTCTTCTGCTGTAAATGTTTTGTACGCAGTGGCGAGTTCGAGACCACACTCTATTTATAACTTTAATGCGGCATCAGGCATCAGACTGCTCGAGGGGGGGAAGTGGTGGCGCGAAACATGGTGACGGCAGCTTTGTGGCCACCGCTTTTTCTTCGAGAAAGAATGGTCCCAGTAGTATGGTGCTCGAACTATGCAATGCAAGAGGTCACTCGTAGGACACCGGCGCGCCAAAATGCTCCCACTGGTGTCGCTTGTCGCGGACCCATCTCAGGATACCGCCGGTACCACACACACCTTATGGGTATGCTGTACAAAGGTGCACTATTACGAGAGTCCATAGTTAAAGGGACCAGATATTGTTAGTAAAAATATGTAAATATATAGTTTTTTATGTGTACCATAGGTCCCATTAACTATGGACCCCCGTAATAAGTATTTCACGCTCGTGCGCGCGCGAGAGTAATAATAGGTGTGTACGCGGCACTGACGGCGGGCGGAGGCTTCAAAGTGGAAGCCCCGCCGGTGTGGCTACATGCATATGTACCGGCAGATATTCATGTTTGTCTCTCTATGTTTTGGCCATATATCCGACAGCGTTTGAAGCGCACGTGCTTCAACGGTGACCACTCTCCTCGTAGCCATGCCACGGGCAGGCGCGATCGCGATCGCCGATCGGAAGGAAAGCTAGAATAGGGCACGATAAAGGAAAACCATTCCAGAGTGAAGCACCTAGAGGTTTTGGCATTTTAGGCCCAACCTACAGTAGGTCTACGGATGTGGCGCCTCGAACCTTTCAAACAAGGCCCCTTGTCGAAAGCGCTTTGCAGATACGTTTGTCACACATGCCTATACTCGGGTAGTCTGTGGGAGGGAGGGGGCCTATCCCTCGGAGTCGTGCGCGTAGAAGTGCTATGCTAGGCGGGATTAGTGACAGGCATGGAACCTCTCATGCCGCGAACCTGACTGGGCAGATGAAGATAGTACTTCAGAACACCCTCTACTACACCTTGGCGTGGCTGGTCAGTGTCATTCGTCACGGTGTAGGTGTTGTTTCTACACAGCGACGGATATTACATGCGAATATGACCTCACGCCCGGCCACACGGCTGATCCAGCCCAACATCAGCAATCTGGGCGTTTCCAAGCGGCGTGCTGAAGGAGGGGGTCGTATCCTTAGAGTGACGATTCAAACGGGCGCTGAGAAAATCTTACTACTGTACCACAGCAGTATCACAACGCTGAGAATGGATTGAGGACAAGAACGTAGCGTTAATACCTGGTATATTTTGGATCATCTTCAAATACGATAGCACTCTGTACCTGAACGTATGTGCTGTTTCAACTGAATACTATCGTACACAATGTACTTATATCAAGGGACAGCGCGGTGTATCTAATTGTGTGCCACCCAATAGGCAGGGGGTTGTACGGCAGCAGTCAACGGGTAGTTCCGAACTGGTTGAGAAAAAAAGTGTGTCTCGGTGCATAGAACGAGTACGGCGGAGAGGAGCACGGTAATCACGGCTCCCGTGCTGGTGGTGAAAGGACACGGGGCACTCGAGGGAGGTACCCTATGGTTTGCGGCAAAATATGGCAAATGGGAGCTAGGGCAGCGAATGACTGGCGGGTATGAGTGTAAGGTTAGCTACATGCGAAGTGACCGGGGGGCAGGGGGGGGGGTGTACTAGATAATATGCATGGTGGTAGCGGTGTGGCCGTAGACCCTCGCATCTCAACAATGCCGGGACGGAGGACGCCGGGTTTTTAAACCGACCAGGCAGGCATTGCTTATGTCAAGCGCGAAACGCCATAATTTGATCAGCAGGTCGGATGAAGGGCGCACTACATCCCACTAGAAACTGCCTGAGAGGCGGATTTTGGGGGGGGTATACTCATCTATTGCTTGCCTTAATGTTGTCATTTGCCCGGTGACGTGGCGGAGGGGGGTAGGTCGTGAATGAAACGACAGCTTCCTGGTGCGTTTTATGTTACTGATTTCAAGGAAACGAACAACTAGAGTCAAGCGCAATCGCAAGGGTGCGATGGAGAAAGCGGAGGAAAACAAGCGAGAGCTCCGAATCAGGTTTCGCCGGTGGGCGGCTATAAACCGGCAATGCGCTGGCCATACCTGGTAGGTTTTAAGCGTGCCGTTACTGTTTGTTTGCTGGGTGCGTTTTTTAACGGATAGTCGCTCACTTTAAACACTGCGCACACCCTCGGATAAGGTCCACCTCAATGTTCCGGTTCAGCGGGGGGAGGGGATTAACATTGCGGCACTACGATATCTGGTTTCTAGATATTGTGATAACAATATACGTAGTGCTATTGCAGGCAATGGCACGCTCCGATGTTGACCGACGAGTGCGTAACACAATGTGATAGTGTCAGCGAGATTCCGTACGGGCAACAGTATACTACGGGGGACCATAGTAATTAGGACCAAATATTGTCAGTAAAAATAGGTAAATATATAGGTTACTATGTATACCATAGGTCCTATTAGCTATGGACCCCCGTAATAGTGTTTCAACTTTGTTGTCTGTAGCTCATCGCGAGAAACGTATAGTCCGGATGTTAGCGGAGATGTATATATTGCGTCGTAATACACGTTAGGCAAATAGCGTGCGTGGCCGGAAACACACTCTCAGTATGTTAGTATGTTGGCTCGAAAATGATGCAGTATAGCACACGTCAGCCGAAACGTACATCCCCAATCTAACATCTCAACAACATGTTTCTACTGTGTTCGCTGGCACGCGCGTGTATTCCGGTTCTTAGGTTGCAACACACGTTATGGGGGGATAGCGTATTGGCGGGTGTTTTCGGACGTTTCTTTTCGGGGGAAAAAAATATTCTTCCCTACCGGGAAGTATGCTACTCCACGACTCCAGTTTAGGTGTAGCACTGGTCCCACATGCTGTGTTCCCACGAGATCAAAAGGGCTTAGCACAGCAGCACTATCAGGCATTTATGTCAGGTACCTGTAAAGAATAGAGTCCCGTTTTGTGCACGACGCGTTCTACGGTAGAGGTATTATGATGGAGTAACGTATGGGCGGGGTTTCCTAAATTTGTTTTAGACGTTTCCTTTCGGGGACACTATTTTATCCTTCCTTATACGGGGGAGTATGCTGCTCCACGACTCAAGTTTAGGTCCTACATGCTGTGTACCCACGAGACCAAAAGGGCTTAGCACAGCAGCATTTTATCTTGCATTTTTATCAGGTGCCCTTTTTGGAATAGAGTCCCGTTTTGTGGACGACGCCTTCCACGGTAGAGGTAGCACATTTCCGCTGAAATTATTTCTGGATGACGGGGCCCCTTAACCCGAAATCGTCGCAATGCCATTCTTGTTTCGAAAAAGGGCCTTTTTGTGTACTTGGGATATGGGATTATTTAACGGGATGCAAATTGATTTTTGCTGAAGTCGGTGTTAGGGTGAGGTATGGAGCTCCTTAAGGTCAAGTGAGGAGCCTCAGAAAATTTTGGGTGAACCTCTATCGTAGAACGTCTCGGATGACCCAGTCGTATTACAAGTCCCCAAGATGGAGACAAGAATTAAAGGTCTCCGCCGACGAAGCAACCAACCACACATGGCTTTATTGGAAAATACAAAGGAGCTTGTCTAGATCGGGAACTAGGATAGAGTATAGTTGGTTCGGTAATCGGAGGGACCCCCACTTGCAAGTCAACATCCCCACGTCGGGCGCAAGCAAGCACGAAGTTCCTTTTGCGAGTATGAGCAGACGTGAGGCAGTCCCTAGGCTGGTAAGCCAAGCCAAAAATTAAAGCATTTGCCTCTATCGCCAAAACCTACATAGTTTTCTACAACCGCCACATATTGTAGTGTGCGATCATGTTATGTCCGGATCGTCAAATTTTTACATCAACCTGTTAACGCAACGATAATGCCAGAGTTTCGGTGGGAGTATCATAATAACATACTGTCAGAGGCACGCCGTTGCCATTTGACCTGCATTGTGATGTGGTGTTATATATACACCGACTCCGACTGTAACGCTACCAACGTACCTCAAGTGTAACGGGTACGTTGTCCGACCGTACGGCAGGACGACGGGGGGGTTGTCCGAACAATGTATAGTGGTGATGGTGTTGTACCCACTGTGCTACGTTACGTTAGGACATTGTTCGTAGTAACGCAATGTTGGGTGTTGGTATGTTGGCGCCTTACCCCTTTACTATTACGAGGGACCATAGTAAATAGGGCCTACGGTACACAAAAAAAAAACTATATATTTCAATCTTTCAACTAACAATATTTGGTCTTGTTTTCCTATGGTCCCCCGTAAGAACAGTCTTTAAATAGGGTTTACACAATGTTACGGTGGTGTGTCTAACGCTCTTTGAACAGAAGCGCTGGTTGCCAAAAGTTAGTTAGGAAGTCGGCGGATGTCGACCTGGGCATGTCATTGTAGTTAGGGCGACACTGTTTGTATATGGAGAAATCATAACACTGTGTTAAGGTGGTTATGGTTGTCCAAGCACTGATCACGGCGCAACACAACGTTACCGAGCCAGAGCCGACGAAATCGAGCACAAACACAAAACGTTAAGGCGTGTGCATGTTCATGGGCTTGCAGATACACACAGTGTGCCCGCGTTGCCGTGCTTGCTCCTACAGTACTAAAACTATGTGAGTGCGTAGTCGAGTCGTTTTGTTAGGCCCCATGTCGTAGATACGATATATCCGAGTGCTACGTTGTCCGCGGTGTAGAAGCAGAATCATTGACATGATAGATGGGCCTGTGATCGGTTGTCGTGAGAGCATACATATCTGGTAGATCATGACGTCGCGCCATGTAGGACGACACGGATCAGTGCAAGAGTGGGAGGGAGAGATAGAGATAGAGAGAGAGAGAGAGAGAGAGAGAGAGAGAGAGAGAGAGAGAGAGAGAGAGAGAGAGAGAGAGAGAGAGAGAGAGAGAGAGAGAGAGAGAGAGAGAGAGAGAGAGAGAGAGAGAGAGAGAGAGAGCAAAATATGGTGAAAGACGACGACCCACATCGGCTGTGCGGTGGGAGGGCAACCGGCGAGTTGAAACGTTCCGACTACCCGTACAATGGAGAGCCTGACCCTCCGCGTCTCTAAATTTCGGTGGGCGCATACAGTCTACGGAGGTGATGATCAAACGTTTCTTCCAAACCAAACCTTCAAACGTGAAGAAAAACGACCCTCACCGGTGGTCGGGACCCCCCTCCCTGCGCAACGTTGTCTTAAAATAATCTTTGTGGCGACGGTGAACAATATACCACACCATTAGACGTTGATACAGAATTAAGAGGTTGTCGAGACCTTGTCGTGGGCTTGGCTACATTGTTCGATGCTTCACAAGGATTTTTTCACGCGCATCCATGTTGTGCAGGGGGGGGGAGGGGGGTACCCTGTGGTGGGATAACGTTCATTAAACGGAGACCAATTTGAGTAGTGAACTATGACACCCCTCCGACCCCGAGTCCAATGGCTTAACACGTTAATACTGTGGGCCGCCGGAATCGACGGGTGAGCAGCACGCCCGTCCACGGAACTGCTGTAGTTTGAGCGAACGGTGCTGTGCTACACACTTCCTTCGGAGGTTGGAAACCGAGGACTACGACAGAGGTTCACCCTAAAAACGTCTGGGGCTACCATGTCCCCCCAAGGTAACGTGCGGAATTAAACGGGGACTAACATATGAATACGACTGATGCTTGGGGTGTGTGGAGTGCATTGCAGATATCCCCATGATTTGTGGTACTGTATCCCGCTAAGGAGGCCGTGGTGGCTCAGAGAGTATTTCTCCCTAATGTGATACATCCACCGTAGAAGCCCTCTCCAGTGCGTTGGTGTTCGTGGTGGGGTCGAATGCCTTGGGCGGAGCGGGGAGCATGGCTGAGAAAAGCACCGTCTAGCTAAACGGCAACATGATGGGTAGCAAAAACGTTTACATGATGGAGGCGGAATAGCGGAGGCTGTGGTGGCGGAGGGTTTCCTAGAGTTCATGGTATGCACAGTACTGCACTTCGTATATTGCGCGGCAAAGCGGGATCTGTCTGGCATTTGCGGGTGGGGCAAGGTGAAGAGACCACAGCAGGACTTGCCATGAATGATGTCGGTCGTTCATTTGAAACACACAGAGACATAGGGAGGGATAGTGGTTAAGACTTCGTAAACGTTTACATCTCGGACAGATCATGATCTATCTATCTACAGATAATCTAGTTCATCGCCAGCCTTGGTGAGAGGTTGTGCATGATATGTGCAGTACAGACCCAACCCAGAAAACACGTCCTAGATCGCGCATACTATACGGGTCTCACCCAGCATCACGCATCACGAGCTAGATCGTGCGCGACCGGGAATAGGTGATCTATATGCCTTAAATATATCTAGATCATGAAGTGAGAATCGATGATGTGTCCGGAGACTGTAAAGTTTGCAATGCACGAACGAGATACAGGGGTGTACAAGTAGGCAGGAGAGAAAGCTGATATTTTGCAACGGGATGCCGAAGGAAAGAAAGGAAGAATGAGGAGGGGGACTAGAGTGGGGGGAGGGGTACTACTGAAGATCTCATGCATAGCCGTAGCCGTATGACAACGGGCCCGCGTATCGCTACAATGCCGGGACGGAGCACGTCGGGTTTTCACAGACCAGGCAGAGATCTGCTTGGGGGGTGAGGGGGGGAAGGTTTACATGGGATACAGGGTTGGTGGAATTATAGGTTATGTACGCAGTAGCAGAATGGAAGCGGGGGGTGAGGTTGATGTTTTCCCGAATTGGGCTAGCGGTTTCAAAGCAATTAACTCTTCATCTGAATCTGAGAACGCGGGAAGTGTGGAAGGGGATTGGTAGGAGGGCTTAGAACATGTGTTACGGTATCACAAGGATTCAGCCCCTCTCTTCGTTGGCAAGGATATGCCGCTAGCGCGAGACAGAGGGAGGGGGGACAAAGTATGAGTAGGTTTTGCGTGATACAGGGAGGCCAGCACGTAGAAAATATGAATATGAAGAGTGATAGCCAGGACGAGGTGACGGGGGTATCAACTCTGCAAGGAACAGGAGCAGAAGGACTGTACAGCTACTCGGGGAGACAATCTTCCTGTTATGAGCAACATGGCTACTACCGAAGCTCTATTGGAAGGGTGTTTCACCTACAGAGAGCCAAACCCCCGACCGCGCACCACAAATGACACAACTCAACAGGGAGGGAAAAGGTGACGCGTCTGGACGAACGAGGGGGGCAGGGCCCACGCGATGCTCGAGGCTGACGGCTAGGCCTGGCCTGCATTTTATGAGGGTCGTGAGGAATCGGGCAACGGGATTCCCTTCGTGATTCGTCCCACGATAGGCAATGTGTGGCATCGCCTGTATACCCCTGCCGGGTCTGTGAGACGACAAAGCTGGCGACGTTGGCGGGCAACGAGGCGTTAGCTCAGCAGCACGATACGAATGGAGCTGTCGAATGACATGACGAGACCCTAGAATGTAATGTGTAGGTAAGCTATGTGTTGCCTACGTAGTAGGAGGTATCCCGTGTGGTGAGTATCCGGGGCTGGGGGGAATCTGAAGGGTGCACGTACCGTAGAACGGGGGGCGCATGTCCGGTGTAGAAAGGCCACTTTAAAAGCGACGAATGCCATGCACTCATAGGGGAAGGGATAACATCGAAACCGGAAAAGGATAGGGGATTCAAAGCAAGGCGAAGGGTTTTGTTTGCTTACCTACATAGGCAACATCATCTGAACGAAAAGGGGGGAGTGGGGTGTGGGGGGGGGTGAAGAAGAAGGGAGGAAGGCGTGGAGAGTATTCTAGTTCACAAAACCATGGTCGGAGACGGGAGAAGGAGATGACTATAGCAGCGTAGGGGGGCATGCAACCTCTCCCCTCTCCTCTTTGCCTCCCTACGTCAAGGTCAGATGCTTGATGAAGTTTATAGCACAGCGCCTACTATAGGTAGGGAAAGGCTGAAGGTTGTTTTCCACTCGTTAATTGGAGGTACAGTATTAGAGGTAGATCGTATAAACAAGTAATACTTCCAAAACCTTTTGCACTATTACGGGGGTCCACAGTTAATAGGACCTTTGGTATACATAAAAACCTATATATTTACCTATTTTTAATAATAATATTTGGTCCTATTTACTATGGTCCCCCGTAACAATACCTGCGGGTGGTTTTTCGCATGAAAAGCATGATATGGTTGGAGAGAGACGCTGTAAACGCGCCGGCATGAATATACGTATATATTCGACATGTGAACATGAATACCCTGGTAAAACGGCCGGTATTATCGCAGAGTTTTTTTCCCTTAATCTCCCGAATTTTCGGGGTTTTCGTTTCGTGCAGTTTTAGTAACTCCCAATTTTTTCTGGGTTTCAGTTTCCAAATAATGCGTGAAGTTGTTTTGGCTCTCGAAGGAAAGTGATGAAAAAAATATCGTTATTCTCCGAACTCGGGGAGACGAAATGAATTCGACCGCTGTTCTCAGTTTTCTTGTCGTTTTTTGTGAAGTCGCAGTTGTAGTTGGTGAGAGTGACGAGCGAGACCAGTTGGGACCGGCACAGACGGCACCCCAGCAGGCGGGGCCTGGCCCAGACTGAGCGTCTGCGTGCTGGCTATCGCTACTCCTCGTTGTCGTACTGGGCGGGAATATGGGACGTCGTGGTTCGTAAAGTGTATTCGACATGCCTCGAAACAATCTCCTTCGTGTTGTTGGTAATGATACACCATATTGTTTCACAGCCTACTATTAAAGAAGAAGAGTGTGGGAAGGACGAACGTGACAGATCTACGGAAGTGGTTAAGCTCCCAACTGCATGAAGCTACTACTGCGTCGGCGGTTGTTGTACTGCCATGGATGGATGGGTTGTTGTCGTTCTCAGCCTCGTCATATACAGCAGCAGTAGAGTAGTGCTAACGACAGATGTTCCTCCAGCTGGACCGGAGCAGGCGACAGGTTCTGGCAGCCGGCATAAACCCTGGGCACACCACAAACCAAGGACGACCCCGGGGACACACGAACGACATTTCTGGTTCAAGTGTAGTGTTACCAGCCCCAGCGCACGACAGTGGCACGAGCACCTGCACCAACCAGAACACAGTAATTTAATTGAGGAGGGGGTCTTGTTCCTAACAAGTACTCAGTTCCGCAAAAAAAAAAAGCATTCCCGACGTATTTTCTACAGCGAGGTTTCTTGACAGTTCCGCAAAACAGAATTTCCGGAGTATTTTCTACAGCGGGGCTTCGGTTGTATGCAAGACGGATACAATGTAATCGACAGACAAACAGAAGATGCCTGTATCACACAGAGGAGCGCAACATTGAGGCGAACTACTTTTCGTCTTGGAGTTGGTATTGCGGCTGCGGCGTCGGTTAGGAGATGGTGTCGTTTGCGAGCCTTGAGTGGGGTACAGCACCTGATTTAGAAAGAGGCCAATCGCGTGTTTTTCGACGGGGGTGGGGTCATCTCCCTTTTACTTCCTTTTACTTTCCAGTTTCTGGTCCAACCGTAGTCACATGTTGGTGTCGTCCCTTCTCCGTTTTATTTTTGTCGCCGAGGCGGTTCAGCATTCCCGACTGCTAGTCGATTTTCATCGAGTTCTGCCGACTAATAAAACTAACCCTCCGAATAAAAGAAAAGTCTCCAGGCTGGGTAGAAAGATCTCATCTGCTCATAACCAGTAATAGTTGCTCGGTATCTGTCTTGCTTCGTTCTCATTTTTGTCGTGCCTTCAATTTTAACTACCTACTGCTGTGGAGACCACTACCAGCAGCATGGTATCTTGGTACAAGAGCAGTATGGCATTTATGCTCGTTCGTGTGGTGTCAGTACAACAAGAGTATGGTATCTATACTCGTTCGTGCTCGAGTGCTCTGCGCGGGGCGGGCTCTTCTTGTGTCCTCGTGTGGTTCTGCGGTCAGAGAGCTGACGACGCCCTGCCATCGCTCGTCGCGCGCTTGCTCCTGCTCTGTCGGCCTGAAGGCGCGCTCTTGTGTACTTTTTGTGGTGTTGGTACAGCAGTAGTATGCGGTCAGAGAGCCGACGCTCTGCCATCGCTCGTCGCGCGCTCGCATGATCTTGCGGTGTTAGTACGGCCGTATGGTATCTATATTCGCTCCTGCTCTGCCGCCCTGAAGCCATGCTCTTGTGCACTTGTGGTGTTTGATTGTTCAGCAGTACGATGGTATCTATACTCGTTCAGTTATTTTATGGTTGAGAGCCCTTCGGGTGGTGGGTTGGTACAGTATGGGTATGGTATGGTACGGTACGGTGTGGCATGGTGTGCGGTGTGTGCACGGAATGTGATGTCGTATGTTGGTATGGTATGATGGTACCGTTGGATATACTATATATATGGAAAAATCACGATACGTGGTATGGTATTTTGGTGGTATGGTATGATGCTACGGTGTGGTGGATGTATTATATGGCTCAATATTGCATGGTGGTAGAGTATGTTTCAGTATATAAAGGTCTGTAAGAGTCAAACACGTCGTACGAATATCATCTGCAACGACCTATTACGGGGGTCCATAGTTAATAGGACCTATGGTACACACAAAAACCTTTATATTTACCTATTTTTACTAATAAAATTTGGTCCCATTAACTATGGACCCCCGTAATAGTATATCAATCATTGGAACATATTACTCTGTAATAGAATGTGGAGTTGAGCAAGCGTTGCCCTCCTGTTCCCTAGATGCTACCATTTAATGCAAAAAATTGGACGGAGGTACGAAAATTTCAGGGATTGGCTGGGTTTATAAAAATCGGTAAAAAAGCAGGAACGAGACGTTCGCAACACGTCGGCCAGAAACAATGACACGTGTATTTGAGGTAGGAGCGAAAAAAAAGAAGCAGCGAGACGAGAACTACATACTGCAAACAAAAAGGTCCAGTGCCCAGTCATCGGGACTCAGTCGTTGACTCGTGAATGCCAGTCATTTTGAAGTACCGAGTCCAAGAGTACGTCCAAGTACTGAAACGACAGAGTCCCCGTGAGTCTCAAGGGTACGAGGGGCTGAAATTAGTGAGTCCTCGCGATTCTCGTAGATACATAAATAAAACCAAAAAATAATATTACAGGCGAATCGAGCAGATTGCGATCAATGGAACGTGCTATTACGGGGGACCACAGTAAATAGGACCTACGGTAGACACAAAAATCTCTATATTTCCCCATTTTTACTAACAATATTTGGCCCTATTTACTATGGGCCCCGCCAATAATATAATAGGAAATAAAAAGGATGCGTACAGGCAAACAGACAGAAAAAAATAGCGGCTCATTTTTACAAACTGAGAATTTAAAGTTCCTGACATGTTTCCCTCTGAAGATATTCTCGTATCGTGACAGAACACCTCTGTACTTGACACATTTTTTTCAACAAAAAAAAAACAAACTTGAAATTTCCGGAAAAAACTCTCCAACAATAACGGGCCCTTAAGATACATGCATGTAATTTAACAAAACCTATTGCATATTTGCAAAAAAACATGTACTCGACGCTGTCCTCCAAATGTAAGAAAACCCGCCTCACACGCGGTTCTTAGAAGGATGCAGCTCGCCCTTAATTTGACTCATACAACACCTTACGGCGCTTGGCGCTTGGTGCACGCAATTTATCATTTGTCGGTGAAGATCCGACGTGGTCCGAACCGGCATGGTAGGCATGCGAAGATTTATAATCTTACGACTGCAGACATGCATGAAATATCGTGCACCCCCTTGAAGAAACAAAACGGCGCCGAGCTGCAAAAAAAAACGTCATCAGCGTCATTTTCGAAGGGCACGCCCCCTGCCCCCCCCAATTCCCAACCTACCCAGCGCGGATAAGCCTCGCCTCTCTACGAAAACCTCTTGCCGCCCTCGAGACACGGCTGCCAAGACCCTCCTGGCCGTGACGTCCGCGGACAACGCTCGATACGAGGGCGCGGGACGTCTCCCCCCGATGACCCTGCAGAGGGCAACAGACAGAAAACACCAGTGACGGGAGGCGACAAGGGCAAGGAGGGTTAGGTATGTGTACTCGATATCATGCATGGCCGAAGTTGTATGATCACGACCTTCGCATCCCCACAATGCCGGTTGGTTGGAGGGGGGGGTGGTGGTTCCTTTAATGGAGGTGCAAAGGGGGGGAGAGGGTAGGAGTAGGAGTACTACAAATGAAGCCTGGAGGCATTTTTCGGTAACGGTACATGGCAACCTGCAATTTTTCTCAAGTTCCTCGCTTGAGGAGGTCTGTAGCACTACCGTATAGTGTGTCACCCAACAATCGATTTTACGGGAAAGATAGTTAAGCTAAGTTAACATGCACGCAATCCCACGGACGTAGTAGCGATCTGACGGAAACTAATCGAAAGATTAACTGCATGCGTCAAGATGCAAAGATGTTGGGTATGATATCGGTTAAATCTTCAGATGAATAGGTTGATGCAATGGTTGATGCAATGGTTGAGCACGAATGTGCAGCGCCTAGTTGCAACCCCATGTTGAAACACCTAACCTATCACGGCTGCCATAAGTCCCTAATTGCAACCCCTACGTGCAACCCGTAATTGTAAACCCGAAGTGCAACTGCCTTTAACCAGTGCAACCCCTAGTTGCAACCCCTGTTAATAGTTGCAACCACTAGTTGCCGGTAAGAGGATGGATGGCGGGGGGGGGGGGGGGGGGGGGGGGGGGGGGGGATCTGGGGGGGGGGGGGGGGGGGGGGGGGGGGGGGGGGGGGGGGGGGGGGGGGGGGGGGGGGGTGGGGGGGGGGGGGGGGGGGGGGGGGGGGGGGGGGGGGGGGGGGGGAGCGGGGGGGGGGGGTGGGGGGGGGGGGGGGGGGGGGGGGGGGGGGGGGGGGGGGGCGAGGGGGGGAGGGGGGGGGGGGGGGGGGGGTGGGGGGGGGGGGGGGGGGGGGGGGGGGGGGGGGGGGGGGGGGGGGGGGGTGGGGGGGGGGGGGGGGGGGGTGGGGGGGGGGGGGGGGGGGGGGGAGGGGGGGGGGGGGGGGGGGGGGGGGGGGGGAGTGGATCTGGTCCGGTTGAGTCACGGGTCGGATGCTTCACAAAAACGTCGATCGACGGGCGATGACAAGGGGCGTTCAGCTGAGAGCTAACGAGATAACGTGACAACAGCTATGGCCAGCTATGTAGGGCTTGGAGAATACCAGGCAAGGATCAAGGGGTGGAGGACGCCCTCCTTTGTGCCTTGCGATATCAAACCAGCGCAGAGTCATCATCTCATTCCCTTAGAGAGACGCCCTCTCGCAGTACGGGGGAGAAGACGGCAGAGGGGACAGACAAGTCGCGCGCAACTCCCGTCTCGCGCTGGCATTGCAGAGGCAGCGACGCCAATCGACCCTAACTGGAAAAAAAAGAACCCACCGTTGCCGCGCTTTCCCCTCGCCATTCCCTAGCCAAAAGTACGCCAAGGTATTGTTTCTCATCCTAAAAAGAACACAGCCCCACCGCTTTACCCCATCCCACCTGCCACCTCGTCAACCCGACGAAATACCACGCGATCTGCACAAGGCTTTCTTGTAACGGGCTACCGGTGACCCCCCCTCCCCTCTCCGCCCCCCCTGCCGGTCCCGGCATTGTAGGGATGCCAGGATCTATGGTCATAAGACTCCCGGTATGCATGCTATCGAGTACATCAACCCGCCCCAACCCCCTTCCTCCACCCTTCGCCCGTTCGCTGTTGGACTTCCCAACCGCCGTGAGAAACCACGCCCGTCATGTTCATTGTCAACCATAGTACATAGAAGTGCACCTGCAATTTTCCTGAGGAAGCTTACTTGAGGAACTCCACAGTATTACTACAGTGAGTTGTTGTACGCCATTAGTACTATTACTATCGGTACTATCAGTAAGTCATTAGCACGACGAGAAAGTCACTATTAATAGTACTACAGCAAGTCATTCGCATTAAGTCATTAGTAGTACTATTGATAACAAGCCACCAAACAACGGGTTTCAAGAAAACTCTTTCGCTCAACCTGACGACGGAGCTCACGACCTACGGGCTTACGTCGAAAACAAAATATATTGCTTCCTCCGTGCCCTCAACTATAGTGTTTTGGCAAAAAAAGGTACACGTAGTACCCCTATCGCAGCAGGCGTCCGTATAATGCTACCTAAAAAAAGGTACCTATAGTGCCACATTTATTGTCACATCTAGCGCCAAATCTAGTTTCACATCTAGTGCCACATCCAGTGCCACACCTAATGTCACATATAGTGCCACATATAGTAACACTTATAGCCACATACAGTGCCGCATGTAGTGCCACATTTAGTGCCACATGTAGTACCACATCTAGCGTCACATCTAGTGCCACATCTAGTACAATATAGCGTGCCACATACAGTGCCACATGTAGTGTCACATACAGATAGTCTCACATAGTGTCACATATAGTGCTACTTCAAGTGCCGCATATAGTGCCATGTAGTATGCCACACATAGTGCCACATGTAGTGTCACATACAGCAAGTGTCACATATAGTGTCACCTGGGTGTCGAACGACGGTGACCTTTACGTTGTCTCTAGCCACCTCGGCGCGGAGGCTGTCCAAGTAGCCCCGCAAGGGGTGCAAAGACGCCGCCTCCGCGCCGCCACCCTGACAGGAATAATGAGGACCCGAGACATAGATGAAATAAGAGCGGGGAGGTGATAGGGCGGGCAGCGAGGGAGGGGGGGAAGACAATTCAGGAATACCAAAAAACAAGAGCAACAACAGCTACAAGAAGAACAACAACAACAACAACAACTTCAACAACAACAACAACAACATTATATGGGGGCGGCAAGAAGGGGGAGGGAGGGAGGGAGGAGGGAGGGCGGGAGAGAGGAGGAGGGAGGGAGGGAGGGAGGGAGGGAGGGAGGGGGGGGGGGGGGGGGGGGGAGGGGGGGACGGAAGGAAGGCATGGAGAGCACTCCAGCCCAACCGCAACAAAAAAACTCGGGAGAAAGTCGACAAACAAAGCATATCTTTTTGAGGACTTCATCGTAGGTCGAATTTGTCAAACAACGAAATAACATAATCAACCCAGAAAAATATTGACATATGATCCGCTGATAATAAGAAGCCTGCGAACCCTTTCTGTCGGAAGCATAGAGAGGCGGTGACGGAAACATCAGCGGAGAGGCGACGCGGGAGCGGGGGGGGGGGGAGGGCGCAGAGAATAGGTACGTCGGGCGAAATATATATATATAATTCACAGCACGAACACCCCGCTGGGTTCTATGGAAACGCAATCCATAAAGTATTTGTAATGCCTCATGCGACGAGCGGAAGCGAGGGGCGAAGCGAAAGGGCGGCATGAAAAAAAGGGCGGCAAGTACTCGGGGCCAAAACAAGAGTGTCGATACCGCCAGTCGCAATACGAGCATATCTCCGGCCTACTGGGATCTTATGTGGCGGATCATCGAACCCATACACTGTAACTATAAAAACGCCAAAAAAACTATATATCAGTGGTTTTACGCTAGTTTACTGTATAAGCCCGGCGTATCGGCAGCTCGGGCGCAGCAAAATCTTGCGGTACACAGAATCGAATCCCCCCATTATACCGTTTCTGGCACAAGCACCAAGGCTTAGATAATTGCATACCGTGGTATATGTATTACTGGACCGTCTGTCTGTAAACTGCCAGCACGCATGTACCTGATACCAGGTATGTACGCAAAATATAAACCAGGTATGATGCACACCGCTCGAGGCAAAAACGCATGATTCAGGGCAAAACAGCATACGAACACGCGGCAACAACTACTAATACGTAAGACCTACCGGTAGGAACTATAAAAAAAACCAACGCAACACAAGACAGAACAATCAAACAAATTTTACTCGTGGCTCGAACTCGTATCGGTCTACCTCGCCCTCCACCCCTCCCTCCCCGGCGATGACGACGATCACGTGTCCCTCCTGCCTGTCCACCATGCTGGGAAGAATTGCTTTCGTCAACCCCACGGCACCCAACAAATTCACATCCAACGCCTGCATACCGTACAAAGCACGGCATCCCCAAACAGGACCGGGCAGGGCAGGGTAGGGCCGGGCACAGCAGGGCAGGGCGGGGCAGGGCAAGGCGGGGCAGGGCAGGGCAGGGCAGGGCACAGCAGGGCAGGGCGGGGCAGGGCAAGGCGGGGCAGGACAGGGCAGGGCAGGGCACGGCAGGGCAGGGCAGGGCAGGGCAGGGCACATCAGGGCAGGGCGGGGCAGGGCAGGGCGGGGCGGGGCAAACAAGGTAAGACCGCACAAGGAACGTAAGCAATAAAACGACACGTCAAGTCTGCTGCTTGCCCCAACTCGACGGTAACGGGTTGCACCGATCGAAGCAACCAACGAGATGTCGAGGCCATTGATGAAGCTATCGAGAAGCAGCTACCCCGTACAAACATAAAATAGGACAATACAAGCGAGAGGGGTACTTCTGCTGGCTGCAGCTACGAGTGCGCGGTACGACGGCTTAGCGTTTTGCGCGTGACATCGCTTCTTGCCCTATATCTACAACAACCTACGGACGGTGGACCTTAAAATATCTAACAAAAGAACCGAACACCTTAAAACGACCGTCAAAACATAAAACAATTTTGAGGTGACACGCGAGTGCGCAACAAACCTAAAGAGAGGCACACGGGTGCAGAATGGGTTTAAAAAACAGGGGTGGCGGGGTGAAGGCGGGGTGGGGTGGGGGGGGGGGGGGGGGGGTACTCAAAACAAACCAGGAGAACGTGCGCGTGCGTTGCGGGCGACGCGAGGGGTCCGAGAGCGGAGGGAAAAAAAAGGCGAAGCCTCGCAAAAGTAGTGTCAGAACGAAGCAAGCAAACGAAAACAAAACGAACCACAAAAAAAAAACATAAAAAGAGCAACAGGACAAGACGGCAAAACACAACTTCATTAAAAAAAAAACAGAACGAGAAAACACCGAAACGCGGAAACAAGGAAACAACCATCACGCATACCCCGACCAAAGCAAAAACCCGACGAGACGTACCTCGACAACGTCAAGAGCACCAGCAGCAGCAGACGACGGCCTCTCCGCCGCATCCCTTCCTACTGTCATCGATACCCCCGCACAGTTGAAGACCATGTCGATCGGACGCTCCAACATATCCTCCGCCTCGACAACGGCATCCGGCAGGATGAAGTCGTCCCTGACGTCCAGGGGAAGGACCGTCGCCCGGTCCAGTCGAGTCAAGCCCTCGAGAAACGCCTGCAAGGTAACCGAAAATAATAGGAAACCCCGCGTCGAGGGGGGGGGGGGGGGGGGGGGGGGGGGGGGGGGGGGGGGGGGGGGATACCATGCATGGCCGTAGTCGTACGACCATAGACCCTCGCAGAAAGGAGGAAAGGGGGAGACAAAAACGATATGGAAACCGCTAGTGGGGGACGATACAAGGGGAAAAGGTAGGGCCACGTAGGAGTCGGCAAGACTCCCAAATCTCCCACTATAGCAGTCATTAGTCGGACAAATAGTGTCACTCAGTCATGAAACGGAAGACGGGGCAGCCATCCGACTTATTGGACACTTTTCTGGGAGGAAATATAAGGACCAATTGATATTCATATTAAAGTCTAAAGTTTCCTTATATTTCCGGCCAGAGTGGTACAGCTTTTCGAACGTCAATCGCTTCGGACTGCAGATACCCTCGTGACCTGCGGCACAGCAGCACGCTGCGGGAGACAGCACACGCATACACACGCACACATGCATGGCGGGAAAGTAAAAAAAAAAAATATTATCTACCTTGCCGACGGCATAAAACGCTTTTTAGCTTTTTTCCCCTACATCGATCTTGTATAACACGAAGTACATGGTTCACGACTTGCCATCGTCATCGACGCGCGGAGACGAAAAGCACTACGGAGGGATCCACGCTCCGGTGGTCCATTTAAGGGTGGTTCAACCTCGAATACTACTGGTATTGTATCAGGCGTCCCATCATCCGGGTGTATGGAGTTTTATTTTCTCGAATAACGCCAAACGTTTCTAATATGAATAGCGAGGGTATCCGCAGCAGCAAGACGCGAGTCGACGAGGGCACAAAGTGCTGAACCCTTCTCGCGATAAAACCGCAAGCCACGTGTATACCGTGGTGGGGAGGGAGGGGGACCATAGTAAATAGGACCTACGGTATACACAAAAACCTACATATTTAACTATTTTTACCAACAATATCTGGTCCTATTCACTATGGCCCCTCGTAATAATACAGGCTGGTTCTGGCCTACCGAGTTCACCTCTAATGTCCACAACTTGTTTTGCAAGATAGACCATGAAATTTGGCACACGTGTTCCACGAGCCCCTGCCGATCCGACACCAAATGTGCGCGCGTGGATTTTTTTTGCAGATATATTACTTTCGTTTTTTGCATTTTTTTTTTAATATTTCGGTGTTGAGGCCACGGAGAATCTTACCCTCCAATCTCATCTGATCTCCACACCAGCCACCAGGTATGTTTTATCGTGACACCAATCGGGGGCGCTGTTCTGAAACGCTGCGTTTGCACGTCCGGCCGGTTCGTGCTCAGTGCCTGCCAGACATCGGGCGTGACTCAGGAGAGATTTCATCAACGCGGCTCACGATTCTGTTCAGATTGGCCTTCCGCGCTATCTCAACAACGGCCCTACACTTCGACTTCAGAGATGCTGCAGTCGTACAAAGCTGGTCGAAACTTGAGGGGTACAAAAAAGAGACAAAACATCGCCCCCGAACTGAACGTGAGCGCTTCACTTGCGGGCAGCTACAGCTCCTCACACGAAACTACAGCTCCCAAAATCGAGGAGCGCTCCTGATGCTGATGGGGTGAGTGGGGGTGTCGGGTGTGCTCCAGACGGCAGTCGTAGGCAGCCAGCCAGAAGCGACTCACAAGGTGCTTTCGTGGACTCGAAGCCGCGAGCCAGAAGTACCAAACAAAAAAAAAAAAAAAAACACTAGAATATTTCTATTCACGCGCCGACTGATGAAATAACGGCTTTAACCAAAACGTGTAGCTGTTCGCCAGGGAGATGGTGTGAGTCTTCTCCTCGTCACGAAACATAAAACACCGAGGGTCAAACTAAACTAGTCATTTTCACGAGGGGTAGCAAGTTATCGGGCCCAAAAGCAGGCTAACAAGCTCTGGATTCTTGTTTTCTGCATCAATTATTCGAAAACTTCGAAAAACTAATCTCGGTGGCCAATACTCAAGTTCCAAGCCGTATGTATACGTTGCAGAAACGCCTGCGCGCGCCTACCTGACGACACATTCTTGAGTGATCCTCTGTGCCCTCAAGACATATATTTTTTTCCGGCGGACGAAAACCAAAAGCAAAAATTATTCGTCAAATGGCTTTTTTGCATGGGTTCATAGAACACGTGTGTGCCAAAATTCAGTGTCTTATCTCCTAAAAACGGCGCGGACGCTAAAACTCTCCCGCGAAAACAAGGTAAAAAAGATGGGTTGCCTCGTAGTTACTCACTTTCAGGCACAGGATCATTTTTTGGATAGTTACGTATTGCTTGATATTGTTCCTACGGATTCAGTTCTTCGAAAATTGGCGCGAACCTTTTACAGACATGCTTTGGAGTACCTGGAATCGGTTCGTCCACAAAAAACCTCCCCAGCCGCCAGGTACGAAAAAAAAAAATTCTTCGTACGGTAACGCCTACTGTTTCTGGCCGTTTTTGAAGGCCCGTGATTGGTCGGGACGCGTGCTTCGCCGCTAGCGCCAGCTCTACGACCTCAGCAAAATACCTGGCCGGGTCACCCTCTTCCGTTGCTCAAGGTAGTCAGCGCGATACCATCCATGTGAAGTACGATTAGACATTGCGATAGGCAGTCGTGGTCGACCAAAAACAAAATGGGGTGAAATGCTTGAACCAGCTCGTTTGTGACCCCGGATCAAAAGTCGCGACCGGTAGCAGGAGGGGGCAGGAGTAAGAAGGGCGAGGATAGCTAATGCAATGGGGAAGAAAACGACGCGAGGCACTTCTGGGAATAATGAATGCACCGCTGCCGTCCAACCGTTACAAACCGTATCAATAGGTGTGGCGTGGTGGTGACCATACTGTCTCGCTCGTATCCCCGTCACGTAATATTTTTGCGACTGAACAAGTTTCCGTCACGAGCCTCTAGGCCGAGGCACGCAGAGAACTACAATTTTCGTACTTCTCGTTTTTGCGCTTTTATTTTCGTGTAAATAAACCGAAGCCGCTTTTGTTTGTGTTGAAGTGTCCGTGAATCTACATACAGTAGGCCATAGTTAGAGCGCTTTTCCTGCGTAAAATGAAGCCAGTTAGCGTGCTTTTCCCCCGGCGGGCTAACTGGGGGCGCCTCCAGTGGGTCCCCCTCGGCCGTTGGGGGGGGGTGTACTCGACAGGAGAGATGTACTCATTATCATGCATGGCCGTAGTCGTGTGGTCATAGACCCTCGCATCCCTACAACGCCGGGACGGAGCATGTCGGGTTTTCACCAACCAGGCAGACATTGCTTGCACCAAGCGCGAAGCGCCGTGAGGTGTCCGGTGAGTCGCATGAAGGGTGAGCTGCATCTTACTAAGAACCGCTTGTGAGGCCGACTTGCATATGGATGGCAGCTTCAATGAGTTGGTAGTTTAATTTCCGGTGTAGCCACTTCCAGATACAGCAATGGGAGTATTATGTAACTGCCTCTTGGGTGCCATACCTTGAACACTACGTGATACGATCAATTCCCTTGTGCAGAGTAAAGGTTCTTTACCTCGCACAAATGATCTAACTCGGCCGGGAGGGGGGGGGGGGGGGGGGGGGGGGGGGGGGGGGGGGGGGGGGGGGGTGGCGAGCTTCGTTCGCCTGACTCTAGCTGGCAAGTAGGCCGGCTTCGCCAACCAACTTACCGAGCAAAGTCAGCCAACTTACCAGCTATAGTACTCGGCTTGCGCATAGTTATTACTAGGTACCAGGTAGTCGTTAAATGCTGCCGAATCACGGTCTACCAGCCTCTCGCAAAAATGAGATTGATTTTCCGCCAGCCTACGACACCGCTGATGACGTATCATGCTCATGCTGGGCCTGTTCGCTGATACATACCAGGTACCAGTATGTATGACAAACCGCCCAGGGGGAGACACTAACTTTTCGGGGAGGGAGCGTCTGAGCAGCTCTGAAGTTCACATACACTCTTCGGCCGGTGCAAGAGGTACACATCCCCATCCCGAAGGACAGAAAAATTCCAAGAAATTGTTGTGCCCCACGAACGAGGGCGCAGACAGTTCAGGAGAATAAGCGACGGCTATTAATAGCTGATTTTCTTTTCTTCCTGCGTACCACCGCAACAAAATATCTCGCTCTCAACCCCAAGACGTCTTGCCCCGAAAGACGGGCTATTATTACGGGGGATCATAGTAAATAGGACCAAATATTGTTGGTAAAAATAAGGAAATATGTAGGTTTTTGTGTGCACCGTAGGTCCTATTAACTACGGACCCCCGTAAAAATGGTTGGGAGCACATCTAAAGGGCGGCACTAGGTAAACATAAAGACGCATGATACGGCAAGGGCACGCCTAGAAATTTCTCTGATGCTAGAAATTTCTGAGGCTCCGTCTATGAGGAGCTGTGCACCATTTTCAAGTCATCACTGCTATTTTACCGTTAGTCGTTTGCTATGTCGCTCGAAAACTACTGACTCTTCATGAATATTGCACAACAACTCCATGGCCTGGATGCGACACGAAAACAAATACCGAAAAAGCACGAAGTGGAGTCCGACAAGATTGGGTATGACGTACGTACACAACAGGTAGGTATACCATCACATAGCCATGTGGGCACTTCCTCAGTTCCGGAAAGCCGTCGGACAGAAACCAAACCGGCCGAAAATTCGTCATCTCAGGACTTCGTCTCACCCTAGGGAAAGGGGTTGCCGCCGCCGCGTTATCTCAGGACTTCGTCTCACCCTAGAGTTGCATTGTCTTATCCGAGAGAGCATGTTTTCGAGGGGCCATGTTGTCGAGAAACCATGTTTATTAAATCTAGGGACAAGAGACTGTGTTAAAAATCGAGAGGTACTAGTGTCAAGACATCATAATATCGAGAAGCACTGCCATCAAGAGAAACCAAACGAAAATCACCGGCAAAATATCTCCCCTCGGTTCAGCACCCCGTACATACTGCGGTCAGTGGTGATCTCACCACCGCAACAATGGGGCTATTTCGGGGCCCCCGTAATGGCTACTATTGCTCCGCTCAAGACTAATTTTTGGTAAACAATTTTTAGGCCGGCCTTGGTACTGAGTCAAAACTCATTTTTGAACACTTTTTTTTGTCGACCCGACAAGCCATGTGACCTTTTACTACCGAGTCAAAAATCGTTTTTGATAAACAACTTTTAGGCCGATTCGACGAGCCACTTGACCTTAGGTCCATCCAGAAAAATAGTGTAAAACGATACGATGCACAGGTTTGGTAGTTCTTCAGTGCCCTCGAGGACCCACATCAGCTACCATGGTTGACAGCTCGGCCGAGAGAAGCTTTCCCTATGGTAGCGCGCATCAGGTTTAGGTTTCAGGTTTAGGTCGGCGTTATGCACATTGAAGTTAGCGGTCACGTTAGTCAGGGTTAAAGATAAGGCTTGGGCCTAGCGTTCGAGGGCTCACCGTGATAATTTCCCAGTTGACCGCCTTCATCCACGCAAGGATGCAGAGCCGTTGGACGCGCTCCAGCTCCTGCAGGTTTGTGCCCGAGAGTATCACCTGCCCGACAAAAGCGGCGGGGGTTGTCGATCGATCGATCGATCGATCGATCGGTCAATGCATCGATGCCAAACAATCAATCGAACACTCCCACTCAATTAACAAACCAACCGACCAATCAATAAATCAGTCAATTCGCCGACCCATCAAACCAGTCAATTTAACCAGCAAAATCAAGCACCTACACACAAATAAAAAACAAGAAGCCGATCAATCAATCACTATCAACAAGTCAGCCAGACAACTAGCTACTGTAGCTTGTCGATGAGAACACGCACGTTCTCCAACTATCCTAGCGTGAGCATCCAAACAAAAAAAATATCTACAAAGGGAGAATGCGCACAAGGCAATCCGCATCGATGTTGACCTCTAAGAGGAGCGCAGCAGCAGGCAGCAACAACAGCGTCGCGCGGAAACGCCAACTTCCTACCGCAGGAGTTGCACATCACGGAAGGGAGGGGGAGAGAGGGTTCAAGGCAGGGAAGTAAAACGTGGACATCTTGGCCTACCTTCGCCCCGTTGACCGTGAGGTTGATCGCCAGACGCTCTCCAAGCCCGTGGTCCGCTCCTGTCACCCACACGACCTTGAAATACAGCCGTCAAACAAAAAAAAAGACCAGGCACAACGCACCGACGGGGAGGGGAGGGGGGAGGGGTTAGAAGAGGGCGGAAACACCGTAGCAATTGCTGAGCAAGCTATATAGCTCACGCACATGGTGTGCGGGAGCTGCTGCAGCGCTGACGTACGGCGGCGCGAGCCAGCACTACTCCATGGCGCGGTGCAGGCCAAGACAGGCCAAGACAGGAAGCGGGACGGAGCCCAAAACACATACGTTCTTCTTCGACCTACGGGGTCAAACATATGCCATATCTGGCCGCCAGAGACAAAACTACCGTGAATATAGCGCCTTTTGATCTGGAGAGTCTAAAAAATACAATGCACCCTCCTCGACATAGTGCAACAGCATATGTTCCCATCTGCAGAGTCAAAAAGTAGTAGCTAGGGTACAAATTTGTACCTACAGAGTTTCAACAACCAAATATCTCATCTGCAGACAGAGTCCAAAAACGTAAGCTCTGATGTACAGATGACTTTCGCGAGCGAGCCCAAGGGCCAGCGTCGGCAGTCACGCGACCAGTTCCGCCGCTCGGTTATCGCCGCTCTCCACAATCAGGCATGTGCGGGAGGGGGAGTCGAGAATACACGACATGGTATACCAGTATATTGCTAGCAGGGAAGTGTGACGGTAAGAGGTAGGGGGGGGGGGGGGGGGGGGGGGGGTACTCATTTGTTGCTTGCTTGCCTTGCCCTAGAGCATTGACCAAGCATCCCTTTCGAGACGGAGAGGGGGGGGGGGGGGGGGGGGGGGGGGGGGGGGGGGGGGGGTACTCGATAGGAGAGATGTACTCGATCTCATGCATGGCCGTAGTCGTATGACCATAGACCCTCGCATCCGTACAATGCCGGGACGGAGCACGTCGGGTTTTCACCGACCAGGCAGACATTGCTTGCACCAAGCGCGAAGCGCCGTGAGGTGTCGGGCGAGTCGCATGAAGGGTGAGCTGCATCCTACTAAGAACCGGGCTTGCATATGGACGACAGCTTCAATGAGTTAGTTTAATTTCCGGTGTGGCCACTTCCAGAGACAGCAATGGGAGCACTATGTAACTGCCTCTTGGGTGCCTTACCTTGAACACTACGTGATACGATCAATTCCCTTGTGCAGAGTAAATGTTTTTTACCTCGCACAAATGATCTAACTCGACCACCAGCTGTGGGCGACCGCCGAAAAAAAAACAACGGTACCCTGGATGTCTAGCTCACGTAGTGAGCGGCATGTTTTATAGTGTCGTTGCCAACCGACGCCAACCCAACCCATATATAATATGGGGGGGGGGGGGGGGCATGAAGGGTGATCTGCATCCTACTATCAACCGCTTAAGAGGCGGATTTTCTTGCATATAGAGGACAGCATCGATGAATTGATTTAATTTCTGGTGTGGCCACTTCCAGAGACAGCAGGGGCGGGGGGGGGGGTAGTCATTATCATGCATGGACGTAGTCGTGTGGTCATAGACCCTCGCATCCCTACAATGCCGGGGCGGAGCATATCGGGTTTTCACCGACCAGGCAGACATTGCTTGCACCAAGCGCGAAGCGCCGTGAGGTGTCCGGTGAGTCGCATGAAGGGTGAGCTGCATTCTACTAAGAACCGCTTGTGAGGCGGGCTTGCATATGGATGACAGCTTCAATGAATTGAATAATCTCTCTGGTGAGGCCACTTCCAGATACAGCAATGGGTTTACAATGTAACTGCCTCGTAGATGCCTCACCATACACACACTTTGTGATACGAATATCCCCCTTGTGCGGAGTTAAGGTTTTCCCCGCGCAAAAATGATCTAACTCGACCGCAAGCCGTGGTGACCGTCCAAAACAAAATAAAATACCAATAATAATACTAATAATAATAATAATAATAATAATAATAATAATAATAAATAATAATAACAATAACAATAATAATAATAATAATAATAATAATAATAATAATAATAATAATAATAATATAGGGGGGAAGGGGGGGGGGGGGGGGGGTACTCAATGCTTGCCTTAGTCATTTGATTATTGACCAGGCATCCCTTCCGAGACGAAGCACCCATTTTACTCCTGACAGAGACACACACCTCCAACAGCTGGGCGTTCATTACGTTATTGCCCTATATTACATATTTTTGTTTCGCTAATCTTGTACCCTTCCTGTTTCAGGTCGTCACGAGAGGTGGTGTGCAGGTGCTATATTGCTCCTTCATACTACGCTCGACAGCACACGCTCGCTGTACAAGGTGGAGATGAGGAACATAGAAGAATGTATCATGCGCGAGATTGGTACATTCGACAGTAGAGAGGAAACGATCGCTATCCTAGGAGACAGATGGTGGCCACAGCCGGCGAAACAGGAAGGGGACAAGATGAGCAAAGCATCCCATGCAATATATGGAAACGGCGTAAAGGGCGCCCAACTGTTGGAGGTGTCTCTATTCGGAGTAGGAGCGGTGCTCCGTCTCGGAAGGGGTGCGTGATCGATGGCCAGATGACGCCAGATGACCAAGGCAAGCAACAGATGAGTACGCCCCCCCCCCGCTAACCTTCTCGAAACGGATGCGTGGTCAATTGTCAAACAAAAAAAGGCAAGGCACAAATGAGTACGCCCCGCAACCGCCAATTATCTCCCTCCGCTATACCGCCCGGTACGATACTATATAGGTGCTCGATATCACGAACAAAAAACAGAGTATTCAGAACGAATGTGAAGGCGCGCGTACGAAGGGATAAGACCGAAAAACAGACGAAAAATCGACAAAATGTAACTACGCACATACCGTTAAGAACGATCCCAAACAAATCAATCCTACCAGTTGGAATGTCAGAAAAATGCCGGCCCTTCGGCAAACGCTGGCATCGACTGCAAATAATTCGGGCCAGCTTCTCGCCCCCCCCGTCAAAGAAACGCCTCAACATCACACACCAGAACCACTGCAGTGCCGGTTGAGGGGAAGGGCACAGCCACGCGCCTGTTCAGCTAAAAGCAACAAAGCACCCTACGCATCCGATTTGTTTTTCCAGGGCTGCTCGCTGGTCGAGCAAGGGGTGACCCGACCCGACCCGGCCCGTGAGATTTTGAAACAACCTGACCCAACCCGACCCGACCCGACCCGACCAGACCCGACCCGACCAGACCCGACCGGACCCGACTCGAGCCGAGCCAAGCCGAGCCGACCAGACCAGGCGCGGTCCGTGATATGTCAACACGTTCCTGACCCGACCTGCGGATCGGGAAATGACCCGTGAAAAGCTCTAAAATATTCCACAAAAACCCGAAACATCACGATCTGCGGTAAAACAAAAAAAAAAAATACCACAGCTAGCAGCAGTTCAGTAGTCCTTTCGCCTTTATGAGATGTTGTGGGCAACATCTGCAAAATACACATCCTACAACGCGCGCAAGAGCCGTGTCATTCCGTACCCCCACCCCCGGAAACGGAGGCGTTCATGCATCGTACATGCACGCGTCCTACGGTAAAAACTTGGCAGGTGTTTTTTTGAGAGTCGTACTCGCTGAGGGGGCTCTTTGCCCTGCCTGCAGCAGCAGCCGCCGAAAACGGAATTTGAGAACGGCTGAAAGTGCAACCCGACGAGCACCACGAAGATTATCACGTTGTTAAAACACTATTACGGGGGATCATAGTAAATAGGACCCAATATTGTTAGTAAAAATAGGGGAAAATATAGGTTTTTAGTGTGAATCGGAGGTCCTATTTACTATGGTCCCCCGGAATAGTGTTGATAATGGTGTACTTCGAAGTATGTTCCGACGATATTGTGTTGAGGAGTCCGCCCAGTCCCAGTGACATTCTAAAACGCTATCAACAGTGTCAATAATGGTATATATATATTTAAACGATATCGGGATAAGGAGCCCGGCCAGTCCCAGTGGCATATTTTGGCCAAAGAATGTCGTAAAACCCAAGTGTTAAAAATGGTGTATATTCCAACGATAGTGGGTCCCAGTGACACTTTTTGGCAAAAATAATATAGTAAAACGCTATTAATAGTGTTAATACGAAATGGTATACATTTCAACGATTTTGTGTTAAGGAGCCCGGTCAGTCCCAGTGACATATTTTGGCCAAAGAATAGTGTGAAACACTAATGACAATATCGGTGTATATCCCAACGATACTGGGTCAAGGACCCCGGTCAGTCCCGGTGACCTATTTTGGCATAAACCTGATGCCCCCACCATCGTAGATGGTATAGATCGCGGAATCCATCTGCCCTGAAATCTCTAGAGCAGAATGATATATATAGGAAATATATTCTGCGCGAATGTGCGAAACGCTCTGCACCAATAAATACCTTATCGTGGAAGTAGCGCCTAAGCCGTCTGGGAAGCCTTCTCGGAAAAGACGCGATCTCCGCCTTCAGTTTCTGCAAGGTCAGCGGGAAAAAAAACAAGACACAAAGCACGGGTGACTTTTTACGAAAATAGTTCGAAAACGGACATATCAATAATAAGTAGAAATATACCAGGTATTCATTTTTCAATACCACAATAACCTTCGAGGCACACTAAAAATAATTAAAAGGGTATGGGGTGCAATCAATTGATGGGTACGCGACTTGACAATTTCCGTCATCATCACCTTCATACTCTCCAGCTTAACTCGTAGCAGGGTTTTCACCCTCAGCGATCTTCTGGAGAAGCAGCGGTCACAGTTGTCGTCCCTTCTCCCCCCCGGCGGTACGTGCCTTATTTTTTTATGGCGCATGGGGTTCATCATTCCCATCGCTCGTCGATTTTCATCGAATGTAGCTAACTCACGCTCTCACGCTTTCCGGCAATCAATTTTCTATGAAAAAAAAAAGTATTTACGCGTATGAATGTGCACTCGGCAATAATTGAAGCCACGTAAATGCTTTTGGTAGGCACGAGGACAACCTATCAAGCCACCGGGGAGGTTAGAGTGACTCAGGTATTTCTTTCTCAGGAGACCACGGAGGTGACAATGGCAGGTTGGTCATCCAGACACAAAAGCGACAATGACTTCTGACCAAAAACGTTGGAAGAAAATCACGTTGTTTTGTACCACAACATTTCAGAACGTTTTCTACAGCGTCTCTCGCCACTGCTTCGATGCCCCCCTGACCCTTGCCTCGAAAAAAACACCGGCAAGGCCACCAGTAAGACCGACACCAAGCCCAACGTAAGCACCACCACCACCACCACCAGCAACATCAGCAGCAGCAGAACCAACATCACCATCCTCACAAACAACAATAATACCGCCGCGAAACAACCACGGCAGCAACAAAAAATAACAAAAAAAACAACACCACCATCACCACCACAACCACCACGACAACGAAAACATTAACATGTTCCGCAACGAAACCGAAAAAAAAAAAAAACAACGATAAAACAAAAAAACAAGCTGCGTGCACCATCACCTTCTCCAGAGCGGACCCCTTGACCAGCTGTCCCCACCGCCACGGCCCGTGCGTGCCAGGGACGGGACCCCCGTACCGCGTCCCAACCGTAGCGGCCGTCTTTCCTCCCCGTTCGTCGCTCTGGCGGCTTTGTTGCGCCCGCATCGCATCTCCTTTCTTCTGGTCAGAGCACCAAGTAGACCAGGGGAGCAAAGAAGGCTTGGCGTGAACATCGTCGGCGAAACATCGCGCAGAAATCGTTAACAGCAGGAAATGGTTAACAAAAAAATGAGGGATGGGGTAAAGTGCGTGAGCAAGTGGACAAGGGTACTGCTGCTGCTACTGCGACTACTACTACTACTACTACTATCACGGGGAACCATAGTAAATAGGACCTAGTATTGTTAGTAAAATATGTAAATATGTAGGTTTTTATGCATACCATAGGTCTTGTTAACTATGGACCCCCGTAATACTACTACTACTACTACTACTACTACTACTACTACTACTACTACTACTACTACTACTACTACTACTACTACTACTACTACTACTACTACTACTACTACTTCTGCCCCTCGTCTTACTCCTCCACTCTCTCCTCCTCTACTCCTACCATCATCACCACCGCTACCGTCACGACGACCACACTACTGCAGCTACTGCAGCCTCAGCCAAACCACAACAGACACCACCACCATGATCCTCTCGTTCCCCTCACCTCCAAAGCCCCGTCCGCCCCCTCCTGCCCATCCTTGGGCAAGCCCTCCGCAACCGACCGCTCATGTTTTGTCTGCGATTGGTCGTGCTCATCACTGTCCCGGTCGAGCTCCAGCCCCGCGGTTCCAGAACCGGGTTTCATAGACACCATGGCGTCCTTCCAGTTCATCGGTTTCAGGTTCGTGTCCTGCGCAGCGAAAAAAAAACGGGGTGGGTGTAATTTGCATGCTTACCGCCGGGGGGGGGTGTCTCAAGAGGAACTCCTGCCTGCGGCGAGTATTGGATCACCTCGGTAGTCCCGCCATGCCGACAGAAAAAAGTGCTGCTGCTGCTGCTGCTGCTGCTGCTGCTGCTGCTGCTGCCACGACGAAGAATTTATCCTTGAAGAACAGAAGGGGGGCCAAACAAAAAAACAGTCTCTTACGTACCAGTTTACTTTTCTCCCTTGTGGAAAATTGCCGACGGGCTCATTTTTTACTTTATTTGGTGTTCTCACCGGAGATCTCGGGGTTCGGCATTTCTATTGCAGGAGGATCGTCTGAAAACAAAAACCTTCGGTTGGTTGACTTTAGGCCCACGGCTGTCGTTGTTGTTAGTTTGATAGTACTCTGAAGAACCCCGCTGCAGCATCATCTGTCTGGCGGGAGTGAGCAACAGAAGGGATAATACACGTGCTACGATGTAGGGGCAATGTACCTTTTTCGATTGTACCTTTTTTTGGCCGCACTATTTTTTACTAACGGGGGTACATCAGCTGAGGAACCACCCAATGTCACCGGGAATCAAATGGCTTTTTTGACACTCACCATTCGAACAATATATCTACGCCAGGGGTACTGCTGTACCTTTTTTTATTGTATATTTTTTTACTGTACCTTTTTTTACTTGTACATTTCTTTTGGCAACACTATTTCTGACTGACAGGGGGGTTCCTCAACCGAGGAACTACAAAGTGTCACTGGGAACCACGTTGTTGTCTTATGCTTATCATTCGAACAATATAGCTACGATAGGCCTAGGGGTTTTCAATAAAATGACGCCCTCGGGAAATCAGAGGGGAAACCCGACAATAACAAGTGGCGACTACAGCAACGGCCACTGCGCGACTGGGGGATGATATTCTACAATATGGTGTCCGAGTTACATATCAACCAGTAGTACGGCTCGGGCGCAACATGATCCCAACCGTATTGCTGGGCGCTCACGCCGCTCCTAGACGGTCCAACGGTTGATATCACCAAAGTTACCAACCATTGTGCTGGTCGCTATTTCCGGGTTCCAAGGGGGTTAAATTAGAGATACGCAGCAGTAGTTCCTCAAGCTCGGAGGCTCAGAAATATTTGGTGCGGCCCTGACTGAGCAAACAAAAAAAAACTTTTCACGTCACATTGCCCCCTCCCTACCTTCAGCATCACGGGGTTGCTACCGAAAACAACAGCGGTCCCTCTAATCTGTAGTGCCGGTTTGCCGCTAAAGTGCCCGTGGGATCGGTTGGCATATACGAGATTCACCGGTGTGGTAGCAGTGTACGAACTTTGTCGCTACAACACCGGTCCTGTTGGCTGGCGCACACATACCGGCGCTACAGAAGAACCGGCCCTACAGTGCTATACTGAAGATAGCACAGCCCCTGAGATTGATGGTTTTCCGAGGCAAGGGGAGAGGGCACACGCAACGAAAAAAAATAGATGGCGTTTGAGAAATTTCTCGTCGAGATTGTTGCATGGACGCGTCGCTCGCCGTTTGCACTCTCCCTCTCTCTCTCGCCGTTGTTGGGAAAGCGGACTTGATAGTCCGTCCACGGCGGTGTGGGGTCTTGCAGCGATACACGGCAACGCGTTTTTACCGGTTACCCTACCACTTTTGTCCGTAGGATAATATTTGACACTGTTGATTAACTTGTCTGTGGGGTCGATAGTGCTGTTATAACCAAGTTTTCGTCCCTTTCCAACTCTCGGATCACACAAGGGTAAGTATATGTCGCAGTCAAGTCTCGAGCGGCGGCTTGGTATACTACTCCGGCTTTCGGGAAGGAAAAGTTAGGCATCTGATTTTTCAAAGCTGCGGCGTCTGCCGTTGAAGTGCCTCGATTGAACGACTCACGCGGTAAAAGAAAGGGAGGAGGGAAGGAGGGGGGAGGTGAGGGAAGGGGGGGCGGTAGAAGCCGACGCGGACGTCTTCGTATCCCGCCCCCATCCCCTCCTTACCGCTGGCCTCCTTCAGCCTCTCCTGGGGGTCGAGGGGAACAAGGAGGCAGGTAGACAGGTAGGCAGGCATTCAGGCATACTCGCTTTCAGAAAAGCGTCACGACTAACCAACAGACGAGACATGCGCACAAATAGCCCGACAGACAGACAGACAGATTACTGTAGCTAGACAGCTAGCCACAGAGAAGGAAAAAACAGACAGGCAGACAGACAGACAGTCCGACGGCCCGACAGATAGCCAGACAGCTAGCCAGACATACGGGCAAACAGACAGACAATCAGACAGACAGATAGGCAGACAGGCATGCAGACAGACAGACAGGCAGACAGACAGGCAGACAGGCAGACAGACAGACAGACAGGCAGGAAGGCAGGCAGACAGACAGACAGACAGAAACATAACGCAGAGCTGCATGCAGGGAAACAGTAAGGTGCCCCTACAGCTAAAATGTGCCCAAGTTCCAAGGCAGTCCCGGCGAAAGAGTAGCAATACGACGGCACGAACGAAGCGAGGGACAGAGGAGAAGGGCTATACATCCCGAGGCCGTAAACGCTGCACACGTGGGCAAAGTCGTACATGTCGCTTCAGAAAATCCGATTCCCGTTCAATCACCTAAATCTTCCAGGGCAGATAACTTCCCACCTCATCTGTCAAAACCCAGTTTATGTTGACGGGTGGGAGCCGCATAACCTGTAGACTTGCACGACCTAGGGGTGTTTACTGGGTTGGATACGCCCTGCACAGATCCTGCACGATACTTCATAACGACAGGTTAGGGGTCTACGTGATCTGCTTACAATATCGTGGTCTGCCCGGACGTGTCCCAGGTTGTACAGCTTGTCAAGGCCCGGCTAAAGGAGGCTGTCGAGTCGAACTTGTCAAAACCCCACCACAAATGCATCTCCTTATGGTTTCGGGAAAAAAAAACAAGATCTATTTACACTTCAGCAGTAAATGTGTGAAAGCAGCCAAACAGAAAACAAACGGCAGCATTCGTGGGCACCTGTATTTGAGGCATCACTGCGTACGCGTAGTCCAGAGGGTGCTTGATGTTCCGCAAAACCTCAGCCCTCCGAGCTTCCACCGCTGCCGCACTGAGCCAACACACAAGGTGCCAATACAAAGAGGAGGGGACCAGTGAACGCATGGGACGAAACAAACCAAGCAACGGAAGGAACTGAGGCATCGGGAACAACGTGCGCAGAGAGCGCTGAAAATCGGAAATCACACTGCTGTTTCCGAGCAGACTAAAAGGGCGACTCAGAATAAAAAACCCGTCACCAACACAAACACGGACCGCAACATCAACAGCCACCGCTCGTACACGCAAGGACAACGAGAACACCACCACGTGCCGACGAAACTTACAACAGCAGAAGGAGAACGAGAGACACCACGTGCCAATGAAAAGCAAGCAAGTAACCACAGCAAGACGTGAAAAACAAGAACGACAGCAAAATGAACACAAGCAGCTCCGACTACAGCGGCAACGTCAAACAAGGCCTCACCCGTCTATGAACACCAGCAGCACGAACAACAACAACAACAACAACAACAACAACAACAACAGCACCACCACCACCACCACCACCGCTATTCACCACCAACAGCAGCATCACTACCAACACCACCAACACCATCAACGACATAAGCACAGCCGACAACAACAACAGCAATAGCAACAGCAACAGCCGCAGCACCACTATTCACCACCAACAGCAGCATCACCAACACCAACACCAACAAAAAGCAACAACAACCGCCGACACTCACAGCACCAACAAAACGCCAACACCACTACCAGCGGCCGAACCGACCAGAACAAGACTAGTAACACCACACAAGATCCGTAGGATGCTTCGATCGAAGCAGAACACGCAGCTTCCAAATTACGATATTCAATGATATCTTCGGTCTCACACAGGAGGCTTCTCACTCAAAAAAAAACATCAAGATAAAATTCAACAAACACAGCGACGAAAAAACCCCGTAAATCGTCACTCCCGCTCTGACCTCATGGCGGCCTCAACATCCTCCGAACCATGCGCACCCCCAACGGCGGCATCTTCAATCACTACCGACGAGTCTTCCGCATCATCGTTGACCGAACCACTACCGTCCCGAGAGACGTTGATCTCCCCATAGCCCCGTCCGCCCTCGGCTCGGACTCGACCCTGGGAAACGAAGCACACAGGCAAGACCACGAAAGAGATTTTGGCACCAAGCGCTGAACCCGCGCTCACCTTTAACCTTTTTAGGACCACGGTCTCATCTTGGGGACAAAGCAGTCTAATTCCAAGTACTCTGTCCGCAGAACGGGACTGCAGCCCTGAAAGGGTTGGGGCAAAACAGACAAGACCACGCGACCCGTGCTACGAAAGAATGTACAGTACTGCCGGCCCCTCTATAGTTGCCGGTGCCATATGCGCCAGCCAAAAAAAATATCGGCACTCTATCGGAAACCGGCTACTACTGTATATACTCCGCACACTGCCAAGCTGGTTGATCCCATCTGTGCCAAGCGATTCCACCACCGGTACAACAGCGGGAAACCGGCACTACTAAAAACCGAACCGGCATTATGGAGGGATCACTACTGCTGTACTGGTAGCACCGAATGCTTCTGAGCCCCCCCCCGACTTGAGGAGCCCCAACACAAGCGCAATTAGACGCATGTCGACGAGGGAAGAAAATACCCTAGTCTTCCCGAGATAAAGAAAACAAGGGCAGGGCACGAGCCGCATTGGGGAGGGGGGCGGGGGGGGGGGGGGGCTGCTGCTGTTTGACCCCTGGATCTGAGTTACGGCTATGAGGGGAGAAATAAAATAAGGGCGAAAATAATAAATTGGCAGGAAAACGTTAAAAAAAAAAAAAAAAGTATTTGGAGAAAACGTGTGAGCTACGGTCGATACAAATCCAATGGGCTAGGTATCTGACAGAAACGAAATGAAAACAAATGGGATTCTTTGAAATCTAAAATATGCCTCGGATCAATCCATACGGGGTATAAATAGACCTGACGTTGAGAAGATCCACCAGTAAGGAATGCTTGGTGTTGGGCTCAAAAGTGTCAGCCCAAGACCTGCCTTAGAGCAAGGCCCGCGACAGAAATTTGACACCAGTAGTAATCACTATACTACACCTGGACTCCAGTACTACGACAAAGCTTTCATACCAAGCACTACACCCAGACTGGCCACGTTATTTACACGCCTTACCTGCCAGCGAGCCGCACACGCAATCAAACCAGTGAATACCGGAGGAGCACTATGAATACTACCGTAATCTCTGCAAACGCGGTATGCCCACACACAAGCACACAAGCACAACCGTAGGGGCAGTATACCCAGCAGACGCGAACAAAATTTAGGAGCACTCGCTAGTACATCCCTTCTGCCCCATCCCTGCCTGCCTCCCTCCCTCCCTCCCTGCCCCCCTCGCATCCTTTGCCTTTCCGGCACATCCATCTTTCATCCCGGGTGCGTGCGAAATCAGGTCACCAGCACAACGCCAAGGTGGACTGGAAACCCATCATACCAAGAAACACACGGCCTTGATAATACAACACGCGAATCAGTCGTCTCACCAGCCGGTTTCGCCCTATGCCAAACACGCCTGGACCCGCCTTGCTTGCCCTGTCCACTCTCACCCTTTCCACTCTCCACCCCCCCCCCCCTTCTCCTGGGAATTCGAAACTCCGCAGACATCCGTTGGGTGGCCGTTGAAAGCCGTCGGGTAGCGGCGACTACATCGGTGCCCCACACTCAATGCCGTGGGGATCCCCCTGTCAAGGCACACGCCCGGTATGGCCATCGGCGAGGGCGAAGGTTTAGGCGAACTTGGTGGCGAGCAGCAGGGGTTTGTTGCGGGAGGGGCGAGTTGATACTACACTTCACAGTTAGTACTCGTGCCGCGCGCACAAGTAAAGCCACAGCACAGCACAGCACAGCACAGCACAGCACAGCACAGCACAGCACAGCACAGCACAGCACAGCACAGCACAGCACAGCACAGCACAGCACAGCACAGCACAGCACAGCACAGCACAGCACAGCACAGCACAGCACAGCACAGCACAGCACAGCACAGCACAGCACAGCACAGCACAGCACAGCACAGCACAGCACAGCACAGCACAGCACAGCACAGCACAGCACAGCACAGCACAGCACAGCACAGCACAGCACAGCACAGCACAGCACAGCACAGCACAGCACAGCACAGCACAGCACAGCACAGCACAGCACAGCACAGCACAGCACAGCACAGCACAGCACAGCACAGCACAGCACAGCACAGCACAGCACAGCACAGCACAGCACAGCACAGCACAGCACAGCACAGCACAGCACAGCACAGCACAGCACAGCACAGCACAGCACAGCACAGCACAGCACAGCACAGCACAGCACAGCACAGCACAGCACAGCACAGCACAGCACAGCACAGCACAGCACAGCACAGCACAGCACAGCACAGCACAGCACAGCACAGCACAGCACAGCACAGCACAGCACAGCACAGCACAGCACAGCACAGCACAGCACAGCACAGCACAGCACAGCACAGCACAGCACAGCACAGCACAGCACAGCACAGCACAGCACAGCACAGCACAGCAGCACAGCACAGCACAGCACAGCACAGCACAGCACAGCAGCACAGCACAGCACAGCACAGCACAGCACAGCACAGCACAGCACAGCACAGCACAGCACAGCACAGCACAGCACAGCACAGCACAGCACAGCACAGCACAGCACAGCACAGCACAGCACAGCACAGCACAGCACAGCACAGCACACAGCACAGCACAGCACAGCACAGCACAGCACAGCACAGCACAGCACAGCACAGCACAGCACAGCACAGCACAGCACAGCACAGCACAGCACAGCACAGCACAGCACAGCACAGCACAGCACAGCACAGCACAGCACAGCACAGCACAGCACAGCACAGCACAGCACAGCACAGCACAGCACAGCACAGCACAGCACAGCACAGCACAGCACAGCACAGCACAGCACAGCACAGCACAGCACAGCACAGCACAGCACAGCACAGCACAGCACAGCACAGCACAGCACAGCACAGCACAGCACAGCACAGCACAGCACAGCACAGCACAGCACAGCACAGCACAGCACAGCACAGCACAGCACAGCACAGCACAGCACAGCACAGCACAGCACAGCACAGCACAGCACAGCACAGCACAGCACAGCACAGCACAGCACAGCACAGCACAGCACAGCACAGCACAGCACAGCACAGCACAGCGAACCACAGTTTAACCCTATAGAGCAGAGAGGCGAAGATAAGAGAAGACAATACACAAGACAAGACAAGGCAAGACAATAAACAAGACAAGACACGACAAGACACCACAAGACAAGACATGAAACTAAACAAGACAAGAACATCTCACAATGCAAAAGACAAGCCAGAAGACAGCACACAAGACAAGAACAGGAAAAGACAAAACCGGGCAAGAAAACACAAGCAAAAAACTTCCTAACACCATCATCGCCCGCCGACACCTTCCCTCGGCCTCCCGTCACTATCCTCACCCGAGAACCCACCTTCCCCGCCGCCCCGCCCCAACGCCGCATCCCACCCACTCCACCCCCTCGAACCTCGGCGACGCCACACACCTGGAAACTCCTCTCCTCCCAACCCCGAACCCCGCTCTCGTCAAGCAGCCGACAGGATTGGCCGCGAAACACGCCGGCCTTGCTCCGAATGCCGAATCACGCAGCGAACACGCCGACAGCGTGGATGCTGATTCGCTTATTCTTGTCAACGAAATCACTAGTACTAGGAGGCCCGCCAAGGGGGGCGGGGCGGACATCGGCGGGTGTGGCCTGGCGGGAAGCGGGCGGGGTGGCGTGGCGTGGGGTGGCGTAGCGTAGGGCGACGAGGGGTGTTGTGGGGCGAGGGGAAGGGGGGGGGGGGGAGGGGGGGGGGTCAACCCCGTTATTGCCTAATGGGGTTTATGGACTGACGGCGGACGAAGGATACGTGTCGCTGTCGGGCTCAATGCGGCGCGTGCAATGGAGCTAATAATACGACAAGAATATAAAACAGTAGGGCGGCGGCGTCCGAGCGGTCGAGATTTAGAGCCGTGCTTTCATTCTCTCACCACCCCCTCACCTCCGTCCCGGAATTGCAGGGATGCGAGGGTCTATGGTAATACGACTACGGCCATGCAAGATGACGAGAACAACCCCCCCCCCCCCCCCCTGGTGCAAGCAATGTCTGCCTGGTCGGTGAAAACACGACGTGCTCCGCCCCGGCATTGTCGGGATGCGAGGGTCTATGGTCATACGACTACGGCCACGCATGACAATGGGAACAACCTCCCCCCCCCCCCCACCCCAGGTCCTCTGCACTAACGGGCACCCTTTCATACCTCCCCTTTAATCGCTCCCTTCGCAGCAACGAGCAGCCTTACGACCCCCCTCCCCCCCCTCTCACAGGCATCAAACTTGCGATATGAGAAGACAGTAGAAGAGGTAATACTGAAACAAGAAAGAGTGAAGAGAGCCGCAGAAAGAGAGAGGCTCCCTCGTTCCCGTTCCCCTCAAAAAACAACGCTTCGGTGGAGTTCCATCTCATCTAAGCATCACCGCTAGGTCTTGAATGCGGCGGTGTGACGCCAAGGACACCAAGAATAAACAACACGAAAGTGTTGAGCAGTATTGGCGGGTGAGCCAGAGAGCGCACCGATCGGCACAGCACCGACCGTGGTTCACGGAGGTGGAGCCTGGGCGATCAGATTGGTCAGTGTCCCCGGCATTCTACGCGAGACTGCACCGTGCTGTGGGGGGTAACAGGCGACCGTCGAGTGTTCCTGGCGGGACACCTCGAGACGAATACCTGAACAAACGTGACAGCCCAGGCGCAAGTCACCTCTGCCGTGTCGATATTCGAGCTGTTGGCACGCGGGTGCACGATGCGGAGCGGAGGGCGGAGGCTTTCCATTTCTTTTTTTTTTTCGCTTGGTTGTTAGCACCGAAAGAGACGGAAATGTCTATTATGGTGTGATTGGGTACATACCTGGTATTCACAGTTAGTTGTCGTTGCCTCGCTTAGCGCCCTCTGTGGCTGCTGTCCCCTTTTCGATTGTTCAGTCCGTCGCACGCTACCGTCGGCTACCCCTTCCTACTCTGAATCGGTAGCGTATAGGCGCGGTATGTATTAATAGTCGATTATTCACCGCAAGCTTGAGCGAGCCTACTTACAGACAAGCAGCGGCTGTGCTGGATTAGCGTACCCGAATAGCATGCCCCGGTGCCCTCCGTCTGTATTGTCCCGAGTACAACTCGGATGTTGGCTCTACTTGAAGCCTGGAGTATGTGTTCAACCTCGTCGGGAACAGGCAGCGCGAGCAGGCTGTGCACGTTGATCCTGCCGGGTCGACGATCAGGAATCAATATTCACACACTGCAATCCTTCCACATACAGTAAGTAGTAACTCGTTTAGAGCGGACATGGTCGAAATATATAACTTTCTACCAGTACACGCTTAGAGATCAAGGTACTGGTGTACGAGTACCTGATTCCCCGGAATTCACTATATACAGCAACAACAACAAGAACTGTGGTGTTTGCGTGGGGTGCACATATCTGGTACCTCGTATGCAAAATAGCGAAATTATGTACTGCTGTACCAGGCACTGGGTCGTCGCGGTATTGCTCTCGCTGGCTGCTGCGTGCCGCATGCAAGAACAGCCGAGACGGTATGCAGCAGTGCACCTTCCTTTTAAACCGAAAGACGGATGATAGATTCGCTCAGGGTTGCAGCAGCACACTATTACGGGGAACCACAGTACAGTAAATAGAACCCACGGTACGCGCAATAACCTATATATTTCCCTATTTTTACTAACAATAATATTTCGTCCTACGAGTATTTACTATGGTCCCCCGTAGTACAAGCCAAGTAGAGTGGGGGATCGCTACTCGCATACGCTGCGGCAGCTGTTGCAGTGTTTTAGAAGAGCTGTCCTGCCGCTGTTACATGCTACTGGTGCTGCAGCAGCAACGGCTGATGCTGCTGTTGCATGCTACTGCTGCTGCTGCATTCATCCTTCCGCTACCAGGTGCGAGGGTATAGTCTGTACTCGTTGGACAAGAGCAGCAGGAGGTCGGCAGAGCATTTCCAAAGTTTGCGGCCAACGCAGACCGAGCGATGGAAATAAAGGTGCAGGCCCCGTGTTACCCAAAGTATGCAGGTCGCACAAAAACGTGTGTGAGGGGGGCGATTGCACCATGGCTCAGGCCTCAGGCCAGACCTGTCACAAGTGACAAGGGCTACGCGTACCAACTACCAACTACCAACTACCAGGTATTCATACCTGGTACTGGTATACGAGTAGGAGGTAGGATGCGTACAAGGTACAAGGAACAACGGAGGGGGATGCACTATTACGGTGGTCCATAGTTAACAGGACCTATGGTTTGCATAAAAATATATATATATTTACCTATTTTTACTGACAATATTCGGTCCTATTTACTATGGACCCCCGTAATATCAATACGTATAAATACGTACGAGTACAGACCAAGACCTCGGATGTACCGGTGCGCAATCAACCCCAAGTTTGACTTTTCAAACTTATCTTACTATTTCATACGAAGTGCTCTACAGCAGTATTATAGTATTAATAGTAGTGTAGGAACAAATGCCATTGAGTCCACTTGAGTTCATGGAGCTCACCCAGGCAGTATTTAGCAGCAGCCACTTCGAAGTGGGCCGCCGAGCTTTTCACTACGACCTTAACGTTAGGGTGCCCCGTCATGCTGGGCTGATCATCCAGTGGCGCGGCTAATTGCGGCGTCGACCCTGGTTCCTTGTTCTCGCATCATATGCTGAAACAGGTCTACTGTTAACAACACCACGTTATGAATATTGTATTGTGTCGTATCATGCATGAAGAGAGCTGCTCGTACAGCAGTGTAGAGAGCACAGCAGTATAAGGACGTTCGACAGCGTGGGGGCGGCTGTGCAACACAGCGGCGCAGCGACATACGTGCCTCACCTGCGATGCATGATTTTCAGATTAAGATATCTTCTTAGCTCGCGGACTACCTTGATTGCACTCGCTCGGTTTTCTGATCCCGAAGTCGATCACCGGACCAAGCACGAGCCAACGACGTGGATAAATTAAACCCCGTGGTCCCAAAGTGCGAAAACCCTTCTTTCCGGTAATAACTCCTTGAACACACTAAAAGCGAGTGAAAGCAACGAAAGTGCAACGACTTTACAGAGTATCATGACCATTGAAAGCAACATCAAAGACAGACCATCACGGCCCAACTACGCTCGGGCACCGCACTGATCGCTGCTGCAACTTCGTACTTCGAGTGCAGGTGGGTGAAAAAACTTTGTCGAACCCTTGGATCTAGACAGCTTAATGCGCAATCCGCCGCGAATCACATGAACGAAGGGGTACACTGGTACTACTACCGGTACAGGCTTGGTCGCCAATCGAGAATCGGTGAAATTCTCCACCATCCGCACTGCGACATGCACGAACGGGCAGCCTTGTAGCTCCATATTGTAGCTCCCGCCATGACCCGCCCCGATCTCGGGGCAGCCCGAAGCCCGCCAGCATCAACAGCAGCCTGATATAGCGGCGATCACACCCACTTCAGCCCTTGGCAGAGGGAGACATAACATTGCGCCCCTCGGCCAGGTCGTAATCTATCTGCTGTCTGTCTACAGAGGCGTGAGGAGAAGATCTGGTTCCTCACCTAAATGCAGTTGCAGTTGTGAGAGGTTGTGCAAGATCTGTGTAGTACATATTATCCCAAGAGACAGACATGTGCTAGAGATCACGCGGATTAGTGGTTCAACCCGACAACATGATGAGCTATTATTTGTGGCTCGTACAGGAGCACGAATAGTAGAGATCTCTCGGCCATGAAATGATCCAAATCATCAAGTGGTGATCGATGCTCTGTCCGAGTTACGAAACATTGGCATTACCAGACGACCTGGTGCATGTTTGTTGTTCACCCCAAGGCGGAGGCGTGCGTTTGCACCAAAGGGTAGAGGGTCACCACCGCAGCGCAGCGGCCGAGAGCGCAGTGGGTACAGTCCGGGTGGCACACGTGAAGAGGGTGGACCTCGCGTGGGACGCAAACGCCTCGGCACAGACGAAACGAGAACCGAAGTTGGCTGGGATGGCCGCACCCAGTCAACAGAAACCAAGTCACTCACCGTGCTGGCAAGCGGAGAGCTCATCTATGCATACAGCAGTAGACCACAGCAGTAGACTACAGCAGTAGTATCGTCTCGGTAGAAGCGCTGTAAGCAGTGGGGTAACGGCATCGGGCTGTCACGAAAAATGATCAGCTTGAAATTAGTAATAATCGATATTTTTTACAATGGTTGTCAAAGATAAGAACCAACATGGTGTGTAGAGATTAGACCACGTAAATGGCGTTGGCTCGGGGTGTACCATGTTCGTTTATACAGGATAAACCACTGAGCTACTCAGTCATGAGTAGCTCAGCGGTTTAACCTAAATATTTCGAACAAAAGAAGTACCTTTGGGCTCGATACGGCCTCCCGCCGATAACATCCTCCGGGGTTGATCAAGCCCCTAATCAGCGCCTGGTTTTTCCTTCCTAGTGTCCCCCTCCCTAGTCGTGCGTTTTTTTAATATAGTGGTTCACTCCACTTGATTTTCCCTTTTTCTACCCACGGCAGAAAAAGCAGAAATACGACGTCTGGCGGGACTCGAACCCCGGACTTCTTTTTTAGTTCGAAATGTACGGGATAGACCACTGAGCTACTCAGTCAGCGCTGACTTTTCCTTTGTATTACGAACAAAAGAAGTACCTTTGGTCCACTCAAATCCACAAAAACCCTCCCGAGCTTCTTATCTGCTCGTGTGTGTGTGGACTGCTTGATACCTTTGCGGAGACCCTTTGCCATGGAGCACCCTTTGCACTCCAGCAGCTCTCCCTCGAGGACAATCCCTTGCTGCTCCGCGGTCTTGCGAAGTAGTACCTCGTGGGAGTGTTCAGCAAAATAAACGAACATACCACACTCCTGTACTTGGGTTTTCGATGGCAGCGCATGCAAGCTTGCACGCATGCAAAAATCATGCAATTGCAATGCGTATACACGTGCATGCGAAGGTCTGGCAAGTTGCATGCAAAGGTCATGCAATTGCCCATGTCCATGCAACTCGCATTCACCTTGCGTGCTGTTATGAACTTCAACATGCACGTGCGTGCAAGTGCGTGCAAGTGCATCAAGGTGCATGCAACTGCATCAAAGTGCATGCAACTGCATGCGATTACATGCATCAAGTTGACTGCAAGTTGCCTGCAAGCTTGCGTACAAGTTGGCTGCATATATGCGAGACAAATGGACGCCGTGGCATCTTTTTGGGAGATGACCGATCGATGCTTTCAGTTCTTGCGACCATTTCTGTTTTTTCTTTTTGATCCAGATATTTATCGGTACATAAATTCTCGCCGCTATTTTATCGCGCTGTGTTTGGACTTTCCACTGATTCGTGCGTCAGGGCCCGTGTTAAGACCTATGCCAATGGAACACCAAATCAAAAAAATCTTCAAAACATATTGCTTTCAAAGAACAGCCGAAGATATCCTCGTACCGCTGCTGTGACAAAAAAGGAAAAATGTTTTTTTTTCCCCAACAACTGCAGGCGGCGCAATTTGTCTTTTCTCGTTGCAAATTGTCAACACGCTGATAAAAATCAGGTCGGTCGACAATAGACGCTCGATCTCGACATAGAATCAGCCCCATGGCCAACCCGCTTGGTGTCAGGCAAAGCCAACGAGTACAGATGACGGCCTCGAAGATGGCAGGTGGATACCTTTTCTAGGGGGCGAGAGCTTGCCCGCGGCGTCCTACGGTATCCTCCCAAACCTGAAAAAAAGCTTTTTTTTTGACATTGGATGGAGAAATTTCGTCATCTGTTTTCTGCACACCAGCGGCCAATTGTTTTTTTCATCGTACGCCTGGCCAGCGCCCGCCACATGTCACCGGCCATTGTGTGAACACGGGGACCCTAGGGTGGGTCGGAGTCCCTGACGAACGCACTCCGTTCAGAATTCATGACGCAGTCGTTGGTTTTGTCGTCTGTCGAGGACTTGGAATCTCGCCGCTCCGCACTAAACATC